>LR738709.1:309517940-309540746 GCA_902687465.1 Secale cereale | reverse complement strand
CTGCCCCGGAGGGCCCTATGGGCTGTATATGGAGAGGGACCGGCCCCTAAGTGGGATGGGTGCCTCCCCCTTAGGGCCCATGGGCCTATGGTTTGGGGGGAAACCCTAAGGGGGGCGCCCCCTGGCTTGGGGGGCAAGCCACCCCCTCTGGCCGCCACCCCCTCCTCAGATCAGATCTGAGGGGGGCGACCCTCCACTCGCTTGCCCCTATATATATGTGGTGGGTGGGAGGGCAGCCACACCCAAGTCCTGGCGCTGCCCTCCCCCTCTCCCAAGTCCTCCTCCTCTCCCGCGGTGCTTGGCGAAGCCCTGCTGAATTCCACACTCCTCCACCACAAACCACACCATCGTACTGCTGCTGGACGGAGTCTTCCCCAACCTCTCCATCTCTCCTTGCTGGATCAAGGCGCGGGAGATATCACTGGACTGCACGTGTGTTGAACGCGGAGGCACCATTGTTCGGTGCTTAGATCGGATTTGGCCGTGGTCTGAATCGCTTCGTGTATGACTCCACCGACCGCGTTCTTGCAACGCTTCCGCATCGCGATCTTCAAAGGTATGAAGATGCACTCCTCTCTCGTTGCTAGTAATCTCCATAGATAGATGTTGGTGATGCATAGGAATTTTTTTGATTTTCTGCAATGATCCCCAACACAACGCCCCGTTTGAGGTTACAGCCCCCGTGGCACTGCAGGAGTAGTTTTCCCCCTTCGAGGATGTGTCCCCCCCGCCCGCTGAGCTGCCGAAGGTGATTTTCTTCTTTGCCGATCTCGATTGTGGTTTTTCATCCAAGTATGTGGTGATGAATAATGCAAAATTTTATTAGCTTCGATGCCATGCTATACATATTGGTTTAAATAACTTGTGTTTCTTATACTGGAAAGTAATTCAGAATTTGTTTCTGTTTCAATTAGAGCCCTGATGCAGAAAAGTATTGTGTGGTTGTACATGTCACTCGCTATGAGGTGGATGACCTGAATATATGCACCGGAAAAACAGAGTTTTTAGGCTGTTGGATCCTGGAAGCCATTTACGCTTATACCAATGAAGAGTTGTATTCCAGCCTCACTGTTGTCAGACGTGTTGTCCAGGGTGTACTGAAGCACAAGAAGTTCAAAGCTACTAATTCATTTGTGAGGCATACTGTTCTTGTCAAGCTTACGCAGGAAGATGATGTGGCATGCCTCCACAAACAAGTTTAGGAGTGGAAAGGCCACAAGGTTTTATTCATGAAGGTTCACAGGATTGAGCTGCTGCTGGCCGTCCTCGATGATGTTCATGGCAAGGTCCATCTTGTGTCCAGCCCAAATTAGATCGAGGCATGAAATACTTGCCCCAGCTAGTGTTTAATAGTAGTTTGGGTTCTGTCTAATTATCCGAACCTTGCCTGTTCTCGAGCCCTCTGGGGCTAGTACTCTGTTTGAATCCGTCTATGGGAACAGCTGCTACTTTTGTGTGCCCGTGAATCATCGTAATTATTGCCGAAACAGACACGTCCTCACTAGTTTTATCATACGATCAGTGTGTGTTTTGATGAAATAGAGTGTCGGGACCCCGATCCTAAGTCACACAGGTCTAGCCTGTAACACCTCATATCACTTTGCGGCCTCACGCACGGTATCCCCATGGGTGCCACCTTACCTGGCCCGGGACCGTTTGCGCATTTTGGCACACGTATATGATAGTGTAGCTAGCATCCCTATGAAAGAGAACCCGGGCCGACATGACCAGTTATAAACCAAAAGTGGCACTAAATTACAGAGACATGCATACATGACCCAGCAACGAACGTGTCGGTCATCAACCTATGAACCCAAGCCGTAGCAAGCTACAAGGACTTAAAGGAACAACGCGTGACATTTCCCCTAAGGGACAGACATTGGAACGAAGAAGGACACATGCCGGCCAGCCTAAGTGTTCCGGAACAATAGCAAGCTACCAAGGCTCAGTGGAAGCACTAGGAGACATTTCCCTGTAAGATAGGCTACCAAGGGTAAACAACTAGGTGTCGGATCCCACACATAGCAATACACATTACACGTACGCTTAACATGCAAGTATGTGTTGTACAACATGGCATCACAACATAACTCAACAACTCATATAGATAAGGCCCAAAAGAGCCATCATAGCATTTAATACAAATAGAGGTCACATGACCCAACATACAGAGCATACAGGCAACGGAAGCATAACATGTCTGAGTACAGACAACTACAAATGAAAAAGACTAAGAAGCCTGACTATCTACAAGACTCTTCCAAGGGCACAAGATCGTAGCTGAGGTATCAAGCTAAACGTCGAAGTCCATGCGGAACCACTAGCGAGACTGAATTCTCTCTGCAAAACATAAATTAAGCAAACGTGAGGACAAAGGTACTCAGCAAGACTTACATCAGAACTAACTACATATGCATCAGTATCAACAAAGGGGTGGTGGAGTTTGACTGTAGCAAGCCAGCTTTGACTCGGTGGCTATCCTGAACTACAACTGCAAGTAACTCTTTTGAGGTGGCGCACACGAGTCCACATATTCACCAATCAATACACCACTATGGATCCATTCCCGTCTACCTACGAGATGGCCATCCATAGCACTCACACTTGTCTTGAGCATTTTAGAGTATCCACTTTCAATTGTCTATGTACCACGTAAGCACCCAAGAAGTCCATAACCGCAGACCCGGCTATTCGAATAGATCATGTTAACCCTGCAGGGGTGTACTTCTTCACACACGCTCTCGCCAATTACCGCCGTGTACACGTCGTGTATCTCGGCAACCTTCAAGCGGAAGCCTGGCAAGGGTGTCATCCACGACCTGACTAACCACACAAGACTCTAGTCCAGGTTTATCGCCTATTCGGGTTCCATCCGTGGGGAGATCCGGCCGGGGTGTCGCTCACGGCCCCAAACGACGTGTACAGGGTTCCCAAGCCCACCTCGTCGGATGGATCTACGCTTGGTACACCGTGCCATGGTGCCTAGTCTGCCCCAATCCCACATGTATCGTGTGCCACTTGGTAGACTACTAACACTACCTACAAACACCAGAAACTAGTTGCAACTCCTGGACAGAGATCGAGTTGATTAATAAGTCGAGAGGGGCACTTAAGCATTCCAATGCGTGGTAGTAGCTATGTCATTGGACAACTTACACAGAACTCAGTTCTTAAGGACGATTCCAGTGAGACAACCCACCATGTACTCCTACATGGCCTCTCACCGCTACCTTTACCAAAACGTGTTCACACACTTAGCTCACACACAGTAGGACATGTTCACCACATTCCAATTCATCCCCGATGAATCAGACCTGACACAACTCTAAGCAATAGCAAGCAGGACATACAAGCATGGATGAGTAGGCACAGCATGGCTCAAACAACTCCTACTCATGCTAGTGGGTTTCAACTATTTACTGTGGCAATGACAGGTCATGCAGAGGAAAGGGGTTCAGCTACCGCAGCAAAAAGCAGTTCAAAACGTTGTTGTCCTAATGCAGTAAAAGAGAGCAGGAGCGAGAGAGTGGGATTGTATCGGGATGCTCAAAGGGGGTTTGCTTGCCTGGCACTTCTGAAGATAGTAATAGTTCTTCATCGGTGTCATCGAACTCATCGTCGGAACATTGTCTACTGGGAGGGAACAAACACCGGCAACACAGAGAAAACACAATCAATGCAATGCAACAATATGATGCATGAACATGACATGGCAATATGATGTGATTGAGCTAATGCAACTAGCAACCATATTAAATGAAGTTGGTTTGAACCAAAGGTTCAAATTCAAACTCCACATGTGGTTATTTAAATGCCATTTATTCAAATTGTCCTAAACAGTGGCTATAAGTTATTCAAACATGCATGAAAATGACATAAATAGATTCCTTGGATTTTTCTGATCAATTTTCATATATAAATTATTTTCATCTGAGTTATAGATTATTTTCTGTGATTTTTAGAAGTTTTAACTATTTTCTGAAATAAATAAATCATTTCTGATTTATTTAAAATTCTAGAAAAGCATTTATGACATCAACACTGTGTCACTCTGACGTCACCTAGTCAACAGGGTCGGCCAGGGTCAAACCTGACGCGTGGGACCCATTGGTCAGTGTCACATGCTGGGTGGAGTCACTGACGGGTGGGGTCAGTCAATGGACACGTCAGCCAGGTCAATGCTGACGCGTGGGGCCACTGTTATTAATATAACTAAACATGATTTAAGCTGTGGTTAGTTAAGGGCGTGGGGCCCATGTGTCAGTGGCTCTAGGGGTGATTAGTGGGGTAATTAGTCCCTAATTAAGTGGCGACTGTGGAGACAGGTCGGCGGCGACCAAAAGAACGGCGGAGGCTCACCGGAGTTGCCCTCCCGGCCATTTCCGGTGATGGGAGCTCGCGTGGCTGGGTCCTACGGACGCAGCACATCGGGCCGCGTCGGTTGGTGGTGGAAGCGGTCGCTGGGGTGGCCGAAACTCGTCGGAAACGAGCTCGCGGCGGCGGCGGCTGGCGATCGGGCATCGACGGAGTCGACGCTGTGGTGCACGAGGGGAGAAGAGGGTGGTTGCTGCGGGCTCCTGGAGGTGTGCTGAGTGCGAAGGCGTGCTTGGACGCGTGCTTCGGCAACTGCAGCCACGACGGCGACATGGCCGGCGGACCACAGCTTCGGCCGGAGGTGGAGCCGTAGATAGAGAATGCGGAGAGGCCAGGGAAGAGGGGGAAACGGCTCGAGGGCTCACCGCGAGTCCGTTGGGAGGGTCAGTGGGCTCGGGGACGCGTCGGGGGCGGCCAATCGATCGGTGAAGTCCGGAGAGCAGATGCGGCGGTGACGAGCTCGAAGGCGACGACCTAGTGCTCTTCGGCTTGTTTCAGTCGGCATGGAGGGGACACGGACGTCGGCTGAGCGACTGGACGCAGCGGAGAGGCGAGACATGCGCGGTGGCTACGGTGGTGCTCGTCGGCGGCCTCGGACGCGAGCGAGGGAAGCGGGGGAGAGAGACAGAGGAGGGGAAATAAGCACGGGGAGAGGTCGAGGGGGTTCCAGGGGTGTCGTGGCGCTCGGGGCCGTCTCCAGCCAGCCCCCAGCATCGGCAGAGGCAGGAGGTGGCGCGACACGTGGCCAGCGCGCAGCGAGCACGCTCCCTTGTCCTCCTGGCGCGAGGACAGGGATGACTGGCAGGGGAGGCCCAGGTGGGCTGGGCCGCCAGCTGGGCCGCAGGTAAGGCCAGGTAGTCCTTCCCTTTTTTCTAATTCTGTTTCTGTTCCCTATTTTATCTTCTGTGTTCTTTTTTTTTTAATATCTTTTGCCACTGTTTTGAAATTAAACAATTTCAAACAATGCCAAAAACTCCTCTGAATATTTTTATTTTGCTAGATGGACTTCTCCAGAAGCTCATAAAACATTTCAGGGGTATTTGAAATTATATTCTAATTATATGAATATAATTCAAATTCAAATAGCTAATGATTTAAATTCAAAGTCCCAGAAATAAATCCTTAAAAATGTTCCTAAATTTTGGTTTGGTCACAAAGCCTTGCCAAAATTATCAAACATTGATGAAGGCATTTTGGGTTCATTGAATGCATTTTTTTAAAGCTGGACCTATTTGGATTTCAAGGTGCTAGGGTTTGAACATCCCCAATTCAAGTTTAACAAAAATTAAACATGATGACATGATGATCAGGCAAAGACCACAAGGGTTGATCTAGGGATGTGACAACTCACCCCCACTAAAACAAGAATCTCGTCCCGAGATTCAAGACGTGAGTTAAGAAATCAGAGGGGACACTAACTAACACAATCTTCTTGATTCAACTGTATTCCTCGAAGTTGTTGATTCATTGCATCATGTAGATCTTGGCATCTTTGATTTCAAAACTTCATCCAACACGACAACAAAAGAACGGGAATTCTACAGGATTTGATCTTCTCGAAGATTGAGCAATTCAAGATCAACTCATGGATTGAGACATCGAAACATCCCTTGAGCTGAGACACGGAACACACATCCAGAGGGATGGAGTGAAATAAATGATGAAGGTTCACTCGGTAGGCAATAATTCCACACCTAAGAAGATGGTGATCGATTGTCAACATAGCGAGGAGTTGACTTGCCATGGTTCTATAACGGGGCACCTTAGAGGAGGTGACTCGTAGAGTTATTCCCTTAAGTGGCAAAAAGAATTACTTTTGATATAGAGATCATTGAAATTCCCTATACCAACCTAAGGCAATCACGAACGATCATTTGTCGGAGTTCGAAAGAATGACATTTTCGGGCCAGAATGGATGACATGGACTACCTTGTTGCAGACAACACAAGGAATGATTTTTCTTATCATTGGAAATGGATGGAACCCATGGTGAAATGGCACGTGGGCGGTGCAAGCTGGGAACAAAATGCAAATGCTGGGAATGATTCTGGTAACTAGGAAGAAACCCAACAGTAGAGAGTGAATCTACTCTTTGAGAGGTTATAGCATAACGAAGAACACTGTGAGCAATCCCGGTTAGTGCCGTTGATAACACCTAGTGCATTGTGCGTGTTCTCAAGAACTTGAGCATTTCCATATTCATCAAGGTTTTACCAACATCCGTGTCAAGGATCCTGGCAACACAACATACTACCATGATGAATAGTGGTGGATGATGCAAATGCAAAGGAAGATAACACTTTCTCAGATTTCACCTTAGCGGAGTCAAAGGGAAAAATCTGGATGATCGACCGAGAGACATTTAGCACTCCGCTTCTAATGTTCTCCTTGATGTGTTAGCATAAGCCATTCATAGATATGTTTGGTATCTTGAACATCAAGTAAAAGGTCGGACTTCAGGAGCACAAAAATCCATAAGGAACAACTAGGGAGTAAATCCTACGAAATCCTTATGGGGAGGTGGCCAACTTCTTCAATCAAGATACTACAACAATAGGTCTTCCGGCTGGGTGTGTTGGCCACGACATCCACTTTACCGGTTATCGAGAGACCAACATTATAGTTCTTGGAAAATGCTCCAACCATCATATCTGCCTGAGATTCAGTACTGGTTGGTGTCAGGATATTCCAGACTCATCAAGTCTAGGAAGAAAATGAAGGTTTGCAACACAAATCGACGAGATGACGTTGCGAGATTCTCGGGGAATGAACTGCGATAGCAAGCTCCAAAACATGAGCTGGTTCTGCTACACACATGTGAACACGTTGTCTCAGACAAGCATGACCACGTAGTAGTCTTATAATAAAACACTACCGAGTTCAGGTGGGGAACCATCATCGAGGATATTTAAGTCCTTGCATAAGTCTTGCTCTTAAGAAGGAACTTCTTCTCCCTGAACAAATCAATCAGTGGCCTGGTGTGCTAGGAACACGTAGGGAGTGGAGGCGGCCAACCTATCAAACCAAAGAGTACTTCGCACATATGCGTGACTAACTTGGGATGATTCCATGGGAAACCAAAAACAATTTTCTCGAGTTCATGGCGGCAACTTGCATCAAATGCACATGAATTAAAGGAAGTCACTTCTTTCATCCAACATATGCTTCATGAACGAAACATGAAGATAATGCTTATAAAAGTTTCCAACACTACCTTAATGTCCAACAAAATCATGGAGAAGAATAACATGTTGCCGATGGGCTCGACAACAATTCATCGAGGCTTCCAAAAAATGGAATTCCATAACTATGTGAACAAGGCGATAGAATTGGTCAGACCAAAAGATGTAACGGTGTATGCTCGAGGGATCAACCACGAGTAAGACAACGTTACGAATATCGTTGGTTCTGATTTGACTTGGCGATAACCCATACTCAAATCAAAGTCTGGACAAGACAATAGATCCACAAATGATCACGGAGATCAATCGATGACGATATCATCTTTCTTCAACACAGATACAAGATATCCCTTAGGGATGAGCTAGGTTGGACAAGCTTTTATCTTCCAACTCTCCAAGTTGTTGTTTAGCTTAACCAACTAGTTCAGGGGTATCCAACACAGATTCTTGGAGAAGGGGTGGTTTATAAGAAAACCAACTTGATCACGAGCTCAACATAACAGTCAGGGGACAACCTGGTAATACTTCCGAGAAGATATTCGGAAAATCACGGACCACCGATATGTTCCTGAGCTCGGGAACAATCTTGCTTTCCAGGGCAAGACGATATGATCAAATAAGCAAGGGATTGAATAATCCTAACTCATTGATCGAAGAGTGCACTAGGGAAGATGGACTAGGAGCACGATAAATCTTAGAATGATGATTCAGTAATCAACACACTAAGAATGATATTGTTGTCCTTTAACTACCAAGCAACGAAGTTGCTAGGAGTATTGATTTCACACATCACAATTCACTTGTCAGCATCCCGGTTACAATAACACGGAGGCCGAGGAATAAATGATGATGGCGAGAAGTATCACCTTATCAAAAGTTCATAGGAGGTGGTGCAATTCCCATGACATTCTTGATATAAAGATGGTAATACTCCAAGGTAGAACAGAACAAAAACCGGATTGTCATTTTGATCTGCAGAGTACAACTGCTCTGACCCAATCCTGGATATGGATAAGGTACTGGAGTTTGTTTCTCCTAGTCATTCCAGAATAGAATGGCTTGACGGACCACAAGAGTAAAAGGCATCGATGAACACGAGTGCACAACTACTCCTGACTATCAACTAATAGACGAGGGTCATAATACAACTAAAGAGGGACAACTCAAGGAACATATAACTTTCTGAGTTGCGGATGCATAGATTAGCGTGTCGAACTAGTTCAACATATTTCTTCCGGATAACCCATACAGAAAGGTAGAACTGGCAGAGTCACAATATGAATGGAGTACTACTCAAGAGCACTCTAGTTGTGATCTTTTGGTTCCGGAGAATTTCTGCCATAACGGTTCATGGTATTGGAAGAACGATTCACCACGGACCTCGAGGACTATCACAAGGTTACTAATATCCTAAAGGGATGAGCAAATACTACCAACAGGAGGTAAGTGGAGTGTGTCTTGGGTTCAAGAACCCAGGAATAGAATGCCTACTAACTAAATGGCATCAGGGATGCTTTCGATAATAATGGCCAGAATCATCACACTTGGAATACAGAGTATTGCTAGATTACTGGGTAATTCTCTAAGATACTTAGGGTCATAATAATAACTCCAACATATATGTCGAGGCAACAGAGTACCTCAACTCACCGACTAGTGTGGTTAATCTGGCCTAAAAGGACATTAAGAACAGGTAGGAATGATTTGCAATGCCTCAGATTGTTTAGAGACCTGGGATGACTCCGACAGCATAACGGTTGTAAATGCTCGAAAATACTTTTGAGACTCATGCACAACGATAGCATAACCACCCAACATCATAATGTCAAGGTTCTGAGATCAACAGTTGAACACACAGAAGTAGTAGGAAATGAACTGAGAGTTGAATCCACAATTAACGTGATCCTCATAATAAGAATGAGAAGCCTAGTTTTCTTAACCCCCGTAGAAATGAGAAGGTGACTCAGATCAGAAGGTCATAGGGTAAAGAAGTAAAAGGGCCTTACGTTCCCTTCCATAATCAATTCACTTATATAACTAAAGAATTTCTAGACACGACTTCGACCAGTTTGGCTTGCTAATCCTACAGGCACTCAGGCTCTGATACCAAAGCTGTCGGGACCCCGATCCTAAGTCACATAGGTCTAGCCTGTAACACCTCATATCACTTTGCGGCCTCACGCACGGTATCCCCACGGGTGCCACCTTACCTGGCCCGGGACCGTTTGCGCATTTTGGCACACGTATATGATAGTGTCGCTAGCATCCCTATGAAAGAGAACCCGGGCCGACATGACCAGTTATAAACCAAAAGTGGCACTAAATTATAGAGACATGCATACAGGACCCAACAACGAACCTGTCGTCATCAACGTATGAACCCAAGTCGTAGCAAGCTACAAGGACTTAAAGGAACAATGCGTGACATTTCCCTTAAGGGACAGACACAGGAACGAAGAAGGACACATGCCGGCCAGCCTAAGTGTTCCGGAACAGTAGCAAGCTACCAAGGCTCAGTGGAAGCACTAGGAGACATTTCCCTGTAAGATAGGCTACCAAGGGTAAACAACTAGGTGTCGGATCCCACACATAGCATACACATTACACGTACGCATAACATGCAAGTATGTGCTGTACAACATGGCATCACAACATAACTCAACAATTCATATAGATAAGGCCCAAAAGAGCCATCATAGCATTTATTACAAACAGAGGTCACATGACCCAACATACAGAGCATACAGGCAACGGAAGCATAACATGTCTGAGTACAGACAACTACAAATGAAAAAGACTAAGAAGCCCGACTATCTACAAGATTCTCCCAAGGGCACAAGATCGTAGCTGAGGTAACAAGCTAAACGTCGAAGTCCACGCGGAACCACTAGCGAGACTGAATTCTCTCTGCAAAACATAAATTAAGCAAACGTGACTATAAAGGTACTCAGCAAGACTTACATCAGAACTAACTACATATGCATCAGTATCAACAAAGGGGTGGTGGAGTTTGACTGCAGCAAGCCAGCTTTGACTCTATGGCTATCCTGAACTACAACTGCAAGTAACTCTTTTGAGGTGGCGCACATGAGTCCACATATTCACCAATCAATACACCACTATGGATCCATTCCCGTCTACCTACGAGATGGCCATCCATAGCACTCACACTTGTCTTGAGCATTTTAGAGTATCCACTTTCAATTGTCTATGTACCACGTAAGCATCCAAGAAGTCCATAACCATGGACCCGGCTATTCGAATAGATCATGTTAACCCTGCAGGGGTGTACTTCTTCACACACACTCTCGCCACTTACCGCCATGTACACGTCGTGTATCTCGGCAACCTTCAAGCGGAAGCCTGGCGAGGGTGTCGGCCACGACCTGACTAACCACACAAGACTCTAGTCTAGGTTTATCGCCTATTCGGGTTCCATCCGTGGGGAGATCCGGCCGGGGTGTCGCTCACGGCCCCAAACGATGTGTACAAGGTTCCCAAGCCCACCTCGACCGATGGATCTACGCTTGGTACACCGTGCCACGGTGCCTAGTCTGCCCCAAGCCCACATGTACTGTGTGCCACTTGGTAGACTACTAACACTACCTACAAACACCAGAAACTAGTTGCAACTCCTGGACAGAGATCGAGTTGATTAATAAGTCGAGAGGGGCACTTAAGCATTCCAATGCGTGTAGTAGCTATGTCATTGGAAAACTTACACAGAACTCAGTTCTTAAGGACGGTTCTAGTGAGACAACCCACCATGTACTCCTACATGGCCTCTCACCGCTACCTTTACCAAAACGTGTTCACACACTTAGCTCACACACAGTAGGACATGTTCACCACATTCCAATTCATCCCCGATGAATCAGACCTGACACAACTCTTAGAAATAGCAAGCATGACATACAAGCATGGATGAGTAGGCACAACATGGCTCAAACAACTCCTTCTCATGCTAGTGGGTTTCAACTATTTACTATGGAAATGACAGGTCATGCAGATGAAAGGGGTTCAGCTACAGCAGCAAAAAGCAGTTCAAAACGTTGTTGTCCTAATGCAGTAAAAGAGAGCAGGAGCGAGAGAGTGGGATTGTATCGGGATGCTCAAAGGGGGTTTGCTTGCTTGGCACTTCTGAAGATAGTAATAGTTCTTCATCGGTGTCATCGAACTCATCGTCGGAACATCGTCTACTGAGAGGGAACAAACACCGGCAACACAGAGAAAACACAATCAATGCAATGCAACAATATGATGCATGAACATGGCATGGCAATATGATGTGATTGAGCTAATGCAACTAGCAACCATATTAAGTGAAGTTGGTTTGAACCAAAGGTTCAAATTCAAACTCCACATGTGGTTATTTAAATGCCATTTATTCAAATTGTCCTAAACAGTGGCTGTAAATTATTCAAACATGCATGAAAATGACATATATAGATTCCTTGGATTTTTCTGATCAATTTTCATATATAAATTACTTTCATCTGAGTTATAGATTATTTTCTGTGATTTTTAGAAGTTTTAACTATTTTCTGAAATAAATAAATCATTTCTGATTTATTTAAAATTCCAGAAAAGCATTTATGACATCAGCACTGTGACACTCTGACGTCACCTAGTCAATAGGGTCGGCCAGGGTCAAACCTGACGCGTGGGACCCATTGGTCAGTGTCACATGCTGGGTGGAGTCATTGACGGGTGGGGTCGATCAGTGGACACGTCAGCCAGGTCAATGCTGACGCGTGGGGCCACTGTTATTAAAATAACTAAACATGATTTAAGCTATGGTTAGTTAAGGGTGTGGGGCCCATGTGTCAGTGGCTCTAGGGGTGATTAGTGGGGTAATTAGTCCCTAATTAAATGGCGACTGTGGAGACAGGCCGGCGGCGACCAAAACAACGGCGGAGGCTCGCCGGAGTTGCCCTCCCGGCCGTTTCCGACGATGGGAGCTCGCGTGGCTGGGTCCTACGGACGCAGCACATCGGGCCGCGTCGGTTGGTGGTGGAAGTGGTTGCTGGGGTGTCCGGAACTCGTCGGAAACGAGCTCACGGCGGCGGCCGGCGATCGGGCATCGACGGAGTCGACGCTATGGTGCACGAGGGGAGAAGAGGGTGGTTGCTGCGGGCTCCTGGAGGTGTGCTGAATGAGAAGGCGTGCTTGGACGCGTGCTTCGGCAACTGCAGCCACGATGGCGACATGGCCGGCGGACCACAGCTTCGGCCGGAGGTGGAGCCGTAGATAGAGAACGCGGAGAGGCTGGGGAAGAGGGGGAAACGGCTCGGGGGCTCACCGCGAGTCCGTTGGGAGGGTCAGTGGGCTCGGGGACACGTCGGGGGCGGCCAATCGATCTATGAAGTACGGCGAGCAGATGCGGCAGTGACGAGCTCGAAGGCGACGACCTAGTGCTCCTCGGCTTGTTTCAGTCGGCGTGGAGGGGACACGGACGTCGGTTGAGAGACTGGACGCAGCGGAGAGGCGAGACATGCGCGGTGGCTACGGTGGTGCTCGTCGGCGGCCTCGGACGCGAGCGAGGGAAGCGGGGGAGAGAGACAGAGGAGGGGAAAGAAGCACGGGGAGAGGTCGAGGGGGTTCCAGGGGTGTCGTGGCGCTCGGGGCCGTCTCCAGCCAGCCCCCAGCGTCGGCAGAAGCAGGAGGTGGCGCGGCGCGTGGTCAGCGCGCAGCGAGCACGCTCCCCTGTCCTCCTGGCGCGAGGACAGGGATGACTGGCAGGGGAGGCCCAGGTGGGTTGGGCCGCCAGCTGGGCCGCAGGTAAGGCCAGGTAGTCCTTCTCTTTTTTTCTAATTCTGTTTCTTTTTTCTATTTTATCTTCTTTTTTCTTTTTTTAATATCTATTGCCACTGTTTTGAAATTAAACAATTTCAAACAATGCCAAAAACTCCTCTGAATATTTTTATTTTGCTAGATGGACTTTTCCAGAAGCTCATAAAACATTTGAGGGGTATTTGAAATTATATTCTAATTATATGAATATAATTCAAATTCAAATAGCTAATGAATTAAATTCAAAGTCCCAGAAATAAATCCTTAAAAATGTTCCTAAATTTTGGTTTGGTCACAAAGCCTTGCCAAAATTATCAAACATTGATGAAGGCATTTTGGGTTCATTGAATGCATTTTTTTAAAGCTGGACCTATTTGGATTTCAAGGTGCTAGGGTTTGAACATCCCCAATTCAAGTTTAACAAAAATTAAACATGATGACATGATGATCAGGCAAAGACCACAAGGGTTGATCTAGGGATGTGACATAGAGTACTCGTTTGAGAACTGTGCGCCGACGTATACATAAGTACTTGTAAACACTGTTGGTGCTACCCCACTTGTAAGCAGTTGTGCAAAACACGACACATTGGCTCAGCTCACTTCAACACTAGGCTATCGACCAGCTAACAATCAACAATCTGCTGTCTGACATATAAGCAACTATGCATCTTTTTACAGTGGTTCATGCAGTTAACTGAGGCCACAATGTAAATTCCAAACGTTCACACGCTAGTCCAGCATTCAGGTGGAACACTTACATTAAACTCGGCATCATAAAAAACTTTAAAAGCATAAGTTAAGCAATTTTATACATCTCAATGATTCATAGAACATAACAAACATATACTAGTTCACAGCAAAAGAAAAAGTTGTGAGAAGGTTTACAAATCAGGAAAAAACAAGCAAGGCTTCTCTGAGCAAAGGGCCTCCCGGCAGGCTTAAATTTCCTGTAGTTCACTCTGGTTTTTTCTTGTTGCCACCATCCAGGGTTAGGTTCTCTCATTCCAGAATAACCAATTATAATTGTGTTCTTAGCTGGAATGCTGAACTGAACCATGTAGTGTACTGACCAGATGAAATTCTTATGCATTCCACTAAATTAAGCACCGCTATTTGCATAAATAAGGTGACCACAATGCCTCTTGTCCGCGCACCTGTCCAAAAAACCGTCGTGCAGCTGTGCCACCTAGTCCTCAGTCCATGGATGAACTGGTAGAAAGTGCATTCCAGACTAGGATGCAGTTGTTTTCACTCATCCCTACACTGCAATCAGGAAGTAAAACGTACGAATCAACTTATTTTATATTGCGTTGGTCATTCTACCTAGTAACTACCAACGTAGGAATACCTGGAAGATGGGTGGTTAGAGGACGACAACGAGGGATAGCCATCTCATTTTGCGCACTTCTACTAAAACCGAGGTGTGTGCTTTTGATTGCGCGGATAGAAACGATACGGAGACAGACAAACGATATGGATACAAACATCCCTGTTGGCGCAAATACGAAATACGGTTATTTAAACAGTGACAGATATTTGCAGTGGCGTATGATTAACAGCAGCATCTGTTATAATTGGCACTAGATTGACAATATGAAAGTGTCCTTAAGTAAGTAGCATCACATCACATCAACACTGCCACTAGATTAACATGCAGAAAAATAGCATTAATATTACTGTCATGAGAGTAGCACATCGTCAGTAAATGTGCAATCAAATTTGTGCAGTTCCACTGGGATGAAGCAATGTTATCGGTGTGAGATTTAAGTGTAACTGCAGAAACACAATTCATGGGAAATAAATCAAGACGGAAGCACCTCATAAAATGGTGGTGGCATTGCTTCAATTTATCGACGGCACTAGACCATTACTTATAGTGACATTAGGTGGCATTGCTTAATGCTTCATGTGATTTTACATTAACAGTAGCGATTTGTGCGTAGGGACAGCAGAGGCATAAAGTGGTGAGGCAGATGTGGTTGCCGAGAGCGGCAAACACTCAGGCAGCATGTCTGCATTTGTCCCATTTTTTATCTCCTCGGCGACATTTTCCTATGTGAGCACATGAAATCTATACATGCTCATTCTCATTTGCTTTGTCCCCCAACACCCGTAACTTTCTTTCCCTTTTCAACCAAGAGATAGGTCCACTTCCCCCCACCCTTCACCATCCACCATGCTTTCTTCGTCTTTTCAACCAAGATACCGGTTGGGTAGCCAATATCTACTACTTTCCCCCGTTTCCTCTTAGAACCAAGTCCTAGATTCATGCTACAGCTTTCCCACTTTCTTCCCTGTTTGAACCAACTCTTAGAGTCGACTGTATGAACTAGCTTTACCTCTAATAATAGTAAAAGTCTAGGTGGCTTTGGAACAGCGGACGGAAGTAGAAAAATATCCAAACGAAGCCAAGTGGGGAGGTGGGGCAGTAGAGTAAGGCAGGTTTCGAAGGAATATATACCCGACGGTCGTCGGCATGTGGCAAAGACGGCGTCGGGTGGCCGCATCTTGGCCACAATACCGCAGGGAGGAAGAAGGGGCCGGAGGCCCTCCGGAGCCGACGCTCTCTCAAAGAGAACGACACGGCCGCCGATCGGGACGCGCGGGCAGCCGTTGGTCTCATCCCTCGCCGACGACGACAGCGTGAACGATGCACTTACACCCTTGCCCCGGTTGAGGTTGTCCGGCCGGATTTGTGGCCACCTATGTCTTGCTTAGATCTGGAGAGCATGAGAGAGTGAACGAGAGGAACCCTAGTAAAGCAAGCGCTAAGGCTCATGCTTATATATATAGTGGAGTGATTTTGTTGTACCAGCTTCAAAAAATGCGCTCCTACGTGTACCCGCGAGTGGGTGTGAGAGAACTAGTGCATGCGTGCACCGCTTCTCTTCGTGAGAGTACAATATACTAAGCCTAAATAACGTTGGCCACAAGAGTAATAGTATAAGTGTGTGACGTGTGAGCTAAATTAAAATGTGCGCGACGTCTTTTGCTTTTTAGAAGTTATGAGGGTAGGGTGCGAAGAGCACATATGTGTGTGACGTCTACCTGCAGATAGACAGTGGGTGCGAGAGGACTCGGGAGGGTGCGTGTGCGTGAGAGAGAGGGGGGCACGTATCAATGCAATGCATGTGTCCGTAAATCATTATCTGACAAATGTTCGCCACAAGCCTTTTCCTGACGAATGCCGTAAGAACCGTTAGATCGGCATCTGACAGTGACAGTTTTGCCATGTCATTTAACAGAACATCCACTCCTCCTACACACAAATCTTCCATGTGAGTGTAAGCAACTGCCGTTTGCTCCCTCCGTTCCAAAATGCAGTGCATATAGCTTCATTGAAAATTCAAACCTCGCAAACTTTACCGAGTTTTTGTGTACCAAATTGCACATGTAGAATACCCTGTATATATCATTTCATTCATCTTCGAGAGGTAACTATAAACATGGGGGAGGAGTCTACAAAGAAAGACCATCGTATCACCTGCAACAATTTCAACCATCCTTTGGCGTGGAGGAATATCATAGGAACTCTATATGATATGATTTTTATAGGATTTTTTTCCTTTAGAGCCAATTGGTTCATAGGAATAGATTCATATACTCCACATTTCTATAGCTTTAGAGCCACTTGGTTCATACGAATGGATTCCTATACTCCCATAATTTCAAAGGAAAATAAACATGAGCGTATATTCAATAGAAAAGTTCCTACGATATGAACCAAATTACATCTCTTTTCTAATTCCTCCTCATAGGACTTGAGATACATGTCATCTCTAGATTCAACATAAAAGTTCCTATGATGTCAACCAAATGACATCTCTTTTCCAATCCCTACTCATAAGAATTGAGATACTCCATGTCATCTCTTTCCCTACAACTTCCATGTATACATCTTCTATTCCTAAATAGCTAGTACAACCCACTAGTAGCTTTTTTCCAAGACATGCAACTACGGCACAAGAACTATATAGTGTGCGAATAACTTGAAAGATGGTCGCTGGATGAAGCTTATCCGACAGTGCAGAGATGGCAAATCCGAGCACTACTGGCCGTTGGATATCATCGACATTCCACCAGATCTGCCACATGTACAATTTACAAGACTCCATGGTTGAACTTAAGCATAATGCTCAAACCTCAAAACACAAGCACTTCTCCTTTGTTCTAGAATCTTCTGTATCATAATTGATTTTTTTCTAAATGAATTGCCATTATTTGTTTTTTACTTTATGCTTTACAATGCACAACCCCATGAATCTTAACATTTTTATAAAACTAATTGATTTTGAATGAGATGCACTATAAGAACTAAACGAACATCTACATCATGCGTATATGACTCAAAGCTTTACATGCTATAGTGTGTATTTATTCATAATTTGGTTTCGAAATCTCATGCGTTCAATGCATGTGTACCTTACTAGTTTTGAGTAGAGTAGCAAATTTCACGCGGCCCCGGGTATATCAAAATGCAGGGCCCATGCATCATTGCCTTTCGGTCGAACCTACGTCCACAATTTTTGGTACGTACTATATTTCTACTGGTCCCCGAACCCAAAATGTTGCCTCGTTCCCCTAAAACCAAGCGGCCCACACATATTTTACGCATCGACTCGAAGTCAATCCCTCTCCCGTTTACTACGACGTGGCCCCGCACGCCCTAGTAGTACTGCTACAAACCCTACCGCCGCACGCATCATCGGTTTTCTTCAAGAGGACGAGGGAGAAGCCGATTTGTAGTGGAGGCGCTTTCAAAGAAAATGATCTGTAGGGTGCCCTAGGTAGCTGCCGCACGCATCATTGGTTTTCTCATTTCTTTATGCTCTTGTGCCCTAAAGTGAAATGATGGTTGCTTCATCCGTCCAGCTTAATGCGGGAAAGGTGGGGCTTTGTGATTTGACCTCTGATCGCTCATTTTCTACTACTGCGGAGCTACGACCGGGGTGCCTCCAATTCCAGCCGCTGCTCCAAACTGTATGTGGAAGAATACGATGGATGAGCCACATGTCGGCCAAAGGGGTCCTGTTAAGTGTGTCGCCATTTCGTGTGCGGACTGACCCTGCTTGAGTCGCTACGCCAACACGACAAGTACAGCCTACCACTTGGTTTTGCTCCTTGGTGAATCCTGACTATATTGATCTAAAAAGATACGTACTGAACTACCCTCTCCATCTCATTTTTTTAGACATCTCGGTTTATAGGGCGTGCATGTAGTTCTAGGTCATCCATTTGACTAACTAAATCTGAGTTACTATGTCATAAAAACTATATCATTGGATTATTAAGCGGATGTACTTTCTAAACATATACTGTTCATCACATATATAGCCAGTTAAATTCTCAACCTAGAACGACGTGCATGCCATGTAAACCGATACGGAGGAAGTATAGTAGTAAAAATGAGGTAATTTTACCGAGCGATCGGCGGGGGAGCATGGCCTGTCATGCGGTCCCACGTGTCATGATGTACCAAGGCGATGCACATGTCCCTCTTGAGGCAGAAGCAATACTACGTGGTTTGAGATGATGGCGAACCGAAGTGTGAAATAATGGTTGCTTCGCCCATCTGGGAAGGTGCGGCATTGTGATTTCACATCTCATTGCTCATTACTACTACTGCTAGGGCGATACGACTGGGGTGCATCCCCCTGCTGTTCTGCACTATTATTTGGTGCTTGACACATCGACCCGGTTGCTATATGTCCCACATGTCGACGACAGGAAGTACATAATTCATGAAAGCGGGCGTCAACGGAGGAGTACAAGACATGACTTGGGTTTTTGCTGCTTCGCGCGATCCATCGATACAAACCCGGACTAAAAAAAGGCGAGGACGGGTCTTTTCCCGCGCGACAGGCAGGGGAGTTTGGCATAGTCTGCTCGAGGCAAGGAGGCAGGAAGGGAAACAAGCAAATAAAGGTTGAACGGCTTAGTTTTGGGAAAATCTGATTTTACGGAGTACGTACCCACTAGAGTTTATAGGGCTCATCTAAAAAACATTCGTTTTTCCGTTTTATAAGTCTCAATTCTACTACTACTAGTAGTAGCATCATATGTTGGATTTCGAGGTGCGTTAGATCACCCGATGCAAGCAGTCTCAAGAGAAAACTCTCTAACCAAGGTAGTAGGGACGAGGATTAAACGGAGGGAGTAGTAAAATTTTCTCTCTAACCAAGGTAGACTGACATGTATTTTTTTATAGTGGCCTTGTATAAGTAAATGGAGGGAGTGCTAAAGGACATATATATTCCAAACAATATGATAATCTCTCTAACCAAGGTAGTAGGGACGAGGAGTAAACGGAGGAAGTAGTAAAATTTTCTCCTCGTCCTGCGAGCCACCGCGCGCGTGGGCGAGGGAGCAGGCGTAAGGCATGGTAAGCAAGCTTCACCTCATCCTGCGAGCCACCGTGCCCGTGGGCGGGGGAGACGGCGTACTAAGCAAGCTTCTCCTCGTTCTGCGAGTTGACAGGACACATCAAAAGTACTCCAGTGTATAGAGCCTTGCCTCTAAGGTAGGCCCCACATGGTTTGCCTCTTTTTTAACATAACGTGTCAAGTCGCAATTTGTTTGTTCATCCGTGGTAGACGATCCTCGCTCCATCTAGTGGACAACCAGTACACGTGTCAAGTTACCACGTGGGCTGCCTTTTCATACATAAATGAGCTCCACCGTGTACCCGCGTGGGTGTGGTTGGGAAAGAGACGGGAGTACGTGCGCCGTGCGTGCACCTCTTCTCTTCGTGCACGTCCCCCACCTACGTGGGTGTGTGTGAGAGGGACTATAGAGATACAAATCTAGACAATATGCGCCGTCCATCCCCATGCCTCCGCCCAGTCCAACCACCAGTCACCACCACGCCCCGCTCCTCCTCACCTTATCTCTCATCTTTCTCCCTCCATTTTTATATACAAGGCCACTATGAAAATTACAATTTGCAGATATACAAGGCCACTAACACTAATCGATGCAATATTAATGGTGTTTGCCTCGTAGTACTACTAGCAAAGGAGGACATTGATTATCCCTTGCATGCATGCGGGAGTGTGAGCATTGGCTTGATGTGCATGAAAGAGAAGAATACACAGTAATTTACACGGCAAACAAGGAAACAAGGTGGTTTGCAACATTGAGTTAGAAGACATTAATTTTTGCCTTGGTACCTGTAATATGGGTTTGTGGCCTTGTATATAAAAATGGAGCCCGATAAAATTCTTGAGATACCATTTATCCGGTAAAATTCTCGAGCAATCATTAGTTTTTACAAAATGGGATTACTCCTGCATGGGTCAATCACAACAGGTGTTTTGTAAAAAAATGCATCTTGATGTTCCGTGCAATGCACGTGCATCTTTCTTGTCCATGAAAACAACACATGACAAAATTCTACGGCAAACGAGGGATTTGAATCTCTTGGGAGGGGCTGTTTGGATCTTGCCCGGGGTAGCCAAAATATTGGCGACCATTTTGTCCATCGGTGCCTTTGCCACCGACAAATGAGGAATGACACGGGTTCTCATGCATCCTCCAGCGCGCACGTTGGAGACGAGCTCGCACGATATGTGTTCTTTTTGTCCCACCACACCGCCGGAGCCACCCACAGACCGACCGACGACCCGCAAATTACGCCATCCAACCGTAGCCGCACACATTATGACAACAAGTCAACCAACCGGATGAAATTCACACAAACACGGCGATATTTCATATAAAGAACGACGAAAATCATATAAGATACCGGATTCTCATACAAACATGATGGATTTCATTACATTCAAATGAACTACGCGGTGCTAGTTCTAGACAGCATATGTATATAATACCTGGCCTAAATGGTTGCCCGCCGATCGATTTGTGTTCCTCATGTCCGGCAGCACGATCATCGGATTGCCGGGAGCCCCGGAGGTATATGTAGGGTCAACGAAGGTCCTCGCAACAAAAGGATCCGACAAGACACGTGCTGTTTACACCGGCGTCGCCTCCGTGGTGGCCTTCATGCGACCCAAGTGGCGGCGGCCTCCCGTGTTCTACTTCTCCTCGATGATGGTGGCGGAAGCGGAGGCGCTGGCCACCGACTCGCCGCTCTCCGCGCACCCGGCTTATGTCACTGCTTGAATGACGTGGCCACCGGCATGGGAGTCTCGACCACAGAAATGGGAGACGACGTACGAGGCGATGGCGTGGATGGCAGCAACGACGCCCGTGCGCTGCTCCTTGTCGAGCTAGCCTGGAGCAGCGAGTTGCTGAACCGCGCGCCGGCTTGGGGCGGCAACTGGCTCCATCGGGCGAGGGGAGGGAGGTGGATCAGTGAGCTGCATAGCTCGTATTCGGCGGGTTCGGCGGGCCACCCAGCTGGCTTGGATGCGGAATAACTACTCTTCGTAAGCCATTGTAAGAGTGGAAAAAATGGTGAAGGAGGAGATAGGGGAGCGGCCGAGATGTGCGATTCTTGGCCGACGTTTGGCCTCGTTTAAATAGGAGATTAAATAGACGGCGGACGGGAGGAGGTCGGCCGGCGTTGCGTTTAATGCCGGCCCGGTCATGAACGGACGTGTGTCCAGAGTGGGTTTCTTGGCTTCCACACGGGCGGGTTTCATGGAGGCGTTTGAATGGGGCAAGGAGGCGTGTTCAGCCGGGCGTGCAACGAGTGGCGCCCTTGACTCTGACATAGGACGGCGCGCCGTTCTTCCACTGACGTGTGGGCTCTTTGGGTACATGGCATGCATGTCAGTGACCCAACGCAGGTAGCGCATAGCAGAGGAACCTTTGGTGGGCATGGGCGGTCAGAAGCGGGCATTTCATAAACCGATGATTGTTCATTGAGTGTGATGTCATCCTTTTCATGTTGATAGCCCATTCGATACGTTGTGATTCATAAAGACCGCTACAAACATCAATGTTCTGCTTATCACAGATAAGATTGATTAATAACCGTAACAATCCATGTCCTTAACAAAGGGTGCATCCACGTATAGTTTGAGCGTGTGTCTTCCGTCGTGTGATGTGTTCATGCAGGCGTGCGAGTGTTGCGTGCGTGCAAGGGTATGTTTCAGTGTTGCATGCATGTGTGCGTACGTGCGTGTGTTCGTGAGTGCATGTGTACGCGTCAGTGTTGCATGCCTGCATGCATGCGTGTGTTCGTTATGTGTACGTGTCAGTGTTGCACGCCTGCATGCGTGCGTGTCTTGCGTGCGTGCATGTGTACGTGCGGGGTGAGGCTACACGTCAGTCGACTGACTTTTTCATCTCTGGTAATTAGATTTTTCCAGCCGTTGGATACGAAATCAAGGGCCTGCAGTTTATCATCAAACTCCACCCCCCTGAGCCGCCATCCACCACCGGCCGAACCGCCGGCCCCCGCCGCCCGCGGCCGGCCCGCGCTGCCACGCCGCCCTGCCCGCCTCGATACCACTCCTCACCGCCGGTCCGCCACCGCAGCAGCCATCCCT
>LR738709.1:309443459-309517860 GCA_902687465.1 Secale cereale | reverse complement strand
CCGAGCTTTTTCTCCAGCGATCCCCACCCCACCGCCCAATCAACGCGCCCGCCAGCACCGGCGATTGCCAACTAGAGGTCTCACGACTTCGAGTACCTACCGACCACTAATTTATTACCATTTCTATCCTTCATATACCCGCTGATGGGTGGGCCCTATGGTAATGTGCATTGTTGAATGTGGACCATTTGACTGGTCAATTGATCGTGTCATCAACAAATTACGGAGCTGTATGGTGAGCCAATGACTGTATGATCACCCTAAATTGTATTTTATTAACACAATACAGACTCAAACTACCATTTCTTTCTTTCATATACGGGCTGACAGGTGGGCCACACGGTTACGCGCCCCGATGGTGCAACACTAGTTGCGCCACATGGAACGTTTGACTGGTCAATTGATTGTTTCATCAACAAAATACGGAGTTGTACGGGTGAGCCAGTGACCGTATAATCATGAAATGTATTTTTTAACACGGTACAGATGCAAGGGCTCATATATACGCGCAAGCACTCACCGCTATAAGCGCACACACGCAGACCCTACCCCTATGAGCACCTTCGAGAGAGTGGGCCAGCATATGATCTTGAGATTTTACGAAGTCACCATAGGTGCCTCGTAGTCGATTGGAACGTCTCCTCCCACTGAACGCACATCGCCGGAAAATACTGAAATTAACCCAGGATAAATATGAGCACCGGGACTTTAACCCTTGTGGGCTCAAGAAACCACTGTCCTACTAACCATCCAACCACATGTTGGTTAGCACGACAAAATGTATGTGGTGACCGTGATGAGCTTATTCTGAAGTCCAGTGACCATATCGTGGTGTCGCTTCAAATAAAATAACCGTAAGTGTCGTCAACAAAATACGAAGCACGCATCAAATGCAAAGTCTGTCAGTGTCATCAAGAAAATACCAATGTTGAGGATATCGCTTATCGTTATCGTCTCGGCCAGCTGTGGATTAGAGATTAATCGGATATCGGCCGATTAATCGATTTTATCGGTCGACTATTAATCGGCCATTTTTCGCAAATCTTAGGTTCCCAACACTAAAATATGATATATTCAACACCAAAAAATATTGGACAGAAGTGTTACCTTGATACCTAGCCTTTGAATCCTTGTATAATGACGACCAAATTGGGAAAACAATACATATCGCATAACAAGGTCCACAAAACACGAATAAACATACTTTTTTTGCAAACATATCGCTATGAACAAGACTGATTTATCGGTAGATTCCCGATAAATCGCTTGTCATAGCGATAAATTGTCCCAAATGATAAATGGTGAAGATAAGGCATAATCTTATCGGTCACCCCAAGAGTAGCGATAAATCGGATGATAAATCGCTGAATCGGAAGATTTCTTGAACAGTGGAAAATACAGAGACGTATCATGAGCTAGATACCGTATGATCATCACGAGAATGTATATGGTGACCGTAATGAGCATATTCTGAACTCCAGTGACCATATAGTGCTCTAGCTTGAAATACAGTGGCCGTCATGCATGAATGTGTCGTGAGCATGCATACTTTTAGAGGGCCGAAAGATAGTTTGTGTGCATACGTGAAAGTGGTGTAGAAAGAGGGGATGTCCGATGGAGACAAGGAGAGATATGCCCTTCGTTTCTCTTTCCCGTGACTAATATTTTAGGAGAATATATAAACATTCACAATGCAGAACAAATATTTTTGGATGCATCATGCAATTAACTTTCATGTATAACATTGTGCTATTGTATATGCTTATTTTCTAAGTGACCGATTGCGTGTGTGGTGTGGTGGGCACATCATTTCTAGTTGTGGTGGGTTAACATGAGGACTCATGGGTCGGTTCCATCCTGCGCCACATAGGTTGGATCGAGACGCGTTATACGAAGACCCATGTGGAGGACTCGGTGTACAACACGAAGCTAGCTACCAGAGTCGCCGAGGACTCTATCCCCACTGGTGATAAGCCGACTATATATGATTTGTAATGCTAGGCCCCCAGTATGTTATAGAAGCTTGGGGGCTAGTTCGTCGATAGTATACACACACACACAATGCCTGATATTCACTACTTTGTACACACCCCTATCACTAATATACAGTACCAGGAGTAGGCTTTTTCCTCAACTATAAGGGTTCGAACTAGGGTAAACCTTTGCCTCGTATTATCATCCAGCCTAACAGTCAGGGATATCCTACCGAATGATATGATGGAATCATACCTGCCAACTACTAAGAGAGAGGTGTGTCGAGGGGGGGGGGCAATGTGTGCGAGAGAGGCCTAAAGATAATGTGCGTGTGGGAGACACATAGGCACATATATGTGCGTATAGAGGGCTAGTAGAGACCGTGTATATATGCATGTGAGAGAAATAGTGCTTTCCAACTAAGATTAGTGAAAAGAGTGGTACATAGTAGTCGGAGAGAGAGAGAGAGAGAGAGAGAGAGCATGTGTGTGAGACTCCCCGACACCCCGAGAGAGATTGTGAGCATGTGTGAAAGAGAAATGCCGATGCATATAAAATGTGTGCACTTATGCGGTAGATAGAGAGATATATAGCGCTTTTGTTAGAATGGGTCGATGCATAGTGCATCTACGTGTAAAAGGCGGTTCTACGCATTAAATTAAAATATAAATGGCATTATTATTTTTGGATGAGATCATGAATTTTGCAAATTGCGTATGGACGAAAATCGGTCTATCAAACACCCATACTTTATTGAATTCTAGCATGTGCATGGGTTTATTTCATAGTATCGATCCATAGAGTGACAGCGGTTTGAAATACAGGCAATGGATGCTTTTGCAATTCAAATATAAACATTAATAAGTGCACTCCATGTTGTTAGTGTGAAGCACTTTATACATTTGTCACTTGCATGGATACATTCCAAATTGCTAGCTACGAAATAGAATACATGCCGAATTCAACATAAAGGGGGTTTCGAAGATTCGAATTTATAGGAAGTGCATTCATCTATTTGAACCCGAGATAATGACATTTGTAAATCAGATGTAAAAGGGGGCATCAATCTTCGTTGTGCGTTTGAACATGCTATATATATTCATACGCATGTCTAACTTTTTTTGCAACCAAGGAGATTATATCTGGAACCATGCATGAACTGAGGTAAGTTGCATATTATTTAATATATACCCGTGTACAATGTATATTCAAATGTACCACCTCCATTCCAAAATAATCGTAGCTTTAGGATTTTCAAGAGTAAAGATTTGTGAAGTTTGACAAATCCTGAATGTTCAATTCAAGAAAACCGAAAACGTTAATGCTTCTGCTCCCAAATATTGAACGAAGCGCCAAATAGGCCTCTGGTCACCCAAAACCGCGCGAGACTAATGTTTGGTGGTAGGAAATTACTATCCTGACTCTGGCCCGTGTAGCCTATCGGCCCGATGTCCAAAGGTCTGAACAGGGGTAGGTTTGTAACTTCACCAAGATGCCAGTCTCAACCGCCTCCGAGAAGCATTCATACGCCATGGGCGCCTAGACACCCATGCGCTTGGCCGAAATCTATCCCGCCCACATTTGGGACACTTGAGATTACTATCCTACCCCCAACCCGCAATATGTCCGAAATTTTAGATGGGGGCAAAGTTTGTAACTTTCCCCAAATTTCAAACAAGCGCATCCCAAACCGAAACATTGTTCCCCCTCAGTTCCCCGCCTCCCTCCGTTTCCCCATTCATACTCCGTGGGCGCCAAAACGCCCTCTCCACCAGCCGTGAAACCCCAGCCTCCTCCGTCCTCCACCCCATAGCGCCCAATCCACCGCCGCCCAACTCCATCACGCTGGAGCCGGTACCCCGACGTCGTCGTCCAACGCAACCGCAACCACAACACCCTCAAGGACTTAGCAGCTGAAGCCGAGGTAGAGCTGCCTCCACGACACCGACACTGACGTGTGCCGTACCAGAACCACCCCGACCACGCCGTCCTGCGCCTCACTACTGCCGCTCTACTGTCGTAACCATCCACCACACCGGAGCTATTCCCGCTACACCGTCGTTTGCCACCTCGGATCTGCTTCCCCGCTGCCGACAGACGGCTACCGCACCACACTCAACAACTTGGACATGGGTTCGTCCAAGGCTGCACCGTCCTCCACAACTTCTCGTTTCGAGCGAACCACAAGAAGATCATTGGAAAAACAGAAGGAGGACACATCACTACCAGCAGAAAGAGGTACTCCTCTTCCCTTATTCGTGCAAACCTTACGTCTCTGCTCACACCGTATTCATCCCACGAAAGAAACTAGTTGAGCGCTTTTTTACTGCATCTTCTTCGTGATACTAAATGCACAAGGTTTCCTCCCTTTACTATTTCACCTTTGCTAAAGGTCAGTAGCCCGCCTGGTTTTCAATTCAGGGTCAGTCGAACCGCAATTAAAAGAAGCAGCACCCGCTTAGGAGCGCGGAGCACCTAGTCCGCCTGTTCGCCGGGGAAAAGGCGCATCGGTGTCTATCATAGGGGTGTGGGGCGCAGGAGCTGCTTACGCCTGATGTGGAGGTCGGCGGGGCTTGAATGGATTGCCGGGGGCGGTGCCAAGCACGGAGGTGCGGTGAGGTCGAGGGGAGGGCGCAGGCAGGGGACTGGGCCGGTGATCGCTGCCGTTTCGAGGAAGATCGTCAACACTGACAGGCTGGAGGTAGATGAAGGCGATCTGCCCGTTCTTTGTACATCAGACGATGCAGAAAAAATGGGCTGACCTATTTGTTTTCAGTCGAATGTTATTTTCATAGAATCCTGTAGTAATTTAGTGTGCCATGCATGTTGTAGAGTTATCATATGTCTCCCGTCATTTATTTCTCTCCGACTTGCTATCTGCTACCTTTACACTGTAATAATTGTGCACACACTTCACCCATACTCACACTATTGTTTTTTATGCATGGGTATTTCAGACTCTGACGCAGTGTTGATGAATGCTGAAAAGAAAAGAAAGAAGTCGCTCCAGTGTAATTCAAAGATAAGCACTAAGCGTTTCAGCGCTCTAAAGGATGAAGTGTCAGCAGTTGGAGATAGTAAACGTAGCTCTGCAGTTGATGATCTCAATTGCCACACACAACCATCCTAGGTGCTTGCTTTAACTTCGCGCTGTCAAATGTGGTTGGATGTTGCATATGGTGTCTAGCTCGTATTGCTTCCAATTTGGTTAAATTGCATCTGCTTACTTTACACATTATACCTTTGATAATGACATGCCTTCCTGTTTTTGATACATACTACATATGTCTATTAACCATGTTCGTACATCAAACTAGTGCTCTTTTGTATCCCTCGTCAATCACTTACGATGAGACAGTCACCCGGGTGGGTTATTGTGAGATGCCATACTCGTTTAAGGAGTGCAGTGTCATCCTCCCCACATGATTATCAAGAAACAGCAAGGCTAAATGAAAATAGTCAACGTAGCTCTCCAGTTGATGACCGCAATTCCCCCACACCACCATCACAGGTGCTTGCTCTAACTTCACAGTGTGATATGTGGTTGCATGTTGCATACGGTGTCTAGCTTGTAATGCTTCTAATTAGGGTAAATTGCATCTACTTAGTTTACACGTTATACCTGTGAATATGACATGCCTTCCTATTATTGGTACACACTACATCTATGTGTTAACCTTGTTCTTACATGAAACTACCTCTCTTCTGTATGCTGCATTAATCACTTACGACGAGTCACCTTTATTCGTTGCATATTGCATATTATTTCTAGCCTGCTGCCATGTATTGCTTCTAATTTGGTCAAATACATTTGTTAGGGCACCCTTTTAATTTGGCAGAGTGATATTGGTTTCATCTTTCATATGGTTTCAAGCTTGCAATGATTTAACAAGTTCAAGCACCTTGTGCTTAGTTTACACTTTATACATCATACATGTCAATATATCACGCCGTCCTGTTTTTCATACATATTCCATCCTCCTATCATGCGGCTGGCTTACATGAAAGTAGTGTTCGTTAGTATCATGCATCAATGAGTTCTGAAGAGCAAATTTTATTGCTTTTTCTTGTGGGGACAAGGCAAAATCAAGAAAGAGGAAGGAAAAGAGTAAGGAAGGCGATGATGGTGGTCCTCTGCAGCAACGTAAACGGAGCATCTGTACTGATTCTCCTTGTACTGATAGTGCATTACAAGGTCCAAATCTCCGCTCCCCTACTCCACCATCCAAGGTGCTTGCTCTAACTTGGCAGTGTGATATCTTGTTGCATGTTGCATATGGTGTCTAGCTTGTATTGCTCCTAATTAGTGTAAACTGCATCTGCTTAACTTACACATGATACGTGTGAATATGACACGTTTCCTGTTTTTGGTACATACTATATCTGTCTATCACACCATGTTCTTACACGAAACTACTCTTCTTGTGTATCCTACATCATTCACTTATGATGGAACACCTTTAAGTTGGCAGTGTGATATTGATTTGCGTCTTGAATATGATTTCTAGCATGTATTGCTTCTAGTTTGATGAACGTCACCTATGATGAGACAGTTTTAACTTGGCAGAGTGATATTGATTACACCTTTCATATGATGTCTAGTTTGCAGTGCTTCTAATTTGTTGAAGTGCCTTCTTCTTAGTTACCACATCATAGGTGTGAATATGTCAAGCCGTCCATTTTTTCATACATATTCCATCCTCGTATCATGACTTTGCCTTTCATCAGAGTAGTGTTCGTCAGTATCATGCATGAATGAGTTCTGAAGAGCGAATTATATTCCTTTTTCTTGTCGGTTTGACCTCACAATGCAAAATCAATAAAGCTGAAGGAAATTGGCAAGGCATTGGATGATGGTGGTCCTTCCGAGCAACTGAAATGGAGGTTCTCTACAGATTCTACTCCGCCATCCTCCCAACAAGATTCGCAAGACAACGCAAGGCTAGACAGTCAATGTAGCTGTGTAGATGATGAGCACATCTCCCCTACTCCACTATCACGGGTGCTTGCTCTAACTTGGCACTATTATATGTGGTTGCATGTTGCATATGATGTCTAGCTTGTATTGCTTCTAACTTTGTTGAATTGCATCTACTTACTTTACACATAATGCCTATGAATATGACATGTGTTCCTGTTTCTACAACATACGTGTACATGATGAGCACATCTCCCCTACTCCACCACCACAGGTGCTTGCTCTAACTTGGCACTATTATATGTGGTTGCATGTTGCGTATGATGTCTAGCTTGTATTGCTTCTAACTTTGTTGAATTGCGTCTACTTACTTTACACATAATGCCTATGAATATGACACGTGTTCTTGTTTCTAGAACATACGTGTACACGATGAGCACACCTCCCCTACTCCACCATCACAGGTGCTTGCTCTAACTTGGAACTGTTATATGTGGTTGCGTTTTCTGTATGATGTCTAGTTTGTATTGCTTCTGATTATGTTGAATTGCATCTGCGTAGCTTACAACTTATACCTGCAATGATCACTTACCCATAAGACACATTTAACTTGGGACTATGATGTAGGTTGCATCTTGCATTGTCTTCTAGCTTGTACTGCTTCTAATTTCTTGAAATGGCACTTACGACGAGACACTTTTTACCTGATAGAGTGATATTGGTTGCATGTTCATATGGTGCCTAGCTTTCATTACTTCTAATTTTGTTGAAATGCCTTTCGCTTACTGTTTTTTCATACATATTCCATCCTCCTATCATACGTGTGAATATGAAAGGCTGTCTTTTTTTGTATATATTCCATCCTCCTATCATGCGCTTGCCTTAGATCAAAGTAGTGTTCGTGTGTATCATGCATGAACCAGTTATGCAGAGCTAACTTTATTCATCTTCTTGTGGTTTTGACTTCATAAGGAAATACCAGAAAATAGGAAGGAAAAGAGTAAGTTAGGGGATGTTGGTGGTCCTCCGCACCGACGCATACAGAGACTCTCTAGATTTGCCACTGCTACTGCTAATGAAGTTGAAGTCCCAAGTCTACATGATGAGTTCATCTCTCGTACTCCACCATCGCAGGTGCATGCTCTATGTTGACAGTGTGATAATTGGTTTCATGTTGCATATGTTGTCTAGCCTGTATTTCTTCTATTTTGATTAAATTGCACCTGTTGAGTTCATACGTTATACATGTGCATATGACATGGCGTTATGTGTCTAGAATACACTTCATCTATCTATCATACCATGTTCTTACATCAAAGTACTGTTGTTGTGTATCCCACACCAGTCACTCATGATTGGACACTTTTAATATGGCAGTTTGATAATGGTTGCATCTTGCATTTATTTCTATGTTGCACTGCTTCTAATTTTTCGAATTGCCACTTATGACAAGACACTTTTAACTTGGCAGAGTGACATTGGTTGCATCTTTCATATGGTGTCTAGCTTGCATTACTTCTATTTTCTTGAAAATCCATCTTCTTAGTTTACACATCGTAGCTGCGAATATGTCATGTCGTCCTGTTTTTCTTACATATTCCATCCTTATATGGTTGTCTTACATCAAAGTATTGCTTGTCTGTATCATGCATCAGTGAGTTTTGAAGAGCGATTTTATTCTTTTGTGTTGTGCTTACGGCTTGACATGGCAAAGTCAAAAAAGAGCAAGGAAAATAATATAGTAAGGAGTGGTGTTAATCGTCGGGTGAAATGGAAAAGGATCTGTCGTCCAGATTCTGCTGGTACTTATAGTGCAGTAGAAGGTCCAAGTCCACCAGCTAAATCTACAAACACGGTATCACCTGCTCCACCAACCGCAACATCCGCTTCAACTGTACCATCATCTCAATGAGTTACTCGTTTGTTTGCTCCGGAACTGGCCAGTTCCCTAGCTGCCTTCACACCTAACACTACTTCCGAAGCACTGCTGACACAACAGGACTTGGCAAGATCAGAAGAACCTCATGAGCATCAACACCAAGATCGTACCTGACCGAGTCAAGTTGTAGTTGCATGCTCCTTTATATGTACTCTCACAATTTGATGTACACTAACACTTTTCATATTCGTTGTTGAACTAGCACCACGACGCAAGCGGAAACAGACATCAGGGATAATGCTTGACAACTTAACAAAATCTAAAGGAGGAAGAATGGAGATCCATTTTGAGTCAGGTTTAAAAAGGCGACGTGATGCTACAGAGTCAGCCAAGTTAGTATCAGAGGCAGCCGTTGCCGTTAGGTGTCATGCACGTATCCTCCCAGTGTGGATCCAGTACAGGAATGAGAAAGACAATACCCAGTTTAACACCTTCCTTGACCATTTATCCGTAAGTAATGTTATTCATTGCAATTAGTAATATTATCTTGCTCTGTCCCATACTTTCTAGCTTCCTCCTAATAAGACTCACATTCTTTTTTCAACAGATGAGGTTCAAGTTGGATCCGAAAGATGATGCAACTAAACAAGCATGCACTCATGTTTTTCAGTCTGCTCTGTGACAGTATCAGTAACACCTTAGCAAATCTCACTTTGAAGGCAAGGCTAACAATGAAATCACCCAAACATCTCCAGTGGAATATATTACAGATGAAGACCGGACAGCCCTCGTTAAACACTGGTCTGATACAAAGTATCAGGTAGGCTATATGTATTTGATCAGACCACATATTGAACTTGTATTTATGTATGTGCCTTACATGTGTACCTTCTTCTAGGCTAACTATTTGAAGAACAAGACCAACCGTTCTAAAGTGAAATTCCAACAGACAACATGATCTCGTAGCTATATTGCACACTGCGAGGCTCTTGTAAATAGCTGCTACTTCCTTCTTTTTTCTGTGCCATATTATCGTTTCTATATTGACTTGTTCCCAATACAGAGGAAAGCCTGTGCGGACCAAAAAGAACCTGAACCGAATGCAATGCAAATCTTCAAGGATTGCCACACCAGCAAGATGAAGGGCATGAGCACACCAGTTCAAGCCGATGTAGTAAGTCATTACTCCTCCTACCTTTGAACTCATTGGTACTATGATGTGTTCATTTAACTACTTGGTTTGTAGCCAATTTCAGTTACTTTGTTAACTTTTATACACAGTTGTCTTAACGTATCATTTCACCTTACATGGTTTAAAAAAGATGAAGGATATTCTTTTGGTCTTGATCTGTATTCTAGTTGTAATCTTCACGTACGCACACAATGATAAAATAGCATGTTTGTTTTATATCTGTTTGCCCATGATAGGAATGATGTCATACTATGTACATCCGAGTTTAAACCATGTCTCTTTATCCTTAGATGTCAACAGATGTGAGGAAATAGACAATACAGTAGGCATGCTACATGGACATATGTTCCGAAAGTGATTTTATTATGTAGTTGGTACTACAATACATGCTAATGTATTACAGTAGTTCACCAAAATAAGTTATGTGTAAACATGTAACCTACTTTGTTTGTTTTTGTCTCATTAGTAACTTATCTGGTACACTAATCTACAAGTTCAAACTTTCAGGAAGCTATGGAAAAAATGATTGAACAGCCACAACCACCTGAAGGTGACGAGGCTACCGCATGCACAATGTCACCTCGTCCAAATCGCCTACTGAACAAAATCTTCCTGCTAGACAGAATGATATATCTGTGCTATAGACACAAGTCCAATCCCTAATGGACGTCGTTTTGGAAACAAGAATAGAGGTTGACAAATGTCGTCAAGATATGAATGGTTTTGAAACCAGACTATCAGACATTTGCTTCGTTGTTCAAGAGCAATGGCGGAAAAAAGGTGAAGATCGTGCTGCTCCATAAGATTCTACAGCCTGAAACATTAGCACCCAGGTCAAATGATATGTGCTTCTATACATCTGATGGTGCTTTTATCTTCAAGGTCTGTAAACTTTATGCTAACAGGCCTTTTGTTGTGATACATCATTTATGCTGCTGCCAAAGGCTACAATAATTACGACGCTATTTTTGTATAGTGTTGGTTTATCTTAGTAATGTATTCGGCCGAAAGCTTCGTAGGAGCCCAACATGCCAACATTCGTCGGGCCCATTCCAATTGGGCTAAAAACGATTAGGGGCTGAAATTTGCATGTAGCCCACTAAAAACATCTGGGCCTAAATGAGCATAAGATTTCATATTTTTCTGGTAGGCCTCTGCCCATATTGGGCCTTTAACATGCCTAAACATAATTTGGGCCCTCAGTAACAATAGGCCGTTTACAGGTGTAAATATCTCGAGCCCATAAAGAACATGGGCCTTTAAAAGACCGAAAGTGAGATTGGGCCCATTTACGATGCAGATCTATCACAGGCCGAAATTCGGACGGGCTGTAAATGCGCCGACCTAATACATGGGCCTTTAACAGGCTGGAAGTTCGATCGGGCTAGATTATCGTCATTTTTATGGGCCGGTAATGGGCCCGAGGTGACGTTGGGCCACATATGGCCCATGGATTTCGTCCGACGTTAACATGCCAAAAATCACAAGAGGCTGAAAGTGGCCCAAATCTATGGTGGGCCTCTAACATGCCGAATGTCAGACATGGCCGAATATGACCCAAATCCTTCATGGTCGTTTATGGGCTGAAAGTTTCAATGGCCTATAAATGGGCCCAAATGAAGCAGGACCTTTAACAGGCCGGAAATACACTGGGCCGTAATTCGGCCCATATACTTAGCGGACTATTAGCGGGCCATAAGTGACCATGCACCGCGATGATGAAAAGTTTAGGATAGGCCGTTGACGGTTCGATTTGATACTAGCAGTATGGGCTTTAACTGAGAATGTTGGGTCTTTAGCTGGGCTGGCCCATTATGGCCCGCAAAATCTCGTGGGCCTTTATCTCGGCCAGCCCATTATGATACGCAAAATCTCGTGGGCCTTTTGCTGGGCCGGCCCAGTATGGACCGCAAAATCTCGTGGGCCTTTTGCTGGGCTGGCCCATTATGGACCACTAAATCTTGTGGGCCTTTAGTTAGGCCGGCCCATTTAAACTTTATGGGCCACTTTTGGGCCGATCCACATGTCAACATATCATAGGCGCATCTCGCCCATTGGATGAGTGACACCTGTGCCAACGCGGAGCTGGCACGTGTTTCCGTCAGCCAATCAGAATTTTACACGTTGAAAATCCCCATTGGTCTGTGCTGTTAACGGGTTATCGGATCCAAAACCGGACCCGATTGCTTAACGGTGTTCCGTTACGGTGGATGCCACGTGTCGGTCACCCTTGACGAAAGCACTTCTGTGACGCACGATTTATCGTCACGGAAGTGGACACTACCGTGATGATAATTTTGGTAATGTCATGGAACACTTCTATGGCATCACATGTATGCCTATCTTCATTCCGTTATAAATTTTTCATGGATGTACATGCATGACAGAAAACATGACACACTGTGACAAACACGTATCATCACGGAAGTGTATTTTTTTGTAGTGCTTCCAGCTGTCGTTCTCCTCCTCCAGTAGGTCGAGCTCATGGCGGAGCTTCGCATTATCCTCCTGAAGTTGCAGGATTTTGTCGGTCGCCTTCTTACCCAAGACAGTGCTGTCCTTCAGCTGCATGATCAAGCCAACGGTCAACTCCTCCCACTTATTGAGCTTACCGAGCATGTCGTCGAGGCTCTCCTTCAGCAGCTCCACCAAGCCGTCGATGAACTCCTTCTGCTTATTGAGCTGATCGAGCATGTCACTGCATCGCTGGCAGGGAAGGAGGGCAACTCACCTCACCTATGATGCATCCCCAGCGCCGCCGCTGCAGCTGGCTTTGTGATTTGGCTTCTCCTACCGCCCATTTGAACAGTTGCACCGGCTGCTCATCCCATCTCGCAGGCATGGGCGTTCTTTCCTCCGCAGTCGACTCCGTGAATATGATCTTTGCCATTAGCCCCAGCTCAAAATCAACGCGATGCTGCTAGATGCTGACATCCCTCAGCATCTCTCTCCCTGTGATCGACTTGCGCCTCCGCCTTGTGCTTCACCAGGCGCAGCTCCTTCGAACTTGTCTCTAATCAATGGGATGCTTCCACGATCCGATTTTCCCTTGCTGCCCACCACCTGAAATGCATCCTTGGCATGTCCTCCAGCACCACCGATCTATGATTCTAGAGCAATGGATCCCCTCTGAAACACATGTGGGTTTCGCTCAAAGGCGGCAGTGTTGCGGGCCCGATTTGCCCTTGCTGCCGACCACCTGAAACGCATCCTTGGCATGTCCTCCGGCACCACCGATCTATGATTCCAGAGCAATGGATCCCCTCTGAAACACATGTGGGTTTCGCTCAAAGGCGGCAGTGCTGCGGGCCGCAACGAGAAGGAAGCCCGCGGGATCCTGGGATCTAAGGGATCCTCCAGGGCGGGATCCGGTGGGCGAGGCGGGGAGGCGAGTGTAGGCGCTGGGAGAGCCCTACGAGGCTAAGATAAAGAATAGTACTCCACTCTGTCAATATTTCAATACAAATGCCACCAATAGTAACCCAGGCATAAATTGATCATGCTACTTGCGTCCTGGTTTATTGGCCCCCTTTTATTTTATGCCAACTTTGACCAAAAATTTAACTAAGAAAATGATAATGTATGCCACCAAAAATTATATCATTGGAATCACATTTGAACATAGTTTTCGATTACATTAATTTTTATGACATGCATAAATATTGTGTTCCTTCAAATTATGGAAAAAAATGGCACAAAATACGAAGGAGACCAATTGAAGTAGCAACCCATGATTTAACTACTCGCATGCATGCACTGGAGTAGTTATTCTCAACTACTTCCTCCCTCACGTCCACTCTATTTGCATGCACTGTATTAATTGCCCATCAATGAAGTGGACGACTTTACACACATCAAATCATCACATGGGGGGATCTTCGTACAAAAATGCGTCCCACCATGTACCCGTGAGGGAATGAGTGCATGCGTGCACATCTTCGCTTCGTGCACGTATTGCCAGTGTGCGTGAGAGAGGATGAGTACATTCTTCTCGAACCAGCAGCACGTCACTGTGATCAATCCACACAAGGAGGTCGCAACAACACCTCCACATGTGCCACGTGGCTTCATGGATGCCCCACAACATTTTAATCATAATATATTAACTGAAATAGGGAGAGACACTGTGTAGCGTGCCATTGGAATTCTAATTTATGTGTTTTGCACATCCTGGAAGTACTAGTAAGGTACACGTGCATTGCACGCATGAGATTTGGCAACCAAATTATGAATAAATACCACACTATAGCATGTAAGCTTTGAGTCATATATGCATGATGTAGACGTTCGTTTAATTCCTAAACTTCATCTCATTCAAAATCAATTATTTTTTAAGAAAAGGTTAATTTATTTTATGATTCTTGGAATTGTGCGTCATAAAGCATAAAGTAAAAACAAATAATGGCAATTCCACTAGAAAAAATGTTTGGGTAATTATGATACAGAAGATTCTAGAACAAAGGAGAAGTACTTGTGTTTTGAGGTTTGTGCATTATGCTTAAGTTCAACCATGGAGTCTTGTAGATTGTACATTTGGTGGAATCTAGTGGAATGTAGATGATATCCAATGGCCAGTAGTGCTCGGATTTGCCATCTCTGCAGCGTCGGATTGGCTTCATCCAACGACTATCTTTCAAATTTATTCGCACACTATATAGGGGTATAGAGTATAGATATAAATATAGATACAGAGGTATAGATATTGGCACATCATCTAAAGCGTTTCTACACACTCGATTTTTATAGAAATGTGCTCTACCGTGCACCCACGCGTTTGTATGTGGGGTCGAGTGCGTGTGTGTACCTCTTCTCTTTCGCATGTAGTTCGTGTGTGAGAGAGATACTAAGATATGGTGAGGGAATACATGTCAATGCAATTTGTGCGAAGGAGAGGCCTATATACATAAATGTGTGTGCATGGGGCCGGGGTGATATACGAGAAGGGAGGGGAGGGGTCGACTACGCGAGATATCGATAGAGACATATAGAGGGAAGAGCTCTACGAGCGTACTAGCACTGGGATATGGGGGGATAGAAGATGGTGCGAGGGGCCAAGTGGAGGGATACTACGAAGGAGTGCACAAGTGCGAGATTGATATTTAAAGAGAGGGGCCGAGAACGTGTGCGGTTGCACGCAGTGGAGGAGCCATGAAACATAAATAAGCTAGGGGCCAAGCATTGCTAATCCTTTACGGGGAGGGCCAATTCATCAACTTAAACCATTTTACCAGCAATTGATCCACTGATGACATTCATATTAGCCTCAATATATATATAGTGATGTTAGGGGGGCAGGGGGAGGGCCCTTACTGCCCTGCCTTCGCCACTATGGCACGTATGAGAGATGAAGCGGAATGCATGGATGATGAGATGGAGACGATGTATAGATAATGTGGGTGTATTAGCTATGTAGTCCTATATAGAGAGGTATAGATTGATTGATGTGTACGTGGGAAAGAGGGTGAGACCTCACTAGATATATAGATTGATCGGTTTGTGTGGAAAACTGGAAAAGACCTACCTATATATTTACACACATAGAGGAACATCAATCGTTGCGCATGCATGTGATAGATAAAGAATGCCTGAAGTGATGAAGAGGGGAAGGTGTGTGCGTGTGCATGGGTGGGAAACCGACCTGAAGAAAAAGGTTGCATGTGTGCGATGGATACACGAGAGAAAGTAAGTGGTACAGTTATAAAGAGAAGATGACTGTGTGGGTGTAAAAGACTAGTAGGTGAGGTCATAATTAATGTAAAGTTGAATTCAAATATTTGAATAAGAGAACATGATGTTTGAAACCCATGCATGATGCATGAATATAACTCAGATATGTGTGGTGTGGTTTGAAAACAAGCATGCTATACTCTATACACATTGAACAAGGTGAGACCGATTTGAATTTGAGATACCGATGGCAGGCATAGTTTGGCCACATTGCATCCACACATGGACCCACTATTCAGATTCGAGGTGATGGGTGGCTTTCACAGCACATATATATACCCCTATATAGTGTGCGTATAAACTTTGAAAGATGGTCGTTGGATGAAACCAATCCGATGGTGCAAAGATGGCAAATCCGAGCACTACTTGCCGTTGGATATCATCTACATTCCACCAGATTCCGCCACATGTACAATCTAGGAGACTCCGTGGTTGAAATTAAGTAGAATGTACAAACCTCAAAACACAAGCATTTCTCCTCTGTTGTAGAATCTTGCGTATCATAATTGCCCATTTTTTCTAGATGAATCACCATTATTTATTTTTACTTTGTGCTTTTCAATGCACAATTCCACGAATCTTAAAATAGATTAGGTTTTTGATAAAAACTAATTGATTTTGAATGAGATGAACTATAAGAATTAAATGAACATCTACATCATGAATATATATGACTCAAAGCTTACATGCTATAATGTGGTATTTATTCATAATTTGCTTGCCAAATCTCATGCGTGCAATGCACGTGTACCTTACTAGTCTAAATGGGGTGTGTGTGTGTGTGTGTGTGTGTGTGTGTGTGTGTGTGTGTGTGTGTTGCGCATGTTAAACACATTCTGTTTGCGTGTGTTGCTCGTGTTAAACACGTTAAGCTTGTTGCCCTGACTATTTAGTTTTTCGTTGTTGTATTTGAATGCATTTCTAGTAATATAGTAAAATGGGACATGGCTCTCTCTAGTGAGGTGCGAATTGTTTTTTTCATACACGTTAAGCTTGTTCTCCCGAAATTTCAAGCCGCGCCTTGTTATGCCGAAATTTCAAGCCAGCATATCTGGCTATCTTGCTGAGAAACTCCTGCCCCTTCAATGCGCGGCATGTTATCCCGAAATTTGAAGCTAACTCTTTGTCTCGTTGTGCCCGGAAAACTCCCTCCATCTCAACCCGTGCATTGCCATCCCAAAATTAGAACGCGCGAGAAAACTCCCACCTCCTACGAAATCCCCACACGCGAAATTCCCGTGATACACCCTAAACCGAAAGAACCACCTAGTTCAAATTGGTGATTTTTTTTCGTAACTTACCCCACATTTTGGGCAATCGCGTCAGTAAGCCATGATTCCCCCTCCCATCCCCTATGCCGCCCCCATTCAAACACCGAGGTCGCGAAAACCCGCGAAGCCCCACACCCTCCTCCATCCGCCACCCAGACGAAGCCTCTTCCCCGACGGCGTCGTCCACCGCAAAACCTCGAACCCCCTCATCCACCGCACCAGATGAGGATCCGTCGTCGATCTTGTCGTCCCGCCGGTTCAGCCACCCCATCCTCCACCTCCAAGGAGCTTCCCCGAGGTTCCCCTCATATTTTGCGCCACCTCCATTCCCACACCGCCGGAAGAGCAGCATCATCACCGATTCCTCGGATGAAGCTGAGGCCTAATCGGCGCCACCAAAGAGGTTCTATAGTAATTACTGCATTTTCTTCTTGCTTCGATCTCACAGTGTTGTCAGCGCTCGGTCCCGAGCCACCATGGCGCAACTCCATCTATGGCGGCGTCACCGGCCACTTCCTTTACAGCGTCACTCTCTCGGCGGTGACGTCCACATCAGTCGAAGCTGCTACTACTTTGGCTCTCGCTCACGCAGTTGCTCTGCTCTTGCTCTCCGGTCCCCTGCCTCGTCTGCTCTTGCTCTTGCTTGCATTGTTGCTCTTGCTCTTGTTTGCGCTGCTGCTCTAGTCTTCCTCGCGTTGCTGCTGCACAAGCAGCAGATCCTGCTCTCGCTCGAGCCCCTGCAGCTGCTACCCAAGATGCTGCTACACGACCAGCTGCCCCGGCTCTCGCACGCACTACTGCTCCGGGCACTATTGCTGCTGCGTCGGGCGTTGCTGTTGCTGTTACTGCTTTTCTGCTACTAGTGCGTTCAATTTCGACAGTAAAATTCAGTTTCGGCAGTAAAATTCAGTTTCAACAGTTAAATTCAGTTTCGACAGTTAAGTTCAGAGATGACTGACTGATGTATTTTACATCTATCACTTTGTGGTTATGTATTTTACATCATCTATTGGAGATGCTACTAGAATTCCACTTAGGTTAATGTTGTCTCTCTTGTCCTGCTTCAGCCTCGCTATCGTACAACTCAGCGGAGCTGAAATCCTCCATCACAGCCGAGCAGTACTCTTGGATCCATTTCCAGGTGTCTAAGATCTTCCTCTCCTCCGACTGCCACATCAGCCACATCATTCTCAGCGACCAACCCAATGATGCTGAGATCGACATCGCTTCGCCAAAGAGGTTGTACACTTGCTACATCGCCTTTTAACTCTACACCTTATATATATATATCGTCCACTGAGCACACATAGTGAAATACGGTTAGTTTCTCCTATATAACAAGCAGTGAGGTACCGGGCAACCTAGCTATCTGTGGTGGACTCTCTTGAAAGCCATCATTATTTCTGCGCATTTGAGCTGTGCATTTCTAGATGGGCCTGGGAGTTGAGCTAGTAGGGCAGTGGCCTGGGTCCAAAGTAGTAGAAGTAGCACAAGAACATTGTTCGAGTGTAGGCCTTTCCTTGTTCAAGCCTGCCTACTAGAATCGCCAGTGCTTGAAAGGAAAAATGAAGGAAAACATAGGAATTGGAAAGTTTCCTATGGTACTACTATTCATGCATTTGGTTCAAAGGAGTGGAGCAAAGGGAAACTATAGGATTTGTTCCTTTAGTGTCTCCTTGATAGAAAAACAGTAGGAATTTTAATATCAACTCGGCCTCCTTTTCAAATTCCTGTTCATGAAGCAGAATACTATGAGATAGTAGCATAATAGCATTATAACTATACAATTTTCTTGTGGTTTGACTTAATTTCACCATGCTTCTTTGCATTCATGTGATCTTTCAATTCTTGTTAACCAAACACCCAGCTTGACAGAAATCTTGTGTTTTTAAATTCTCTGTTTTGCATGTGCATTCCTATCCTATTCCAGTGTATTTCCTATCCTTGCATTATTAGAATCCTCCATTTCAAACAAGCCCTTACATAATTACTTCTGTTACAAATATGTGTTAAAGAAAACCTTGTGTGGTTTGTCCCGCTCCTGCTACGCTGTGGTCCACCCCAGCTCAGCTGCTCCAATGGCGGAAGGGTTCACCACAACAGGGATCCGCCTTCTAGACTGTCTTTCGCCGCCTCAAATCTTCTTCCCCGCCACCGGCAGCCACGATAACCGCATTATCATCATCAACTGAGCAGAGGACCTTGAGGACGACACGGGTCCGCAAGAGAGGTCACACTCTTTCGTGTCTGCTTACGTTACGCATCGCTTAACATGATGACATGCTACTTTATTGTCCTCTTTACCGATTAGACTCCGAGTCAGGTCCAAACTAATGCTCAAACTTGAGTTTTTAAATGGTTGTGGGGTACATATTGGGGCAGCAATCAATACTATCTATCTACTATCTAAATAATATCAGGTGTCTACTGTGAGTTTCATGTTAGGTGGAAACAAACATTAAAGGAGCCATTATCTGTATTTTTAACTGAAGCTATTATCTGCCTGCTATCATTGGTTTTGGGTCTATCCATAGTATGCACTCCTTACATAATCTCACTATGTTTTATCCCTATGCATGCTAGTTATTGTACATAATGGTACTGAACATGCAGAGCAAAAGAGACGAGCCTTGCGTGGCAATAAAACTTCATGCAAATGTCGTTCCATGGTGGGCGCAAAAGCAACCCCTCCCCCCATTCCAGACTGTAATCAAGAGGAAGATAACTGTTTAGAGGGGGATTCACAGGGAGCAGACCACTCCTATTTAACCCCTCAGGTCTTTTGCTCTAACTTGGCATGCTGATGTTGGTCATATCATGCATATGGTGCCTTGCATTGCTTACTTTACACATAAAATATGTCATCTGCTTAGTTTAGACATGTATTGTGTGAATGCCATCTGTTTAGTTTCTATATCATATATGTGAATCATGCAATGCCATATTGTTTAGCCAGGCATCATATATGTGAATTTTGCAATGCCATCCTGGTTAACCAGTCATCTTATATGTGAATTGTATCATGCCATCCTTTTTTATTACATAATAAATTTGTCAACAATGTTAGTACATTCAATTACTCTTCCTATGCATCAGCCATTCGACATTGTCATGGAAAATATCTGGAGTGAAAACAAGGTCTTTAGAGCAGACAATGCTATCTGATGCAGCACATGTGTTGCTGGTTACAGATAGCTCCTCAGAGGAGGATTCAGAGACAAATGACCAGTCCTATTCCCCCCTCGAGGTTCATGCTCTAACTTGGCAGGGTTATATTGCTCATATCGTGCATATAGTGTCTTGCATTGCCATGTTATTTGCTTAGTTTAGACATGCTTTGTGTGAATGCCACATGCTTAGTATTTAGTTACCATATATGTGAATTATGCAATATCATCTTGTTGCAAGATATTATATATGTGAATTATGCAATGCTATCATGTTGCAAGGCATTATATATGTGAATTATGCAATGCATTGCTATTTAGCCAAGCATCATATATGTGAATTATATCATGCCAGCCTTTTTTTGTATTACGTATTCTATTTGCTAACGATGTTTGTATATTCAACTACTCTTCATGTGCAACAACCATTTGAATTGGTGATGCAAAAGTCTGGAGAGAAAACAAGGTTGTCAGAGCAGAAAATGCTACCTTCTGAAGTAGCTATCTTGCTGGTTACAGATAGCTCCTCATAGGACGATTCAGAGACAAATGATCAGTCCTATTTCACCCATGCGGTGTATGCAAACTTGGAAGGGTTATATACTTATATTACTCATATCATGCATATGTTGTCTTGCAATGCTTAGTTTTTACATCATATACACAATATTGAATGCCATCTACTTAGTTGACACATCATATATGTGATTGCCCTCTGCTCACTTGCTTAGTATATAAATCATATATTTGAATTATATCATGCCATGATGTTTACATAGACATCATGTATCTGAATTATGGCATGCCAACACATTTTCTAAAGAAATAATATAGTTATATCAGCTCATCCTGTTTACATTGTCATCATATTTTGAATTATGTCATTCTATCCGTGAATTATATCATGCCATCATGTTTCCATCCATGTATGTGAATTATGGCATGCCAACCACTTTAATAGACACATCGCATAGTTATATCATGTCATCGTCTTACATAGTCATCATTTTTGAAGTATGTCATTCTATCCTATTTAGTTAGCCATCATATATGTGAATTTGTGTCATGCTATCCTGTTTAATTAGCTATCATATATGTGAATTTGTGTCATGCTATCCTGTTTGGTTAGACAACATAAATGTGAATTATTTCATGCCCCGTTTTCTTCCCTACTATCCATTGCACTTATCTATCATACAATGTCTGTACATTCAATTACTTTTCTTGTTTACCAGCCATTTGAATTGGAGAGGGTGATGTCAGTATCTAAGGGAGTAAAAACACGGTCATTAGAAAAGATCGTGGTACCCGTCGATGAAGATAGAACCACGATTGTACTTGCCCAAGAACAAGCCCCACCACACATAACCCAGACTCACGCAGGTTGTACCCCTACACAGTTGGACAGAGAACCAGCTACACCCCTTCAAACCCCAACCCTAGCAGATAATAACCCAGTTCCAGTTGGCACATCACCGTCTCCAGCACATAGCACCCGAGCAAGAGCAGTTAGTAAGGCAATTGCAGTGCCCAAAGCATGAGGACCACCACTCGGAACCCCAAGTCAACGCTTAAAGCAGAAGAAGAATTGTTATCATGTTAGGTTCCGTAGCTATGGTTCATACTCCTTTGCTCTAGCATCACTGTATTTACTCATACCAACTATTTCAGATTTGAAGGATGCAATTGAAACTCCAATGGTGCAAAAGGTATGTTTTAAACCTATTTCTTTAATTGGTTTGCTGTTGTAACTTGCTCTATGTTGATTTCAGTTTCAATTGAATAAATAGTTATGCTCTCATGGCATGCACATTACAAGTGTTGTTAGTTTTGTGTTGTTTCCCACACTTATATTATGTCTATGTTGCTTTGTCTTAAATAGATATGATTTGAACTGTCTCTATCTTGATTTGGCAACATAAACTAGAATGATATAGACCAAACAGTGACCGTACTACATAGATATATGTTTGTTTCATGTTGTTATCATGTCCACCTTACAACTGAACTGGTTTACCAAAATGAGTTTCATATACAACATGGTAAAACTATGACGTGTCTGCTTGTTCCTCTTGTAGAATTCCGACAGAATATTGGAGAAGATCACCCCATTATGCGATGGTAGAGAAAGTAATGCAGATAAGGTTCAAGATAGTGAGATAACCCTGTTGGTCTCCAAGAAAGCTGATAAAAACTATCTTGTGGACAATTAGACAACCCCAAAGCCATGCCTTGATGTAGTGTTTGAGTTACTGGCCACTACTGCTGGCACAAGCTCTTCGAACTTGCTGCCCGAATCAGTTCGGCTTCTTGAGTCTCAACTTCAAGTTGAAAGACATCAATCAGATGTGCTGCGACAGAAATGCGAAGGACTGAGAAAGTCCCTGCAGAATTCAGATGCATACTTTCTAGTGCAACAGCAAATTCTAGAGGATTTAAGCGCCAAACAAGAGAAAGCTAATAAGCTTGCTAAGCGTCTTGCCAGCATGGTGGTTACCCAAGATATTGTTTCTTGAGGTCTTGTGAAGTGGTTTCAGTTCTGGACTTGTTTTGCTGCAGTGTTTATTTGCACTGGTCGCCAACTTTGACAATAGTGTATGAAATATGTTGCTTTGTTCCCCATATTTACACTAGTGGTGAACTTTGATGCCCAGTGGTTGTAATATGTGTAATAGACGTAATAGCCTAGCATATGTTGCTTGCTTATTTGTTTATTTGTTTGCCTGTAGTCAGTGCAGTTCTTTTTCCGTGGTTTGCTAGTGGCCGCAATAACCTATTATTTAAAACTAGGCCACAATAACCATGGGCAACATGCGGACCATTGTCATTATGGCCTTCTACGGGCCGTAGAATCAATGGGCCTTCTACGGGCCGTATGATCGATTGGCCAAACAACAGACCACATTATGGGCCGTAAACAAGCTAGAGTGGCAGCCGTCTGTTCATGGGCCAACCATAACAGGACTTTAAGAGTCCGATGACTATAATGGGCTTAATTCCATCAACAGGCATAACGGGTCGTTAATAGGGCGTTTTTGATGACGCTATGAAAATGGCCCAATGGGTTAACGGGCCACAAACGGGCCGACTTTAACCACGGGTGAATTTGGCCCACAAGCGGAAAAGGCCAGTAACAGACCGTAAGCCACCGAATGCTGCAAATCGGCCCAAGAATAAATGGGCCCTTAAAAGGCCGAAAGATAACACGGGCTGGGACCGGCCCAATGGAGTAATGGGCCATTAATGGGTATGAAGTGACATATTGTTCATTATGGGCTAGTTTCACTATGGACCGTTAATGGGCCAAGAATTACAAAGGGCCTCATTTGGGCCGAAAGACGTCATGGGCCGTACATGGGCCGGAAGTTACAACGGGCTGGAATAGTATTGGACGGCCCAGATGAAGCTAGTGGGCCTGTAAGTGCATCTAGTGCCACCCCTAGTTGGTTTTGGAGTATTGACGACAAACCTGGTTGAGGGACTAATGTGTTTGTGAGAATTGCAGGATAACACAGGTAGTAGTCCCTCATTGATTCGGTTAACCTACCAGAGATGACCCCTAAAAATGTATGAAGACATTGATAACTGTGGTGGTATATGAAGATAATCATATTGAAGACTATGACATGAGAAGACATTGTGTGAAGACTATGGAAAGCGAAGACGTAGAGTTGTCGCTGTTTCCTTTTCTTCTTTGTTGAGTCATAGGAACCACCGTACTTTTAAGTAGGGTCCAAGTGAACTAAGTCAGAGTGACTGATGTGATGCTCAACCAAATCCTATGTCTTCGAGCGAAGACTATGAGAGCAAATCTTATCCAGAGGCGGATGAGTCAGCTTTACTTGGAGCTCAAGTAAAGTTGCCGTGTGTGTTTGAAATCTGACCATTGGAACACGTGTTAGTTCCTTAGTGACCCAGGGTCACTTCGGACAAATCAGGTCAGGTTGCCTAGTGGCTATAAATAGCCCACCCCCTACACCATAAATTGTTGGCTGCTCAGAGTTATTGCACGGCTTTTGTCGTTTGAGAGCAACCCACCTCCGAAGCATTTGAGAGAGAAATCCTTGCGAGGACAAAGCCCAAACACCCAAAGCCAAAGAGTGTTAGGCATCACTGAAGTCTTTCTGTCTATGTGACCTGAAGACTTATTACACATGAGGACTGTGTTTCCTCCAGTCGGTTAGGCGTCGCGTTCTGAGCATCCAAGAGTAATTGTGGATTGCCGGTGAACGAAGTCTGTGAAGGTTTGGAAGTCTACCTTGAAGACTTACCAGAGTGATTGGGCGAGGACTAGGTGTTCTTAGCTCAAGGGGAACAAGGTGAAGACGCGGTCTTCTGAGTTAAATCTCAGCCTCCCTAACCAGACGTACAGTTGTCACAGCAACTGGAACTGGTCTAACAAATCACTGTCTTCCCCGAGCTACTGGTTCTATCCTTTTCTTCCCTTTACTTACTGCTCTATGTTGTGAAGAAATTGCATGCTTGCACCATCTGATTGTCTTCACTGAGTATCTACTAGTTGTGATTGGCTTCATTCCTTCTTCCTTTATGATCACTGCTGCCTAGTTGCTATTAGTCTTCATGCTTTCACTTCATTGAATACATGACTATGGCTTACCTATTGTAGTCCACTTTCCGCTGCATACAAATAGACTCAAGCTTATCGTTTGTCTTCGAAACTATCATGTTGTCACATCCCTAGTTAGCACTTGCATTAGGGTTAGTTGGTGTGTGCATCATGTTTACTTTTCAAAGAAATTTGAAATGGGAATGACAGAAACCCCAGCACCCCTCTTCTAACAACTAGGGTTTGATAAAATATTCTCCAATGTACCCAAAATGCCCTTCAAAAATGTTCATCATTTCCGCCTTGGTCTCAAACCTTTGCTAAAAATGGTGCACAATTTTCTAGGACATCCAAAGTCACTGGATTAATTCATATGGTATTTGAATTTGGGCATTTAAATGCTATAAAATATTTTAAATGCTCAAATAATCATAAACTATAATGTTTCCTACTGTTCATATTATATACAGTGGGTATGACAAGTTTCATGAGTTATAAAAATGCTCTAGCATTTTTATTAATTAAACAAAGATGCAAAACAAATGAAACAGAAAAGGAAATAGGAAAAGGAAAATAGGAAGAAGCACTTACCTCGGGCCCAGCCCTGTAGCAGGCCGGCCCAGCCCACAGCCCTCCTCTGTCGTCTTCCTCCTCGCGCCAGAAGGACGCGCGCGTGGCCGCCGTGCGCCGGCACGCGCCCGGCCACGTCCAGGCTGCTTGCCTGCCTCCTCGATGGCCTGGATGACTCCACGAACCGACATGCAGCTGCCCCGACCGCTCTCACTTCTCCCCCTCGTCTCCATCGCCCTCCCCTGGCTCTCTCCTCCTCCATCACCGAGCCGCCGTCGCCGCCGCTCGCCGTAGCCGCACCTAGAGCTACCCCCTCGCCCCGTGAGTGTGTCCAGAAGATCCGCCGCGTCGCCCTCTTCCTCCTCGCTGAGCCACGAGCCGTCGGAAGCCCTGCAACGTCCACACGCCGCCGTCCCCTTCCTCGGATCGCCGGAGCACCTCGCCGCCGTTACGATGCTACAGCGCATCCCCGACCCCTCCGTCGAGCTCATTAGCTCCGCAGTGAGCTTCTATGTCGAACCCCTCCTTCCTCCGCCTCGTTTGCACCTTGTAGCCGTCGCACCGTTGATCACCGAAACGCATCGCCGCCGTGCTCGCCGCCGGCGATGCTCCGGTGACCATTTGGTCACTGGCACACGTCCATCACACTCACCGCAGTGCGTAGATGCGATAGGTGCTATGCACGCCTCGCCTAGGCCTCTGTAGCCGCGTCTCCACACACGCCCGACGCCGGTCGCCGCCGTCGAGCTTGTTGCCGTCGTCTCCGGCCACCCCAGGTCCGGTGACCACCACCATCCGACGCGCAAGGGCAAGAGCTTTCCAACGCGCCTAGCCGCAGCTCGAGCCGTGCCCCGTAGGCGATTTCCGAAGCACGCCGCCGTACTTGGCCTCGCCGGCGTCACGTCGCCGGCGGGTTTGACCTGTTTGACCAGGGGGTTGACCACCCCTGGGTCACTGACGTGTGGGCCACCTTTTGCTAATTAGTTAGTTTAATTAAGTTTTTGTTAATTTAATTAGTTAATTAGTTTAGTCACTGACCCGTGGGCCCAGGTCCCACTGACAGCTAATTAGTTTTAGTTTAACTCTAATTAACTTAGTTAATTAGCTGTGACACTGACATGCAGGGCCCACATGTCATGTTTGACTTGGACTAGCTCCTGTTGACTGACTAACGTCAGCATGATGTCATGCTGACGCAGTAAAGGTTTTTCTGGGATTTTTAGATTAAAAATAATTCAGGAAATTCCAAAAAATACCCAAAACTTCTAAAAATTATATAAAATCAACCATAGCTCAGATGGAAAAGATTTATATATGAAAAATGATCAGAAAAATCCAATCTTTCCAATGGCACTGGTTTCATGCATGTTTGAGCAAGTTAACCTTGCTCTATACTTAAAAACATGATAATACACTTATTTAAATAATAGCTTGAACTCCAATTTGAATCTTTGATTCAAATAGGTTCAAACCCTTCTGGTTTTAGTTGCATTAGCCAACACACATGCATCTTGCCATGTCATAAGCATGCATCATATTGTTGCATTTGTTTGTTAATGATTGTATCGCCGGTGTTCTCTGTGTTAGGTGCTGCTCCCGAGGATACTGCTGCGTATCCAGTTGAAGAGCAGTACCCGACAACTACTTTGTCAGGCAAGCAATCATTGATCATTCCGATACAAACCCAATCTTCTCGCTCCTGCTCTCTTTTACTGCATTAAGGCAACAGCGTGTGAACTGCTACTTGTTGCGGTAGATGAACCCTATTCCCTTGCATGACCTGTCATTGCCACAGTAAATAGTTGAAACCCACTAGCATGTGTAGGAGTTGATTGAGCCATGTGATGTGTGATCCACCATGCTATTTGCTTATGTTGCCTGCTATGCTTAGAGTTGTGTCTGGTCTGGTTCATCTGGGTGATGGATCAGAGTGAAATGATCATATCGATGAAGAGAAGGAAGTGTGGAATACGCTTGGTAAAGGTATCGATGAAAGGCCATGTAGGAGTACGTGGTTGGTTGTTTCATTGGAATCGTCCATAGGACCCGAGATCTGTGTGTGTGATTCAAGTTACAGTTACTACCACACATTGCGCCCTGAAATATGACCCCGCTCGACTTATTGACTGCCCTTGTACTCTGTCCAGGAGTTGCAACTAGTTTCTGGTGTTTATAGCTTACTGGAGGTCGTGCACAGCGCTTACCCTCGGGGTGGGCTGTGGTGCGACAGGTACGTGGCACGGTGTTCCGGTTGCCCGTTTGGTGACTCGGGAACCCTGTACACATCGTTTGGGGCCGTGAGCGACACCTCGGCCGGATCTCCCCACGGATGGAACCCAAATAGGCGATAAACCTGGACGAGAGACTTGAGTGGTTGGTTAGGTCGTGGTCTACACCCACGTCGGCTTTCGCTTGAAGTCTGCCGAGCACATGTCGTGTGCAGACGCTAAGTGGTGAAAACATGTGTGGAGAAGTACACCCCTGCAGGGTTATCAAACTATTCGAATAGCCGTTGTTCACGGTACGGACTACTTGGTTACTCTTACAGTTCATAGACAAGTTGATGGATACTACTAAAAGCCTCAAGATAAGCGTGAGTGCCGCGGATGGCCCTTCCATAGGATGACGGAAGAGGATCCTCGGTAGTGTATTGATTGTGGTGAGTAGAGGACTCGTGTTCGTAATAACATCTTGCAATCTGTTGAGAGTTGTAGTATAGGTTAGCCAAGGTCAAAGCTGGCATTCTGCTATGAACTCCACTACCCCCCCCCCTTTGATAATGTTGCATGTATGATAGGTTATGTGGTAAGACTTGCTGAGTACCTTTGTACTCATGTTTGCTTAATAACTGTTGCAGAGGAGAACCCTGCCCCTGCTGATGGGTTCTACATAGACGTTGACGTCGACAAGTAGCTTGACACCCAGACGGAGATCTGGAGCTTGTGAAGGGCCTTGTAGATAGTCAGGCTACACCAAGCCTGTTTTATTTTCTAAGTTGTCTGTACTCAGACATGTAGCTTCCGCTTGTGCTTGTATGACTGTATGACTTGAGTGTTGGGTCATGTGACCCCTACCTGTATGGATATGTTATGTATGGCTCTTGGAGCCTTTTAAATAAAGTACTTTGAGTCATAGAGTTCTGTTGTGATGCAATGTTGTATTTGCACATATTGAGCATATTGCGTGTATGTTTGAAATGCTTGGTATGTGTGGGATCCGACACCTAGTTATTTTCCTTTGGTAGCCTACCTTACAGGGAAATGCCTCCTAGTGATTCCAATGAGCCTTGGTAGCTTGCTACTGCTCGGAACACGTAGGCTGGCCGGCATGTGTCCTTCTTCGTTCCTGTGTCTGCCCCTTAGGGGAAATGTCACGCGTTGTTCCTTTAAGTCCATGTAGCTTGCTACGACTTGGGTTCATACGTTGATGACCGACACGTTCGTTGCTGGGTCATGGATGCCTGTCTCTGTAATCTAGTGCCACTTTTGGTTTATAACTAGCCATGTCGGCCCGGGTTCTCTGTCATATGGATGCTAGCGACACTGTCATATACGTGTGCCAAAATGCGCAAACGGTCCCGGGTCAGGTAAGGTGGCACCCGTGGGGTTACCGTGCGTGAGGCCGCAAAGTGATATGATGTGTTACAGCTAGATCGGTGTGACTTAGGATCGGGGTCCTAACAGCGTTGGTATCAGAGCTGGACTGCCTGTAGGTTTCTCAAGCCAAACTGGTCGATGTTGAGTCTAGAAAAATTCTTAGTTATATGTAGGGGAATTGATTGTGGGAGGGAACGTAAGGCTCTTTTTACTCCTTTACCTTATGCCTTCTGATCTGAGTCAGTCTATTCTTTCTACGGGGATTTAGGACTAGGCCTCTTATCCTTTCTAGGTTCACGTGTTACTAATCCGTAGACTCTTAGGATTGTTGGTTTCAAGCCTCAGTTCAGTTTCTATCCTTTTAGTATGATGATTGTTGGACCGGAACCTTGATATGGATTGTTGAGTGGCTATGCTATCATTTGTATGATGTCTCAAATCTTTGTTTGAGCATTTACAGTTGTTATGCTGCCCGATTTCTTTCAGAAACACTAATGCCTTTGCATTATTTCGTGTTTCAGATGTCTGGCCGCATCCCTCACCAAGTGGTTCGTTTGACTCGGTGCATTAATGTGCCCGGTCACACGGCCATGCTAGTCCGTGTGCTGACTGAGACCGGTTATCGCTGGTATCCTGAGTACACCGTGGAGGAACAGTATCGAGATTTCAATCAGAGTCAGTATTTCTGCACAGTCCGGATATACCCCTCATATCCCGGAGCTAATGATCCCATCCATTGGTCTTATGGACTCGGGATTACCATCGAGATGGCAGTGCAGGATGCCGCTTATTCGATGATGACCATTCTCCGTGCTAGGCATGCCCTGTTGCTGAACACTGAGTTCTGTTACATGCCAGCCTCACTTCCCGGAGAGGAAGGCTACTACACTGGTCTGTATACTGATGCTGCTCATGAAGAGCCACTGCTTCAGACTACTGTCCAGATGTTGGAGGATAGGTACCGTGAGGTCCGTGCCCTCCGAATGGAGCTGTATAACACTCGAGCCGCTCATTGGACTACTTTGACACGGCTTGCACCTGCTGTGCACGCCGGATATCTGGACATGCGGGATTTCTACCCCGTGTGGACTCGTCTGCCTGATCGCATGGATTGGCGTGACGTTGGGGGTATTCACCTCCACGTGGGCGTCGGTTACCACCAGCATCGGGACCGAGGCCACATCCGTGTTCTTATGGTCCACAGCCTTCGAGTGCTCGCGAGTTCCAAGATCCATCTGTTCCACTTCCAGGCTACGGTGGTAATCTTTACGAGGATTACTACGCGAATGTCTGAGTTAGGCCGTGGTTGTAGTAGTATTGTAGTAGTTGTACTTCCACAGTCCTGCGCGTCTTGTGGAATATGACTTAGTGTGTACTGAGTTCCGGAGGTGTAGTTAAATAATGTATAGGAGCTTGGAATGCCTCTGATGGGATGTATCGTCTTTGACCGCAGTTGTACTTTAGCCTCGGCTTGTACTAAACTTTGTATGGTGTGTATGACCACTGGTGTATATATAGCAGTTCCTATATTACCATGTCGTACGGATGAACATCTTTGCATTCCGTGTCATCCATTACATTCTGCACTTCTATGTCAAATTTTGCCATCCTTGTCTAAACCGTTGTTTTGTTTTCCTAGGATGGTCAACACTCGCAACACTCCTGCTGCTCAGGAGCAGGGTGAGGCTAGTGGGGCTAGAGATGGGAATCTGCCCCAGCCACCCTCCTTGGCGGAAGTTATGCTCGAAGAAGAACGGAACAAGAGAGAGACCAACCGTCTGCTGGAACGCATAGAGCAGAACACTGGGTTCTGCCAGAGGAATGACGTGGTGTCAATCAATGACTTTATCAAGATGTGTCCACCGAAGTTCCATCACTCCACTGAACCTCTGGATGCTGATGACTGGCTACGCAGTATCACCCACAAGCTACACTCTGCCCGTGTGGCCGAAGCTGACAAGGTTACCTACGTCGCCTACCATCTTTAGGGCCCTGCCAGTCTTTGGTGGGAAAACTTTGAAGCTATGCGTCCTGCTGGCCAAGTCACTACCTGGGTTGAGATCAGTGAGGCATTCCGTGAACATCACATTCCGGAAGGTCTCATGGATCGCAAGCGGGAGGAATTCTGCAACTTCACCCAGGGCCGTTTAACTGTGGATGGCTATAGCCGCGAGTTTGGTAACTTGGCACACTATGCACCTGAGGAAGTATCCACCGATGCCAAGAAGCAGGCGAGGTTCCGCAAGGGACTCAGCCCTGAACTCCGCCGAGATCTGCGTTTGCACGAGTGCACTTCCTTTTAGAAGTTGGTAAACAAGGCTATCAGTGTTGAAACAGGCCAGACCGACTTCGAGGCCACCCACAAGCATACTCGAGACTTTGGTTCCTCATCCGGCTCTGGCTCTCACAAGCATCGTGTGTGGGTTCCTAATACTGCTCTGCCACCCAAGTACACACCGAGGCCATCCTATGAGGCGCCTCGCCCAACTCAACAATTTGCACCTGCTAAGACCTATGGAGGACCACCTTCCAACTTTGCTCCACGCACCACCACTGTGACATGTTTCAAGTGTGGAGAACCGGGGCACTACATGCGTGAGTGTCCTCAGAACCAACCAGGAAAACCCGTTGGCCATGGTAAACCAACCGGCAAGGGGAATTATGTCAAGCCAATCCCCACAACACGTGGTCATGTCAACTATGTCTCTGCCGAGGAAGCTTATGAGGATCCTAACGTCGTCCTTGGTATGCTTCTCGTAAACTGCCATCCGGCATCTGTTCTTTTCGATACTGGAGCATCCCATTCGTTCATATCTGAGAGCTATGCTCGATTGCACAACATGACTTTTTGTGACATGCCTACTTCCATGGTTATTCAAACTCCTGGTTCAAAGTGGCAAACCTCTAGGGTAAGCCATGGAAATGAAATCCTTGTCGATAGACTTGTTTTCCTAGCATCTTTAATCGCCCTCAAGTCCTCGGACATAAACATCATTTTGGGTATGGATTGGATGACAACTCATTACGCCAAAATTGATTGCTTTACTAGGACCGTTCAACTTACACATCCATCCGGCAAGATAGTCAATGTCTTGACTCGAATGGCTGAGCGTCAGCTCTACTCTCTTAATGCCAGCCCTCTACCAGAACTCGAAGATATCCCGGTAGTCCGTGACTTTCCGGATGTTTTTTCCAGAAGAACTGCCAGGAATCCCACCTGACAGAGATGTCGAGTTTGTGATAGATCTTATCCCAGGAACTGTCCCAATCTCTAGGAGACCTTATAAGATGGCACCACTAGAATTAGCTGAGCTAAAGAAACAACTCGATGAGTCCTTGCAAAAAGGTTTCATCCGTCCTAGTTCTTCCCCTTGGGCTTGCCCCGTCCTCTTCGTCAAGAAGAAGGATGGAACGGAGCGGATGGTTGTAGATTACCGACCTGTCAATCTGGTCACCATAAATAATAAGTATCCGCTCCCCAGGATCAACGACCTGTATGATCAGCTCGCTGGATCCTCAGTCTTCTCTAAGATGGATTTGAGGTTGGGCTACCATCAAATCAAAATCAAGAACGGGGACATTCCTAAAACGGCTTTCGTTACTCGTTATGGCCAATATGAGTACACCGTCATGTCCTTCGGATTAACCAATGCCCCAGCTACCTTTTCTCGGTTAATGAATTCTATATTCATGGAGTATTTGGATAAATTCGTCGTGGTATACCTCGATGATATACTCATCTATTCCAAGAACAAGGAAGATCATGCCGAGCATTTAAGGCTGGTATTGACGAAACTTCGAGAGCACCGCCTTTATGCCAAATTCTCTAAATGTGAATTTTGGTTGCCAGAAGTAACCTATCTAGGTCATGTGATCTCGGGCAAGGGTATTGCCGTCAATCCCGAGCGAGTTCAAGCCGTACTTGATTGGACTCCCCCTGAATCGGTCAAGCAAGTTAGGAGTTTTATTGGCTTAGCGAGCTATTGCCGACGTTTCGTCGAGAACTTCTCCAAGGTTGCTAAACCTCTAACTAAACTCCTCAAGAAAGATAAAAAGTTTGAGTGGACCCCACAGTGCGAGTCCAGTTTTCAGGAACTGAAAAGACGCCTGACATCTGCACCTGTACTGGTACCACCAGAATTTTCCAAGGATTTTATAATCTATTGCGACGCCTCGCGACAAGGACTAGGTTGCATACTCATGCAAGATCGTCAAGTGATTGCATACGCATCTCGACAGTTGCGTCCACACGAGGATAACTATCCTACTCATGATCTAGAGCTTGCAGCTGTAGTCCATGCACTCAAAACATGGCGACATTACCTTCTTGGTAATCGCTGTGAAATCTTCACTGATCATCAAAGTTTGAAGTATATCTTCACCCAACCGGATTTGAATCTCAGGCAAAGACGTTGGGTTGAGTTGCTCACAGACTACGACTTAGGAATCACTTATACCCCTGGAAAGGCCAATGTCATGGCTGATGCGCTAAGTCGTAAGTCATATTGTAACAACTTAATGTTACAACAAAGTCAACCACTTCTCCACGAGGAATTTCGTAAGCTTAACCTTCACATTGTTCCTCGAGGATTCCTTTCCACCTTGGTGGCGAAACCTACCCTTATGGATCAAGTTATAGCTGCCCAGAAGCGTGATAAAGGTATATCCCGACTCCAAGAGAACATTGCTAGCGGACTCGCTAAAAGTTTCTCTATGGATGATCGAGGTGTTGTTTTCTTTGAGAACCGTGTAGTGGTTTCCAAGAACCACCATCTACGGCAGTTAATCCTTAAGGAGGCTCATGAATCTCCTCTCACGATTCATCCCGGTAGTACCAAAATGTATCAGGATCTACGCCAGAGATTCTGGTGGACTAGGATGAAGAGAGAAATCGCTCAATTCATTGCTAACTGCGACGTTTGTCGTCGAGTCAAAGCAGAGAATCAACGGCCTGCTGGCACCCTTCAACCTTTAGCTATTCCTGAATGGAAATGGGACAAAGTCGGTATGGACTTCATTACCGGGTTTCCCAGGTCCAGGAAAGGGAATAATGCTATCTTCGTCGTTATCGACCGCCTCTCTAAAGTAGCTCATTTCCTACCTGTTCGAGAGAGTATTACCGCTAGCCAGCTAGCAGATTTGTATGTCTCTCGGATAGTATGACTTCATGGTGTGCCGTTGGAGATTAACTCAGACCGTGGAAGTCTTTTTACTTCTCGATTTTGGGAAAGTTTCCTGAATGCTATGGGAACTCATCTCTCCTTCAGTACCGCCTTCCATCCCCAGTCAAGTGGTCAAGTGGAACGAGTCAATCAAATTCTGGAAGACATGCTTCGAGCCTCTGTCACTTCTTTCGGTATGGAATGGGAAAAGTGTCTTCCCTTTGCCGAATTCGCTTATAACAATAGTTATCAAGCCAGCTTGGGCAAAGCTCCCTTCGAAGTTCTATATGGACGAAGGTGTCGAACACCTCTTAACTGGCAAAGACCAGGGAAAGACAATTCTTTGGCCCGGATATGATTCAGGAAGCAGAAGAGCAAGTTCGCATCGTTCGTGAGAGATTGAAAACAGCCCAGTCTCGCCAGAAGAGCCAATATGATAGTCATCATAAGGCTGTGACTTTTGAAGTCGGCGATAAGGCTTACCTTCGGGTTACTCCTCTTTAGGGAACCCATCGCTTCGGTATCAAAGGCAAATTGGCCCCTCATTTCATCGGTACTTTTCGCATTCTTGCCAAACAAGGAGAAGTTGCCTACCAATTGGAACTACCTCCGCACCTCTCCAGAGTTCATGATGTTTTCCACGTTTCTCAACTCAGGCGTTGCTTCTCGGATCCTATCCGCGGAGTGGACCACGAAACGCTTGATCTCCAGGACAATCTCACATATCGAGAATACCCCGTTCGTATTCTTGATCAAACCGAGCGCACCACTCGACGCCACAATATCAAGTTTCTCAAGGTTCAATGGTCACATCATTCCGAGAGTGAAGCTACTTGGGAAAGGGAGGATCGTCTTCGACTTGAGTACCCCACCCTCTTTCCGGAGGAACCCGAATCTCGGGACGCGATTCTTTTAAGTGGGGGTGAGTTGTCACATCCCTAGTTAGCACTTGCATTAGGGTTAGTTGGTGTGTGCATCATGTTTACTTTTCAAAGAAATTTGAAACGGGAATGACAGAAACCCCGGCACCCCTCTTCTAACAACTAGGGTTTGATAAAATATTCTCCAATGTACCCAAAATGCCCTTGAAAAATGTTCATCATTTCTGCCTTGGTCTCAAACCTTTGCTAAAAATGGTGCACAATTTTCTAGGACATCCAAGGTCACTGGATTAATTCATATGGTATTTGAATTTGGGCATTTAAATGCTATAAAATATTTTAAATGCTCAAATAATCATAAACTATAATGTTTCCTACTGTTCATATTATATACAGTGGGTATGACAAGTTTCATGAGTTATAAAAATGCTCTAGCATTTTTATTAATCAAACAAAGATGCAAAACAAATGAAACAAGGACGCGCGCGTGGCCGCCGCGCGCCGGCACGCGCCCGGCCACGTCCAGGCTGCTTGCCTGCCTCCCCGATAGCCTGGATGACTCCACGAATCGACACGCAGCTGCCCCGACCGCTCTCACTTCTCCCCCTCGTCTCCATCGCCCTCCCCTGGCTCTCTCCTCCTCCATCACCGAGCCGCCGTCGCCGCAGCCGCACCTAGAGCCACCCCCTCGCCCCGTGAGTGTGTCCAGAAGATCCGCCGTGTAGCCCTCTTCCTCCTCGCTATGCCATGAGCTGTCGGAAGCCCTGCAACGTCCACACGCCGCCGTCCCCTTCCTCGGATCGCCGGAGCACCTCGCCGCCGTTACGAAGCTACAGCGCATCCCCGACCCCTCCGTCGAGCTCGTTAGCTCCGCAGTGAGCTTCTACGTCGAACCCCTCCTTCCTCCGCCTCGTTTGCACCTTGTAGCCGTCGCACCGTTGATCACCGAAACGCACCGCCGCCGGCGATGCTCCGGTGACCATTTGGTCACTGGCACACGTCCATCACACTCACCGCAGTGCGTAGATGCGATAGGTGCTATGCACGCATCGCCTAGGCCTCTGTAGCCGCGTCTCCACACACGCCCGACGCCGGTCGCCGCCGTCGAGCTTGTTGCCGTCGTCTCCGGCCACCCCAGGTCCGGCGACCACCACCATCCGACGCGCAAGGGCAAGAGCTTTCCAACGCGCCTAGCCGCAGCTCGAGCCGTGCCCCGTAGGCGATTTCCGAAGCACGCCGCCGTACTTGGCCTCGCCGGCGGGTTTGACCTGTTAGACCAGGGGGTTGACCACCCCTGGGTCACTGACGTGTGGGCCACCTTTTGCTAATTAGTTAGTTTAATTAAGTTTTTGTTAATTTAATTAGTTAATTAGTTTAGTCACTGACCCGTGGGCCCAGGTCCCACTGACAGCTAATTAGTTTTAGTTTAACTCTAATTAACTTAGTTAATTAGCTGTGACACTGACATGCAGGGCCCACAAGTCATGTTTGACTTGGACTAGCTCCTGTTGACTGACTGACGTCAGCATGATGTCATGCTGACGCAGTAAAGGTTTTTCTGGGATTTTTAGATTAAAAATAATTCAGGAAATTCCAGAAAATACCCAAAACTTCTAAAAATCATATAAAATCAACCATAGCTCAGATGGAAAAGATTTATATATGAAAAATGATCAGAAAAATCCAATCTTTCCAAGGGAACTTGTTTCATGCATGTTTGAGCAAGTTAACCTTGCTGTATACTTAAAAACATGATAATGCACTTATTTAAATAATAGCTTGAACTCCAATTTGAATCTTTGATTCAAATAGGTTCAAACCCTTCTGGTTTTAGTTGCATTAGCCAACACACATGCATCTTGCCATGTCATAAGCATGCATCATATTGTTGCATTTGTTTGTTAATGATTGTATCGCCGGTGTTCTCTGTGTTAGGTGCTGCTCCCGAGGATACTGCTGCGTATCCAGTTGAAGAGCAGTACCCGACAACTACTTTGTCAGGCAAGCAATCATTGATCATTCCGATACAAACCCAATCTTCTCGCTCCTACTCTCTTTTACTGCATTAAGGCAACAACGTGTGAACTGCTACTTGTTGCGGTAGATGAACCCTATTCCCTTGCATGACCTGTCATTGCCACAGTAAATAGTTGAAACCCACTAGCATGTGTAGGAGTTGATTGAGCCATGTGATGTGTGATCCACCATGCTATTTGCTTATGTTGCCTGCTATGCTTAGAGTTGTGTCTGGTCTAGTTCATCTAGGTGATGGATCAGAGTGAAATTATCATATCGATAAAGAGAAGGAAGTGTGGAATACGCTTGGTAAAGGTATCGATGAAAGGCCATGTAGGAGTACGTGGTGGGTTGTTTCATTGGAATCGTCCATAGGACCCGAGATCTGTGTGTGTGATTCAAGTTACAGTTACTACCACACATTGGGCCCTGAAATATGACCCCGCTCGACTTATTGACTGCCCTTGTACTCTGTCCAGGAGTTGCAACTAGTTTCTGGTGTTTATAGCTTACTGGAGGTCGTGCACAGTGCTGACCCTCGGGGTGGGCTGTGGTGCGACAGGTACATGGCACGGTGTACCGGTTGCCCGTTTGGTGACTCGGGAACCCTGTACACATCGTTTGGGGCCGTGAGCGACACCCCGGCCGGATCTCCCCACCGATGGAACCCAAATAGGCGATAAACCTGGACGAGAGACTTGAGTGGTTGGTTAGGTCGTGGTCTACACCCACGTCGGCTTTCGCTTGAAGTCTGGCGAGCACATGTCGTGTGCAGACGCTAAGTGGTGAAAACATGTGTGAAGAAGTACACCCCTGCAGGGTTATCAAACTATTCGAATAGCCGTTGTTCACGGTACGGACTACTTGGTTACTCTTACAGTTCATAGACAAGTTGATGGATACTACTAAAAGCCTCAAGATAAGCGTGAGTGTCACGGATGGCCCTTCAATAGGATGACGGAAGAGGATCCTCGGTAGTGTATTGATTGTGGTGAGTAGAGGACTCGTGTTCGTAATAACATCTTGCAATCTGTTGAGAGTTATAGTATAGGTTAGCCAAGGTCAAAGCTGGCATTCTACTATGAACTCCACTACCCCCCCCTTTGATAATGTTGCATGTATGATAGGTTCTGTGGTAAGACTTGCTGAGTACCTTTGTACTCATGTTTGCTTAATAACTGTTGCAGAGGAGAACCCTGCCCCTGCTGATGGGTTCTACATAGACGTTGACGTCGACAAGTAGCTTGACACCCAGACGGAGATCTGGAGCTTGTGAAGGGCCTTGTAGATAGTCAGGCTACACCAAGCCTGTTTTATTTTCTAAGTTGTCTGTACTCAGACATGTAGCTTCCTCTTGTGCTTGTATGACTGTATGACTTGAGTGTTGGGTCATGTGACCCCTACCTGTATGGATATGTTATGTATGGCTCTTGGAGCCTTTTAAATAAAGTACTTTGAGTCATAGAGTTCTGTTGTGATGCAATGTTGTATTTGCACATATTGAGCATATTGCGTGTATGTTTGAAATGCTTGGTATATGTGGGATCCGACACCTAGTTATTTTCCTTTGGTAGCCTACCTTACAGGGAAATGCCTCCTAGTGATTCCAATGAGCCTTGGTAGCTTGCTACTGCTCGGAACACGTAGGCTGGCCGGCATGTGTCCTTCTTCGTTCCTGTGTCTGTCCCTTAGGGGAAATGTCACGCGTTGTTCCTTTAAGTCCATGTAGCTTGCTACGACTTGGGTTCATACGTTGATGACCGACACGTTCGTTGCTGGGTCATGGATGCCTGTCTCTGTAATCTAGTGCCACTTTTGGTTTATAACTAGCCATGTCGGCCCGGGTTCTCTGTCATATGGATGCTAGCGACACTGTCATATACGTGTGCCAAAATGCGCAAACGGTCCCGGGCCAGGTAAGGTGGCACCCGTGGGGTTATCGTGCGTGAGGCCGCAAAGTGATATGACGTGTTACAGCTAGATCGGTGTGACTTAGGATCGGGGTCCTGACACATGTTTTGAAGCATTTCATAAAAATCATCTATTCACCCCCCCTCTAGTCGATATACTGCACTTTCAATTGGTATCAGAGCAAGGTACTCCCTTGTTCTGTGTGATTTGGTTTAACCACCTGGAGTTTTAGCTATGTCGACCACAGGAATGAAGACTATGTCCTGCCCCATGTTTGATGATCAAGAGTATCCCAAGTGGAAGACCATGATGAAGAAATGTCTCATGGCAATCAACAGTGAGCTGTGGACCGTCACTGAGATTGGCCTTACCGATCTATCCAAGAGGGCAGAAGCTGATGATATTCGCAAGTTCACCCTTCTCAATCTCACATCAAAGGACGTCATTTCCTCCTGTCTATCTCAAGATCAGTTCAGAAACATCATGTATCTCGAGCATGCGAAGCTTATCTGGGACCGTCTCTCTGAAGTCTATGAACGTCATCGAACTCGTGATGATTCTGGGTTTGAGAAATTCAAGGAATCCCTCAAGACGATGACCTTCGATCCAGAACCATCATCTTCTGCACCATGTCTTATGGCAAAAGGTGCCAAGGTAACCGAATGCTATTCATTTGAATCCAGCGATGATGAATCTGGTGATGAGTTTGGACCCAGCTATGTCAAGCTTGCTTCCCTTGCCAATAAACAACAAATTGCTCTGGAAAAGGCTCAAATAATGCATAAAAAGAGCAATGACATGTTGGGTGAAGAAATGGATCAGTCAAAAAACTTAGCTGGAAGTCTTCAAAGACTTCAGGCTAAATTAACTACGCTTCACATTCTTCATAACACTCTTTTGTCTGATCATGAAAAGTTAAGAGGATGTTATGAAGATTTCAGAAGGAGCATGATTCATTACTTGCTCAACATGTCAGTGCTACTCACGAAGAGTTTGAACCACCATGTCTAAAATGCATTGAACGTGATAATGCTACATCTGTTGCTGAATGCTCTACTGCTGCCACTGTTGCAATATCTTCAACTATTGATGTGGTGACTAACCCCTCTGCTGAGGAAACCACTACTATTGCTAATGAAAATGCTAGGTTGAAGACTTTGCTTGAAACAGGGATGTACAAAAGCCTCAAAGGGCATCAGACTCTATGTGGTGTCCTCAAAAAGCAGATACTGAACCGAAACCTTGGGAAAGAGGGTGTTGGGTTCGACAGGAAAATGAATGTCGATGGTTCATACTGGAAGTCTGAGCAGTATCCCAAAACCACATGGGTTGCTGCAAAGGAACCTTCAGTGGATCCATCTACCTTATCTGGCTTCACTTGTGCTAATCCTGTTATCATTGATGAATCCTTTGATGCAAACTATTGTAATGTCCCGGATGTAATACTTTCCCTTTTGGGCAATATATAATATCCTTGGCTCCATCTATTCCATTCCGGGTTCTTCGATTTTCGGGTTTTCGTCGTTTTGTCGTGTTGCGTGTGTGCATTCATCCATATCATGTAGTCTTGTGCATCGCATTGCATTTGTGTTGTCGTTTGCATCCGGTCTCACTCGTTTCTTTCCGTTGTCCATTTCGAGTTCCGGAGCTCTCGCACACGTCCGTGGCATCCTCGAGGACTACTTTGGTGTTTGGCCGTGTAACGTTTCCGGTTTGGAGTGAGACTTGTCGTGTGTTGTTGTTTTGGTGTGTGTAACCCGCCTGTCAAATCTCGTCGCGTTTGGAGTTCGTTTGCTACTCCAACAGTTATTCTCGTGGGCTGAAAGTACCCCCTCTTTGAGGCCCAAGACACCCCTGCAACAGCCCACCAAACCAACCCAAACCCCTCCCTTCATCTAGGCCATCCAATTGTGATCGTGTGGCCGAAAACCTCACCTCATTTGGACAACCCTAGCTCCTTGTGCCTATATAAATGTCCATCTCCCCCAATTTTCGCGTCTGAAACCCTAATGCTTCCACAGTGCGCCGCCGGTGCTTCCACCGTTGATCCGCGGTGCTTACACCGTTGAAAATCCGTGCTTCTGATGTCCCAGGAATTTGTGCTTCCGAAGTCTCCACCGTGCTTCCGTAGTACCGCGGCCATGCTTCCGTTCCGACGCGCGGGCCCGCGGCCCCTTCATCTTCAACCTCAGATCCTCGCCGGAGGAGCTCGCCGCCGCTCCTCCAACCCTCACCGCCAGTGCCCCGCTCCTGCCGCGCCGCCTCCGCTCCTCCCGCCGGCCGGCCACGCCGTCGCCTGCCCGCCCGGTCACCGTCGCCGGGAGCCGTTCCGCCGCCGCCCCTCCAGGCTCCGCCGCCGGCGAGGCTGCCTGCCGCCCCGGCCAGGCCGCGGCCTCCCTTCGCCTCCCTCCGCCCACCTCCTCCCGTCGCCGCCTCGCAGGGGCCTCGAGGCGAGCCGCCGCCCGCTGCTTCGAAGGAGCCGATCCGATCGGCCAGGAACCCTAGCGGGCCGGGATCCGCCCGATCCGGCCCGTTAGGCGGTGGATCCGCCAGCCCGTTAGGCCGGCCCGCTCCGCGAACCCCGGCCCGATCCGCGCCGCCCGTTGACCCCGTTTGACCTGAGGTAGTTATTTTTTCCACTAAGTCCCTGTCTGTTTCAGTTTCTGGAGCAGTTTTGCAATGGTGATAACTCTTTGTGTGTTGGTCCGATTTGAGCAAATGATATGTCAAAATGATCGTGGAGACTTGTACTACGTTTTGTTCCATTGTGCCATGCATGTTTGAGGTCATCTAGATGTCTTAATCTTCATGAGAAGAGTGCTACTTGTTATAAACTGCTATTAGTAGTTGTTTTCATGTCATCTTTGCAATGTGATAACTTGGTGCATGTTTATCCAAATGATGCAAATGATATGTCCACATGTTCATCATGTCATGCTCTACATGTTGGTTGCTTTAGCTTGCATGACAGATTTCATCTTGCCATGTTTATCTCCTTTGCAAAGTGCTATGTGGCTGTTATGTCGTTAAACTTGTTACGAGATGCCTCGTAGAGGAGCTAGTTGCTATTGATGTGTTTGTCCCCTTGATGCATGCTTAGAGGTTTTGGATTCACCTTCATGTGCACTTTGCTGTGGTGCTTACCACTTGTCTTGATATGCTTTGAGGTGACTTAAACTTGCTCACAAAGATGCCATGATGTTACTACTGTTTTGACACTTAGTGAAATTTCAATAAGTCTGGAATCTGTAATTTCCAGATGCCATGTTTGCTTGTTGTTCTAGGCCAATCCGTGATAGTTTTGGGGTGACTCTTGATGTTTCCTTGTAGTATAAGTTGTTGGCTATCCGTTCATGCTCTCACATGCTTATTTGGGTGGCTGTAGCATATTTAACTCTTGCTCCCAAGTTGCAACAAATTACTGTTGTCAGGTTTTTGTTGTCAAGTTCAATATGTCATAGCTTGTTGCTATTGATCCATGGCTCCTTTGGGGATGCTCCAATGGAATTGTTTGCTGTAGGATATGTCTACTTTTTGTCCATACTCCTTGCCATGATGTTTGAGTGCTGTAGGCCATTTATCTATTGCTCTGAAGTTGCTATGTGGCCTTTTATTTCAGCTTGTGCATGTTTATTGTTTCGGGTGTAACTTTTAGCCCGTTGCTCCGTTTTGAGCAAGTCCTATATGTAACTTGTGTGATTTTGCATATAGATTCATAATATCCTATTGTTAGCATGTTTTGAAGTATTTTGCTTGATTGCAAATTGCCATGCTCCTTGTGCTGTAACATTGTGCTTCCTAAGTAGACTTTCTGTGCTTCCATAGTGCATCAGTCATGCATCCAATAATTTTTCTACGCATTGCATCTTGTTTGATTCGTTGCCTTGTGTTCTTGTGTTTGAGTAGAGCCGGAAGCTGAGACCGAGTACGAGTACGAGCACGAGGTTACTACCGAGGTTGAGAACGAGGACCCCTCTTACGATCCCATCGACAACTCTTCAGGCAAGATGACCGAACCCCGATAACATTACTATCTTTGCCTATTGCTAGAGTATCGCTCTATAGTTTTGCCTCGATGCCCATGTTTTTCCTGTCAGCCTCCTATTGTAACCATGAACCTGTTTAACCACCCTACCAATGCAAACCATTGATTGTCTATACGTAGGCTTCGCTCAGCCCCTCTTATAGCATTGTTAGTGGCAGGTGAAGATTGAAGATTCTTGCTTCTTGTTGAAGCTTGTTGGGATATCACACTATACTAATTATTAAATGAAATCATCTATATATTGGTAATGGGTGGAAGGCTAAGCCTTTTGCTTGGTGTTTTGTTCCACTCATGCCACCTTATGAACCGTATAAACCGGTGTTATGTTCCTTGATTATGCGTTCCTCACACGGTTGGGGTTATGGGACCCCCTCGATAAACCGCTAAGTGCTAAGTCTTTTCCAGCAAGTCCCAACATTGGTACTATTTTGCCTAATAACTAAAAACTTGCATAGGGAGTAATTAACCCTCTTCTTAATCAACAACCCCGGGCCAGTGCTCCACATGAGTGTTGGTCCGAACTGGGGGTCCTGCGGGGCCACCTCAAGGAAACTCGAGGTCTGGTAAAAACCCGTAGCATCACCCATCCGGTCGTGGCCTGAGACTAGATACGCGCGGCTACTGTCAGGGTGTCGGCACACCGGGAGGATTTGCTGGATTAGCCTTACCTTAGTCGGAGTATCTTGAGCACGGGATTTCGAGGATACTCGGGCCTTCCCACTTTGGAGTTGCGACACTGCGGATCGTCGGCTTGTCATGGGACAAGTTGGAACACCCCTGCAGGGTTATGAACTTTCGAAAGCCGTGCCCGCGGTTATGTGGCAGATGGGAGCTTGTTAATATCCGGTTGTAGAAAACTTGACACCATGTTCCAATACACTACCAGCGTGAGTACCGTGACGGTCATTTTCTGAAAGGGATTCGGGAAGTGAACACGGTGGGGTTTGACTTGCTTTAGTTAGGATCACTTCGTGATCATCTCTCGACCGAGGCACCTTCTCTTCTCGCTCTCTTTTACGTAAGTTAGTGCTAGTGCTGTTGCAGACTCTTGTTCTTTCTTCAGCCTTGTTCCACACCCAAGGCTTGAATAGTCGTGTTACCCGGGAACGGGATTGCTGAGTCCTCTGTGGCTCACAGTTACTTCACCACACCAGATGCAGGTACGATGGTGAGCTACACAGGCGATGGCACTGAGCTAGACTGGGAGTACGACGAGGAGCGTAGTCGTTACTATGTGAACTATCCGGTTGATCAGTTGAGCTTCTACTAGGATTCGATTTCAGACCTGTGGTTTAATGTTATGTTTGGTATCTTGTCATTTGGATCTTTACCCTTAGATGGGCTGTGATGTTCTTTTGAATGATGATTGGATATGTAATGAATTTGTGTGACGTGGCGAGTGTAAGCCAACTATCTTTTCAGTTTTCCATCCCTATTTTTACATGAGATGTGCAAAGGTACCAAACTTGCGATCATTCCAGAATGGGCTTATATCTTTAAGTCATGCCTCGACACGTAGGAGATATAGTCCCATCCTGGGCATTACAAGTTGGTATTCAGAGCCTTCTCCGACCTAGAAGCCCCCACTGTTTGATCGAATCGTTGACGGTCGAGTCTAGGCACACACTTCAAATGTTTTGAGTCCTATATTTATATCGGAGAGTAGGAATTCTTTTGCTCCTCATCTCTTTTCATTCTAGTGAGGACTCCTGACGACTACTCTTGCCTCTTCTACTTTAAAAAATTGCACCACATTTTTAGGAATCTCGCGAGTATTGTTGGATTGTTTCGATGTCTTTGTGACGAGAATATTGTTCTCGATGCCTCCTGACATTAGGGGTTGTGGCAGTGTCCCGGGGAGTTGAGCTTCCGGGTATTGTCGTCACAAGCATATCGTGGCAGTTCTAGAGTACTTAAGACGGCCGACATCGAAAACTCTCCTATACGGTTAGTGGCAAGATAACCCCGACATCACCCAGTACTGGGGAGGTAGTTCGGGAGTATTGCCATAGCTTTGTATAGTGGATGCTTTTCGAAGGTCCGAGGTAGACGGTTTCCGAGAACAACTGGTTATGTGTTGAAGGATGGATACAGCTGGATGTAGGATTAGAGTTGATTGTACGATGCTTCCCCTGTATCCCCAACACCTGATTGCATAACTAGAAACTTTCGGAAATTAATAGGTGGGTTCATCCAGTAGATCGTAGGCATTCTTCCAACGAATGCAGTTACGGAGTTCGGGGTTCTACAATGAGTGAAGTGGTTTTATGGCCGATGTTCCGATCGGGATTTGCATCTTAAAGGGTCCTTGGCTATGCTGATCCGGGGATTGCAAAACCCTTTCGTAACACGTTCCATAAGCTTTCAGCACAAAGATGTCAAACGAAGCTCCTATCTTGTGTTTGTTCCATCTGTACCTTGTGTTTTTCTTATTTACCTTTTGTCTCCCAGTGGATTCTCGTGAAGATTGTTGTTATCATTTAACTGAGAATTTCATTCGTTCCTCTTGTTCGAATGATTCTTGTGAAGACTATGTTGCAATTTCTATCCGTTGTTTCAGCTTATATCTTCTTTCAATCAAATTGTTGATTGGTGGTCATCTCTTTCAAGATGGCTCCGAAACGGGTTCCCAATGCTAACCCAGAGGGTGAAGAGGTTCCAGATCGTCCTCCTTCCCCTCCTCCTCCGTCTGAGGCTTGGAGAGCGATTATGTAGACTACAAACCAGAACACCCAGGTGTTGATGCAGATGATGCAGCAAATGCAAGCAAATCAAGCAAATCAGGGTGCTCCAGGGAACCAAGGCAATTTCTTCAACCAACAGCACCATGCTACGCTCAACCAGTTCTTGGCCAATCAACCAAAGGCTTTCAGTTACTGTGTTGACCCTCTCGATGCTGAAGATTGGATCACCGATATCAAGAAGCATTTTGAGTGCAGCAACGTAAGGCCTAAGGACTATGTGAAATTTGCAGCCTTCCAACTCAAGGACCAAGCAGCTGACTGGTGGTAGCAGTACAAAGACTCCAGAGAAGGGCGTGTGATCTCTTGGGATGATTTCTGCAAGGACTTTCGCTCTCACCACATTCCAACAAGTGTCATCGAGGGTATGCGTGAGCAATTCCGCAACCTGAAGCAGGGCTCAATGACTGTCTACCAGTATAATGTCAAGTTCCAAAACCTCGCCCGCTATGCCAAGCAAGACATACCAGATGCCAAGAGCAAGATCTATCAGTTTCGTGGAGGTCTCAAGGATGAACTTCAACTTGCTCTCACCTTGTTCGAGCCTGATGAGTTTGACAAATTCTATAACATGGCCCTTAAGCAAGAGGCAGCCCAGCTCAAGATGGAGGCTTCTAAAAAGAGGATTCGAGATGCCGTTCACTCCTCCTCATCTTCTCAAGTGGTCGTGAAGCAACAGAAATTTTGGCTTCCACCTCCTCTAGTGATCCGAGCTCCCTACAACAACAACAAGAACTCTAGTGGCCGTGGTTTCTCCCACCCACCCAACCCAAGCAACCAGTCGAAGCATCAGTCTGAAGGTTCCAAGTCAAGTGCTACTCATTACCGTCCTCTCTCAGAAGTGGTCTGCAACAAGTGCACTCAGAAAGGTCACTATGCTAACAAGTGCCCCAACCCAAGGCGCCTTCCGCCTCCTCCACCTGTCAGCACAGCTATTGTCAAGCATAATCCAAAGGCAACAAGGGTGAATCTGATGAATGCAGCGCAAGCGGAGAATTCTTCTGATGTGATTTTGGGTAACCTTCCAGTTAACTCTATACCTGCTAAAGTTTTGTTTGTTTCGGGTGCTTCATGTTCTTTCATGTCTCAACCATTTGCATCCAAGCACAATTTTGACGTTAAAAGTCTGCCAAGGGAGTTATCAGTTATTTCTCCGGGGAGACGAATGCATTCTAGTATTTATGCTCCGGATGTTTCTATTCACATGGGTGATTATCGTTTTCTAGCCTCTCCGATGGTTCTCGGCAATTCCGACATTGACCTCATCCTCGGGATGGATTGGATTTCTCAGCATGATGCTCACATTGATTGTGCAAACAAGGAAGTCAAGATTACTCATTCCGATGATGATGTGATTATCTTCGCCTCCAGGGATAACACAATCAGGCTTTTCTCTCTCAATGACAAGGGCGAGATGAATGCCATATCTCAAATTCCGGTGGTTAACGAATACGAAGACGTCTTTCCTGAAGAACATCCAGGCATGCCTCCACACCGTCAAGTGGAATTCGTCATTGAACTCGAGCCTGGTACTGAGCCAGCATGCCGACGTCCGTACAAGCTCTCTCCTAAAGAGTTGAAGGAGTTGAAGAAACAGCTTGATGAACAGGAGCGTATGGGTCTGATCAGGCCTAGTACGTCCCCTTGGGGCTGTGGTGTCTTATTTGTCAAGAAGAAGGATGGCACTGAGCGCCTTTGCGTCAATTACCGGCCATTGAACAAGAAGACAATAAAGAACAAGTATCCGCTCCCCAACATCAACGAGTTGTTCGAGCAGCTCAAAGGAGCTAAAGTGTTCTCTAAGCTCGATCTCCGAATGGGCTATCACCAGATTCGCATTCGAGAAGAAGATATCCCCAAGACTGCCTTCAGAACGAGCTACGGCTCATATGAATATACAGTCATGTCCTTTGGTCTCGCTAATGCTCCTCCTACCTTCTCGAGAATGATGCACTACATTTTCAACCCCTACACCGGCGAGTCTGTGCTTGTGTATCTGGATGACATTTTGGTTTTCTCCAAAAACGAAGAGGATCACGAAAAGCACCTCCGTCTGGTTCTCGACAGACTCCGTGAACATAAGTTCTATGCCAAGTTCTCCAAGTGCGAATTTTGGCTCGATAAGGTCTTGTATCTGGGACATATCATCTCTGCTGACGGTATTGCGGTAAACCCCAAGAAAGTTGAAGCAATTGTCAACTGGGAACCTCCTCAGAACGTCAAGCAACTCCGAAGCTTTCTTGGTCTTGCCAGCTATTGCAGAAGGTTCGTTGAGAACTTCTCCAAGATTGCCAAGCCTCTTTCCAACTTGCTGCAGAAGAATGTCAAGTACTACTGGTCTCCAGATTGTGAAGTGGCATTCAAAACTCTCAAAGAAAAGCTCGTCTCTACTCCAGTTCTTACTCCTCCAGATGAGTCCAAGCCCTACGATGTATTCTGTGATGCTTCTCTTCAAGGACTTGGTGGTGTGCTTATGCAGGACAAGAGAATTGTGGCTTACACTTCTCGTCAGCTGAAGCCAAGTGAGAAGAACTACCCCACACATGATCTTGAACTAGCAGCTGTGGTACATGCTTTGATTACGTGGAGACACCTTCTGTTGGGCAGAAAAGTCGACATCTTCACTGATCACAAGAGCTTGAAGTACATCTTCACACAGCCGAATCTGAACCTCCGCCAGACTCGTTGGGTCGAAATGATCCAAGAGTATGATCCAAGCATCGAGTACACTCCTGGCAAGGCGAATGTGATTGCAGATGCTTTGAGCAGAAAGGCATATTGCAACAGCCTCCTTATCAAGTCGTTCCAGCCTGAGCTTTGTGAAGCATTCAGGAAGCTCAACCTCCAAGTTGTTCCGCAGGGTTTTCTTGCAAATCTTCAAGTTGCTCCTACCTTGGAAGATCAGATCTGTGAGGCCCAGCTCAGTGATGCTATGGTGCGGAAAGTGAAACATGGTATTGCAAAGGGTAGTCCCAAATACAAGTGCTATCGCATTGATGAGAGAGATACCTTGTTCTTCGAGGACAGACTTGTGGTTCCCAAAGGTGATCTCAGGAAGCTCATAATGGACGAAGCACATGATTCTCTCCTTTCCATTCATCCTGGCAGTTCCAAGATGTACCAAGACCTCAAGCAATCTTACTGGTGGACTCTCATGAAAAGGGAGATTGCCCAATTTGTGAATGAATGTGATGTCTGCAGAAGAGTGAAGGCAGAGCATCGACGTCCAGCCGGTCTTCTCCAACCTCTTCCTATTCGCGAGTGGAAATTCGACCACATTGAAATGGATTTTGTCACTGGCTTTCCTAAGTCCAAGAGAGGGAATGATTTCTATCTTCGTGGTGATTGACAAGCTTACCAAAGTCGCTCACTTCCTTCCAGTCAAAGAATCCATCAATGCAGCTCAACTGGCAGAATTGTACACTTCCAGAATTGTGGCTTTACATGGCATTCCTCAAGTTATCTCCTCAGACCGTGGAAGTTTGTTCACTTCCAAGTTCTGGGACTCCTTTCAGTCCGCCATGGGCACTAAGATCAGGTTCAGCACTGCTTTTCACCCTCAGACTAGTGGTCAAGTCGAGAGAGTGAATCAGATTCTAGAAGACATGCTCAGAGCCTGTGTCATATCTTTTGGCATGAAATGGGAAGATTGCCTTCCATTTGCCGAGTTCTCTTACAGCAACAGCTTCCAAGCAAGTGCAGGCAAAGCTCCGTTTGAAATTCTCTATGGCAGAAAGTGTCGTACCCCTCTCAACTGGTCCGAGACTGGTGAACGTCAACTTCTTGGCAATGACTTGATCTCAGAACCCGAAGAAATGTGCAAAGTCATACGTGAGAATCTCAAGGCCGCTCTGTCGCGTCAGAAGATCTACTATGACGGCAAGCATCGTGATTTGGCTTTCAACATTGGGGATCATGTCTATCTCCGTGTTTCTCTGATGAAAGGAACCCAAAGATTCGGTATCAAAGGAAAGCTTGCTCCTAGATACGTCGGGCCTTTCAAGATCCTTGGCAAAAGAGGCGATCTAGCCTATCAACTTGAGCTCCCTTCCAACTTCGCCAATGTTCATGATGTGTTTCATGTGTCTCAACTCCGCAAGTGCTTCAAGACACCTGAACGCACCATTCCGTTTGAGGAGATTGATCTTCAACAAGACTTGTCTTACCGAGAGCACCCAGTTGCTATTCTCGAAGAAACCGAGCGCAAGACCCGCAACAAGTCCATCAAATTCTTGAAAGTCAAGTGGTCACACCATACCGACCGAGAAGCTACGTGGGAACGAGAAGATCATCTTCGTTCCGAGTACCCTTCCTTTTTCCAGTCCTAGATCTCGGGACGAGATCTTTTTGTAGTAGAGGAGAGTTGTAATGCCCCGGATGTAATACTTTCCCTTTTGGGCAATATATAATATCTTTGGCTCCATCTATTCCATTCCGGGTTCTTCTTTTTTGGGTTTTCGTTGTTTTGTCGTGTTGCGTGTGCGCATTCATCCATATCATGTAGTCTTGTGCATCGCATTGCATTTGTGTTGTCGTTTGCATCCGGTCTCACTCGTTTCTTTCCGTTGTCCGTTTCGAGTTCCGGAGCTCTCGCACACGTCCGTGGCATCCTCGAGGACTACTTTGGTGTTTGGCCGTGTAACGTTTCCGGTTTGGAGTGAGACTTGTCGTGTGTTGTTGTTTTGGTGTGTGTAACCCGCGTGTCAAATCTCGTCGCGTTTGGACTTCGTTTGCTACTCCAACAGTTATTCTCGTGGGCTGAAAGTACCCCCTCTTTGAGGCCCAAGACACCCCTCCAACAGCCCACCAAACCAACCCAAACCCCTCCCTTCATCTAGGCCATCCAATTGTGATCGTGTGGCCGAAAACCTCACCTCATTTGGACAACCCTAGCTCCTTGTGCCTATATAAACGTCCATCTCCCCCAATTTTCGCGTATGAAACCCTAATGCTTCCACAGTGCGCCGCCGGTGCTTCCACCGTTGATCCGCGGTGCTTCCACCGTTGAAAATCCGTGCTTTCGACGTCCCAGGAAATCGTGCTTCTGAAGTCTCCACCGTGCTTCCGTAGTACCGCGGCCGTGCTTCCTTCCGACACGCGGGCCCGCGGCCCCTTCATCTTCAACCTCAGATCCTCGCCGGAGGAGCTCGCCGCCGCTCCTCCAACCCTCACCGCCGGCGCCCCGCTCCTCCCGCGCCGCCTCCGCTCCTCCCGTCGGCCGGCCGCGCCGCCGCCTGCCGCGCCCGGTCCCTGCCGCCGGGAGCCGTTCCGCCGCCGCCACGGGCCTCCGCCCTCCGCCGCCGCCCCTCCAGGCTCCGCCGCCGGCGAGGCTGCCTGCCGCCCCGGCCAGGCCGCGGCCTCCCTTCGCCTCCCTCCACCCACCTCCTCCCGTCGCCTCCTCGCAGGGGCCTCGAGGTGAGCCGCCGCCCGCTGCTTCGAAGGACCCGATCCGATCGGCCAGGAACCCTAGCGGGCCGGGATCCGCCCGATCCGGCCCGTTAGGCGGTGGATCCGCCAGCCCGTTAGGCCGGCCCGCTCCACGAACCCCGGCCCGATCCGCGCCGCCCGTTGACCCCGTTTGACCCGAGGTATTTTTTTTTTCACCAAGTCCCTGTCCGTTTCAGTTTTTGGAGCAGTTTTGCAATGGTGATAACTTTTTGTGTGTTGGTCCGATTTGAGCAAATGATATGTCAAAATGATCGTGGAGACTTGTACTACGTTTTGTTCCATTGTGCCATGCATGTTTGAGGTCATCTAGATGTCTTAATCTTCATGAGAAGAGTGCTACTTGTTGTAAACTGCTGTTAGTAGTTGTTTTCATGTCATCTTTGCAAAGTGATAACTTGGTGCATGTTTATCCAAATGATGCAAATGATATGTCCACATGTTCATCATGTCATGCTCTACATGTTGGTTGCTTTAGCTTGCATGATAGATTTCATCTTTCATGTTTATCTTCTTTGCAAAGTGCTATGTGGCTGTTATGTCGTTAAACTTGTTACGAGATGCCTCGTAGAGGAGCTCGTTGCTATTGATGTGTTCGTCCCCTTGATGCATGCTTAGAGGTTTTGGATTCACCTTCATGTGCACTTTGCTGTGGTGCTTACCACTTGTCTTGATATGCTTTGAGGTGACTTAAACTTGCTCACAAAGATGCCATGATGTTACTACTCTTTTAACACTTAGTGAAATTTCACTAAGTCTGGAATCTGTAATTTCCAGATGCCATGTTTGCTTGTTGTTCTAGGCCAATCCATGATAGTTTTGGGGTGACTCTTGATGTTTCCTTGTAGTATAAGTTGTTGGCTATCCATTCATGCTCTCAAATGCTTATTTGGGTGGCTGTAGCATATTTAACTCTTGCTCCCAAGTTGCAATAAATTACCGTTGTCAGGTTTTTGCTGTCAAGTTCAATATGTCATAGCTTGTTGCTATTGATCCATGGCTCCTTTGGGGATGCTCCAATGGAATTGTTTGCTGTAGGATATGTCTACTTTTTGTCCATACTCCCTGCCATGATGTTTGAGTGCTGTAGGCCATTTATCTATTGCTCCGAAGTTGCTATGTGGTTGTTTATTTCAGCTTGTGCATGTTTATTGTTTCGGGTGTAACTTTTAGCCCGTTGCTCCGTTTTGAGCAAGTCCTATATGTAACTTGTGTGATTTTGCATGTAGATTCATAATATCCTATTGTTAGCATGTTTTGAAGTATTTTGCTTGATTGCAAATTGCCATGCTCCTTGTGCTGTAACACTGTGCTTCCTAAGTAGACTTTCTGTGCTTCCATAGTGCATCTGTTTTGCTTCCATAGTGCATCAGTCATGCATCCAGTAATTTTTCTGCGCATTGCATCTTGTTTGATTCGTTGCCTTGTGTTCTAGTATTTGAGTAGAGCCGGAAGCTGAGACCGAGTACGAGTACGAGCACGAGGTTACTACCGAGGTTGAGAACGAGGACCCCTCTTACAATCCCATCAACAACTCTTCAGGCAAGATGACCGAACCCCGATAACATTACTATCTTTGCCTATTGCTAGAGTATCGCTCTATAGTTTTGCCTCGATGCCCATGTTTTTCCTGTCAGCCTCCTATTGTAACCATGAACCTGTTTAACCACCCTACCTATGCAAACCATTGATTGGCTATACGTAGGCTTCGCTCAGCCCCTCTTATAGCATTGTTAGCTGCAGGTGAAGATTGAAGATTCTTGCTTCTTGTTGAAGCTTGTTGGGATATCACACTATACTAATTATTAAATGAAATCATCTATATATTGGTAATGGGTGGAAGGCTAAGCATTTTGCTTGGTGTTTTGTTCCACTCATGCCGCCTTAGGAACCGTATAAACTGGTGTTATGTTCCTTGATTATGCGTTCCTCACATGGTTGGGGTTATGGGACCCCCTTGATAAACCGCTAAGTGCTAAGTCTTTTCCAGCAAGTCCCAACATTGGTACTATTTTGCCTAATAACTAAAAACTTGCATAGGGAGTAATTAACCCTCTTCTTAATCAACAACCCCGGGCCAGTGCTCCACATGAGTGTTGGTCCGAACTGGGGGTCCTGCGGGGCCACCTCAAGGAAACTCGAGGTCTGGTAAAAACCCGTAGCATCACCCATCTGGTCGTGGCCTGAGACTAGATACGCGCGGCTACTGTCAGGGTGTCGGCACGCCGGGAGGATTTGCTGGATTAGCCTTACCTTAGTCAGAGTATCTTGAGCATGGGATTTCGAGGATACTCGGGCCTTCCCACTTTGGAGTTGCGACTCCGCGGATCGTGGGCTTGTCATGGGCCAAGTTGGAACACCCCTGCAGGGTTATGAACTTTCGAAAGCCGTGCCCGCGGTTATGTGGCAGATGGGAGCTTGTTAATATCCGGTTGTAGAAAACTTGACACCATGTTCCAATACACTACCAGCGTGAGTACCGTGACGGTCATTTTCTGAAAGGGATTCGGGAAGTGAACACGGTGGGGTTTGACTTGCTTTAGTTAGGATCACTTCGTGATCATCTCTCGACCGAGGCACCTTCTCTTCTCGCTCTCTTTTACGTAAGTTAGTGCTAGTCCTGCTGCAGACTCTTGTTCTTTCTTCAGCCTTGTTCCACACCCAAGGCTTGAATAGTCGTGTTACCCGGGAACGGGATTGCTGAGTCCTCTGTGGCTCACAGTTACTTCACCACACCAGATGCAGGTACGATGGTGAGCTACACAGGCGATGGCACTGAGCTAGACTGGGAGTACGACGAGGAGCGTAGCCGTTACTATGTGAACTATCCGGTTGATCAGTAGAGCTTCTACTAGGATTCGATTTCAGACCTGTGGTTTAATGTTATGTTTGGTATCTTGTCATTTGGATCTTTACCCTTAGATGAGCTGTGATGTTCTTTTGAATGATGATTGGATATGTAATGAATTTGTGTGACGTGGCGAGTGTAAGCCAACTATCTTTTCAGTTTTCCATCCCTATTTTTACATGAGATGTGCAAAGGTACCAAACTTGCGATCATTCCAGAATGGGCTTATATCTTTAAGTCGTGCCTCGACACGTAGGAGATATAGTCCCATCCTGGGCATTACAACTATAAACTGTTTAAGAATCAAAATGGTGAAGTGTTTGCCAGGTATATTGGTACTAACTGCAGGAATGCACCACCTATGAAGAAGATCTGGGTACCCAAAGGTTGTCTTGAGAAGCTTCCAGCAAATTCTATCATGACACCTCCTGGGATGAAGACAAACCCCAGACCAAAGGCTTCATATGGTCCTAAGGCTTCATACAGACAAAGGACTCACCTGAGTCACCCTAACACAGATGTTTTGCAGGGAAATCATACTCAGACCCATGAATATGAGCGTGTTTCTTCAAACCGCTATGTTCATAAATCAAAGAACTTTTCTGCCTATTCTTATGAGTATTATTCTCCTCCTGCAAGACTATTTGCTAGGGCCCCAAAGCCAAAATCCTTAGATGCTGCTCTTAGACTCATTGCTTCTAAGCCACCCCTGAAGATGTGGGTGGTTAAGAAGAACTAACTTTCTCTTGCAGGGAAAGGTCTCCAGCCTGTAATCAAAGGCTTCTGATGCTATTGCTGGGGACCTAAAACACTTGTAGGGCACAAGATCAAATGCCCAAAATGACTTACTGCTCATACTATCCATAAATCACTTGTTGAAGATCTTATCAGTCCTAACTTACATCTAAAGCTTTCATAATCCACTTATGCATCAATTGTTTATGCTTCATAATGGCTTTTGGTGAAGCCTATCCTCCTAACTGCATTGTAGGGAGTGACACCAAAGTCTTCAAAATGGATTATGGACAGCGGATGCACAAATCATATGACTGGTGATCGAAATCTTCTCATGGACTCAACTTTACGACCATCCAACAAGAGTCACATCACATTTGCTGATACTGGTAAAAGCAAAGTGTTGGGTCTAGGTAGAGTTGCAACCTCAAGAGATCAGCACATGGACAAAGTCATGCTTGTTGAATCTCTTGGTTTCAACTTAATGTCTGTCTCAATGCTTTGTGACTTAAACATGATTGTGATCTTTGGTAAATTTCGTTGCATTGTACTAATGGAATCTGACAAGTCTTTAGTATTTGAAGGATACAGAAAAGGTGATCTATATATGGTAGATTTCTCAGCTGGACCACAAATGGCCGTATGTCTTCTAGCAAAAGCTTCAGAGTGCTGGCTCTGGCATCGGAGGCTAGGACATGCTCGCATGAGGAACTTGCACACTCTCGCAAAGAAGAAGCATGTCATCGGCATCGAGGAAGTCAAGTTCAAGAAAGATCATCTATGTGGTGCCTGTGAAGCTGGGAAGATGATTAGAGCCAAGCACCCCTCGAAGACAATCATGACGACATCTAAACCCTTCGAGCTATTGCACCCCCCCTCTGGGGCCCACGTGGGGACCACAACCCACCAGGGCGCGCCTGGGGGTCCTGGCGCGCCCAGGTGGGTTGTGCCCAGCTGTTGCACCCCCCTCTGGTATTATTTGCACCAGAAATTCTTAAATATTCGGTAAAAAATCGTGTTAAATTTTTAGGACATTCTGAGAACTTTTATTTTTGGCCATTTTTTATTGTACTGGAAATTCAAAAAACAGGCAAAACATGGCATTTTATTTTAGTTAACTAATAAAGACAGAAAACAAAAGGTTGGGTCAGAAGGCAGTGCTTACTAAATTCATCAACTTCATACCGTTCAAAAATGCTTTATTAATAAGGTTGATCATCGATTAGCATGAAACCAAAGAACTTTTATAAATCACTAAGTTACCTCAACGGGGATATGAATGTCCCCAACAATAAGCATCTCATATTTCTTTTCAACAGTAGGTAGAGGTATTTTAAAACTTCCAATAGTGATTGTTGGAGATTTTCAATAACATGAATACCATTCACTTGAAATTGTTTCTTCGGAAAATGCACCGTATTATCATTACCATTGATATGAAAAGTGACCTTGCTTTTATTACAATCAATAAGAGCCCCTGCAGTATTCAAGAAGGGTCTACCAAGAATAATAGACATATTGTCGTCCTCGGGGATCTCAAGTATAACAAAGTCAGTCAAAATAGTAACATTAGCAACAACAATGGGCACATCCTCACAGATACCAATAGGTATGGCAGGATTTGTCAGCCATTTGCAAAGATATTTCAGTAGGTGTGAGTTTATTCAAATCAAGTGTTTTATATAAAGAGAAAGGCATAACACTAACACCAGCTCCTAAATCACATAAAGCAGTTTTCACATAATTCTTTTTGATCGAACAAGGTATAGTTGGTATTCCTGGGTCTCCAAGTTTTTTAGGTACTCCATCCTTAAAAGTATAATTAGCAAGCATGGTGGAGATTTCAGCTTCAGGTATTTTCCTCTTATTAGTGATGATGTCTTTCATGTACTTTGCATACGGAGGCATTTTTAAGATATCAGTTAAGCGAGTACGCAAAAAGATTGGCCTCAGCATTTCGGCAAAGCGTTCAAATTCTTCATCATCTTTCTTTTTAGTTGACTTGGGTGGAAAAGGCATAGGTTTTTGAACCCACAGTTCTCTTTCTTTACTGTGTTTCCTAGCCACAAAGTCTCTTTTATCATATCTTTTATTCTTTGGTTGTGGGTTATCAAGATCAGCTGGTGGTTCTATCTCAACATCATTATCTCGTTCTTTTTCATTGTTTGGTTGAGTGTCTTCATGAGCATCAGCATTATCTTTTTCATTATCACTAGGTGAATGTTCGTTACCAGACTGAGTTTCAGTATACGAGATTCTGGCCCGAAGCTATTGATACTACATGCCATATCATCAACCGTGTTTATCTTCACAAGCTTCTGAAGAAAACATCCTATGAACTCCTCACTGGAGAGAAGCCAAATGTAAGCTACTTCATAGTATTTGGAGCTAAGTGCTGGATCAAGGATCCTCATCATAAGTCAAAATTTGCACCCAAAGCTCATGAAGGCTTCATGCTCGGATATGGAAAGGACTCACACTCCTACAGAGTCTTCAATATTTTTCTCTATAAAATTGTTGAAACTGTGGATGTGAGGTTTGATGAGACAAATGGATCACAAAGAGAATCCCTACCGAATGTGCTAGATGAAGCTTCACCAAATGAATCTATCAAGCTTATGGGAACTGGTGAGATCATGCCTTCTGAAGCACAACCTGATGAGGTACTCATCATCTCTGCTCCAAATCAATCTGACGACAATGCTCAGCCTGAAGACAATACCCCTGATGAAGACAATGCACAACAAGAGCAAAATCTTCGTCCAACTCATCCTCGTGTTGCAAATGAAGTACAAGTTGAGAAGATAATTGATAGCATAAATGCTCCTCGTCCACTGACTCGCTCTAGAGCAACACAGCTTGCAAATTTCTGTGTGCACTTTGCTTTTGTCTCAATATCTGAACCCAAGAAAGTTGCTGAAGCTTTTATGGAGCCTGAATGGATTCAAGCAATGCAAGAAGAGCTTCAACAGTTTGAGTTGAACAATCTGTGGGAACTTGTCAAGCGTCCTGATCCTCGAAAGCACAACATAATAGGCACAAAATGGATCTATCGCAACAAGCAAGATGAGCATGGTCAAGTGGTCAGAAACAAAGCTCGTCTCGTTGCTCAAGGATACACTCAAGTTGAAGGGATTGACTTCGATGAAACATTTGCTCCTGTAGCTAGACTTGAAGACATTCGTATACTGCTAGCCTATGCAAATCATCATAACATACTTCTATATCAAATGGATGTAAAGAGGGCCTTTCTCAATGGGAGAATTGAAGAAGAAGTGTATGTTGCACAACCACCTGGCTTTGAAGACCCAAAATGTCCTGATATGGTTTACAAGCTCAACAAGGCACTATATGGCCTCAAACAAGCGCCTCGTGCTTGGTATGACACCCTCAAAGACTTCCTGAAGAGCAAAGGCTTCAAACCTGGATCCCTAGATCCTACACTCTTCACGAAGACATATGATGATGAGCTATTTGTCTGCCAAATCTATGTGGATGACATTATCTTCGGCTGCACTAACAAGAAATACAGTGATGTGTTTGGTCACATGATGCAAGAACAATATCAAATGTCCATGATGGGTGAGCTTAAGTTCTTCCTTGGTCTTCAAATTCGTCAGCAAAGCAACGTCATCTTCATATCTCAAGAGAAATACCTCAAAGACTGCCTGAAGAAGTTTGGAATGCAAGACTGCAAAGGGTACTCGACGCCAATGCCTGCTAAACATCATCCGGGTCCCGACGCCAATGGTAAAGAGTTTGATCAACAGGTATAGCGCTCCATGATTGGTTCTTTACTTTATTTATGTGCATCTAGGCCAGATATTATGCTTAGTGTTTGCATGTGTGCTCGATATCAAGCGGCACCAAAGGAGTCGCATCACTTAGCTGTGAAGCGAATACTTCGATATTTGGATTACACCCCAACTCTAGGATTATGGTATCCAAAGGGCTCAGAGTTTGATCTAGTAGGATTTTCAGAGGATGATTATGCTGGTGACAAAGTTGATCGTAAGTCCACATCTGGCACATGTCACTTTCTAGGACGATCACTTGTCTGTTGGTCTTCAAAGAAGCAGACCTGTGTATCACTCTCCACTGCAGAATCTGAATACATTGCTGCTAGATCTTGCTGCGCTCAGCTTCTCTGGATGAAGCAAACACTCAAGGACTATGGGGTCCATCTGAAGCATGTGCCACTCTACTGTGATAATGAAAGCGACATCAAGATTGCCAACAACCCAGTTCAACACTCGAAGACAAAGCACATTGAAATTCATCATCACTTTCTCAGAGATCATGTTATGAAGGAAGATATTGATATCATACACGTCAACACTGAAGAGCAACTGTCAGATATCTTCACAAAGCCCTTGGATGAGAAAAGGTTTTGCAAGTTGCGATGTGAGCTAAATATCTTAGAATCCTCAAATGTCTTGTAATCAGGCACACATCCTAACACTTATGCATATTGATGACTTAGATGTGCAACACACGAAGTAAAGTATATCTTCAGTCAATGAAGACTTACATTCTAAGTGTGAATACATTAACATGGAATTTGACTTTGGAGCGCCACGATAATTGTGCGTAGTGTCTGGGTCTAATACTTCCTATACGGTGGGTAACGCCACCACCAAATTCTTGTTTGAAGCATTTCTTGTGGCATTACATTTGCAAAGTCTTCGCACTTGGTTTGTCTTCACATAGGATATATATATATATATATATATATATATATATATATATATATATATATATATATATATATATATATAGAGAGAGAGAGAGAGAGAGAGAGAGAGAGAGATAGTTGTGTTCTGTCCTCAACAGCATTCACTTATAGCTATGTCTTCATATTTGAATCTTTTGGACTAAGTGAATGTGATCGGACCCTAACCTCTCTATGCTTTCTCATCTCACTCTGTCTGTCCAAATCATAGGCATTCTGTTGAAACAGTCGAATATCTTCTCTGCATCCTTGTGAGCAGAAGATACAGAGACAAACTTTAAATCTGATTTTATTGCTCCATCCGTTATGCCTGAAACCCGGAGAAGCCAGAACGACTACTCCGACAGTCGTGGTGTACGTGGGATCGTGGGACAACTCCCAATGCATTACATGACCGCCACGTGTCACTCATACGTGAACCGTCAGGGGCACCTGAGTAATTACGCTGTGCCGTCTCCCATGCCTATAAATGCACGTCCCATCACGGTCAAAAGTTTCTTCCACCACCTCTCCACCTCGAACAACCCTAGCGCCTCCGATAGCTTTCGACGACGCCGGCGACGAAACACTTCGCTGCCGCAACTTTGTCGACGCCGTCCTCACGCCGGCCGCGGACATCTTCCTCTCCGCCGTCGCCGTAGCTGTCCTCCGTCGCCAAGTTAGGGCACGGACGACCAAACTGCTGGGCATCCAACTCCTACCGCGTCTAAGCAGTTCATCGTGTGGTAAATAAACTTGCTTTTTACCATCTTCTAGATCTATAAAGATTCATCTACTTTCCCACAAGAGGTTTCTGCCTACTTAGATATACAGATCTATCCTGTCTGCATCTCATATCTTGCCTAGTACATTCACATATGCTTCAACTATAGTTAGATTCCTCAATTATACTTATTCGTGGATTCGTACAAATCTGGAACCAACTCCCATGAGTGAATGTCTTCACACTATGAGGTCAAAGTCTTCAAAACTGTTTTAATCTTCAAAACTTCTGAGAATGCATATGACCTCTTCCCCTTCCCTCGCATCTCTAATGCTGTCACAGGTACATGTCCGTGGGAGAATCCCTTGGTTCTCATAGTCTGCATTCATTTGCAGAGTTTTTGCAGCGTCATATTCATTCTCCTGGAGCTAGTTCCTCTCTGACCAGCAAACCGAAGCATTTGCCAGTTTTGAAGCCATTCAATTTGAAGCCATTTAGGTTGAAGCAAATGACAACTGACAAGACAGTAAGAAAGGGTGGCAGACAGCGCCGTGGCAACACCTCTCGTGATTTGCCTCCTGATCTCAGTGAAATATACACGACTGATCTAGAGGAGGATTACAATCAGAGGAAGACCCGTATCCAATGGATTCGAAGATACTGGGCTGAACAATGGTTCAAATATAGGTTCGTGACCCCAGAGTATGCCGAGAAAAATGCCATCAAGCATCCGTGGGGAGATATCACTTATAAGAATCTTCCCCCCAAGACTCGTGCTGAAGCCATTGCTCAAGGCTTCTATCCTTGCATGGTTAGCGGGCCACAGCCTGCTGATGCTGATCCAAGCGCTCTGCTCTGGTGTCGCGAAGACAATCTGTTCGAGCGAAATCTTCAATTTGCCAAGAACTCGGCCAAGGAAAACAAGAAGCTGTGGGGATTAGACTTCAATCCTGGCCCCTCTACACCCCGCGTTGATGGCTCGCGTGAAGCTGAACCAAATCTGGTTGGGCCCTTCTACAACCTAGAGGGCCTCATCAGTCACATAAGGGTTCAAGGGGCAGATGTTGATCCGCCTGAAGCAGATGATGACTCTGAAAAAGCACCTGCAACGCCGAAGCCCCAGAAGAACAAATCAAAGGCTTCAAAGGCTACTCCACCAAGAGCTTCAAGAGTGAAGCCTTTGGCCACTGCTCCACCTGCACCAAGTGTGCAATCTGAGGAACACTTTAGAATCTCCAAGAGCAAACAGCTGAAGAGGAAGCCAACACGCAACCCCACTCCAGCTCTCACTCCTGATGCAGTACTGAAGACTGCCAATGATGTCCTTGATCTCTCAAGTGATGAAGATCTTGGTGATGATGCTCTGGAGCTATTGATCAAGAGCAAGAAGGATGCTGAAATCTTCAATGATTTGCCACTCTTTAACATTGAAGTGCTCAATAACTTCATTGATGAATGGTTTGACACACCCAACTTGAGCTTCGATGATCTTCAACTTCCAGTTGGTCTCAGCGTCTCCTTCCATGGCGCCATTGCTTCTGAGCTGGCTCTGGCTCAAAGAATTTTTGAACTGAAGCAGAAGATAGATTATGAAAAAGCTCAGTTCAAGAAGCATATGGACAAGCTCAGCGTGCAAGAAGTTCAAAACTTCAAAGTTATGATGCAAGAGCTCAAGGAAGCCTTTCGCCAGCGGCGTGAAGAAGCTAAAGGTTCACGTGAGCGCATCAAGGACTTGGATGCAAAATGCGTTCAAGCATTCAATGAAGCTGAAAAGCGCAAGGCACTTGGGCGTCCTGGCATTGATCCAAGAATTGCTGCCAAGAAGAAGAAGAAGCAGTTTGCGCCCGAAGCTGAAGCATCTGGGAAGGAAATGCCTCGCATAGTCTTCCCTGCTAGCATGAATGGCATGAAGCCTAAGGCAACTCCAACCGCTTCAACACTCAGGAAGACTAAGGTGGCTGAAGCTGATGCTCGCAAGCCCAAGCAATCTACTGATGAAGCTCCACCCACCAAGAAGCGAAAGACCAAGGAGGATAAGGCTACTTCCAAAGAGCCTATCTTTGTCGAGCCAATCTCAGTTGCTCGTCCTTCATCTGCCTAGAGAGAATGAAGACTGACTGTTCATGAGCCTGCTCCCACAGAGGCTGAAGACATTGGTCCTCAAGACAATGTTGAGGATGATGCCGTCCTTCCTCAGATCGAGTACAACATCGACTCTTCGCCTGTTCTCACGAACAGCGAATGCATCAGCATTGGTCGTCCATTGACGCCAATTGCTCAGGATGACTCGTGGGCTGATCACCCAAAGGAAACCCAAGACACTCCCCAGCAAACTCAAGACACCAGTATGGTGCTTGAAGACGAAGACTTTGAGGCCCAACAACCTCCATCTCCTCAGGCGTCGCCCGCTTTTCGCAGGCTTCGCAAAGGACCAAGGCCTCAAGTCACTGCCTCAAGTGCTCCAGAAGGAGTAGGGCAACCATCTGCACCTGATGCTGCTCCTACTGGAAGCCACTCAGAATCTGAAGCCAAAGTGGCTGAAGATATTCCGGCTGCATCAGCCGAAGAAGAACCACCCCAAACAAGAAGAAGAACAACCCCAAGTTGTTGAAGAAAGTACTGCCGCACCACCTGTTCTCGAGGAGAACGTGTCCGACCCTCCAGCTCCTGAAGTGGAGGTAACAAACTCAGAGGCTGCCACCACCAACACTGAAGCCAATGACGTGGTCATGGCTGAAGCTTTTGTGGCACCTGAAGATACTGTGGCGCCTGAAGAACCTGCGCCTGAAGTTACTGCTCCTGAAGCCAGTGCTGTGCCTGAAGCCAGCGCTGTGCCTGAAGCTAATGCTGCACCTGACGCCAATCTGTAGCTTGAAGAGAATGCCTCTGCTCCTGTTCCGCCTCCACCGCCTCACACCATTGAGCAAGCATACAACAGGGATGATCAGCTTGTTACTGTCCGATGGCCCATTCTGATTCCGCCACCTACAACTGAACCGCGTGCTGCTGGTCCGCAGTTTGATCATCATGTTGCGCATAGGCAACAAGTTCAGAAGCCTAAGCCAAGACTGCCAAGGCTTCCAGGTATTGCAACATCTTCAGGGTCATTCAATGCCAATAGCTTCACTACGGACAACACCTTCTTTGACAGTGCCAAGAACCCATATTCTAAGCCAAGAATATCATCAGATAGGTTCTGGGGCCATCAAAAGCGCAGCTACTACTCAAGAGTACTCTATGGTCAAGGCCCATTTTCCCTCATATGCGTCTTGACACTGAAGCTATTGCTGGTCTGCCCTGCTTGGAGGAAGCTCTTGACTGCTTCCGTGATGCTGGCCTCCTCAATTTTTTGCTGGATAAAGAGCATTGGAATGAAGAGCTGCTTCTGCAATTCTATGCAACACTCCACATACGAGGCTACAGCAGGGATCCGAAGACATGGGTCCTTGAGTGGATGTCAGGCGATGTGCATCATGAAGCTATAGCCTTTGATCTCATTGAGCTTACAGGCCTGCCCACTCCAGGAGATCTTTATGAACCTGGCTGTCAACTGCACACTGAAGCCTTGGAGAGCATCTTTCAGAAGCGTCAGCCCAACATGAGCCAAATGCTCAGCATGATGAAGCCTCTGCCAAGTGATGCTGAATATCCTAAGGAATTCTTTGTTGAAGACCTTGAGTACCTGCCGCGCACCATCTATCACATTATAAGGCGTACTCTATGGCCAATCAAAGGACATTCTTCATCAGCCAAGCTTGAAGGCACTATGAAGACTTTGGTCTTCTATATCTTCAATGGCATCAGCTTGAATGCTCAAGATTTCTTCATCGGGCAAATGGCCACTTCTGGAGCTAATCTATTTGGACAGAAATTTTATGCCCCTTGGATAATGCGCCTCATCAAGTTGCACTCAGCTGTCACTTATCAACCCTCTGCTCGCAACCATCAGATTTTCTTGCCTGAGGTTGAGATGTCAACTGAAGCCATTTACCAAGAGCCTGCTAAAGAGCCAGTTAGTCTTCACAACGCTGATCATCAAAGCTTCGCTCAGCAGATTGAAGGGGTTCCAGCAGTCTCTCGCGTCTATCCTCTGGCTGGCCGTACTCGTCTACCTCGACACGCTGAAACCGAAGCCACTGAAAGCACCATCGCTCAAAGGCCTCAGAAGCGATCTCGTGTTATGAATAACCGAGAGCTTCTGGTAGCCCTTCATCAGAAACAAGACAAGCATCACCTCTGGTTAAAGCGTCAGATGCAGAGCCTCTTGGTGGATGTCAATCGCATTCGCAGTCTTGCCACCAAGAATGCTTTTGTTGCTCATGAAACTTGTAGGCGATCTTGGAAGAGTTTGACCTTACTGAGTGCTGAAGTGGATCTTCAAGACGATGGCTTCACTGAGAGATTCAAGTTTGACAACACTCCCCCAAGGACTGTTGTTATGCATCGAACTCCATCTCTTGAAGACTCTGAATACTCTTCCTCCGCTGCAACAATTGACGCCAGGGTGATCGATGATCAGGATGATGCTACTTCACCGCCTCCTACTTCAGCGTGCATCGACACTGCACCAACCACCTCTGCACCGCCAAACGACAACACCAACCCTGCATCCTCTTCTGCTCCACCTGGGAACGAGTAGAGGCTCTATGTCTTGAAACCTTTTTGGTCCTTACTGACAAAAGGGGGAGAAGCATATGAGTTGATAGTCTTCAAGCGGGTCCATATGGGCGGGTGCTTTATAAGTTGCCTAGTGTTTACAACTCTCATTTTTCTACATTTGGTTCTTTGAGTTGTAACACTTAAACTGATGGTCGTCTGCTACATTTTTGTAAGCTACTCTGTAATGCGATGATAAATTCCGCATCTGCTACCTTATATTCTGCACTTAGTCATTTTTGCAGACGTCCATTTTTCATTATGCATGTCATTATCTTTGATATATCAATTATGCATGATGAATTGTCTTCATAAGCTGAAGAGGATCTCCACAAGTACAACCTGCCATGTGCATTTGCATTCAAAGGCAAATCAACTATATGCACATCTTCAGGGGGAGCCTTTTGCTACTTACGAAGACAATACCTTATCCTTCACAATTTCACATATCTTTATCCCCGTTGAAAACATCAACCAGTTTGTCATCAATCACCAAAAAGGGGGAGATTGTAAGTGCATCTAGTGCCACCCCTAGTTGGTTTTGGAGTATTGACGACAAACCTGGTTGAGGGACTAATGTGTTTGTGAGAATTGTAGGATAATACAGGTAGTAGTCCCTCATTGATTCGTTTAACCTACCGGAGATGACCCCTAAAAATGTATGAAGACATTGATAACTGTGGTGGTATATGAAGATAATCATATTGAAGACTATGACATGAGAAGACATTGTGTGAAGACTATGGAAAGCGAAGACGTAGAGTTGTCGCTGTTTCCTTTTATTCTTTGTTGAGTCATAGGAACCACCGTACTGTTAAGTGGGGTCCAAGTGAACTAAGTCAGAGTGACTGATGTGATGCTCAACCAAATCCTATGTCTTCGAGCGAAGACTATGAGAGAAAATCTTATCCAGAGGCGGATGAGTCAGCTTTACTTGGAGCTCAAGTAAAGTTGCCGTGTGTGTTTGAAATCTGACCGTTGGAACACGTGTTAGTTCCTTAGTGACCCAGGGTCACTTCGGACAAATCAGGTCAGGTTGCCTAGTGGCTATAAATAGCCCACCCCCTACACCATAAATTGGTGGCTGCTCAGAGTTATTGCACGGCTTTTGTCGTTTGAGAGCAACCCACCTCCGAAGCATTTGAGAGAGAAATCCTTGCGAGAACAAAGCCCAAACACCCAGAGCCAAAGAGTGTTAGGCATCACTGAAGTCTTTCTGTCTGTGTGACCTGAAGACTTATTACACTTGAGGACTGTGTTTCCTCCAGCCGGTTAGGCGTCGCGTTCTGAGCATCCAAGAGTAATTGTGGATTGCCGGTGAACGAAGTCTGTGAAGGTTTGGAAGTCTACCTTGAAGACTTACCAGAGTGATTGGGCGAGGACTGGGTATTCTTAGCTCAAGGGGAACAAGGTGAAGACGCAGTCTTCTGAGTTAAATCTCAGCCTCCCTAACCAGACGTACAGTTGTCACAGCAACTGGAACTGGTCTAACAAATCACTGTCTTCCCCGAGCTACTGGTTCTATCCTTTTCTTCCCTTTACTTACTGCTCTATGTTGTGAAGACATTGCATGCTTGCACTATCTGATTGTCTTCACTGAGTATCTACTTGTTGTGATTGGCTTCATTCCTTCTTCCTTTATGATCACTGCTGCCTAGTTGCTATTAGTCTTCATGCTTTCACTTCATTGAATACATGACTATGGCCTACCTAGTGTAGTCCACTTTCCGCTGCATACAAATAGACTCAAGCTTATCGTTTGTCTTCGAAACTATCATGTTTTGAAGCATTTCATAAAAATTGTCTATTCACCCCCACTCTAGTCGATATACTGCACTTTTAGGGCTGAATTAGGAAAGGCCATAATGAGCCGTGAGTTATCGGGCCGGAATGGACTATATGCGAGCATGCCGTTAGCAGGATTTTTATGGGCCAGCCCTATAGCAATTCCTAGCGCTCCACCCTCCTAGCGTGGGCGGCCACTCCGGCCCCGGCGGCCACACAAACCCTACCAGTGGCCACTCCGGCCCTGGTAGCCACCCTCATCAACAAGATGGCGCCCTTTGCTCTCAACTTTGACCGTGGGAAGGAGTTTCAAGTGGATATGAAGGCCAAGTTTGGTCACCCGGTGGTCTTTCCCCAGGTTTTCGTAAAAAATAATTCACTTTGGTGGTATCTTTCAGTCGATCATCTTTCAAGCTCGATGTGCACACGGTTAGTGTTTATCTTGATGCCATGTTTGGGAGCTATGCACAAGGTTTTCGAGTTTGTCTCCTAAGAGATATATCATACAAGTTTTCGGTTGCTTCAAAGTCCATAGGATTTGAGATCTATAATGCGGGTAGAATTGTTGAGAAAGAGTGTGAGTTGGTGTTTAGTCTCTGGAATTTTGGCGGCCCAAACTGGCGTCGAGAAGAAGCACTTTACTATAAGGAGCTTGATAAGGAATGGACTTTAGTGGGTAGATCGGGCAAGGCGGTAGTACCTCACTCAGGTGATCGCCGGAGCTATTCCACGGTGGTCAAAGATGGTAGATCAGTTTTCGAGCGGTTGTCGGGGCCTATTCATGAGGGCCACAATCAAGGAGTTAACCTCAATTAATTGCAGTTTAATTCTATTTCTGTTAGGCCTCAAATGGAGCATCAAGGTGTGCAACGTATGAGTGTGCCTAACCATGTGGTTTGCCATGCATGCGGGGCCAACGGTCACTTTGCCCGCTTTTACAAAACTCCAAATTTGCCTGGGCTTTGGCCTTTTATTAAATTATGCTCCTTTCCGAGCCCACCAGAGGAGGCATGGGCCAAGGGAGAGGTTGAGTCTTGGTTTCGATGCTCTGGGCCAGCGACACAGATTAGGCAGGTGTCATAATTGAAGGATCTGGTCAAAGATTTTTTCCCAAAGTTCCAGCCGAGACCGTCGCCTGCCTCCTCGCATTCCACTTCACTTACCTTCTCTGCCTCCACCTCTGCTCCTGCATCGGCAAGCTCGCCACCACTGTCATCGTCGCAGGAGAGGGCTTTGGTTGCCACCTCACCGGATTCGACCACGATGGCCAACATCCCCATCGACCCACTCCCGTTTGTTCCGCCTGGATTTCAGATACAAGCGATTGAAGGATGAACTGGGGTTTCTCGAGCAATAGTTCCTCATCGCCCGCGAAGACATGAAGATTGTGCAATCACTTCGATTCATCCTCACCCCAACGAGGTATTTTTTCCCAATGTTTGTGAGGTTTTGGAGTAGTTCTTGCAAGGTGTTGAGCAAGTTGGCTTTAGAGAAATCCAGCCATGCCCTTTCGGCGAATCATATGAACAGTTTTTCCATGTCCGGGATCGAGATAGACTCATTCAGCAGGGCCCGCATGCCTTTGGAGATGTCTTCATTTCGTTTACAAAGGACAATGAGGGTAGAAATTGGCGCAGGGTGCATTTCAATAGGACATGCTGGTTACTGTTTGTAGGTGTTCCTTTTGACTTCTGCAACTCTGAAGATATTGCTGCAGCTATAATGGGGTAGGATTATAAGTTGGGAGAGAGAGGATGCCCTGAAGGGCAAGATTTTGGTCAAAGCAAGAGTTACAGAGCTTATTGACATACCCAAGAGCATAAGATGGTCTGAGGGGGAGCATTTTGAAGAGGAGTCCTGGACTTGTTCTGTCGAAGTCCTTCTAGAAGAATTGCTGGATGGTGGGCCTGCTGATGAAGACCATATTCCACCTGATGGTGTTGACCCACACCCTGTGCCTCAACATGCTAATGAGTTTCTAGGTTTTCAGCCACCGCCTATCCATAATGTTCATGCTCAAAATGAAAAATGTGATGACTGGGAGGAGCAAGCAGAACAAGTTCAGCACTGGGCTTTTCCCCAATCAGAACCAATCCAACCTCAGCAACAACAAGTTAAAATTCATGCTTTACCAGAAGATGGGGCCACAAACAGTAGCATCACTACAACAATATCTTTATCTGATGGCTTATTCTCTACTAATAAGGAGGCACTTGCATACGTGCGGCTATGGCCCTGGTGGGTCCCCACAATCATCCTCTCCAAGTAAAGTCATCTCCTCATCCTCATGTCCGTCGACCATGTTGACAACGCGAGACGGCGGCGCCACGGTGAGCGCAACAACTCTAAGGACAACGGAGAGGGCCTCACGGGCCCTACGGATGGTCTGATACAGCGCCCGCTGCTCATTCAGAAGCCAGGATCATAGGGCCACATGTCCGCGATGGCATTGTCGTTCGCTTGTTCACCCGTGCTCGTTGAGGAGACGAAGGTTGCATCATAGGTCCTCCTGCGCTGGTAGCTCTTCCGCCGTTAGGGTGTCGAAGTGCGGCCGCACCTGCTCTATGGTGAACATGGCATGAACCGGCTTGGAGAGTGGCGCCGGCTCCTAGTCGGAAGCTACGTCCATTGTCTGATTGTCGTCGCTCAGCTCGGTGAGGAAGCCCGCGAGCCAGCATGTCCGGCTGCTGGACCAACCCGCTGCCAAGTACGAGTCTGACTGCCCTGGCCCACCTAGACCACCTCCCTCCCCCGCGTGCGCTTTCCGCCCGAAATGGTCAGTGCCGCCCTCCCCGCTTCCCGGTGCATGTGATTGCTCCGCCTTCAAACGACACAACTGCCATAGGTCCATCCTTCTGCCACCCACATTAACGATACGCGGTTGCCGAGGCGGCTACTCCGGCGCCACACGTTCGTCCGTCCACCGCCCACCATTGCTATATAAACTGATGCGCCGGCCATAGCCGCAGTCATCCGCATCCGTTCCTATTCTCCTGTTCACACCACTACTGCCGACCATGGCTTCCTCGCGCTCTAGCGCTCTTCGGGACGGGTGGACGACAGACCACAAGGAGATGGAAGCCATTGTTACCGACTGGCTGGCCGGCAAGCAGCCGGAGGACGACGACGTCCCAATGGAGAACATGGTAGTCGATTATCCGGCGCCAACCCCCTCCTCCGTGCCATCCTCGCCGATGCATTGCACCATGACCATCGGCGAGGCCCGTGCCCAACATATGGACACGTTGAGGAAGAAGCGTGAGGAGCAGTTCCGTGAGGCGCAGGCCGACGCCGCCTACAACCACAATCTCCTCCAGGAGCACCTACAGGCGGAGGAGCAGATCAACGTGGAGCGGGCGGAGCAGGAGGCGCTGCTCGACTCGTACCGCTCCGCCCGCGAGGGCCGCCTCGAGCGCCGGCGGTACCGCATGCGGGTGGCGGAGGTTGCGGCTGTCTACAAAGAGGGCGATGAAGCGGGCGAGGCACTGTTTGGCGAGACCGAGGACGAGGCAGAGGACAATGCCGGCTCCAACGAGTCCCCGTTCCGCTGGCGTCGACGAGGCCCTGCTCCGCCAAGGCCCCGCAGCGCCAACAACGTGGAAGAGGACACCGCCGTCTCTGCCGAGGACCCACCCTGCCGACAACGAGGGGGAGGATTTCCCCCGCTCCGCTGAGGCGCCGCCCGCCGGCAACGAGACATAGGACATCGCCGGCTCGACCGAGGCCCCGCCCCGCTGCCAACGAGGCCGCGCCACACAAAAAACGAGGAAGAGTAGAACACGGTAGGTCGCCGCCGCTCGGGTCCAAGTAAGGCCACAGCTGCTACCCTCCGGTTGCTGGCACTGAGTTGTACATCATGGAGCAATTCTATGATCACAGGATGATTGAAGAGCGCTCCGTTGTTGAGCAAGCTCATGAGATATAGTCATTTGCTAGAGAACTTGAGCACTTTAGTTGTATGCTACCGGACAAGTTTGTTGCCGGAGGTATCATCACTAAGCTTCCTCCTTCGTGGATCTCATTGACACTCTTGATGTGGAAGAAAAGGTGAGAGAAAAGGACACATGTGCTCGAGGAATTGAGGGAGGATCTAGTGCCGATCTGGTACAGAAGAAGAACTTCCAGCCCCACAAGTTCAAGAACAAGGGCAAGTTTGATGGTAAAGCAAAGTTTGATGGAAAGAACAAGGTCGTGCAACACACAAACTTCAAGAAGAAGAATGACAAGAAGAAAGGTGTTTGTCATGTGGGGATCCTGATCATTGGGCTCCGAGTTGCCCTAATTGCTATGACAAGCTAGGCGGGTTGACCACTGACGGTCGGTTAGCTTCTTGGCGGCGATGTGGAGTCGGAGAGCTATGTTGGAGAAGGACGCTATTTCTACTTAACTGCTGGTGTAGTTGGCTGACTGACACATGGGCCCAACAGGCATCTGGGCCACATGTCAATTACGCAACTGCACCTGCAGATAAGTCACTGAAGCTTCTGTTCGGCGCAGCCGGACACAGGTGGGTAGCTTTGGTTAATTAATTATACCTCCAGCGCACCCCTTTTTAGTTGAAGAATGTATGAAATGTAATGAAATCCGGCATGTTTATATGAAATCCGACCGTGTATGAATGAATTTATTTCGATTAGTTCGAATTCTTGTATCACTAGCATTGGATGAACATGCAAAACAATACGTACTAGCATTATTCCTAGGGTGGTCACCTCGTTTGCAGCAGTTTCACATGTACTCCCTCCGGTCCTTTCTAGTCTGCATACAAGTTTTGTCTGTAGTCAAAGTATCTCTACTTTGACCAATCTTATAGAAAAACGTAGGCACTTTCACAATGTGCGAAGTAAAAAGGAACAGAAGGAGTACAAAGAGTTTGAGCAGCTTTTTAGCGTTCCTGTACATTGCAATCAAACACACAGGCCTGGCAATTCATAGAGAACATTCAAAACAATCGATGATTATGCATCTCAGCGATTCACATGCCAGAGCCAATATTTACTTCACAACTAAAGAATAAATAAAAAAAATGGATCGACGCTGCTGATAGCAAAGGGCATCCCATTCGAAAATATCAAACGCATGTCTTCTTGCTAAAATCAATCAGCAAAATTTGACATGGTTTTCCCATTCCAAAATATCAAATGCCTATGATCGTGGAATGGGCAGGGTTTGCCATCAGTTCGGACATTGACATGGCTCCTCGTGCTAAATAAACCAGTTGTTCTTTTTGTGCAGTTCCACCAAAATCAACCAAATTCACGCATAGCTTGTATGATTTTGCCGTTATATGTTGCAATGCCTTGAACTTATCGGCACCTCCTTTCTTGTGGTGGAAATGAATGATTATATGTATACATGAACATTTTGTGCAGTTCCCATTGATATCAAGCTGAGCACCCCTATTTGCAAAAATACAAAAAAGTGATTAGTATAAATCAAATTATACTATGAATTGACAGTTTAAACACGCACCTACATGGTCCATGTAGAGCACACTTTTAGAAAAATGGAAATCACCGAAAAGAATCCTAGAACAACATTGTACTCGCGCATCACAGTAAAAAAATGGAGATTTATCAGTCCTTCTGAGCTGAAGTTAGTTTGGTCTTGTGGGGGTGATGTAATCATCCTTCAACTGCTCCTTCCGATGAGAAGATAGGCAGGGCTTCTTCATCCTGGCATAATCAGAACTAGTCACTTCACGTACTCCATATTCTTCTTCAGAGGAGGATGATCCTGTTGTGCAAAGACAAGAGGATAATTAAATGCTAGCATCCATGCTTGCTCGAAAAAAAGGAAAGGAAATATTTAAAACAGAACAGATGAAGCACTTCTCAAGGACAATACGACCTTTTGATGACAGTATCTAAACAGTAGCACAACACCAATAGAGATGACAAAGCTCAATCATATGGATGAAATTAGTGGGCGACTACCAACCTTAGTGAGGAGGCTTATTGTGTAGAGCATACAGATGAAGCACTTCTTCGGAATCATCTGTTGCTATCTACTGTGGCGGCCATGCTTACTATATACTCCTCGATTAGATTAATGTTTCCAACATCTTCTTGTGCAGTTCCACTAAAATATATGGTATCTTCAAAGAAGATCCATGTTTGCACAAGTAGAGATAATTACGTATTACATTAAGAGTGGCATCAAATCAGTGGCAAAACAATTGCTCGTTCGAGCCATAGCAATAAATTAAGATGCAAAACTATATCATTACTTGTGTCATCACAATTCCAGTGCTTCTTTATAGCACCAGGAGTTGATTTTTGTTTTTCTACCGCTTGTTCTTCCCCTTCATCACCTGGTTCAATAACAGACAAGCTTCGCCTTCAATGTAAGATTTGGCATGTCAATTAGGTTGCACAAGTATAGCACTAAACAATGACAATAATTTTCTGATGAAAGTGGCAAAATACAGGCCAACAGTTGTGAAATATCCTTATCTTACCTCAATGGGATATTGCGGTGCACATACAGATACGAAGCCTTGTCTCCATTTGTGCAGTTCACTAAAATCAAGCAACATTACCGTACAAGTAGCACAACATATGAAAGCACACCGCAAAATCATGTGAAAGAAGGCTAGTACTGACCTCTCATGACGCGGAATTCAAGCAACTCACAAGAAGAAGATCTGAACCAAATTTGTCAACACGGATAGGAAGTAAGATCTCCTCTTGTGCAATTCCACTAAGATCAAGCAATCAAGCAACGTTGTCGGTGTGACATTTTGGTTGAACTGCACAAAACACTCTTAAAACAAAAGTGTTTTGGGCAGTGCAACAAAAGGTCACAATGGCAACGAGGTGAAGTAGATAACCCTGTTTACACAGAGGTGCAAAGGAAACAACTAGTGGCCAATAACGGTGGATGACACAGAAGCCAACAAAAAGAAGGATCTACCTTATCTAAATGGGAAAGAAAGCAAGACAATAGCATTTCTCAAACGGTGGCATTCATTAATATTAATAGAGAGATCATATTAACAATAAAATTCCTCAAACATGTAATTTTCTTTTAACTATGGCATTGCATCACTTTTCCAGCGGCATTATTAGAGGGTGCTTGTTTACAAGGAAATTTTGGTGGAGGGACTAAAAAACTCTGTGTCGGTCCCATCTACACCAAACAAGAGGTACTTTTTGGGACTAAAAGTGGGCATTTGGGACTAAAGAAAGAAGACCCCGAGGGAGAGTCTTTTTGGGACTTTTTCCAACAGTTGTCCCTGTCACGCATTGCACCTTGTCTCTATTAGTTCATTACTAGGGGTAACATGGTCTTTTAGCATGTCATTTAATGACCTCTAGTCCATGTTTAGTCCCTGGAACCAAGCAGGTAGGGACTAGGGAGTTTTTAACCAAACAGGGCCTTAGATTAACAACAACTAAAGAGTTGCACGGGACAGTGGACGCACCAACACCATGTGCATCTACCGATGTACTGGGGTGATGTATCGTCTGTTGCAACAAAGAACAAACAACCAAGGAGCATATTTGTCTTGGTCCCAGTTTTGTTATCTTTAGACACCTTTCCCTATGTGAGCGCAGCAAATCTAGTCCTGCTCAAACTCTACAGCATTGTCCCCCAAAATAAAAGATCAGTTCGTTACAGATGTGTGTACTGCGTTTTTCATTGTTTTCCCTTTTCGACCAACGTGGGTGCTGGATAGCCTGTCTGTGCTAGTACTTTCCCCCACTTCCTTTCCTCTGTGAACCACGTCCTAGATTTATGCTATACAACTTTCCCCACTACTTTCCCCCTTCCTTTCCTTTTTGAACCATGTCCTAGATTCATGCTATACAACTTTTCCCACTACTTTCCCCCATTCCTTTCCTCTTTGAACCACGTCCTAGATTCATGGTATACAA
>LR738709.1:309435959-309440959 GCA_902687465.1 Secale cereale | reverse complement strand
ATGCTTTCAGCGAAAGGAGGTACTACTAGATTACAATTTTCTCCATTCTTACAGCGGAGGAGTGCAAGAGCATTGAAAACACACAGGCTCAGTGATTACATGGCCCACCTCACACTATCACCATATTTTCTGGACACTGTGCGACACCTAACTCTTTACATAGTACTCCCTCCGTTCCTAAATATACGTCTTTGTAGATATTCCACTAGGTGGCCTACATACGGAACAAAATGAATGAATCTACACTTAAAATGCATCTATATACATCCATATGTGGTTCACGGTGAAATCTCTACAAAGACTTATATTTAGGAACGGAGGAAGTACTTGTATAGTACGTACTGTAATTTATCAGCGAGATAGTACAATGCTATGAAGCTTCCAGCTTCTGTTACATGTATCTTGCGTCCAAGGTTGCCCGTTGCAACATTTCATCAAATACAAAGGAGACTAACATGCAATATGCACTCCCTCCGTTCCAAAATAAGTGTCTCGACTTTATGCTACATACAGAGCAAAATGAGTGAATCTACACTCTAAAATACGTCTATATACATCAGTGTTTGGAGTATGTACTAGTAGTTCATATTGAAATCTACTAAAGGGCATATATATTCCAAACAATATGATAATCTCTCTAACCAAGGTAGTAGGGATGAGGAGTAAACGGAGGGAGCAGTAAAATTTTCTCCTCGTCATGCGAGCCACCGCGCGTGTGGGCGAGGGAGCGGGCGTAATGCGTAGTAAGCAAGCTTCACCTCATCCTGCGAGCCACCACGCCCGTGGGCGGGGGAGACGGCGTACTAAGCAAGCTTCTCCTCGTTCTGCGAGTTGACGGGACACATCAAAAGTACTCCAGTGTATAGAGCCTTGCCTCTAAGGTAGGCCCCACATGGTTTGCCTCTTTTTTTAACATAACGCGTCAAGTCGCAATTTGTTTGTTCACCCGTGGTAGGTGATCCTCCCTCCATGTAGTGGACAACCAGTACACGTGTCAAGTTCCCACGTGGGATTCCTTTTCTTATAGAAATGAGCTCCACTGTGTACCTGTAACGCCCCGGCCACACCCGCCGGTGGTCGTTACTCCTGGCGGGATCTAGACTTGCCCCACATATCAATACTAGTCTTTTCTGCGCACTTTGTCCTCACTCGTGCGCTTCCGGGAGCAACTTCCCGGTCGGTCACCCATCCTGAAACTACTCCAAGCTGAGCACGCTTAACTTTGGAGTTCTATCCGAATGGGCTCCCGGAAAAGAAGGAATTCCTTATTGATATGAGTAGTCTATCATCCCTAATAAGCCAGGCTATCACATACACCCCCACTCAAAGGAACCGACGTCCTCGTCGGGCCACAGGAACGTTCCCTCTTGGCACAAACGTCTGTGCTTCCAGGACATCACATGTGCCATGCCGTGTGCCACGACGGGTCACAAACGTCATGCACAACATGACTGCAAACTGTCCGCAAACATCCGTGTAACCGCGAGGGTCGGCTCTGATACCAACTTATAACGCCCCGGACACAGCCGTCGCTGGTCGTTACTCCTGGCGGGATCTAGACTGGCCCCACATATCAATACTAGTCTTTTCTGCGCACTTTGTCCTCACTCGTGCGCACCCGGGAGCAACTTCCCGGTCGGTCACCCATCCTGAAACTACTCCAAGCTGAGCACGCTTAACTTTGGAGTTCTATCCGAATGGGCTCCCGGAAAAGAAGGAATTCCTTATTGATATGAGTAGTCAATCATCCCTAATAAGCCAGGCTATCACAATACCCGCGCGGGTGTGCTTGGGAAAGAGACGGGACTACGTGCGCGGTGCGTGCACCTCTTCTCTTCGTGCATGTCCCCCGCCTACGTGGGTGTGTGTGAGAGATACAAACCTAGACAAATGGCTTGTGCGTTCGTGAGTGCTTTTTGTTTTGGGGGGGAGGTTTATTTCGTGAATGTATTTTTGGGAATATGTGCCGATGACATCTCAAACAAAATTTTGCATGGAATGTGTGTGAAATGGAGGCCTATCCATATCATATATAGAGGGTTGGGCGATCCACTAGAAGAGAGGGAGGGGTCATAGATATCGATAGAGTCGAAGAGAGGATCAAGTGGGTGGGTGCGAGATCGATGAAGAGAGCCATCAAAATTGTGTGTGTGTGCAAGTCAAAGACATAGGGCGACTGACCTAGCTACCGGAACGTCAGAGGGCACATGTCTAGTTTGTGTGTGGCAGGGAGACATGACTAGAGCGCTCGATGTATCAGTGTGTGTGTGTGTGGTAGGGGGTGGGGGGAGGGGTAGGCAGAGGCCTAACTATAGAGGTAGAACGACTCGTATATGTGTTTAGAAGGAGAGACCCAGCTATGTCTTGAGGGAGATCGGTCGACATCCATACATAACTGAAGGACGGGAAATAGGATGGGACAGAGAGAGAGAGAGAGAGAGAGAGGGAGGGAGAGGGGTAGAGCGATGGATGGGTGATGGAGTTGCTTCTCTAAGATGGTGGGAGAGGCCTACTAGACAAACTAAGGGTGGAACTGCAATATTATCAATAAGAGTGGGGATGTGTTTCTGTGTGTGCCTATGCGTGATAGATTTGTCGGGACACATCCATGGATGATGAAGGGGAACCATGTGTTTGGTAAGCAAACCTAACTAGATCGGTAGATCAATTTTTGTTTGTCGGAGGAAGGGAGAGACATAACTAATGAGGTAGACCGATTGATGCATGGGGGAAAACGAGTTATAAGGACCTAGCTAGCTATATGTATAGCGGGAGATCGGTCAGTGTACGCCCATTTGTTAGAGGCAAATAAGGCCCGACGAGGTGAATAGACAGAGAGAATGGAGCTAGGAGGTGGTGCGAGAGGCCCAACTACTAGCTAGATAGGGGGAGGAGTGTGCGGTTGTGAGATCGATGAAAAGAGGGGCAAGAGTTTACACGTGTGTGGGACCGTATGAGAGACACGAGGCAAGGACACATAAAGGAGGAGATTGAAGGTGTGTGTGTATGTTGTAGGCAGACATCGCTGGAGAGGTTTATCGATCGGTGTGTCGGAAAGGAGTTGTGGAGACTGTGGCAGAACGACCTAAAGAAAAAAAATGAATGTGCGCGATGGATAGAATGCCGAGGGAGGGGAGGGCGAGGAGGGCGTGTGCATGCACGAGAGAAAGTTAGTGGTAGCTACAAAGGTTAGAGGACTGTGTGGGTGTAAGAGACTAACAAAGATCATAATTTGATATGAAAGTGGATTCATATATTTGAATAGGAGATCATAATGTTTTAAACATATGCATGCATGAATATAGCGATGATACGCGTGTTGTGGTTTTGCACATGTTATACCATAATGTGGTAATGCATGGTGTTTGCAACTCACAGCTAAATGTCGAACAATCTAAACCATACTATACATCGAACAATCTCACATTTTATTTGAATTTGTGATAGTGTGTGACGGTTGCAACTTACAACTAAATATCGAACAATATAAACAATACTATATATCGAAAATTCTCACATTTTATTTGAATTTGTGGTAATGTGTGGTGTTTGCAACTCACATCTAAATACTTGTAGGCGTAGGGGGGCGGGGCACCATACATAATGTGATAAACACATTATACATATGAGACATGGTTTAGTTTGTGAAGATCTAGCTAGAGCTTGAAATGTACTATGATTTGAAATGAACATAAAGTGGATTCAAAAAATCGAGTTTGAGTTCATATAGTACACATAGTTCATATGTAACTCTAGACTAATCATGTGGTGTGCTGTGAAGATAACACACAAACGATGGTTTAACTTGACAATAATAACGATTGTAGATCTTATTAAAACAGAGGAACGAATTCAAATGCTTTGACTTCACAACAATCATTATTTTAGATCTTATTCAAATAGAGAAACGAATTCAAATTTAGTTCATATTGAAGTTGTAGTATATACGTTTGGAATGCACTAAAACGTTCATTTGAGTACTAGGTTGCATGCATTATACACGTAGCGAAATATTTTAATTGCACATAACATGAATTCAAAGTTTTGAATGACATTTGTAGTGCGAATTGATTTGGTACAGTACACGTTAGGCTTGTCCGGAAATTTCAACCCACGCCTTGTTAGCCCGAAATATTTAAGATATATCTTTGTCTCATTGTGCTCCGGCAACTCCCTCCATCTCAACCCGCGCGGAAACTCCCACCTCCTGTGAAATCCCGACACGCGAAATGCCCGTGATACCCTTGAACCGAAAGAATCACCACAAATCGATGGGGGTACTTTCGTAACTTACCCCACATTTCGGACAAGCGCTTCCCTAAGCCATGGTTCCCCACTGCCATCCCATCCGCCCCCATGCGTACACCGAGGCCGGCAAAACCGGCGAAGCCCCACACCCTCCTCTGTCCGCCACCCAGCCAGAGCCTCTTCCCCGACGATGTCATCCACAGCAACACCTCGACGTCCCTCATCCACCATACCGGATGAGGATCCGTCGTCGATCTGGTCATCCCGCCGGTTCAGCCACCCTGTCCTCCACCTCCAAGGAGCTGCCTCGACATTCCCCTTGTCTTTCACGCCACCTCCATTCCCACACGGCCATCTTCACCTGCACCACCGGAAGAGCATCATCATCACCGTTTCCTCGGATGAAGCTACGGCCTAATCGACGCCACCAAAGAGGTTGTACATTAATCGCCGCATTTTCTTCTTGATTCGATCTCACGGTGTTGCCGGCGCTCGGTCCCGAGCCGACACGGCGCGGCTCCATCCACGGCGGCGTCACCGGCCACTTCCTCCACGGCGTCGCTCCCCAGGCAGCGACGTCCACATCAGTAGGAGTTGCTGCTGCTTTAGCTCTCGCTCGCGCTTCTGCTCTGCTCTTGCTCTCGGTCCCCTGCCTGGTCTGCTCTTGCTCGCGCTGCTGCTCTCGCTCTTGCTCTTGCTTGCGATGCTGCTCCGATTTAGCTACACTTCAGTCGACTGAATCGACTTTTGGG
>LR738709.1:309328134-309435795 GCA_902687465.1 Secale cereale | reverse complement strand
GGGATGGTCGGGGCGGCGGCGGACCGACGGTGGGGAGTGTTTTCGAGGTGGGCGGGGCGGCACACCACCGGCGGTGGGCGGCGGGGTGCGGCTGTTTGGCCGGTGGTGGCTGGTGGCTTAGGGGTATGGAGGTTGAAGATTAACTGCAGGCCCTTGATTTCATATCCAACGGCTGCAAAATTGACTGGCCGGAGATGAAAAAGTCAGTCGACTGACTTGTAGCCTCACCTCTAGTGCATTCAGTTTCGACAGTAAAATTCAGTTTTGACAACAAAATTTAGTTTCGACAGTTAAGTTCAGTTTCGACAGTTAAATTCAGTTTTGATAGTTAAGTTCATAGATGAGCGGCTGATGTATACATCTAGCACTTTGTGGTTATGTATGTTGTGTCATCTATTGGAGATGCTATTGGAATTCCACTCAGGTTAACATTGTCTCTCTTGTCCTGCTTCAGCCTCGGCGTCTTACAACTCACCGGAGCTGCTCCAACGATGAAACCCTCCATCACAGTAGAGCAGTACCTCGGGCTCCATCTGTAGACGCATAAGATCTTCTTCCCCTCCTCCGACAGCCAAGTCAGCTGGAGCATCCTCACCGGCCAACCCAATCACGCTGAAATCGACATGGCTTCGCCAAAGAGGTTGTACACTTCTTTTGGTTTGACTTAATCTCACCATGCTTCTTTGCATCCTGTGATCTTCCAATTCTTGTGAACCAAACACCCATATTGGCAGATATCCTATTCCTATCTATTTCCTATCTCTGCATTGTTAGAATCCTCAAATTCAAACAAGCCCTTACACAATTACTTCTGTTACAGATATGTGTCAAAGAAAACCTTGTGTGGTTTGTCCTGCTCCTGCGGTGCTGTGTTCCAACCCAGCTCAGCTGCTCCAATGACGGTAGGGTTCACCACAGCAGGGATCCGCTCTCTAGACTGTCTTTCGCCGCCTCAGATCTTCTTCCCCGCCGCCGGCAGCCACGACAACTGCATTACCATCATCAACTGAGCAGATGACCTTGAGGACTACACGGGTCCGCAAGAGAGGTCGCACTCTTCCGTGTCTGCTTACTTTATGCATCGCTTAATATGATGACATGCTACTTTATCATCGTGTTCACCTATTAGACTCCGACTCAGGTCCAAACTTGTGATGAAACTGGAGTTTTTAAATGGTTGTGTGGTACGTATTGGGGCAGCAATCAGTACTATCTGTCTACTATCGGGTTAATCTCGGGTGTCTACTATGAGTTTCATGTTGGGTGCAAACAAACATTAAAGGAGCCATTATCTGTATTTTTTAACTAAAGCTATTATCTGCCTGCTATCATTGGTTTTGGGTCTATCCAGAGTTTGCTACCTTCACTCTGGATTTGTGCATGCACTCCTTTCATAATCTCACTATGTTTTATTTCTATGCATGTTAGTTATTGTACACAATGGAACTGGACATGTAGATCAAAAGAGACGAGCCTTGTGTGGCAATAAAATTTCATGCAGATGTCGCTCCATAGTGGGCGCAAAGGCATCCCCCTCCACCCATTTCGGATCGTAATCAAGAGGAATATAACTGTTCTGAGGGGGATTCAGAAGCACAAGACCACTCCTATTTAGCCCATGAGGTCTTCGCTCTAACTTGGCATGCTGATGTTGGTAATATCATACATATGGTGCCTTGCATTGCTTACCGTATACATCAAAGATGTCATCTGCTTAGTTTAGACATGCTTTGTGTCAATGCCATCTGTTTAGTTTCTTTATCGTATATGTGAATCATGCAATACCTGTCGGATTCAGGGCTCCGCAAAACCTGTTAAGTTCGAACACAGGGGCGTGAACGAAGATCTCTCCCACTCACGTCTACCTAGCGCCTCGCTCTCGTCTCAGTGGAAGGATTCAAGCAAACAACGAACAAGCACGCAAGAGTTTATCCAGGTTCGGGCCACCGTGTGGTGTAAGACCCTACTTCCTACTTTGGTGGATTAGCTCCGGGCGAGCTAGAATATGAGCTAGTACAACGGTTCCTGAGCTCAGGAGGAGAGCTCAGGAGGGTCAGGAGGCTAGTGTTCTTACTCCTTGTGTGGTGGCCAAGGGTCCGTCCCCTTTGAAGTGGCGGTTCAAGCTACTTATATAGACGGCAACGGTCCTCTTCCCCCGTAATGTTTAGGCGGGAAGGGATCCCACAACGGCCATCTTTGAGCGGGAACACAAGGACGTCCCTGCCCTGACAAAAGCAGTCTTCGCCTGCAAAAGGATCAGGCGATGACGCGGTGGTGGGCTCGACGATGACATCCTCCTGGCCGTCCTTGCGGTCTTTGGTCTTGTTGCACTAATGAAGAAACCTTTGCCCCGCTCCTCGGGAACCTGTGGCTGCACTGTCCCCCTTGCACCAAAATGGTAGCTGCGCCGCTGGCGCGATGCATCACTACTGATATCTGTGCCTCCTCCTGAGGCAGACTTGGTCTTGGGTTCTCCGCCCCTCCGGAGCACGTTGTCGAGGCTACTCCTGAGGAGGTCTTGACGTCGTTCTCCTCACAAGGCTTGGCCCCCCTCGCGAGGGTCTTGAGCAGCTGGTCGATCAGCTGGGCTGTACCAGGCCGCTTGTAGGAGCGCGTCGCGGCCCGCATATAGGCAAGTCTGGGTACCCTGGTTCCCAGTACGCCGACAGTAGCCCCCGGGCCCAAGGCGCGTGCAGAGTTGGCTTCGGGACAAATCCTTAGTCGAGAACAAAGCGCCGCGGGCCCCAAAGGTTGCGGGCTAGGCTGGCGTGCGACGGTTGGATGGGACGTGGGCGGCCCTACCTCCCATGCAGTCTTGGTAGTTGCGCCTTGCTAACCGCACGACTGGTAGGCATTCTTGCTGCCGCCTCTGCTTCCTTCCTCCCAATCGCCCCTCTTCTCTGCTTGCCTTCTCTGCCCCCTCCTGCTTGCCGCCATGCTGCGCGGGGCGTAGAAGAGGGGGGACGGCGAGTCTGCCGCGTCGCCGTCGGTGCTCGAACCGGCGCTTGGTCGCTCCGCCATATTGAACCAAGAGGGTTTGGACAAGGTGCGTCGCGCCTTGGCCGACGCAACTAACGAGTGGGGATCGACCCATGTCTGGCTTGCTTCCCGGTCGGTGAGGGAGCTTGGTGCTAATGACATCCAGCTTCATCTCCATGCTATCTTCGGGGGTCTCATTCCCCCTTTCTCCGCCTTCTTCTACGCAGTGCTCACGCATTACCAGATTCGGGCATTACACCTGGACCCTGGGTCCATCATCCTTCTTTCCGGCTTCACGTTCCTATGTGAGGCTTTCGTTGGCGTTTCCCCTTCCATGGCCTTGCTCCGCCACTTCTTCGCTCCCTCCTTGGTTGACGGGGGGCAGCGCTCGGGGTGTGTGTCGTTGCGCGCGGTGGAGGCGACTGCTGCCTCTGGAATTGACTTCTCGCTTCATCCTACAACAGAGGGGTTTCGCCGACAATGGGTGTTCGTTGACGCCGTCGCGTACAGCCCCCAATTTCATCTTCCTGATGCATCAGCGGTGCCGAACTCTGGCTGGAGGCATGAAGCCCTTTCGGATCCACAGGCGGAGCCTGTGATGCGCCGACTGACCAACTTGAGGAAGAGTGGGTTGACCCTGGCGATGGTGGTGAGGGACTTCCTTGTCCTCCGTGTCGCCCCAGTCCAGCGCCATTCCAACCCGATGTGGGTTCTTGATGATCGCGCGCGTCTTCAGCGGAAGCAGCTCCCTCCTGACACGATCCAGGGATTGATGTGGCTGCTCGTTGGTGGAGTGCGTGAAGCTCGCCCTGGTTCCACGGTTCCCTTGCACTTGGCTCCAAAAGCCGGAAGGGCCCTTGCTGAAAGGATGCCCCGCTTCGATGCGTGGGGTCTGATCCCGGGAGGCACCCCCAATCCTCGCAACGATTCCTTGGTGGTATCCGGGCCCGCGAGCCCGTCCTTCCTTTTTGGGGCAGACGCACCTGGCGGAGCCCCTCGCTTGGGGTCGGCCCCATCCTTAGAGCGAGTGGACGAAGCTCCGGCGCTAGTGTTGGTGGAGGTGGCGGAAAGCGCTGAGGCGCCGCTGGCTCCTGAAATAGCCAAGGGGGAGGTACAGCGGCCTCCGGTCGAGGCGAGTCCGGGAAGCGCCACCTCAGGGAGCGAGGCGCCGGCTGCGGGCGCCCGCTCCGGCCTTGCTCCGAGACTAGGCATATCTACCTCAAGCAGCCTCCTGTCGTCCTTCATGATGCTAGGCAAGAGGCGGAGGCTGAGGAGCGTCTTCGGTCCCGCTCCGAGGGCCCTGAAGAGGATGAAGCTGATTGTGCCAAGCAGGTGTGTGTCCTTCGGTTCTCCCCATCCTTCTTAATGCGGTCCTGCTGACTTCTTGCCCCGTAGGGTCTCTCCCGCTTCATCCACGAGTCACCCGATGAGGCCCGCAGGGGCTTCCGCTTGCACTCCTTCTCCGGACCATGCCGGGCCTTCAGGAGGCCTCGCGCGGGCTCTTGAAATCGCGCCCGGGTCCTATTGCACAGGTCGTGCCCCCAGCCCCCAAGCGTCCTTGGGGCAAGGCAGCTCCTCGTACATCAGGTGCCCACTCCGTGTCCCGGGTCTTGCCTTCACCATGGGTCAGCAAGCTCTTGGGGCAGCCCGAGCGACTGTCCGCCCGTCAGGACCACGCCTGATCCCACCGCCGGAGGTGCCGTGCGCCCCTGGGGCTAGCTCCGGGGCGCATGCTGAATTCGAGGGAGAGGAGGAGCCCCCTTTGGGCGACACGGGTGCCAGGGACGAGCCCGGTCGTCTTGGGGAACTTGCAATGCGCCGGAGCGTGGTCCGCCATGACCTTGTGCGGGAGGCATCAGACGCCCTGAAGCGTCTTGAGGTCGAGGTTGCTGAAGTAGATGACCGCGTTGAGGCCGAGTGTCTGCTTCTGGGGAGGGGTTAGCGCCAGCTGAGGACCGCCGTCAACCTGAGCCAGCTGCAGCACAAAACTACCCTAAGGGAGGCGGAAGCGTCGGCCGCCGCGGCTCAGGAGGCTTGCGATCGTGCCCTGAAGGAGGCCCGAGACGCCGAGCGCTGCTGCGCGGCCGCGGAGGAGCGTGAGCGCGAGCTCGAAGCTTCAAACGCCACGCTTGAGCGCCAGGTTCGCGCTCGAAGGGTCGCCCTTGCTGCACCTGTGGCTGATGATGATAGTCCAGCTGGCCTCTCGGCACGGGAGGAGGCACTGGTACTTTAGGCGATGGAGCTGAGCATGGAGCACGAGCGCCTAGAAACGATGGAGCGCCAACTAGCCGAGGCCGAGGGCAACCTTGGTGACGGCGAGGTTGTGGCGAGGAAAGCTGCCAGGGAGGGGGAGCATCTTTGGGAGGATAACCGCGAGAAGCTGGGGCTTCACGAGACTCGCTTCGCTGACAAGCGCAAGGAGCTCCAGAAGGAGATCACAACACTTAAGATCAAACTGGCGGATGCCGAGCGTCACCTGCAGGTGTCGTAGAAGGCTCGCGTTGTAGCCGAGCGTCGCGAATGATCGTCGAAGAAGGCTTGTGCCGAGGCGGAACGCCGCGAGCGAGCGTCGGAGAAGGCTCGCGCCGCCGTCATGGCGGAATTGTCCTACCTTCACCAGCAAGTGGAGGACGTTTCCACCCTCGTGGCTAGAACTTCTAAGGAGGTTGCACGAGTCCTTGGAATGTAGCACACCCGCTCAGAGATGTTTGAGGCCCTTCGGCATCGGGCCGGCCGGGCCCTAGGAGAACTTCTTGGCTCGGGCGTCGCTGGCCCCCTGGTTAATGATGACGCCGGGTATCTTGGGTTCTTTACCAGGGTGGTGGAGTGTCTTGAAGGTGGGGTCAGGAAGGCCCGGCAGCGCAGCAAGGAGCAGAGCCACGACGTCCTGAGGAGCGCGGTTTCCCGCATCTTCGGCAATCTGCACCTTCTTGACCCCCATGCGGACTTCGAGGCCCTGCTGGAGCCCGCGCCTGAGGTGGTCGCCGGCCCCTCAGAGAATTGGGTGAGCGACCATGTGGACGCGTTGGTGACGGAGCTCGTTCCAGCTATCGAGGACGCGCGGTGCCTGAGGGGGGCGACACCGACAGTTCCGGCGAAGGCGTCGATGTTTAATCCAGTTACTGCTGTAAATTTGCTTTTTGGTCGTGGCTCCAAAGCTGGGTGAGATGGGTGTCACAAGGTTTAATCTTTTGATGATGTAATTGAACACTGTCATGATGGGTTTTTAAGCACTCCCTTGCTTATTCCTGAGGCTGTGGCTTTAAGCCCTTGTAGTGTGTCAGGACGGAGCATCCGCCGGCCTCGTCTGGGCGCGCCTAGCGAGTACCTGCTGTGAGCGCAAGAGTGATTGGCGGTCCGGCAGCGGACCAGACAGATCGTGTGCCCACGCCTCGGCCCCTGCTCGCGAGGAGTGACAGGGCGGGGTTGCGGACGTAGCCTGGCTTGGCTAAGCAAGACGAAAAGATGGATCGACGAAAAAACACGGCGGAAATCGCAAAACACAGACAAAACTCTCCCTTTTATTCAAGAAACGAGTCGCGCGGCGGTGAGATCGGCTTGAGAAAGAAGATACAGAGGGAGCAAATGCGAATAGAAAAAGGAGGGGCCACGTCCGGCCCCTGAGCAGGTCTTCAGTCTTCTCCCCAGCGCGGAGCGTAGGGCTACCACCGGCGGATGTGGGCATAGCCATTGGGGGCAGTGTCGACGGCCAGCGTGGAGCATGGTGCTTCCACTCGGCGTGGGAGGGAGCCCCCGAGGTCCTAGGGCAATGCTCCGGAGACTCCGGGGCGTGTACAGCCCCACTCATTATTACGTGAGAGTGTCACGAGCGGAGATATTCTAACGTGCCCGCCCCTTCGCTTTGAGGGCCCCGCCTCGCGCTAGTTTGCTCCCTCATGAACTTACCAAAAGGCAGCATCAGTGAAGTAGGACACAACGCATGATTGGGGGATGGGACCTTGGCCATAGGCCCCCCTCCGAGCACTAGGCGCGTCGCTTACGCGATCTCCGAACGCGCTTTGCCCCTGAGGGCTAACGTCGCTCAAAGACGCGGCGTCCTGAGGTGCGAGGGGGACCCCGCCCTGCCCACGCTCCTAATGGCCCCTGAGCCCTTCCTGATCAGGGTCGGGCCCAGCGGGTACGGGATTTCGTGAGCAGGGGGACGGAGCCGCGGTCTTGGGCCCTCCTAGTGTGCGTAGGACGGGCTGCAGTACCGCCTCTAGACGTACCCTCTGCAGCCCGGGGGATGGTACGCTAGGAGGCGCGACGTCTTGAGGTTGAACGGAGGGGGGAGAATGCCCCTCCCTACGCGCATTGTATTCACTGCCGGTGAGCCCCTGGTGAAATCCAGGGCGGGCTCATGCGTGACGGGTCACGCGCGGGGGGACGGGGCCTGACCCGGGCATTCCCTTCCCTTTCTGTCTTGATGTGGCAACCAGAGTAGCCCCCTGGCCTGCCGAGGCCTGGGCCAGAGACATTGTTGGACCGAGGCCTACGGTCGGTACCGCGGGGCAGGCCCCCGCAGGCACCTGCGCATGTCTTATCCACGCTCCATGGCCGTGGGCGATGATGGTGATGGATTGAGGGCCAAGAGCGGGGGATCTGCCCCCTGACCTCCCGCTCCTGAGCCCCCTTGTGCCGGCGCCTGGTTGCATCTGACGTTCGGCGTAGCCCTGAGGTCGCTCTCCGGTGGCTCCTCGATGGGGGCGGTTTCTGAATACAAAGGGCTTCGAGACAAAGGAGGAGAATCATTTGCAGGGTTCAGTGGATCGTACCCCATGTCGCCTTCGTAGGTCGCCGAGAGTCTTGACCATACGGGCGACCGGGTGTGGCTGGGCAGGCACCAGGTCCTTGACGTTGTCATGTGGACGCAGAATGGCTCGGCTCCGGTGCTGGCGGCGTCGAGGAGCTCGGCCACCCTGAGGAGTAGTGCGTCATGGCCGCTGTCGAGCAGCCGGCACCTTAGCAATTCCCTCGCCACTAGTATCGCGGCCCTCATGTTCGCCATTTCGCGCCGGTCCCGCGAGCTTACCGCCATGTGCTCGGTAGCCCGTGTCGCCGCACGGCCTTGACGTCGAGTGGGAAAAGGATGTTGCCGGTCCTCTGGCGGCAAGTTGGTGCTCATCGTGCCGTCGGCCCCGGTCAAGGACGGGTGGCGGCGAGTTCCGTGGCCGAAGGGCGATACCTGAGCATCGCAGATGCCACAGGCTTCCGCACGCGTCTGGTGCGCCTCCGCCATCGTGGTCGCGGTTTGTTGGAGCTGGGCGACGCGGGGTTGGTGGACGAGACCGGGCGAGGTCATCGGAGAGGCGAGATTTCGACACGCCCCCTACCTGGCGCGCCAAATGTCGGATTCAGTGCTCCGCAAAACCCGTTAAGTTCGAACACAGGGGTGTGAACGAAGATCTCTCCCACTCACATCTACCTAGCGCCTCGCTCTCGTCTCAGTGGAAGGATTCAAGCAAACAAAGAACAAGCACAAAAAAAATTATCTAGGTTCGGGCCACCGTGTGGTGTAAGACCCTACTTCCTGCTTTGGTGGATTGGCTCTGGGCAAGCTAGAATATGAGCTAGTACAACGGTTCCTGAGCTCAGGATGCGAGCTCAGGAGGGTTAGGAGGCTAGTGTTCTTACTCCTTGTGTGGTGGCCAAGGGTCCGTCCCCTTTGCAGTGGGGGTTCTAGCTACTTATATAGACGACCACGGTCCTCTTCCCCTGAAATGTTTAGGCGGGAAGGGATCCCACAACGACCATTTTTGAGCGAGAACACAAGGACGTCCCTGCCCTGACAAAAGCAGTCTTCGCCTGCAAAAGGATCAGGCGATGACGCGATGGTGGGCTCGACGATGACATCCTCCTGGCCGTCCTTGCGGTCTTTGGTCTTGTTGCACCAATGAGGAAACCTTTGCCCCGCTCCTCGAGAACCTGCAGCTGCGCTGTCCCCCTTGCACCGAAATGGTAACTGCGCCGCTGGCGCACGCTGGCACCCACCGGCGCGATGCCCCACTGCTGATATCACTGCCTCCTCCTGAGGCAGACTTGGCCTTGGGTTCTCCGCCCCTCCGGAGCACCTTGTCGAGGCTGCTCCTGAGGAGGTCTTGACGTCGTTCTCCTCGAGAGGCTTTGCCCCCCTCGCGAGGGTCTTGAGCAGCTGGTCGATCAGCTGGGCCATACCAGGCCACTTGTAGGAGCGCGTCGTGGCCTGCAGACACGCAAGTGTGGGTACCCTGGTTCCCTGTACGCTGACAATGCCATCTTGTTTAGCCAGGCATCACATATGTGAATTTTGCAATGCCACCCTGGTTAGCCAGTCATCTTATATGTGAATTATATCATGACATCATTTTTTATTACGTGTTAAATTTGTCAACAATTTTAGTACATTCAATCACTCTTCCTGTGCATCAGCCATTCGGCACGGTCATGGAAAAATCTGGAGTGGAAACAAGGTCTTCAGAGAAGACAATGCTATCTGACGAAGTGCATGTCTTGCTGGTTACAGATAGCTCCTCGGAGGAGGATCCAAAGATAGATGACCAGTCATATTCCCCCCCCCCAAGGTGCATGCTCTAACTTGGCAGGGTTTTGTTGCTCATATCGTGTGTATGTTATCTTGCATTGCTATGTCATTTGCTTAGTTTAGACATCATTTGTGTGAATGCCACCTGTTTAGCGTCTAATTACCATATATGTGAATTATGCAATGCCATGCTATTTAGCCAAGCGTCATATATGTGAATTATATCATGCCATCCTTTTTTTTGTATTTCTCATTGCTTTTGTCGACAATGATTGTATATTCAACTACTCTTCCTGTGCATCAGCCATTTGAATTGCTGATGGAGGAATCTGGAGTGAAAACAAGGTCTTCAGAGCAGACAATGCTACCTGGTGAAGCAGATATGTTGTTGGTTACAGATAGCTCTTCAGAGGAGGATTTAGAGGCAGATGACCAGTCCTATTATCCCCCTGAGGTGTATGCTCAAACTTGGTAGGGTTATATTACTCATATCATGCATATGTTGTATTGTAATGCTTAGTTCTTACATCATATACACGATATTGAATGCCATCTCCTTAGTTGACACATCATATATGCGATTGCCCTCTGCTCACTTCCTTAGTATATAAATCATATATTTGAATTATATCATGCCATGATGTTTACATAGACAGCATGTATCTGAATTATGGCATGCCAACCCATTTTCTAAAGACATAATATAGTTATATCATCTCGTCCTATTCACATAGTCATCATATTTTGAATTATGTCATTATATCCATGAATTATCATGCCATCATGTTTCATCGATGGCATGTTTGTGATTTATGGCATGCCAACCACTTTAATAGACACATCATATAGTTATATCCTGTCATCTTGTTTACATAGTCATAATATTTTGAAGTATGTCATTCTATCATGTTTAGTTAGCCATCATACATGTGAAATTGTGTCATGCTATCCTCTTTAATTAGCCATCATATATTTGAAATTATGTCCTGCTATTCTATTTGGTTAGACAACATAAATGTGAATTATTTCATGCCCTGTTTTCTTCCCTACTATCCATTGCACCTGTTTATCTTACAATGTCTGTACATTCAATTACTTTCCTTGTTTATCACCCATTTCAATTGGAGGGGGTGATGGCAGTATATGTGGGAGTAAAAACATGGTCTTCAGAAAAGATCATGCTACCTATCGATGGAGATAGAACCACAGTTGTACTTTCCCAAGAACCAGGCCCACCACACATAACCCAGACTCACGCAGATTGTACCCCTACCCAGTTGGACAGAGAACCAGCTACACCCCTTCTAACCCCAACCCCAGCAGATAGTAACCCAGTTCCCGTTGACACATCGCCGTCTCCACCACAGAGCACCCAAACACGAGCAGTTAGTAAGGCAACTGCAGTGCCCAAAGCACGAGGACCACCACTCCGAACCCCAAGTCAATGCTTAAAGCAGAATAAGAATTGTTCTCAGGTCAGGTTCCGTAGCTATGGTTCATACTACTTTGCTCTTGCATCACTGTATTTACTCATACCAACTAATTTCAAATTTGAAGGATGCAATTGAAACTCCAATGGCGCAACATGTATGTTTTAAACCTGTTTCTTTAATGTGTTTGTTGTTGTAACTTGCTCTATGTTGATTTCAGTTTCAATTGAATAAACAGCATGCCATGCACATTACAAGTGTTGTTATTGCTGTGTAGTTTCCCACACTTATATTCTGTCTATGCTGCTTTGTCTTAAATAGATATGATTCCAACTGTATCTATCTTCATTTGGCAACATGAACTAGAATGATATAGACCATACAGTGACCATACTACATAGATATATGTTTGTTTCATGCTATTATTCTGTCCACCTTACTACTGAACTGGTTTACCAAAATGAGTTTCATATACTACATTGTAAACATGTGATGTGCTTGTTTGTTTCTCCTTTAGAACACGGATAAAATATTGGAGAAGAGTACCCCTTTATGCAATGGTAAAGGAAGTAATGGAGATCAGGTTCAAGATAGTGAGACATCCCTGTTGTTCTCCAAGAAAGATGATAAAAACTATATTGAAGACACTGAGACAACCCCAAAGTCCTGTCTTGATGTAGTGTTCGAGTTACTAGCTAATACTGCTGGCACCAGCTCTTTGAACTCGCTGCCTGAATCAGTTCGGCTTCTTGAGTCTCAACTTCAAGTTGAAAGACATCGATCAGATGTTATGCGACAGGAAGCCGAAGGACTGAGGAAGTCCCTGCAGAATTCAGATGCATACTTTCTAGTGCAACAGCAAGTGCTGGAGGATTTAAGCGCCAAACAAGAGAAATTTAATAAGCTTGCTAAGCATCTTGCCAGCATTATGGGTACGCAGGATATTGTTTCTTGAGCTCTTCTGAAGTGGTTTCAGTTATGGACTTGTTTTGCTGCGGCATTTATATGCTGCTTTGTTCCCTATATTTGCACTTGTGGCGAACTTTGATGCCCAGTGGATGTAATATGTGTAATAGCCGTGATAGCCTAGCGTAAGTTGCTTGCTTATTTATTTCCTTTGTCTTGTTTATTTGTTTTCTTGTAGTCGGTGCAGTTCTTTTTCCGCGGTTTGCTAGTGGCCGGAATAACCTTTAAACTTGGCCACATTCATAATGGGCTACATATTTACTGTAGTTAACGTGGGCCTCCTACGGGCCGTAGAAACAATGGTCCTTATAAGGGCTATAGAAACAATGGGCCTTCTACGGGGCATAGACACAATGGTCCTTCTATGTGACGTATCATCAATGGGCCTTCTACGGGCCGTATGATCGGTTGGCCAAACATGGGCCAATAACAGACCACATTATGGCCGTAAATGGGCTAGAGTTGAAATCGTCCGTTCATGGGCCAACCATAACGGGCCGTCGTTAATAGGCCGTATTTGATGATGCTATGAAAACGGCCCAACATATTAACGGGCCACAAATGGGCCAACTGTAACCACGGGCTGTATTTGGCCCACAAGCAGAAAATGACAGTAACGGGCCGAAAGTAAACGAATGCTGGAAATGAGCCCAAGAATAAATGGGCCCTGAGAAGGACGAATGATAAAATGGGCTGGAAACGGCCCAACGGAATAATGGGCCGTTAATGGGTATAAAGTCATACACTGTTCATTACGAGCCAGTTTTTCCACATGCCGTTAATGGGCTGAGGGTTACTAAGGGCCTCATATGGGCCAAAAGACGTCATGGGCCATACATGGTCCGGAAGTTAAAATGGGATGGAGTTATATTGGACGGCCCAGATGATGCTACATGACCTAATTTGGATAGGCCATAAATGGGCCCTGGGTTAGCAGGCTGTAAATGGGCTATATGCGAACAGACCGTTAACAAGCTTGTCGTGGGCCGGCCCACCATCGTTTTACCAAGTCAAATGGGTCGGCCTTTTCACAAGAATGGGCCTCTGTTGGGCCATGCCATGTGTCGACGTATCATAGGCGCTTTGCGTCCAATGAGTGGATGACATCTGTCCCAATGCTGAGCCGACACGTGTTTCCTCCAGCCAACGATGATTTTACACGTGGAAAATCCCCATTGGTCGGGGCTGTTAACGGGTTATCGGATCCAAAACTGGACCTGATAGCTTAACGGCGTTCCGTTACAATGGATGCCACGTGTCGGTCACCCTTGACGAAAGCAGTTCTGTGACGCACGATTTATCATCATGGAAGTGGACACTTCCGTGATGATAATTTTGGTAATGTCATGCAACACTTCTACGACAGCACAGGTATGACTATCTTGATTCTGTCATAAATTTGTCATGGATGTACATGCATGACAGAAAACATGACCTACTGTGACAAACACATTTCATCACGGAAGTGTATTTTTTTGTAGTGAGTTAACATCATATTTAGCAAGAATTTACGAAAAGCACCATGAATAAAGTGTGAACCACCATCAGTCATTAAATATCTGGAGACTCACTTCCTTAAGCATTTTAATAGAGGTGTTGTGATCACCACTACTGGTTGGAATAGCTTCTACCCATTTAGTAACATAATCAACAACAACCAAAATATGTGTATACCCATTAGAGGAAGGAAAACATGCCATGTAATCAAATCTCCAAACATCAAATGGTTCAACAACAAGTGAATAATTCATAGGCATTTCTTGACCTTACCAATATTACCTATCCTTTGACATTCATCACAAGAGACGAACTTACGAGCATCTTTGAAGAGAGCAGGCCAATAAAATCTAGACTGCAATACCTTGTGAGGAATTCTATCTCCAGCATGATGTCCTCCATATGCTTCGGAGTGACACTTCCGAAGGATGTCCCTATTCATGCTTAGGTACACAACGTCTAATAATACCATCTACTCCTTCTTTATAAAGATGTGGGTCATCCCAAAAGTAATGTCTTAAATCATAAAAGAACTTTTTCTTCTGTTGATAAGTAAAACTAGGTGGTAAATATTTAGCAACAATGTAATTAGCGTAGTCAGCATACCAAGGAGTATTATTAGTAATATTTATTGCAGCCAACTGCTCATCAGGAAAACTATCGTCAATAGGTAGTGGGTCATCAAGCACATTTTCAAGTCTAGACAAGTTATCAGCTACTGGGGTCTCAACTCCTTTTCTATCAATAATATGCAAGTCAAATTCTTGTAGCAAGAGAACCCACCGTATAAGTCTAGGTTTAGCATCTTTCTTTTCCATAAGATATTAAATAGCAGCATGGTCTGTGTGAACAGTTACTTTTGAATCAACAATGTAAGATCTAAATTTGTCACAAACAAACACAACTGCTAAGAATTCTTTTTCAGTGGTAGCATAATTCTTTTGAGCACTTTCTAGAGTTTTACTGGCATAGCGAATAACATTTAGTTTTTTATCAACTCTTTGTCTTAGAACAACACCAACAGCATAATCACTAGCATCACACATAATTTAAAAAGGTAAGTTCCAATCAGGTGGTTGAACTATAGGTGCATCTTAAGTGTTTCAAATGCCTCAAAGCAATCATCATAAAAAACAAAAGGAACGTCCTTTTGTAAAAGATTAGTGAGAGGCCTATAGATTTTAGAAAAATCTTTGATAAATCTCCTATAAAAACCATCATGACCTAAGAAACTACGAATACCTTTGATATCCCTAGTACATGGCATTTTCTCAATTGCATCAAACTTAGCTTTGTCCACTTCAATACCCTTTTCAGAAATCTTATGGCCCAAGACAATACCTACATTAGCCATAAAGTGGCATTTCTCCCATTTCAAGACAAGACTTGTTTGTTCACATCCCTTCAAAACTCGATCAAGATTGCTTAAGCAATCATCAAAAGACTTCCCATAGACAGAGAACTCATCCTTGAAAACTTCCATAATCTTTTCACAAAAGTCAGAGAATATTGCAGTCATATATCTTTGAAAGGTAGCAGGTGCATTCCATAAACCAGAAGGCATACGTCTATAGGCATAAGTTCCGAAGGGACAAGTAAAAGTAGTCTTTTCTTGATCAGGTTGAGAAATAAGTATTTGTGAAAAACCAGAGTATCCATCAAGGAAGCAAAAGTGTGTGTGCTTTGATAATATTTCTAGCATTTGATCAATAAAAGGCAGAGGGTAATGATATTTTCTTGTTGCTTTAATTAACTTTCTAAAATAAATTACCATTCTATAGCATGTAACAATTCTTTGTGGAATAAGTTCATTCTTAACATTAGGAATAACAGTAATTCCTCCTTTCTTAGGAACACAACGAATGGGACTTACCCATCTACTATTAGCTATAGGATCGATCATACATGCTTCTAGAAGTTTTAATATTTCCATTCTTACCACTTCTTTCATCTTTGGGTTTAATCGACGTTGATGATCAACAACGGGTTTAGCATCAGGTTCCATATTAATCTTATGCAGACATAGAGTGGGACTAATGCCCTTTAAATCATCAAGAGTATATCCAATAGTAGCTTGGTGCTTCCTTAGAACTTTCAATAATCTTTCTTCTTCATGTTCTGAAAGGTTAGCACTAATAATAACATGATATATCTTCTTTTCATCAAGAAAAGCATATTTCAAAGGGCCAGGCAATTGTTCTAATTCAAACACAAGATCACCCTTAGGTGGAGGAGGACCTCCTAGAGTTTCAATAGGTAAATTGTGTTTAAGTGGAGGACGTTGTTCAAAGAAAATATCATATATTTCATTTCTATCATGCATATGTAAATCATTTTCATGGTCTAGCAAATACTATTCTAGAGGATCAGTAGGAGGCACAGCAATAGAAGCAAGACCAATAATTTCATCTTTGCTAGGTAATTCATTCTCATGAAGCTTTCTATTAAACTTGGAAAAATTAAACTCATGAGATTCATCAACAAAACTAACACCGACAGTTTGTTTCTTACAATCTATCTGAGCATTGACGGTGTTCAAGAAAGGTCTACCGAAGATAATGGGACATAAGTTATCTTGTGGGGAACCAAGAACAAGAAAATCAGTAGGGTATTTTATTTTCACACACAAGACTTCAGCATCTCTAACAATCCCAATTGGTGAGATAGTGTCTCTATTAGCCAGTTTAATAGTGACATCAATGTCTTCTATTTCTGCAGGTGCTATGTCATTCATAATTTCTTGGTATAAAGAGTAAGGGATAGCACTCACACTAGCACCTCTGTCACATAGACCATGATAACAATGATCTCCTATTTTGACCGAGACAACGGGCATGCCAACAACAGGTCTATGTTTGTCCTTTTTATCAGGTTTGACAATTCTAGCAGCTTCTTCATTAAAGAAAATAACATGCACATCTACATTTTCTTCCAAAAGATCCTTGACCATAGCAATATTAGGCTCTACTTAATGTGTTCATCAGGTTTAGGTGGTCTAATATAAATTTTGTTAACCATAGTTGAAACTTTAGCATGCTCCTTTATCCTAACAAGGAAAGGTGGTTTTTCAATGTAAGCAGTAGGAACAACTGGATCAACATTTTAAAGTATAGTTTCTTCTTCAACTGGTGCCGGTTCTTTAATTTCTTCTTTAATAGGTGGGTGGTACTTAAACCACTTCTCCTTAGGGAGATCAACATGATTAGCAAAGGATTCACAAAAGGAGGCTACTATCTCAGAGTCAAGTACATATTTAGTGCTAAACTTTGGAAAGGCATCGGTATTCATAAAAGATTTAACACAATCATACTTAAGCTTAATACCTGACTCTTTACCTTCGTCAAGTTCCCAATCTTCAGAGTTGCATTTGAATCTTTCCAAAAGATCCCACCAGAATTCAATAGTTTTCTTCATAAAAGAACCAGCACAAGAAGTATCGAGCATGGATCGATCATTATGAGAAAGCCGAGCATAAAAATTCTAAATAATAATTTCTCTTGAGAGCTCATGATTGGGTCATGAATATAACATTGACTTAAGCCTCCCCAAGCTTGAGCGATACTTTCTCCTTCACGAGGCCGAAAATTATATATATAATTCTGATCGCGATGAACTAGATGCATAGGTTAATTTTTTTTTGGTGAAACTCCATTTTCAATCGGTTCCAGTTCCAAGATCCAATATCATCGCATAGTCTATACCATGCTAATGATTTCTCCTTCAAAAATAAAGGAAAAAACTTCTTCATAACTTGATCTCCGGGTAACTGCAAGCTTAAACAGTCTACAAATTTGTTCCACATATATCAAGTGCATATTAGGATGTTCAGTTCCATCTCCTGCATAAGAATTAGCTAGCAGTTGTTCTATCATACCCGAAGGGATATCATATTCAGTATTTTCAATAGGTGCAGCTGGTTGAGGGGTAACTAATTGTGGTTCCGGTCGAGGTGAAGGTACCACGAACAAACCCCTCAAAGGATTGTTCTCCATAGTAACAAGTGACAATAAATTTCAGCACCCTATATAAATGTTTCCTTACCAATTTCCACTTACCAGAAGCGCTTCACTCCCCGGCAACGGCGCCAGAAAATTGCCTTGATGACCCACAAGTATAGGGGATCAGTTGTAGCTCTTTTAGATAAGTAAGAGTGTCGAACCCAACGAGGAAATGACAAGTGTTTCTCAGTAAGGTAATGTCTGCAAGTGCTGAAATTGTAAGTAGAAAAGTAGTTTGATAGCAAGATAATTTTGTAATGAGCAAGTAACGATAATAGTAGTGAGTATGCAGCAAGATAGCCCAATCCTTTTGTTGCAAAGGATAGGCCAAAACGGTCTCTTATAATAAGCAAAGCGTTCTTGAGGGTACACGTGAATTTCATCTAGTCACTTTCATCATGTTGGTTCAATTCGTGTTCGCTACTTTGATAATTTGATATGTGGGTTGATCGGTGCTCAGGTGTTGTTCTTACTTGTAATGCCCAGGATGTGACTATGTCTCCTACGTGTCGAGGCATGACTTAAAGACATAAGCGCATTCTGGAGTGATCTCAAGTACGGTATCTTTGCACATCTCATGTAAAATTCAGGGATGAAATAGAAAAGGTAGTTGGCTTACACTCGCCACGTCACACAATGAATACAATAACAATACATCATCCAAATAACATAGGGTCCGTCTACGGAAGAAATCCAAACGAGAAAGATACCATAAAGAACACAAGCCCGGATCGCCCCGAGTAGGAACCACTACTGATCGTCGGAAAAGGAAACATAGTAACGACCACGGTCTTCATCGAACTCCCACTGAAGTTCTGATCCATCTCCTGCATCGTACTCGGCTGTACCTTCAACTGGTGTGTGTTGAAACTGTGAGCCATAGAGGACTCAGCAATCCCATTCCCGAGTATCAAAACTACCAAAGCCTTAGGTGTGGAAAGGCTGTAAACAGAGGTTGCAGCAAGCACTAAGCACTAGCCTACGAGTTTAGAGCGAGAAGAGAACAAGTGCCAACGGTCGCCAAAGATGATCAATAAGTGATCCTAGCTACTCACGATCAAACATAACCACACCGTGTTCACTTCCCGAAGCCCTTCGGAAAGAGACCGTCACGGTTACTCACACATGTAGTGTATTCTTAAGGATATGGTGTCAAGTTATCTACAACCGGATATTAAAAAATTCCCATCTGCCACATAACCGCGGGCACAACTTTCGAAAAATCAAACCCTGCAGGGGTGTCCCAACTTAGCCCATCACAAGCTCATGATCTGCGGAGTCGCAACTCCAAAGTGGGAAGACCCGAGTATCCTCGGAATCCCGTGCTCTAGATATTTCGACAAAGGTAAAACTAATCCGGGAAGACCTCCCAGCGTGCCGACACCCTGATAGTATCCGCGCGTATCTCGTCTCAGGCCACGACCGGATGAGCACTACGTACAGCAACCGAAGATCCCAACGAACTAGGTGGCACCGCAAGTGGCTCTAGTTTGGGACCAACACCATCATCACTGGCCCCCCTGTTATGTAGAATTAAGAACCCGGGGACATGACCCCCTATGCAATTAATTAATTAAGTTTTTAATTAAGTGGCAAATTAAAACCAATGTTGGGCCTTGCTGGAAAAGCTTTAAGCAGTGCGAATTATCAAGGGGGGCCCATAAACCCCAACCGTGTTCGGAACGCAAAATCAAGGAACATGACACCGGTTTATCGGTTCCTAAGGTGGCATGAGTGTAACAAAACACCGAGAAAAAGGCCAAGCCTTCCACCCATTGCCAAGTATATAGGTGTGTTAATATATTTAGGAGATATTGTGATATTCCCACAACAAGTTCCAACATGGAGCAATCTTCATCTTCACCTGCAACTAACAACGCTATAAGAGGGGCTAAGCAAGTGGGTAACATAGCCAAACAACGGTTTGCTCGGAAGGTGTCAAAGGTTAGAGGTTTCTTGGAAAAAATAGGAGGCTGACAAATAGGAATAGGCATCGAGGCATATCTAAAGAGCGAGACAACTAGCATAGGCAAAGATAAAGGTGATATCTGGGAATGGTCATCTTGCCTGGGATCCCGCAAGGAAGAGAACGAGTCCATGAAGTAGCCGAACAATCCTCACAACTCCGGAACGAAACCGAAGCTAACAAGAGAAGCAAACCGGAAAAGCAAACAACACGATAAACAAACAAGCTCAAACATAATATGATGCACAAACAAGTATGATGCATGTCCGGTTTAAATATGCATGGCATGGGAAAGTGCACAAACAATACTACAATTTAAGTGGAGCTCAATAAGCAATGAGTTGCATATTGACAAAACACCACATTTTATTTATTTAGTTGACTCTCGTTTATTTACAAGACAAGATTAAGTGTTTGTTAACATGGCAAGAGGTGAAGCAAGTGTAAACTAGTTATCTAGTCATTTTAAATGAGGCCGGAAATAACAACAACAAATCTCGGAAACTCCCCATGTGCATAATTAGCAATTTTTAAAGCAAACAACAATTTTAGCATTTTAATGTTGTTATCATGATGCGGATGACATTTTCAAGTTTTATGCAATTTTTAATGAAAAGTTAACAACAGCAAGATATGAAGCATTTGTCACCGTGGTGGAAACAAAGGGGCCACGGCGGCGATAACCGAAAATGATGCCGCAACAACATTTCGGTACCGGTAACTCGTTGAGAGACCGGTGCAAAAGAAAGGGTCGACGTGAGCATGTCAAGCAAAGAGATAGGTGGGGTACTCCTAGATACCGGGTTCCCATGGGTCGGCGACATGGAAACGAGTGTCAAAACGGACATGATTCAAACAAGGGATGCATCTCATACAACCACATTCGTTCACGGGCGTCGTCTCGGGGTTATACCTCTGAAGCGTGCGTTTTCGGATGGGTTCGAGACGTCGAGGGAAGTAGTGGAAGTAGTCATTCAAGGGTCGTTGAGGGAAGTAGTGGTACGCGCGGTGGTAGTGGTACACGTTTCGTAGCCGTTCACGTTTCCGTAGATGTTCAGGTCACGGCAACGGTAGTCGTTCATGCACGTAGACGTTCGGGTTTTCCGTAGAGGAAGTAGTTGTTCATGGGGTCGTCATCGAAGTAGTCGTTCACATTCGTTTCAGAGAGGTACTTGACGAATCCATCGTTTTCGGGGCGACGGTAGTCGTACATGTGTTGTAGTCGAACTTGATGGGTCCGAGGGCTCCGAGCGTCGTGGTTCTTGGAGTAATACGAGTTTTCGGGGATCGACGGTAGTGGTACTTGGCGCAACACCTTGTAGTCGAACGGGCATAGTCGTACACTTGTCGAAGAGGATCATGGTGCATCCAGAATGAAGCAACATAAAAGGCCTCGGGTCTTGGTGGTCACCGAGGGGAGGCGGGCGGCGAAGCAGCAGCAACGGGCATGCGCGAGGAGGGACTTGGCGCGGTCGAGGACGACGGGTTGACGGAGGAAGAGCAGCGGCAGCAGCAAGACTTGGCGGCGCCGGTGGCCGTGGAGGCGCGGAGGAGGCTGGAGTACGGCGCTCTGCAGCGGCCTTGGCTGGTCGCCGATGAGGACGACGGGGAGGCGCATGCGAGGCGGAGGCTGGCCGGCGCGAGTTGGCCTCGGCCTCCTGGCATGACAGGGAAGGAGAGGCGACGAGGTTCTGGTGGCGGACGGGTGCGACGGCGAGGACGACGGAGCTTCTCTCCCTGGAGCGGGGAGGAGAGGCGCGGGGCGGCGGTCGACCTGGCCGGGCAGAGCAGTGCAGCGGTGTAATGCCCAGGATGGGACTATACCTCCTACGTGTCGAGGCACGACTTAAAGGTATGAGCCCATTATGGAATGATCTCAAGTTTGGTATCTTTGCACGACTCATGTAAAAATAGGGATGAAATGCAAAAGGATAGTTGGCTTACACTCGCCACGTCACACAATACATTACATAAGCAAGACATCATTCAAAACATCACAACCCGACTACGGGCAAAGATACCAAAACATAAAGCCACAGGTCCTAATCGCCCCTAGTAGAAACCACTACTGATCGTCGAAAACGTCACAAGCATACGGCCACACTCTTCATGGAACTCCCAGAAGTTCTGATCCATCTCCTGCATCATTCTCGGCTGAACCTGCATCTGGTGTTGTAGTAATTGTGAGCCACGAGGACTCAGCAATCCCATAACCATGGGTATCAAGACTAGCAAAGTTTTATGGGTAGGAAGAGGTAAAGTGGTGAGGTTGCAGCAGTGGCTAAGCATAATATGGTGGCTAACTTACGAGTACAAGAATAAGATGAGCATCTACGCAAACGGTCGCAAACTAGTAGTGATCGCTAAAGATCCTGAACTACCTACGAGTCAAACATAACCCCACCGTGTTCTATTCTCAAAGTGAAAAGAGACAGTCACGGTTACTCACACAGTTGTGTGTTTTACTTCGGATCCTCTGCCAAGTTTTCTACAATCGGACATTAACAAATTCCAATCTGCCACATAACCGCGGGCACGGCTTTCGAAAGATTATAACCCTGCAGGGGTCTCCCAACTTAGCCCATCACAAGCTCTCATGATTAGCTGAAGTGATAAATATAATATCATCACCCCTTATCTTAGGGAAATCCGATCAGGCTCGGCATCCCGGTGCACAAGACATTTCGACAAAGGTAAAACAAGTCCAGCAAGACCTCCCGGCGTGCCGACACCCTGATAGTAGCCGCGCGCATCTCGTCTCAGGCCATGACCGGATGGGCGATTCTACAGGTTATACCAGATACCTCGAGTTTCCCCGTGGCGGCCCCGCAGAACCCCCGTTTGGGACCAACACCATCAGCACTGGCCCCCCTGCTATGTAGAAAGAATCCCCGGGGACACGACCCCCTATGCAAATTAAATTAATTAATTAAGTTATTATTATGAGGCAAATTAAAACCAATGTTGGGCCTTGCTGGAGGAGTTTTATTCAAAGATGAACTGTCAAGGGGTCCCCATATACCCATCGTGTAAGGAACGCAAAATCAAGGAACATAATGCCGGTTTATCGGCGCCTAAGGTGGCATGAGTGGAACAAAACACCGAGCAAAAGGCCAAGCCTTCCACCCATGCCCAGTATATAGGTGTGTTAATAATAATAATAGATATTGTGATATTCCAACAACAAGTTCCCACCTGGAACGATCTTCATCTTCACCTGCAACTAACAACGCTATAAGAGGGGCTGAGCAAGCGGGTAACATAGCCAAACAATGGTTTTGCTAGGAAGGTTTCAAAGGTTAGAGGTTTCATGGAAACAAGGAGATGCTGATATAAAGATGGGTAGCGCGACATATAACGATAGCATCGAGACACTAAGCATGGCAATGATAGTAAAGGTATCCAAGGGTATGGTCATCTTGCCTAAGATTCCGCAAGGGAGAAGAACGGGTCCATGAAGTAGTCGAACAGAACCTCACAACTCCGGAACGAACCCGAAGCTAACGAGGAAGCAAACCGGAAAGAAACAAGCAACACGGTAAACACACAACACGAGACACGACAATATGCTCAACCAAGTATGATGCAACACAGTCTACATAGGATGCACAACAAGTCTATACAGGAAGCAAAACATGGCAAGGTAGGAAGCACAGAAAACAACACAAGTCTATATGATGCAATACATGGCAAGGTATGATGGATGACAAGTCTATACAGGAAGCATTACATGGCAAGGTAAGAAGCACAGAAAAACAACACAAGCAACATGTCAATATGCAATACATGGCAAGGTATGATGCATAATAAAACTACACTATTTAGGCATTTTAAATGAGGCCAACAACAACAATTCCGAAAAAAAAACATATGCATGTTTAGCAATTTTAAGCAAACAACAAATCACACATTTTAAAGTCGTTAACATGATGCGGATGACATGATCAAGTTTATGCAATTTTTAGTAAAACGTTAACATGAAGAGATATGAAGATGATAAGGAGTATTAGTCACCGTGGTGGAAAGAAAGGGTGCCACGGCGACGAATCCGAAAATGATGCCACGCAACATATCGGTTCCGGTAACTCGTCGAGAGACCGGTGCAAAAGAAAGGTGGCGTGAGCGAGTCGAACAAGATGAAAGGTGGGGTGATCCCGTCACCGGGTTCCCACGGGTTGGCGACGAGGCAACCGAGGAGCATGACAAAAGACGAATCGGGCACGGTGCACACAAGGGAAAACATCTCATACAACACAAGCATTCGTCCACGGGTCATCGTCTCGGGGTTATACCTTTGAAGCGTGCATTTTCAGAGGGGTTCGAGACATCGAGGAAAGTAGTGGTACACGGGTCGTGGTACACGTTCGTAGAGGGAAGTAGTCGTTCCGTTCAGAGAGGTACTTGAAGAATCCATCGTTTCCGGGGCGACGGTAGTCGTAGACGTTGGCGTTTTCGTTCACGGTTCTTCGGCGATGGTAGTGGTACTTAACGTGTCGCCGTTCTCGTTATTAAGATGTACATGTCGTCGGACATAGTTGAACTTGGCGCAAAGGTCGTCGTGGTACTTGGGGTCTCGGGTCTTGGCGACGGAAGATGCACACGGCGAGGAACTTGATGCATCATCTTGTAGTCGTACACGAGGTCGTCGTGGTACTTGTCGCATCCACCAAGTGTATTCGTTCTAGGCACCGGGCATCGAGGTACTTGGAACTTTGCAGAACCGAAGCTAACAACAGAAAACCCAAACTTGGCCTCCACGGGGACAGCAGCAAGAGGCGATGCAGGCGTGGCGACCGAGCGATAGAGAGAGGAGGCGGGGCGCGGACGAGATCGGGCTCAAACACCTGAAGAAGATGGCGCGGCGGCGGAGTTCCTTCATCGGGATACATGGCAGCATACGAACCCTGCGGGGTTCCCAGCAGGCAGGACGGCTCCGATGGCCACCGCGGAGGCCGGGCGCGACTCCATGGCGAGGCGACGGTGACCCAGACCGGCGACGGAGGTGCGGGGCAGCACCGGCGGGAGGTGGAGGACGGCGGCGTGCCTGTGAGGTGGAGGGGCGCACTGGAGATGAAGCAGAGGCGAGGCAACGCGGCAGTGGCCTGGACGCGCGGAGGGGAGGCGGCGCACTGGAGGTTGCTCGGGGCGGCGCTGGAGAAAGTGGCGTCGCGGCTGGACGAGGCCGGGCGCCCGGCGCGACCTGTTGATGCGGCGGGGCGGCGGAGCAGCTAGGCGCAGGCGCGAAGGAGATGGTGCGGCGCTGCAAAAGGGGACGAGAGGGAGAGGTCGAGGGACGAGGGGCTGGGGAGATCGAGAGATCGATGGCCTCGGGCGACGAGGCAGAATGGCGGCGCGAGGAAAGGGACGAGAGAGCGATGCGGTCGAAGGAGAGAAAACGGGCTGCGGCTAGGGTTAGCGCTGGAAGAGAGTTGGGCCTTGGGCCTAGAAGGCTGATGGCCTTAGAGGCCGGCGGCTGGGCCTCTTCTTCTCCCTTTTATACTAATTTTCTTTAACAGAAAAAAAGAAGAAAGATGGAATAGAAAGGGAGGCTTAGGGAAAGATTGGGCATAGGGTAAAATTCCCTGGACTCACAAAAAATGTCCACGGTCCACAAAAAATAGGAGAGGCAAGAATGCAAGAGTAAAATTCAAACTCATTTGAATTTAATTCAAACGGTTTGAATTAGGACAAGGTTTTGGAAGAAAGGAATTGGGAAAGAAAAGGCATGGGGAAGATATGCAAGTGTGTGTTGGTGAATTCCAAACAATTGGAATAATTTATTATAGCTCCCTAAATATTAGGAGGATATATATATGTTATAAAGAGAAGTCATCCCTCCCTCGATTTAAATAGATCAAAAGATCTATGCCATTTATTTAGTTGAGATGCAAAGATGAACGACATGAAGGAATGATGACATGATGCAATGCAAAATAAATAAAGCAAGCACAAGAAACACACGGCAAAACCCGGAACATCTGGAATCTTCTGGCACGTCGGTCTTCGGGCGTCACAACTCTCCCACACTAACAGAGGATCTCGACTCGAGATCCTAGAGATGGCACCGGGGAAAAACGGAAGAGGAAGAGGTAAAACAAAGTTGCTTCTTCGACAAACGAGTGAAACCACAAACCTTGGAGGGTTGGACAACTTGAAGGAAAGAATACAACAGAGATGAACGAAGTTAAGAGCACTCCGGTAAAAGGAGGAACACGGAACATTACGAGAACCTTGTAGGTTGAAAGACATTAAACAAGAGCTCACGGATCATGGAAGAATTTAAACCACTCCGGTTGAATAAAGCTAGAGAAGGAATAAGAACGAAAGAATTTGGACAGCATTCCGACTGCAAATGGAAGGAATTAACGTGAGCTTGAGGAGATGATATGATACTTGATGAAATCAGCAACACACTGCCTCCGGGACAATTGAAAGGATGGCACAAGAGGTAAGAAAGATTTCAGACAACACTCCAGTTGAAAAGAGAGGAAAAACTTTGATAAGATGAGAGAACTCGAACGTTGGGCACAACACTCCAGTTAAATAGATAAACAAGGAAAAGAACATGATCTTGACAAAATGATATTATGGGACAAAGAGGGCAATATCACAATGCCTCCAGAATGAAAGAATATATGCTAGATCATTGGAAAGAAAAGAACGGAGAAGAAAAAGACAACTTCTCCAACAAATGAATATGAAAATCATCCTTACGAAGAAGGGTTGAACGGAGTTGTTGAAAATAATCAACAACAAAAGAATAAGCTTGTTGTGGGCTTATGGAAAACATCTCAAAATTAAGAGATGACAACCAGCCACTGATGAAAACATTTGATTGGATTGAGATCAACAAGGAGACGAAAAACTTCCACTGGGAGGATAAATGAAGAACTTGGGTCATTTATAAGCACCATAAATAGTAACAATCCTTAGGGAAAGCTTTTAGGTGAAATACAACCCAAGATTACTCCAACAAATAAATTGAATGGTTGGAAAGATCTCCTGAACAACGAAAAAGATGGGTTTAAATATCTCATTCCTGACAACTTGTGAATCATGAAACATGAAGGGAAATTGTCAAAAATGGCATACCACCATCTCAAAAGATAAGGGAGAAAGAATTGCACTTCGTAATGCAAGAACAAGAATACTTGATCTCATTGATCAGGAATCATGATGAAGACTTCGAGGATGAATTAAATGATGACGAACCACCATTAAGAACTCCGGTAATAAAGCATGAGAAGTGGAAGATGAAAAGAATAAGATTCAAGACTTGCGATGAATTAGATGGAGCTTTGAAATGATATAATTGAAATAACATGGAGCTCCGGAAAACAAGATGAAGAATTTAGAACCGAGAATATGATTGATGAACAAGCTCCAAACAAAAGAATTAAATCACCTTGAAGGAATAAGAATAAGAATTATGTCATGCATCTCCTTCGCCAATTTAAATTGATGACAACCAAAGGATTTGGCATACTACTTATTCTCATTGGAAAGAATTAAGAAAGATCTCGCACAAGCTTGGGTAAATATTCAACAAAGCACCGGTAGGATTATGAAAAGAACAATTGAATTGATACGATAACAACGAAAGAGTAATCTTGAATGAACCACCGTAAGAATATGGAGACGAACGAAGAGGCATCAATAAAGAATAGTTGGAGGGCGAAGTTGAAAACTGAGAACAAAGAAATCTTCTGAGATGATGGCCTTCGGAGGATCACAATGGAAAGAATTCATGAAATGCTTCGGATGGGTATAAAAAGAATTCCTCACAATCGGAACAATAATGAGGATGGCATGAAGCTAGAACCACGAATCTTGGAAGAACGGATAAGGATTCAAGAGGAACTCGTCTTCGAGTCTTCAAAATCTGAGAAGACGATGAGATACACCACCATGAATTGTATAGTCCCTCCGTAATGAAGAATTAAAAGGTTGAACCAATGATGAAAAGAATTTGAAAGCGGTCCTGGAGAAGGACTGTGACTGATGGGATTCATACTTACGTCACCCTTTGAAAAGAATTTGAGTATAACTCCGGAAAAAAAAGAGTCAGGTAAGATCCTAGGAAAAGACCTGTGGGTTAGGGCCCACTCAAAAGAAATCACCGTTGGGAAAGATTGCTTAAGAGATATTGCACCGGTTGAATTAAATGGCTTTAATAAGATAATAATCCTCAAAATAGCTTGAACGGATTAAGAATGGAAACACGAATCTTCTGAGATACCTTTTACACTCCGGATAAGAATTATATGGAGTTGAATAATCAAGAGAGACTTTGGATAAGAAATTTCAACATGGGAAAACATGTGAAACAAAAGGAATAGATTTGATCAATACGGAAGCTTGGATTTATACCACCGGAGAAGAAACGAGAACGGAGAATGAAAAACTTGAAGCTCTTGAGCATCTTCACGATAAATCACCGGATAAGAACATTGATGGAAAAGAATGAAGAAACATCACGTGAATAAAGTGGATATTTCATTTAAGAGTTCTGGCTCCAAAAGAAAAGGGAGGGAGGGTGGGGAAAACAAAGACAACTTGGGATGAATGAAACAGACAATTCATCAGATTTCTCAACGGCGTCCGTATGGAATAACTTGAAGAGAAGGCACACCGGTTGAAAAGAATTAACATGAAAATCTCGATGGTCAAGAAGAATTAGCACCCCCATAGAAATATGAGAACACCGATTAGGAAAGTTATGGAATCAACACTTGACATCGAAGCAACTTGAATACCAGAATCAAATCAAAACGACGGATAGATATGTTGCAACATGATCTTCACAATCTCAACTGGACAGAGAATTGAACGAATGAATTCCACAGGTACATCAACTTGTCGAGAAGCCACTTGGGAGGACAAAAGATAAATAGAAATAACAAGGAGCAGATAGAACAAATACAAGATAGAAGCTTCGTTCCACATATTCGTGCTGAAAGCTCATGGAACGTGTTGCAAAAGGGTTTTGCAATCCCCGGATCAGCATAGCCAAGGACCCTTTAAGATGCAACTCCCGATTGGAACAACGCCCATAAAACCACTTCACTCAATGTAGAACCCCTAACTCCATATCATGCATTCGTTGGAAGAATACCTACGAACTACTAGATGAACCCACCTATTAATTTCCGAAAGTTCCCAGTTATCCAATCAGGTGTTGGGGATACAGGGGAAGCATCGCGCACTCAACTCTAATCCTACATCCAGCTGTATCCATCCTTCAACACATAACCAGTTATTTCCGGAAACCGTTTACCTCGGACCTTCGAAACGCATCTGCTATACAAGCTATGGCAATACTCCCGAACTACCTCCCCAGTACTGGGTGATGTCGGGGTTATCTTGCCACTAACCGCCGAGGAGAGTTTTCGATGTCGGCCGTCTTGAGTATTCCAAAACTGTTGCGATATATTTGTGACGACAACACCTCGGAGCTCAACTCCCTGGGACACTGCCACAACCCCTAAATGATAGAAGGCATCGAGAACAATGTTCTCGTCACAAAGACATCGGAACAATCCAAACAATACTCGCGAGATCCTAAAAAATTATTGTGAAATTTTGAGAGTAGAAGAGACAAGAGTAATCGTCAGGAGTCCTCACCAGAGTGAAAAGGGATGAGGAGCAAAAAGAAATCCTACTCTCCGATATATACATAGGACTCAAAACATTTTAAGTGTGTGCCTAGACTCAACCGTCAACGATTCGATCAATCAGTGGGGGCTCCTAGGTCGGAGAAGGCTCTGAATACCAACTTGTAATGCCCAGGATGGGACTATACCTCCTACGTGTCGAGGCACGACTTAAAGGTATAAGCCCATTCTAGAATGATCTCAAGTTTGGTATCTTTGCACGACACATGTAAAAATAGGGATGAAATGCAAAAGGATAGTTGGCTTACACTCGCCACGTCACACAATACATTACATAAGCAAGACATCATTCAAAACATCACAACCCGACTACGGGCGAAGATCCAAAATAAAGATACCAAAACATAAAGCCACAGGTCCGAATCGCCCCTAGTAGAAACCACTACTGATCGTCGAAAACGTCACAAGCATACGGCCACGCTCTTCATGGAACTCCCAGAAGTTCTGATCCATCTCCTGCATCATTCTCGGCTGAACCTGCATCTGGTGTTGTAGTAACTGTGAGCCACGAGGACTCAGCAATCCCATAACCATGGGTATCAAGACTAGCAAAGCTTTATGGGCAGGAAGAGGTAAAGTGGTGAGGTTGCAGCAGCGGCTAAGCATAATATGGTGGCTAACTTACAAGTTCAAGAATAAGATGAGCATCTACGCAAACGGTCGCAAACTAGTAGTGATCGCTAAAGATCCTGAACTACCTACGAGTCAAACATAACCCCACCGTGTTCTCTTCTCAAAGTGAAAAGAGACAGTCACGGTTACTCACACAGTTGTGTGTTTTACTTCAGATCCTTTGTCAAGTTTTCTACAACCGGACATTAACAAATTCCAATCTGCCACATAACCGCGGGCACGGCTTTCGAAAGATTATAACCCTGCAGGGGTGTCCCAAATTAGCCCATCACAAGCTCTCACGATTAGCTGAAGTGATAAATATAATATCATCACCCCTTATCTTAGGGAAATCCGATCAGGCTAGGCATCCCGGTGCACAAGACATTTCGACAAAGGTAAAACAAGTCCAGCAAGACCTCCCGGCGTGCCGACACCCTGATAGTAGCCGCACGTTTCTCGTCTCAGGCCACGACCGGATGGGCGATTCTACAGGTTATGCCAGATACCTCGAGTTTCCCCGTGGCGGCCCCGCAGAACCCCCGTTTGGGACCAAAACCATCACCACTGGCCCGCCTGCTATGTAGAAAGAATCCCCGGGGACGCGACCCCCTATGCAAATTAAATTAATTAATTAAGTTATTATTATGAGGCAAATTAAAACCAATGTTGGGCCTTGCTGGAGGAGTTTTATTCAAAGACAAACTGTCAAGGGGTCCCCATATACCCATCGTGTAAGGAACGCAAAATCAAGGAACATAATGCCGGTTTATCGGCGCCTAAGGTGGCATGAGTGGAACAAAACACCGAGCAAAAGTCCAAGCCTTCCACCCATGCCCAGTATATAGGTGTGTTAATAATAATAATAGATATTGTGATATTCCAACAACAAGTTCCCACCTGGAACGATCTTCATCTTCACCTGCAACTAACAATGCTATAAGAGGGGCTGAGCAAGTGGGTAACATAGCCAAACAATGGTTTTGCTAGGAAGGTTTCAAAGGTTAGAGGTTTCATGGCAACAAGGAGAGGCTGACATAAAGATGGGTAGCGCGACATATAACGATAGCATCGAGACACTAAGCATGGCAATGATAGTAAAGGTATCCAAGGGTATGGTCATCTTGCCTGAGATTCCGCAAGGGAGAAGAACGAGTCCATGAAGTAGTCGAACAGAACCTCACAACTCCGGAACGAACCCGAAGCTAACGAGGAAGCAAACCGGAAAGAAACAAGCAACACGGTAAACACACAACACGAGACACGACAATATGCTCAACCAAGTATGATGCAACACAGTCTACATAGGATGCACAACAAGTCTATACAGGAAGCAAAACATGGCAAGGTAGGGCACAGAAAACAACACAAGTCTATATGATGCAATACATGGCAAGGTATGATGCATGACAAGTCTATACAGGAAGCATTACATGGCAAGGTAAGAAGCACAGAAAAACAACACAAGCAACATGTCAATATGCAATACATGGCAAGGTATGATGCATAATAAAACTACACTATTTAGGCATTTTAAATGAGGCCGGGAATAACAACAACAATTCCGAAAAAAAACCATATGCATGTTTAGCAATTTTAAGCAAACAACAAATCACACATTTTAAAGTCGTTAACATGATGCGGATGACATGATCAAGTTTATGCAATTTTTAGTAAAACGTTAACATGAAGAGATATGAAGATGATAAGGAGTATTAGTCACCGTGGTGGAAAGAAAGGGTGCCACGGTGACGAATCCGAAAATGATGCCACGCAACATATCGGTTCCGGTAACTCGTCGAGAGACCGATGCAAAAGAAAGGTGGCGTGAGCGAGTCGAACAAGATGAAAGGTGGGGTGATCCCGTCACCGGGTTCCCACGGGTTGGCGACGAGGCAACCGAGGAGCATGACAAAAGACGAATCGGGCACGGTCAACACAAGGGAAAACATCTCATACAACACAAGCATTCGTCCACGGGTCATCGTCTCGGGGTTATACCTCTGAAGCGTGCATTTTCGGAGGGGTTCGAGACGTCGAGGAAAGTAGTGGTACACGGGTCGTGGTACACGTTCGTAGAGGGAAGTAGTCGTTCCGTTTGGAGAGGTACTTGACGAATCCATCATTTCCGGGGCGACGGTAGTCGTACACGTTGGCGTTTTCGTTCACGGTTCTTCGGCGACGGTAGTGGTACTTGACGTGTCGCCGTTCTCGTTTCGAAGATGTACATGTCGTCGGACGTAGTTGAACTTGGCGCAAAGGTCGTCGTGGTACTTAGGGTCTCGGGTCTTGGCGACGGAAGATGCACATGGCGAGTAACTTGACGCATCATCTTGTAGTCGTACACGAGGTCGTCATGGTACTTGTCGCATCCACCAAGTGTAGTCGTTCTAGGCACCGGGCATCGAGGTACATGGAACTTTGCAGAACCGAAGCTAACAATAGAAAACCCAAACTTGGGCTCCACGGGGACAGCAACAAGAGGCGATGCAGGCGTGGCGACCGAGCGATAGAGAGAGGAGGCGGGGCGCGGACGAGCTCGGGCTCAAACACCTGAAGAAGATGGCGCGGCGGCGGAGTTCCTTTGTCGGGATACATGGCAGCATACGAATCCTGCGGGGTTCCCAGCAGGCAGGACGGCTCCGATGGCCACCGCGGAGGCCGGGCGTGACTCCCTGGCGAGGTGACAGTGACCTGGACCGGCGACGGAGGTGCGGGGCAGCACCGGCGGGAGGCGGAGGACGGCGGCGTGCCTGTGAGGTGGAGGGGAGCACTGGAGATGAAGCAGAGGCGAGGCAACGCGACAGTGGCCTGGACGCGTGGAGGGGAGGCGGCGCACTGGAGGTTGCTCGGGGCGGCGCTGGAGAAAGTGGCGTCGCGGCTGGACGAGGCCGGGCGCCCGGCGCGACCTGGTGATGCGGCGGGGCGGCGGAGCAGCCAGGCGCAGGCGCAAAGGAGATGGTGCGGCGCTGCGAAAGGGGACGAGAGGGAGAGGTCGAGGGACGAGGGGCTGGGGAGATCGAGAGATCGATGGCCTCGGGTGACGAGGCAGAATGGCGGCGCGAGGAAAGGGACGAGAGAGCGATGCGGTCGAAGGAGAGAAAACGGCCTGCGGCTAGGGTTAGCGCTGGAAGAGAGTTGGGCCTTGGGCCTAGAAGGCTGATGGCCTTAGAGGCCGGCGGCTGGGCCTCTTCTTCTCCCTTTTCTACGGATTTTCTTTAACAGAAAAAAGAAGTAAGATGGAAAAGAAAGGGAGGCTTAGGGAAAGATTGGGCATAGGGTAAAATTCCCTGGACTCACAAAAAATGTCCACGGTCCACGAAAAATAGGAGAGGCAAGAATGCAAGAGTAAAATTCAAACTCATTTTAATTTAATTCAAACGGTTTGAATTAGGACAAGGTTTAGGAAGAAAGGAATTGGGAAAGAAAAGGCATGGGGAAGATATGCAAGTGTGTGTTGGTGAATTCCAAACAATTGGAATAATTTATTATAGCTCCCTAAATATTAGGAGGTTATATATATGTTATAAAGAAAAGTCATCCCTCCCTCGATTTAAATAGATCAAAAGATCTATGCCATTTATTTAGTTGAGATGCAAAGATGAATGACATGAAGGAATGATGACATGATGCAATGCAAAATAAATAAAGCAAGCACAAGAAACACACGGCAAAACCCGGAACATCTGGAATCTTCTGGCACGTCGGTCTTCGGGCATCACAAGCGGCGCGGCGCTCGGGTTGTCGGGCGTCGGCGCCTGGTGGAGGTGAGGCGGGGAGGACGGTGACGGGGAGCTAGGCGGCGCGGCGACTCCGGCCGGCGGCGGAGTCTGGCGGAGCTTGGAGGCGCGGCATGGGAGGACTGTGGCGTGAGTGAGAGAGTGGGAGGAGGGAGATCGAGGGAGCGGGCAAGTGGGGATCGGGAGTGGGGTGCTGCGGCGCTGGTGGTTCGAGGGAGAGGGACGAGGGTTCGAGGAGAGGTGGTGGTGGGTTCGGTCGGGCCTAGGGTTAGGTTTAGGGAGAGGGTGCTGGGCCGCACTGGTTGATGGGCCGACTGGGCTTCTCTTCTCCCTCTCTCTTATACTCTTCTACTATCTCCCAACTACAGAAAATAGCATGAGACAAATGAGAAGAAGTGAAGGGTTAGAAACAGAATTTGGACATGGGTTTAATTTTCTCGGGCTCATAAAAATGAGCTTGATCCGAGAAAAAATAGGAATGGCCATCTTGCAAGGTTTAAATTCAAATTCATTTGAATTTAATTCAAATGGTTTGAACAAGGGCTAGGCTTTGAAGAGTCCAAAAAAATGTTCGGATTTTTGAGGAGGCTCGATAAAAGAGATAAGAATTTCGAGGAAGGTTACAGAGTCAAAATTGAAGTAGAAAATAATATGGGGAATATTTGCAAGTGTGTTTGGTTGCTTCCAACAAATGGAATATTTTTATAATAGCTCCATAAATATTAGGAGGATATGTTATAAAGAGGAGTCATCCTTCCCTCGATTTAAATGGATCAAAGATCCACACGATTTATTTAAGTTGAGAAGAAAAGATTTATGACATGATGGCATGATGACATGATGCAAGCACAAATAAAATGAAGCAAGCGAAAAGAAACACACGGCGAAACCCGGAACATATGGAAGTCTTCTGGAGTGTCGGTCTCGGGGCATCACAACTCTCCCACACTAAGAGAGGATCTCGACCCGAGATCCTAGAGATGGCACCGGATAGAAGAGGATAAGGAAGAGGTAAAATAAACTTGCTTCTTCGACAAACGCGTGAAACCAGAAACCTGAGAGATTGACTAAATTTAAAGTAGAATACAAGGGAGGTAAACGAAGATGAAAACACTCCGTTAGAAAAGAGGAGCAAGGAACATTACGAGAACCTTGTGGTTAATAGACATCAACCAAGAGCTCGAGGGTCACGAAAAGAATTTTAAAACCACTCCGGTTAAAACAAGATAGAGAAGGAATAAGAATGAAATAATTCTGACAGCATTCCGAATGAAAATGGAAGAAATTCCACATGAACTTGATAAGATGGTATGATACCTGATGAAATGAACAACACACTGCCTCCGGAACTATTGAAAGAATGGCACAAGGGGTAAGAAGGATTTCAGACAACACTCTGGTTAAAAGAGAGTTAAAACTTGATAAGATGAGAGAACTTGAATGGATAATACAACACTCCTGTTAAATGGACAAGCAAGGAAAGAACATCATCTTGACAAAACGAGATGATGGTCAACAAGAGCAATATCACAATGCCTCCGAAATGAAAGAATAGATGCTAGATCCTTGGAAAAAAAGAACGGAGAAGAAAAAGACAACTTCTCCCACAAATGAATTTGAAAGAGCATCCTTACAATGATGGATTGAATAGAGTTGTTGGAAATTCAACAACGAAAAGAATAAGCTTGTTGTGGCCTTATGGAAAACATCTCAAAATTATGAGGTGAAATTCTGCCACTAACCGAAAACATTTGATTGGATTGAGATCAATAAGGATACGAAAAGTTAATTCACCGGGAGGATAATGAAAAGTTTGGGTTATTTATAAGCACCACACATAGCAACAATCCTTAGGGAAAAGCTTTTAGGTGAAATACAACCCAAGATAACTCCAACGAAGAAATTGAAGGTTGAAAGGATCTCCTGGACTAAGAAAAATGATGGGTTTACATATTTCATTCTTGATAACTTGTGAATCATGAAAGATGAAGGAAAATTGTCAAAAATGACATACCACCACCTCAAAAGATAAGGTAGAAATAATTGCACTTCGGAGTGCACGATGAAGAATATTTGAGCTCCTCCAACAAGAATCTTGAAGAACACTTTGAGAAATTAAATCATGATGAACCACTATGAAGAACTCTGGTAACAAAAGGATGAGAAGTGTAGAATAAAAAGAATAAGATTGAAGCCTTGCAATGATTTAGATGGAGCTTTGCAACACGATAATTGAGAGAGTTTGGACTCTGGAAAAAAAAGATGAACAACCAATAATTTGATATCATGAACGTACTTCAGACAAAGGAATTAAATCACCTTGAAGGCATAAGAATAAGAATTATGTCATGCTTATCCTTCGCCAATTCAAATTGATGACAACCAATGGATTTGGCATACTACTTATTCTTGTTGCAAGGAATTAAAGAGAGATCTCGCACAAACTTGAGAAAGTATTCAACGAATCACTGGTAGGATTTCAGAAAGAACGAATGAATTGATATGATGACAAAGGAAAATGAACTTTTGAACGAACCACCATAAGAATATGGAGACGAACGAAGAGACATCAATTAAGAATAGTTGGAGGACGAAATTGAAAAATTGAGAACGAGGAAATCTTCTGAAATGATGGCCTTCGGAGGATCACAATGGGAAGAATTCATGAAATTCTTCGGATGATAAGAAAAAATTCCTTGTGATCGAAGCAACTATGAGGATGTCATGAATCTAGAACCACGAATCTTCAAGAGAACGGCCAAGATTTAAGAGAAACTCTTCTCCGGTCTTAGAATGTTGAGAAGAACGACGAGAAATACCATGAAGAATTTCGAGATACTCCGGACGAATGAAAAGAGGAAGATTGACCCAAAGTTGAAAAGAATTTGAAAGAGGTCTTGGAGAAGGCTTCTAACTGATGGAATCCATACTTATATCAAACTTGAAAAGAATTTGAGTATAACTCCAGAAAAATTAAAAGAGTCACGTAAGATCCTGGAAAAAGACCTGTGGGTTAGGGCCCACTCAAAAGAAACACCGTTGAAATGATTACTTAAGAGATATTGCACCGGTTGAATTAAATGGCTTGAATAAGATGACAACCACAACATAGCTAGAACAAATTGAGAATGGAAATGCGAATCTTCTGAGAAATCTTCAACACTCCGGATATGAATAAAGAGATGTGAAGAAAATAAGAGAGCCTGGGATAAGAAATTCCAACACGGAAAACATGTGAAACAAGAGGAATAGATATGATCAACACCAAGCTTGAATTACATCCACCGGCAGAATTGGAGAACAAAAGAATGATGAACTTGAAGTTTCCTGAGCATCTTCACGAGAAAACACCAGATGAAACATTAAAGAAGATTGATGAAGAGGCATCACAAGAATATAAGGACACTTGATTAAGGACTCTGGCTCCACGAAGAAAAGGGTGGGAGGGTGGGGAAAAACAAAGACAATTTGGGATAACTAGAGTGAACACCGTTGAGAAAAGATAGAGAGTTGATCTTGCAAATGATGAAGAGATCTGATTAACTTGAAGAGAAGCAAACCGGTTGAAAAGAATTTAACATAGCAATCTCGATGATCAAGAAGCACTAGCACTCCCATAGAAATATGAGAACACCGATTAGGAAAGGTATGGAATCAACACTTGACGTCGAAGCAACTCGAATACCATAATCAAACAAAAACAAAGGATAGATATGTTGCAACATAATCTTCACAATATCATTCGAACAGAGAATTGAACGAATGAATTCCATAGCTTAATGGTACAACAACTTGTCGAGAAGCCACTGGGAGAACAAAATGTTAGAATAAAAACAACAAGGTACAGATGGAACAAATACATAATAGAGATTTCGTCCCACATGTTCGTGCTGAATGCCCCATGGCACCTGTTACAAAGGGTCTTGCAATCCCCGGATCATCATAGCCAAGGATCCTTTAAGATGCAACTCCCAATTGGAACAACGCCCATGAAACCTTTTCACTAGATGTTGAACCCCAAACCTCATATCATGCACCCGTTGGAAGATTACCTATGAGCTACTTGAAGAACCCACCTATTAATTCCTGAAGGTTTCCGGTTATGCAATCTGGTGTTGGGGATACATGGGAAGCACCGCGCACTCAACTCTAAACCTACATCCAGCTGTATCCATCCGTCAACACATAACCAGTCATCTTTGGAAACTATTTACCTTGGACCTTCAAAACGCATCCGCTATACTAGCTGTGGCAATACTCCCGAACTATCCCGCCAGTACTGGGTGACGTCAGGGTTATCACACCACTAACCGCACAGAAGAGTTTTTGATGTCGGCCGCCTATGGTATTCTAGAACCGCTACGATACATTTGTGACGACAACACCTCGGAGCTCAACTCCCCGGGACACTGCCACAACCCCTAAATGACAGGAGGCATCGAGAACAATGTTCTCGTCACAAAGATATCGAAACAATCCAAACAATACCCGCGTGATCCTAAAAAAATTGTGAAATTTTGAGAATAGTGAAGACAAAACAACGTCAGGAGTCCTCACCAGAGCGACGAAGGGGATGAGGAGTAAAAAGAAAACCTACTCTCTGTTATATATATATATATAGCACTCAAAACATTTTGTGTGTGTGCCTAGACTCAACCGTCAGTGATTCGATCAATCAGGGGGCTCCTAGGTCGGAGAAGGCTCTGAATACCAACTTGTAATGCCCACGATGCGACTATGTCTCCTACGTGTCGAGGCACGACTTAAAGACATAAGCGCATTCTGGAGTGATCTCAAGTAGGGTATCTTTGCACATCTCATGTAAAATTCATGGATGAAATAGAAAAGGTAGTTGGCTTACACTCGCCACGTCACACAATTAATACAATAACAATACATCATCCAAATAACATAGGGTCCGTCTACGGACGAAATCCAAACGAGAAAGATACCATAAAGAACACAAGCCCGGATCGCTCCTAGTAGGAACCACTACTGATCGTCGGAAAACGAGACATAGTAACGACCACGCTCTTCATCGGACTCCCACTGAAGTTCTGATCCATCTCCTGCATCATACTCGGATGTACCTGCAACTGGTGTGTGTTGAAACTGTGAGCCACAGAGGACTCAGAAATCCCGTTCCCGGGTATCAAAACTACCAAAGCCTTAGGTGTGGAAAGGTTGTAAACAGAGGTTGCAGCAAGCACTAAGCACTAGCCTACGAGTTTAGAGCGATAAGAGAACAAGTGCCAAAGGTCACCAAAGATGATCAATAAGTGATCCTAGCTACTCACAATCAAACATAACCCCACTGTGTTCACTTCCCGAAGCCCATCGGAAGGAGACCGTCACGGTTACTCACACAGGTAGTGTATTCTTAAGGATATGGTGTCAAGTTATCTACAACCGGATATTAACAATTTCCCATCTACCACATAACCGCGGGCACGGCTTTCGAAAGATCAAACCCTGCAGGGGTGTCCCAACTTAGCCCATCACAAGCTCACGATCTGCAGAGTCGCAACTCCAAAGTGGGAAGACCCGAGTATCCTCGGAATCCCGTTCTCCAGATATTTCGACAATGGTAAAACTAATCCATCAAGACCTCCCGGCGTGCCGACACCCTGATAGTAGCCGCGTGTATCTCGTCTCAGGCCACGACCGGATGAGCACTACGTACGGCAATCGAAGATCCCAACGAACTGGGTGGCATCGCAAGTGGCTCTAGTTTGGGACCAACACCATCAGCACTGGCCCCCCTATTATGTAGAATTAAGAACCCGGGGACATTACCCCCTATACGGTTAATTAATTAAGTTTCTAATTATGAGGCAAATTAAAACCAATGTTGGGCCTTGCTGGAAAAGCTTTAAGCTGTGCGAATTATCAAGGGGGGCCCATAAACCCCAACCATGTTAGGAACGCAAAATCAAGGAACATAACACTAGTTTATCGGTTCCTAAGGTGGCATGAGAGGAACAAAACACCGAGCAAAAGGCCAAGCCTTCCATCCATTGGCAAGTATATAGGTGTGTTAATATATTTAAATGATATTGTGATATTCCCACAACAAGTTCCAACATGGAGCAATCTTCATCTTCACCTACAAATAACAATGCTATAAGAGGGGCTAAGCAAGCGGGTAACATAGCCAAACAATGGTTTGCTGGGAAGGTGTCAAAGGTTAGAGGTTTCATGGCAACAATAGGAGGCTGACAAACAGGAATAGGCATCGAGGCATATCTAAAGAGCGAGACAACTAGCATAGGCAAAAATAGAGGTGATATCGGGGAATGGTCAACTTGCATGGGATCCCGCAAGGAAGAGAACGAGTCCATGAAGTAGCCAAACAATCCTCACAACTCCGGAACGAAACTGAAGCTAACGAGAGAAGCACACCAGAAAAGCAAACAACACGATAAACAAACAAGCTCAAACATAGTATGATGCACAAACAAGTATGATGCATGTCCGGTTTAAATATGCATGGCATGGGAAAGTGCATAAACAATACAACAAATTAAGTGGAGCTCAATAAGCAATGAGTTGCATATTGACAGAACACCACATTTTATTTATTTAGTTGACTCTCGTTTATGTACAAGACAAGATTAAGTGTTTGTTAACATGGTAAGAGGTGAAGCAAGTGTAAACTAGCTATCTAGTCATTTTAAATGAGGCCGGAAATAACAACAACAAATCCCGGAAACTCCCCATGTGCATAATTAGCAATTTTTAAAGCAAACAACAATTTTAGCATTTTAATGTTGTTATCATGATGCGGATGATATTTTCAAGTTTTGTGCAACATTTAATTAAAAGTTAACAAGAGCAAGATATGAAGCATTTTTCACCGTGGTGGAAAGAAAGGGGCCACGGCGGCGATAACCGAAAATGATGCTGCAACAACATTTCGGTACCGGTAACTCGTTGAGAGACCGGTTCAAAAGAAAGGGTCGACGTGAGCGTGTGATAGGGGGGGTGTTCCCGGATACCGGGTTCCCACGGGTCGGCGACATGGAAACGAGTATCAAAACGGACACGATGCAAGCAAGGGATGCATCTCATACAACCACATTCGTTCACCGGCGTCGTCTCGGGGTTATACCTTTGAAGCGTGCATTTTCGGAGGGGTTTGAGACGTCGAGGGAAGTAGTGGAAGTAGTCGTTCAAGGGTTGTCGAGGGAAGTAGTGGTACATGCGGTGGTAGTGGTACACGTTTCGTAGCCGTTCACGTTTCCGTAGATGTTCAGGTCACGGCAACGGTAGTCGTTCATGCACGTAGACGTTCGGGTTTTCCATAGAGGAAGTAGTTGTTCACGGGGTCGTCATTGAAGTAGTCGTTCACATTCGTTTCGGAGAGGTACTTGACGAATCCATCGTTTTCGGGGCGACGGTAGTCGTACACGTGTTGTAGTCGAACTTGATGGGTCCGAGGGCTCCGAGCGTTGTGGTACTTAGAGTAATCCGAGTCTTCGGGGATCGACGGTAGTGGTACTTGGCGCAACACCTTGTAGTCGAACGGATGTAGTCGTACACTTGTCGAAGAGGATCCTGGTGCATCCTGAACGAAGCAACACAAAAGGCCTCGGGTCTTGCTGGTCACCGAGGGGAGGCGGGCGGCGAAGCAGCAGCAACGGGCATACGCGAGGAGGGACATGTCGCGGTCAAGGACGACGGGTTGACGGAGGCAGAGCAGCGGCAGCAGCAAGACTTGGCGGTACCGATGGCCGTGGAGGCGCGGAGGAGGCCGGAGTACGGCGCTCTGCAGCGGCCTTGGCTGGTTGCTGACGAGGACGACGGGGAGGCGCAGGCGAGGCGGAGGCTGGCCAGTGCGAGTTGGCCTCGGCCTCCTAGCGCGACGGGGAAGGAGAGGCGGCGAGGTGCTGGTGGCGGATGGGCGCGACAGCGAGCCAAAGACGGCAAGGAGGAGGGAGCTTCTCTTCCTGGAGCGAGGAGGAGAGGTGAGGGGCGGCGGTCGATCTGGCCGGGTAGAGCAGTGCAGCGGGGCGGCGCTCGGGTTGTCAGGAGCGGGCGCCTAGTGGAGGCGAGGCGCGTGAGGACGGTGACGGGGAGCTAGGCGATGCGGCGGCGCCGGCCGGCGGCGGAGTCTGGCGGAGCTTGGAGGCGCGACATGGGAGGGCGGTGGCGTGAGTGAGAGAGCGGGAGGAGGGAGATCAAGGGAGCGGGCGAGTGGGGATCAGGACCGGGGTGCTGCGGCGCTGGTGGTTCGAGGGAGAGGGACGAGGGTTCGAGGAGAGGTGAGTTGCGTTCGGTCGGGCCTAGGGTTAGGTTTAGGGAGAGGGTGCTGGGCCGCACTGGTTGATGTGCCGTCTGGGCTTCTCTTCTCCCTCTCTCTTATACTCTTCTACTATCTCCCAACTACAGAAAATAGCAAGAGACAAATGAGAAGAAGTGAAGGGTTAGAAACATAATTTGGACATGGGTTTAATTTTCTCGGGCTCATAAAAATGAGCTTGATGCGAGAAAAAATAGGAATGGCCATCTTGCAAGGTTTAAATTCAAATTCATTTGAATTCAATTCAAATGGTTTGAACAAGGGCTAGGCTTTGAAGAGTTCAAAAAAATGTTCGGATTCTTGAGGAGGCTCGATAAAAGAGATAAGAATTTTGAGGAAGGTTACAGAGTCAAAATTGAAGTAGAAAAGAATATGGGGAATATTGGCAAGTGTGTTTGGTTGCTTCCAACAAATGGAATATTTTTATAATAGCTCCATAAATATTAGGAGGATATGTTGCAAAGAGGAGTCATCCTTCCCTCGATTTAAATGGATCGAAGATCCACACGATTTATTTAAGTTGAGAAGAAAAGATTTATGACATGATGGCATGATGACATGATGCAAGCACTAATAAAATGAAGCAAGCGAAAAGAAACACACGACGAAACCCGGAACATATGGAAGTCTTCTGGAGTGTCGGTCTCGGGGCGTCACATTACTTGAACAAACCTCCTACTTATGATTAACCCTTCCGCAAGCATCTTCAACTACGAGAAAAGTATTAAGACTAAATTCTAACCAAAGCATTAAACTTTTGGATCCAATCGGTCCCTTACGGAATAGTGCATAAACTGGGGTTTAAGCTTCTGTCACTCTCACAACCTACCATCTACTTACTAAACCCACAATGAATTCCCTTAGGCCCAAATATGGTGAAGTGTCATGTAGTCGGCGTTCACATGACACTACTAAGGGAATGACAACATACATATTATCAAAATATCGAACACATATCAAATTCACATGATTACTTGCAACATGATTTCTCCCATGACCTCAAGAACAAAGGTAACAACTCATAAGTGATACACATGCTCAAGATCATAGGAGTGTTAAATAGCATAATGGATCTAAACATATAATCTTCCACCAAATAAACCATATAGTAATCAACTACAAGATGTAATCAACACTACTAGTCTCCCACAAGCACCAATCTATAGTTCCGGTAACAAGATTGAACACAAGAGATGAACTAGGGTTTGAGATGAGATGGTGTTGTTGAATATGTTGATGAAGATAGCCCTCCCCAAGATGGGAGAGTTGTTGGTGATGATGATGATGAGGATTTCCCCCTCCGGGAAGGAAGTTCCCCCGACGGAATCGCTCCGCCGGAGGGCAAAAGTGCTCCTGCCCAAGTTCCGCCTCGAGACTGCGGCGCTCCGTCCCGAAAGTCTTCTCCTAATTTTTTTCTAGGCCAGAGAGGCTTATATACCAGAAGATGGGCACCAGAAGTGGGCCTGGGTGAGCACAACCCACCAGGGCGCGCCCAGGTGGGTTGTGCCCACCTGGTGGGCCCCCTCTGGTACTTCTTTACTCCAATATTACTCAAATAATTCATAAAAATTCTTCGTGGAGTTTCAGCTTGTTCGAAGTTGTGCAGAATAGGTGGCCTGACGTAGCTTTTCAAGGTCTAGATTTCCAACTGCCGGAATTCTCCCTCTTGGTGCATACCTTGCAAATTATGAAAGAAAAGGGTATTAGAATTAGCCCAAAAAGCATTATTATGCATAATAACAACATAAATAACAACAAGAAAACATGATGCAAAATGGACGTATCACTATAAAATATCTTATGGAAAAGAAAGATGCTAAACCTAGACTCATTAGGTGGGTTCTTTTGCTAAAAGAATTTGATTCACATATTACTGATAGGAAAGGAGCTGAGAACCCCGTAGCTGATAACTTGTCTAGGTTGGAAAATATTCTTGATGACCCACTACCTATTGATGATAGTTTTCCTGATGAGCAACTGGATGCAATAAATGTTTTTAACAGAACACCTTGGTATGCTAACTATGGTAATTATATTGTTGCTAAATACATACCTCCTAGCTTCACTTACCAACAAAAGAAAAAAAATTCTTCCATGATTTAAGACATTAATTTTGGGATGACCCGCATCCTTATAAAGAAGAACTAGATGGTATTATTAGATGTTGTGTACCTGAGCATGAACAGGAATAAATCCCATGGAAATGTCACTCCGAAGCTTATGGAGGAAATAATGAGGGAGATAGAACTGCTCACAAGGTATTGCAATCTGGTTTTTATTGGCCTACTCTCTTCAAGGATGCTCATAAGTTTGTCTAATCTTGTGATGAATGTCATAGAATAGGTAATATCGGTAAGCGTCAAGAAATGCCTATGAATTATTCACTTGTTGTTGAACCATTTGACGTTTGGGGATTTGATTATATGGGACCTTTTCCTTCCTCTAATGGGTATACTCATATTCTGGTTGATGTTGATTATGTTACTAAGTGGGTAGAAGCCATTGCAACTAGTAGTACTGATCACAACACCTCTATTTAAATGCTTAAGGAAGTTATTTTCCCAAGTTTTGGAGTCCCTACATATTTAATGACTGATGGTGGTTCACACTTAATTCATGGTGCTTTTCGTAAAATGCTTACCAACTATGATGTTAACCATAGAATTGCATCCCCCTATCATCATCAATCTAGTGGTAAAGTTGAACTTCGCAATAGAGAAATAAAATTAATGTTACAAAAGACCATCATAGGTCTCGAAAGAATTGGTCCAAGAAATTGGATGATGCACTTTGGGCCTACAGAATAGCTTATAAAAATCTGATGGGTATGTCTCCTTATAAAATGATTTATGGAAAGGCTTGTCATTTACCTCTTGAGTTTGTACATAAAGCATATTGGGCTATTAAAGAACTCAACTATGATTTCAAACTTGCTGGTGAAAAGAGGTTATTTGATGTTTGCTCTTTAGATGAATGGAGAACCCAGGCCTATGAAAATGCAAAGCTTTTCAAAGATGACATGATAAAATAATTCAAAGGCGGGAATTCAAAGTGGGTGAATATGTTTTATGGTACAACTCTCGTTTTAGATTCTTTGCAGGAAAACTTCTCTCTAAATGGGAAGGGCCTTATGTTATCGAAGATGTTTATCGTTCTAGAGCCATCAAAATAAATAATGCCGAAGGTACAAACCCGAAGGTGGTCAATGGTCAAAGAATCAAGCATTACATCTCAGGTATGCCTATTAATATTGAAAGCAATATTATTCAAACCAGGACATCGGAGGAACATTAAAAGAAACCTTTCGGAACACTCCAGAATCGTGAAATAAAGGAGGTACGTGATACGGTAAGTAAATGGACTCCGCAAAATCCGTAAAAATATTTTTTTAGTATTGGAATATTAGAAAAATAAGGAAAATAAGAAGCAACCAGGAAGGCACCCCTGGTGGGCACAAGGCACCAGGGCGCGCCAGGCGCACCCAGGTGGGTTGTGCCCACATCGGGTACCTTCCAGATTCCGTTTTCTCCCGTTTGCTTGTTTCCCACGATAAAAAATCTTTATATACCCCCGACCGTATTAACCACCATATCGTGGAGAAATCCTATGTTCTTATTTCTTGTAGTTTTCTGATAGATCTAGATCATCATGGCCGCTCCGAGCTCCTCCTAGGACAAGTTCTTCGAGAGGGTAATTAACCCCTACTTGTCGGAGGTGATGAAGCACCCTCAATCCATTTAGATGCGTGAGGGGGTGCTCCACATCCAAGATGTCCAGGGACCCAAGGGGAAGGGAACCATGGAGGCTAGGCTTGAAGCCATGGAGCAAGAAGTCTTCAAGTGCAAGGGGATGGTGGAACGTGGACTTGATGCCAACCACTGCATGATTACGGGTTTCACCCGTGATCACAAGGTGGATGGACAGCCCATGAAGGATGTCATCTTCTCCCTCACAGAGTGGATCAACTTTCAACAAAGCCAAATCTATAATCTCCAAAACCAAGTCTTTGAATATGGCGTAAGGTTCAAAGGTACGAGTTTGGCTGATAGTTGCAGGACTCGTGAGACTCTTGTTTCATCTTATGATGGTGAGCCACTACCATGGAAGCCAGAAGACAAGCTTGCTACTACCTCATCACCACCAACAACACCTTATTCATCACCAAAGGAGAATTGAGTATTGGGTATGGGCACTCCCCTTGGCTTGAGCCAAGCTTGGGGGAGTTGCCCAAATATCGTATCACATCACTATCTTTTGCCTTTATTATCTTAGTTCGATCTTTAGTTATCTTTTGCATTTGTTGAATAAAAGTCTAGTTCGACCTTTCCTCGAAAGTTTGCTTATCTATTTATCTATGTAATCGTGTGAGAGATATATAATAAAGTTTTGTTTTAGTTTTGCTTTCTTTACTTCCTTGTTGCAATAAAAAGAAAGGATATAAATGAAAAAGATCATATGCTAATCTTATGGTAAGTAATGACATCACATAAGGAAAAGTATAAGTAGTAAAATTTATTGGAGATTGACAAACATAGCATTGTTCAATGATGCAATTCATGAAATAATTAAATAAGGGAAGAGAAGATTCACATGCAAATATATTATATTGGACATCTTTTGTGATTGTGAGCCCCCATCAAAATATGATATGCCAAACGGTTGACGTTGTACAAGGAAGAGAACGTAATGACTTATGTTTGTTCATATTCACACAGAAGTTATGTTGTCATAGATCCTTTAACATGTGGTGCTTGCTCAATATCTTTTCTAGCCAAAAGTTCCGCACTAAGTAGGGATACTAGTTGTTCATCCAAAAACCCTTAAACCCAAATCTTTTTTTGAGAGTCCACCATACCTACCTATGGATTGAGTAACATCCTTCAAGTAAGTTGTCATCGATGCAATGAGGCAATAAAAATTGCTTCTAAATGTGTTAGATCGTTTAGTGTAAGAAAAAATTGAGCATTGTACTAACTTGTGATGGCAAAATAATAAAGGCAACAGACTGCATAATAGAGGTTGCCATCATAAGGGGCAATATAACGTGACATTCTTTTGCACTAAGGGATCGAGCATACAACCAAAAAAGGCACATGGCAACCTCTTCTTCCCTCTGCGAAGGGCCTATATTTTTACTTTATGTATTTACTTTTATGCAAAGAGTCAAAGTATTTCTCTCTTTCCCCTTTTATTTTCTCTTTTGGCAAGCATCATGTGGTGAGGAAAGATCTAGGCACATATATCCAGTTGAATATGGGTGAGCATGAATTATTATTGTTGACATCACCCTTCAGGTGAATGTGTTGGGTGGCGAAACCATAAGCCCCTATCTTTCTACGTATCTGGTTGAAACTTTTTACTCATGTGTATGCGGTGAGTGTTAGCAATCATAGAAGACAATATGATGGTTGAGTATGTGGACTTGCCTAAAGGCTCTGATACGTGACCCTTCCTGAAAAGATGATGAATTGTGGTTGCAAAGTTGACTGAGAACATCGTTTGTTGGTTTTCAATAGAGTTTATGCTTTATACTTCGATAGTGTGATAAATTGTTACTTGCTCATGAGAAGTTATATTACAGAGCTATGTTATATTATGTTTTAATGAAATTCGTTGTTGTTACAATAATATACATGATGCTTCTATATCCGTATTTAGTTTATTATAGACACCTCTCTCTCTAAGCATGTGGACATGTTTTTCGATTTCGGTTTTTCGCTTGAGGACAAGTGAGGTCTAAGCTTGGGGGAGTTGATACGTCCATTTTGCATCATGTTTTCCTATTATCATTTATAATGTTTTTATGCATAAAAGCCTTTTGGAGTAACTCTAATGCCTTTTCTCTCATAATATGCAAGGTTTACATCAAGAGGGAGAATACCGGCAGCTGGAATTCTGGACCTAAAAAAGCAACGTCGGGCTACCTATTCTGCACAACTCCAAATGAGCTGAAAATTCACGGGGATTTTTATGTAATATTTCAGAATTATTGGAGCAAATAAGTACCAGAGTGGGCGCACCAGGTGGGCACAACCCACCTGGGCGCGCCATGGTGGGTTGTGCCCTCCGCGGCCCACCTCCGGTGCCCATCTTTTGGTATATAAGTCATTTTGACCTAAAATAATTAAGGAGATGACTTTCGGGACGGAGCGCCACCGTCTCGAGGCGGAACTTGGGCAAGAGAACTTTTACCCTCCGGAGGAGCGATTCCGCCGGGGGAACTTCCCTCCAAGAGGGGGAAATCATCGTCATCGTCATCAACAAAAACCCTCTCATCTTTGGGAGGCCAATCTTCATCAACATCTTGAAAAAGCACCATCTCCTCTCAAACCCTAGTTCATCTCTTGTGTTCAATCTTTGTACCAAAACCTTAGATTGGTACCTATGGGTGACTAGTAGTGTTGATTACATCTTGTAGTTGATTACTATATGGTTTATTTGGTGGAAGATTATATGTTCAGATACATTATGCTATTTAATGCCCCTCTGATCTTGAGCATGTTTATCACTTGTGATTAGTTACTTTAGTTCTTGAGGTCACATGAGAAATTATGTTACAAGTAATCATATGAACTTGATATGTGTTTGATATTTCGATGATATGTATGTTATGATTCCCTTAGTGGTGCCATGTGAACGTCGAATACATGACACTTCACCATATTTGGGCCAAAGTGAATACATTGTGGAGTAGTTATTTGATGGTGGGTTGCTAGAGTGATAGAAGCTTAAACCCTAGTTTATGCGCTACTTCGTAAGGGACCGATCTGGACCCAAATGTTTAATGTTATGGTTAGATTTTATCTTAATACTTATCTCATAGTTGCGGATGCTTGCGAGGGGGGTTCATTATAAGTAAGAGGTTTGTTCTAGTAAGAACAACACCTAAGCACCGGTCCACCCTCATATCAAATTATCAAAGTAACGGACACAAATAAAGCCAATATGGTGAAAGTGACTAGATGAAATTCCCGTGTGCCCTCAAGAACACTTTGCTTATTATAAGAAACCGTTTTGGCATGTCCTTTGCCACAAAAGGATTGGTCTACCTTGCTGCATACTATTTATCGTTATTGTTACTTTCTCGTTACAAATTATCTTGCTATCGAACTATTTGTTACCGACAATTTCAGTGCTTGCAGACATTACCTTGCTGAAAACCACTTGTCATTTCCTTCTGCTCCTCGGTGGGTTCGACACTCTTACTTTTCGAAAGGACTACGATTGATCCCCTATACTTGTGGGTGATACGTCTCCGTCGTATCTATAATTTTTTATTGTTCCATGCCAATATTCTACAACTTTCATATACTTTAGGCAACTTTTTATACTATTTTTGGGGACTAACATATTGATCCAGTGCCCAGTGCCAGTTCCTGTTTGTTGCATGTTTTTTGTTTCGAAGAATACCCATATCAAATGGAGTCCAAACGAAATTAAAACAGACGGATATTTTTTTTGGAATATATGTGAATTTTGGGAAGCGAAACTAACACGAGACGATGCTCGAGTGGGCCTCGAGGGTGGGGGCGCGTCCCCGTGCCCAGGGCGCGCCCTGGGCACTCGAGGCCACACCGTAAGGCAGTTGATGCCCTTCTTTCGCCGCAAGAAAGCTAACTTCCGGATAAAAATCGTGTCAAAAGATGAGCACAATCGGAGTTACGGATCTCCCGGAATATAAGAAACGGTGAAGGGACAGAGAGACAGATCCAATCTCGGAGGGGCTCTCGCCCCTCCGCCGCCATGGAGGCCATGGACCAGAGGGGAAACCCTTCTCCCATCTAGGGAGAAGGTCAAGGAAGAATAACAAGGAGGGGGGCTCTCTCCCCCTCTCTCCCGGTGGCACCGAAGCGCCGCCGGGGCCATCATCGTGTGACGGCGATCTACACCAACACCTTCGTCATCTTCACCAACATCTCCATCACCTTCCCACATCTATCTACAGTGGTCCACTCTCCTGCAACCCGCTGTACCCTCTACTTAAACATGGTGCTTTATGCTTCATATTATTATCCAATGATGTGTTGAAATCCTATGATGTCTGAGTAGATTATCGTTGTCCTATTGGTGATTGGTGAATTGCTATGATTGGTTTAAATTGCTTGTGGTTATGTTGATGTCCTTTGGTGCCCATCATATGAGCGCGCGCGTGGATCACACCATAGGGTTAGTTGTATGTTGATAGGACTATGTATTGGAGGGCAAGAGTGACAGAAGCTTCAACCTAGCGTAGAAATTGATGCATACGGGATTGAACGGGGACCAATATATCTTAATGCTATGGTTGGGTTTTACCTTAATGAACGTTAGTAGTTACGGATGCTTGCTAATAGTTCCAATCATAAGTGCGTAGAATTCCAAGTAAGGGATGACTTGCTAGCAGTGGCCTCTCCCACATAAAACTTGCTATCGGTCTAGTAACGTAGTCAATTGCCTAGGGGCAATTTCGCAACTCCTACCACCACTTTTCCACACTTGCTATCACTAACTTTATTGCTTGTTTATGTTAATAGACCCTAGTTTTATTTGCGTGCTCTTTATATTCTTGCAAACCTATCCCACAAAAACCACAAAATACTTCTAGTTTCATACTTGTTCTAGGTAAAGTAAATGTCAAACGTGCGTACAGTTGTATCGGTGGTCGATAGAACTTGAGGGAATATTTGTTCTTTCTTTAGCTCCTCGTTGGGTTCCACACTCTTACTTATCGAAAGAGGCTACAACTGATCCCCTACACTTGTGGGTTATCAAGACCTTTTTCTGGCGCCATTGCCGGGGAGCAATAGCGTGGGGTGAATATTCTCGTGTGTGCTTGTTTGCTTTATCACTAAGTAGATTTTATTTGCTATTCTAAGTTGTTTTCTATCTTTAGTCATGGGTAGGAAACGCAAAATACCAAAAAAAATAGTGGTACCTGCTGAACCAATGGTTGAAGAACCACTCGAAATCTATCACACTCCTGAAGCTTTCTACTTGGATCATCTTCGATCCATATGTGCTCGGGTTGAAACCCCAACTAGCTTAGTTGAGGGAAAATCTTTAGATGAGCATGCATGTTATGTGCGACACCGCATATCTGAAAAGGGGAAACTTTTACTGGATCAAATTCATCGTTTGCAATGTTATGCTTGGAATTTATGTGAAATATATGATTTTAGATGTTGTTCTAAAGACCCTAGGAAACACCTTCCCTACCAATGTGAGTTTAGTGATAATGGAATCGTATCTTCGTAGGCTAAGGGTGTTTATAGTTACTATGATGTTCAACAAATTGAAGAATTTGTTGCTTTTAAGGGAGCTTATGAAATTGCTTCTTTGATTGAAAAGTATGATGATACTCTTTACAAATCTGAAATTTTTGCCATATTTAAATATTGTTATGATAATTATGCTTCTAATGCCTATGTTAAACCATATATTGAGGACTCCTCCGCTGTCCAAGAAGAGACTAATATTTTGTAGGAGTCTATGGAAGAAGAAATTAATGACATTGTGAGCTCGTTGGATGAAAAAGACAAGGAGGAGAGCGAAGAACAAAAGGAGGAAGAGTGGATTGATCACATGTGCCCACCTTCTAATGAGTGTAACTCTTTATCTCATACATTGTTTGATTTCCCTTCGTGCTTACTGAAGGATGAATGCTATGATGATTTCTATGATCCCGTTGATTCTTTTGAAATATCCCCTTTTGATGATGCTTGCTATGCTTGTGGCCAAGATGCCAATATGAATTATGCTTATGGAGATGAACTTGCTATAGTTCCTTATGTTAAACATGAGATAGTTGCTATTGCCCCCACACATGATAGTCCTATTATCTTTTTGAGTTCTCCAAACTACACTATATTGGAGAAGTTTGCACTTATTAAGGATTATATCTATGGGTTGTCTTTTACCGTTGCACATGATGTTTTGGATGAATATAATATGCATGTGCTTGCTGCTCCTACTTGCGATTATTATGAGAGAGGAACTACATCTCTATGTTTCCAACATGATAAAATTGCAAGAAACTGATTATACTAGGCATTGGCCTTTACTTGATGTGCATGAATTGTTCTTGTATGACATGCCAATGCATAGGAAGAGAGTTAGACTTTGTTGTTGCATGACACATATAGCTTTGTGCTCACTACTAAATGCCAAATCATTGCTAATTAAAATTGGCTTTGATATACCTTGGGATCCGGGTGGATCCATTACTTGAGCACTATATGCCTAGCTTAATGGCTTTAAAGAAAGCGCTGCCAGGGAGACAACCCGGAAGTATTAGAGAGTCATTTATTTATTTTGTGTGCTTTTATAAAGTTTAAAAACAAATAAATAAATAAAGAGGGGAACCTAAAACTTTTTCAAAAAGAAAAGTGAAAGTAAGAAGGACGAGCACCGTTGAAATGGGGGAGCTCCTTGAACTTTGTTCATGCCCATGGAAACTTTGCAAATCTTGAATTACAGAAACTTTTCATCAAAAATATTTATCCCCTTGTACAATTCCATTGTATTATAAAAATAATGTGCCAAGGTTTGCCTTTAGGATGTTTACAATGCTTGTTGGTTTGTGCGGTGCAGGACAAAAACTTTGGCTGTAGTGCGCGATTTTACATTTTTTGCTGGAACGTCAAATGGATCTGAAACTTTTTGCACTGTATTTATATACAAATTTTTGATGTTTCCTAATTTTGGAATTTTTTTGCAAGTATTATAAGTATGGTGAATGTTCAGATTATTACAGACTGTTCTGTTTTAGACAGATTCTGTTTTTGATGCATAGTTTGCTTGTTTTGATGAAACTATCAATTTCTATCAGTGGTTTAAGCCATGGAAAAGTTATATTACAGTAGCTACAATGCAAAAACAAAATATGAATTGGTCTGCAACAGTACTTAGATTAGTGGATTGCTTTATTATACTAACGGATCTTACCGAGTTTTCTGTTGAAGTTTTGTGTGGATGAAGTGTTCGAAGATCGAGGAGGTCTCGATGTGAGGAGAAGAAGGAGTGGCAAGAGCTCAAGCTTGGGGATTCCCAAGGCACCCCAAGAAAATATTCAAGGAGACTCAAGCGTCTAAGCTTGGGGATGCCTCCGAAGGCATCCCCTCTTTCTTCAACAAGTATCAGTATGTTTTCGGATTCGTTTCATTCATGTGATATGTGCAACTCTTGGAGCGTTGTGTGCTTTCTATTTTTCCTTTTAATAATGCACCATGCTGGTATGAGATAGTCCTTGGTTGATTTATAGAATGTTCTTTGCACTTCACTTATATCTTTTGAGTATGACTTTATAGAATACTTCATGTGCTTCACTTACATCATTTGAAGTTTGGATTGCCTGTTTCTCTTCACATAGAAAACCGCCATTTGTAGAATGCTCTTTTGCTTCACTTATAATTGTTAGAGAGTGGGCACAACTTTTGTAGAAAGAATTAAAACTCTCTTGCTTCACTTATATCTATTTAGAGAGTTGACAGGAATTGGTCATTCACATGGTTAGTCATAAAATCCTACATAAACTTGTAGATTGCTGAATATGATATGTTTGATTCCTTGAAATAGTTTTGCGATATAAAGATGGTGATATTAGAGTCATGCTAGTGGGTTGTTGTGGATTGTAGAAATACGTGTGTTGAGGTTTGTGATTCCCGTAGCATGCACGTATGATGAGCCGTTATGTGACGAAGTTGGAGCATGATTTATTTATTGAGTGTCATCCTTTGTGTGGAGATCGGGGGCGCGTGATGTTAACTCCTACCAACCTCTAGGAGCATGCGTGTAGTACTTGGTTTTGATGGCTAATAAATTTTTGCAATAAGTATGTGAGTTCTTTATGACTAATGTTGAGTCCATGGATTATATGCACTCTCACCCTTCCACCATTGCTAGCCTCTCTTGTACCGCGCAACTTTCGCCGGTACCATACACCCACCATATACCTTCCTCAAAACAGTCATCATACCTACCTATTATGGCATTTCCATAGCCATTCCAAGATATATTGCCATGCAACTTTCCACCGTTCCGTTCATTATGACACGCTTCATCATTGTCATATTGCCATGCATGATCATGTAGTTGACATTATACTTGTGGCAAGGCCGCCATGCATAATTTTTCATACATGTCAATCTTGATTCATTGCACATCCCGGTACACTGCCGGAGGCATTCACATAGAGTCATATTTTGTTCTAGCTTTGAGTTGTAAGTAAATAAAAGTGTGATTATCTTCATTATTAGAGCATTGTCCTAGTGAGGAAAGGATGATGGAGACGATGATTCCCCCACAAGTCGGGATGAGACTCGGGACGAAAAAAGAAAAGTATATGAGTTCCTTATGACTAATGTTGAGTCCATGGATTATACGCACTCTCACCCTTTCACCATTGCTATCCTCTCTTGTACCGCGCAACTTTCGCCGGTATCATACACCCACCATATACCTTCCTCAAAACAGCCACCATACCTACCTATTATGGCATTTCCATAGCCATTCCGAGATATATTGCCATGTAACTCCACCATTCCGTTTATTATGACACGCACCGTCATTGTCATATTGCCTTGCATGATCGTAAGATAGCTAGCATGATGTTTCCATGGCTTGTCCGTTTTTTGATGTCATTGCTATGCTAGATCATTGCGCATCCCGGTACACCGCCGGAGGCATTCATATAGAGTCATATTTTTGTTCTAGTATCGAGTTGTAAGTAAATAGAAATGTGATGATCATCATTATTAGAGCATTGTCCCTTGAAAAAAAAGAGAAAAAAGAAAGAAAGGCCAAATAAAAAAAGGAGAAAGGCCAAATAAAAAAAAGGAAGGCCCAAAAAAAAGAAAAAAAAAAGAAAAAAAGAAAAAGAAAAAAAGGGGGCAATGCTACTATCTTCTTCCACACTTGTGCTTCATCATAGCACCATGTTCTTCATGATGGAGAGTCTCCTATGTTGTCACTTTCATATACTAGTGGGCATTTTCATTATAGAACTTGGCTTGTATATTCCAACGATGGGCTTCCTCAAATGCCCTAGGTCATCATGAGCAAGCAAGTTGATGCACACCCACTAGTTTTCTTTTGAGCTTTCATACACTTATAGCTCTAGTGCATCCGTAATATGGCAATCCCTACTCACTCACATTGATATCGATTGATAGACATCTCCATAGTCCATTGATTTGCCTAGTTGATGTGAGACTTTCTCCCACCTTTTGTCTATCACCACCTTCTATTCCACCCAGAGTGCTATGTCCATGGCTCACGCTCATGTATTGCGTGAAAGTTGAAAAGGTTTGAGAATACTAAAGTATGAAACAATTGCTTGGCTAAAACCGGGGTTGTGCATGATTTAAATACTTTGTGTGGTGAAGATGGAGCATAGCCAGACCATATGATTTTGTAGGGATAACTTTCTTTGGCCATGTTATTTTGAAGAGACGTGATTGTTCTATTAGTATGCTTGAAGTATTATCGTCCTAATGTCAAATGATATACTATTGCTTTGAATCACTCGTGTCTTAATATTCATGCCATGATTAGATTACATGATCAAGATTATGCTAGGTAGCATTCCACATCAAAAATTATCTTTTTTATCATTTATCTACTCGGGGACGAGCAGGAATTAAGCTTGGGGATGTTGATACGTCTCCATCGTATCTATAATTTTTGATTGTTCCATGCCAATATTCTACAACTTTCATATACTTTTGGCAACTTTTTATACTATTTTTTGGGACTAACATATTGATCCAGTGCCCAGTGCCAGTTCCTATTTGTTGCATGTTTTTTGTTTCGCAGAATACCCATATTAAACGGAGTCCAAACGGAATAAAAATGGACGGAGATTTTTTTTTGGAATATATGTGAATTTTGGGAAGTGAAACTAACACGAGACGATGCTCGAGTGGGCCTCGAGGGTGGGGGGCGCGCCACCCAGCCCAGGGCGCGCCCTGGGCCCTCGAGGCCACACCGTAAGGCGGTTGATTCCCTTCTTTCGCCACAAGAAAGCTAATTTTCGGATAAAAATCGTGTCAAAAGATGAGCCCAATCGGAGTTACCGATCTCCGGGAATATAAGAAACGGTGAAGGGGCAGAATCTGGGAATGCAGAAACAGAGAGAGACAGAGAGACATATCCAATCTCTGAGGGGCTCTCGCCCCTCCGCTGCCATGGAGGCCATGGACCAGAGGGGAAAGCCTTCTCCCATCTAGGGAGAAGGTCAAGGAAGAAGAAGAAGGAGGGGGGGCTCTCTCCCCCTCTCTCTCTCGGTGGCGCCGGAACACCGCCGGGGCCATGATGGCGATCTACACCAACACCTCCGTCATCTTCACCAACATCTCCATCACCTTCCCCCATCTATCTACAGCGGTCCACTCTCCCGCAACCCGATGTACCCTGTACTTGAACATGGTGCTTTATGCTTCATATTATTATCCAATGATGTATTGCCATCCTATGATGTCTGAGTAGATTATCGTTGTCCTATCGGTGATTGGTGAATTGCTTTGATTTGTTTAAATTGCTTGCGGTTATGTTGATGTCCTTTGGTGCCCATCATATGAGCGCGCGCGTGGATCACACCATAGGGTTAGTTGTATGTTGATAGGACTACGTATTGGAGGGCAAAAGTGACAGAAGCTTCAACCTAGCGTAGAAATTGATGCATACGGGATTGAAGGGGGACCAATATATCTTAATGCTATGGTTAGGTTTTACCTTAATGAACATTAGTAGTTGCGAATGCTTGCTAATAGTTCCAATCATAAGTGCATAGAATTCCAAGTAAGGGATGACATGCTAGCAGTGGCCTCTCCCACATAAAACTTGCTATCGGTCTAGTAACGTAGTCAATTGCTTAGGGGCAATATCGCAACTCCTACCACCACTTTTCCACACTCACTATCACTAACTTTATTGCTTGTTTATCTTAACAGCCCCTAGTTTTATTTACGTGCTCTTTATATTCTTGCAAACCTGTCCCACAAAAACCACAAAATACTTCTAGTTTCATACTTTTTCTAGGTAAAGTAAACGTGAAGCGTGCGTAGAGTTGTATCGGTGGTCGATAGAACTTGAGGGAATATTTGTTCTGCCTTAAGCTCCTCGTTGGGTTCGACACTCTTACTTACCGAAAGAGGCTACAACTGATCCCCTACACTTATGGGTTATCAGTGGGTCATCAGGGTACTACCTCTCAAGCGGTACTACCTCTACCCCGAGAGGTACTACCTGTCCGGCAGAACTACCACTCATGTTTTTGTCTTGTTGGGTTGTTTTGACCGTGCTAAGTGGTAGTACCGCTTGAGCATGACTTGTTGGCATAACGGTTGGATTCGGGGGAGGGGGGGCTATATAAGGGGGCCTTCTTCCCCAATGGTCCCTTTCACTTGAGCTCGTGTTTGCCCCCCATTGTTGACCTTCTTCAAGCTTGCTATGTATCAAGTCCTCCAATGATTCTTGCTAGTTCTTGAGGGAAAAGAGAGGAGGAGACGTAGATCTACGTTTCCACCAATCACTTTCTCCTCTATGTGATGGGAACCCTTTGGATCTAGATCTTGGAGTTCTTTGTGTTCTCTTCTTTGTTCTTCCTCTCATCTTCCTCCATAGCATTAGTTGTTGTGGCGGGATTTGGGAGAGAAGGACTTGGCCACTCCGTGTGCCACTACCATTGCATTTGGTGCATAGGTTTGAGTTCTCTGTGGTGATACATGGAAGTGTAGTTTGAGAAGCATTTTATTCTTGGGTTCTTGGTACCCTAGAGCTTGTTCTTCTTTGGTGCTTGGGTGCCCTAGACGGTTGGTAGTGCTTCGAAGCTCAATCATTGTGATGTAAAGCTTCGGACAAGCGTCGGGGTCTCCAATTATGTTGTGGAGATTGCCTCGGGCAAGTGGAATCATGACATCTTGCATTGTGCGGGGGCGCGAGAAGATTACTGTGGCCCTAGTGGCTTATTGGGGAGCATTGTGCCTCCAAGCAAGGGTGTGAACTTCGGGATACATCGCCGTCTCCGTGTTCCTAGGTGATCTCTTACCCGAGCCCTTTACTTATGAACTTTACTTTTGCCATCACTTAGTTGTTTATCTTGCTTAGCATAAGTTGTTGATGCACATAGGTGAGCCTAGTTGTTTTAGGTTTTGTGCTTGACAAATTAAACGCTAGTTTTATTTCGCATTTGTTCAAGACTAAACCGTAATTATTTTAAAGCGCCTATTCACCCCCTCTAGGCGACATCCACGATATTTCAATTGCTAATGTAGATGCTCCCCCCTCTCGTAGCTATGCATCTCTATGGATAGATCTTGTGTGTGCCTAGATTTTTTTTGTTTTCCATGAAACATTCCCTGACAACATTATCATTGAGCAAATATTAGCATCATCAATAGCATCATTCATAGAAGAAGTAGCTTCATCACTTACTTGCAACATATCAGGATTAACAGCAGGTGGTGGTGTTGGAACCTTGCTCAAAATATAAGGCAAATCAAGTGCAGAGCTAGATAACAATTCCTTACCTCCCCTCGTCTTTGATGGACCGATCTTCGTTCTATCATCTTTCAGATTCCTCATAGTGATCAACATATATAAATCCCAAGTGACTCAGCAAATAGAGCCTCGGCAACGACGCCGGAAAAAGGTCTTGATAACCCACAAGAATAGGGGATCACTACAGTTTTCGAGGGTAGAGTATTCAATCAAAATTTATTGATTCGACACAAGGGGAGCCAAGGCATATTCACAAGTATTAGCAGTTGAGTTGTCAATTCAAGCACACCTGGAAGACTTAATATCTACAGCAAAGTGATTAGTAGCAAAGTGGTATGGTAATTTGATAGTAATGGTAATAGTAGCAATAGTAGTAGTAGCAGAAACAATATCAATTTTGTAGTGATTGTAACAACAACAACAACGAAGAAAGTAACTTTGCAAAGATCAATATATGAAAAGTGTAGACATTGGATCGGTGATGGATAATTACGTTGGATGATATTCATCATGTAACAATTTTAACCTAGAGCGACATAGAACTAGCTCAAATTCATTAACGTAATGTAGGCATGTATTCCGTATATAGTCATACGTGCTTGCCATAAGAACTTGCATGACATCTTTTGTCCTACCCTCCCGTGGCAGTGGGATCCTATTGGAAACTAAGGGATATTAAGGCCTCCTTTTAATAGAGAACCAGAACAAAGCATTAGCACTTAGTGAATACATGAACTCCTCAAACTACGGTAATCACCAAAAAGAATCCCAATTATTGTCACCTTGGGGTATGCAGACCGTAACACGTAATAGGTGCATATAACTTGCAAGATAGGATCAAGAACACAAACATATTCTTGAAAACTGAAAGGGTTCAAGTCTGAAATCATGGCACTCGGGCCGTAGTGACAAACATTAAGCATAGCAAAGTCATAGCAACATCAATCTCAGAACATAGTGGATACTATGGATAAGCGCCGAAACAATACTGGAAACATAGAGGAAACGGCGGTAAACGCCGGATTTAGTGGCTCCAGGCCCGGTCAACAGAAGAAGCCATTTAAAGGCAACAGAGATAGTCCATCCAGTTTGGACAAAATCCTAGACAGGTCCTGCCAGATCCATGGCACCCCTGATAAACCTGTAAATCATACCAACCATAACTGTTGGGTCTTTAAGCAGGCCGGCAAGCTAAACGCCAAACACAAGGGAAAAGGACATCAAAGCGAAGACGAGGATGAACCTTGCTAGCCGAACACAGGGGGATAGAAGAAATTTCAGCCGGAGGTGAAAACGGTGAACATGATCTATGTCACCCATATCCCCAAGAGGGAACACAAGCACGCACTCCGGGATGTGTATGCCATCGAGCCTATCGCCCCCAAATTCAACCCATGGTCGGCTTGTCCGATCACCTTTGATCGTAGGGATCATCCAACCAGTATCGGTCACGGAGGTTCGGCGGCCTTAGTGCTCGACCCCATAATAGACGGATACCATCTCACTCGAGTCCTTATGGACGGCGGTAGCAGTCTCAATATGATATACCAAGACACTGCCCGCAAGATGGGGATCAACCCGTCAAGAATTAAGCCCAGCAGCACTACCTTTAAAGGAGTGATATGCTACCTCTTGATCTTGCGTTGTATTCTCTCGAAGAGGAAAGGGAGATGCAACACAGTAACGTAAGTATTTCCCTTAGTTTTTGAGAACCAAGGTATCAATCCAGTAAGAGACCACGCGCGAGTCCCTCGCACTTGCACAAACAAATAAGAACTTAGCAGCCAACGCGATAAGGGGTTGTCAATCCCTTTACGGTCACTTACGAAAGTGAGATCTGATAGAGATGATAGTTTATATTTTTGTTTATAAGAACAGAAAGTAAAAGCGGAAAAAGTAAAGTAGATGTAGATTGATATGTTGAGAATAGACCCGGGGGCCATAGTGTTCTCTAGTGGCTTCTCTCATGATAGCGATATTCTACGACGGGTAAACAAATTACTGTCGAGTAGTTGATAGAAAAGCGAATAATTATGAGACTATCTAGGCATGATCATTGTATATAGGCATCACGTCCGAGACAAATAGACTGACTCCTGCCTGCATCTACTACTATTCCTGCACACAGCGACCGCTATACAGCATGCATCTAGTGTATGGAGTTCATAAGAACAGAGTAACGCCTTAAGCAAGATGATATGATGTAGAGGGATAAACTCAAGCAATATGATATAAACCCCATCATTTTATCCTCGATGGCAACAATACAATACGTGCCTTGCTGCCCCTACTGTCACTGGGAAAGGACACCGCAAGATTGAACCCAAAGCCAAGCACTTCTCCCATTGCAAGAACTATAGATCTAGTAGGCCAAACCAAACCAATAATTCGAAGAGACTTGCAAGGATATTATGAGCACACATAAAGAGTTCAGAAAAGAACCAAATATTTCTCATAGATACTTGATCATAAACTCACAATTCATCGGATCTCGACAAACACACCGCAAAAAGAGATTACATCGAATAGATCTCCTCGAAGACTGAGGAGAACTTTGTATTGAGATCCAGAGAGAGAGAAGAAGCCATCTAGATACTAGCTATGGACCCGAAGGTTTGTGGTAAACTACTCACAACTCATGGTGAGGGCGATGATGATGATGTAGAAGCACTCCGTGATGGATCCCCCCTTCGGTGGAGCTCCAGAACAGGCTCCAAGATGCGATCTCACGGGAACATAAGGGTACGATGGTGGAATTAGGGTTTTCTCTCTATTGCTGATGGTTTCGAGGTACGTAGGCTTATATAGGAGGAAGGAGGACACCGGGGGACTCACGAGGGGTCCATGAGGTAGCGGGCGCGCCTTGGGAAGGGGGGCGCACCCCCCACCCTCGTGGGCACCTCGTGGCCCCTACTCCGTGGTTCTCAAGTCTCCCGTGCGTGATTTTCTCCAAAAATATCTCTGCCGAAGGTTTCATTCCGTTTGGACTCCGTTTGATATTCCTTTTCTGCAAAACCCTTAAACAGGCAAAAAACAGCAATCTGGACTGGGCCTTTGGGTTAGTAGGTTAGTCCCAAAAATGATATAAAAGTGTATGACAAAGCCCATTAAATATCCAAGACATCATAAATAATAGCATGGAACAATCAAAAATTGTAGATACGTTGGAGACGTATCAAGCATCCCCAAGCTTAATTCCTGCTCGTCCTCGACTAGGTAAATGATAAAAACAGAATTTTTGATGTGGAATGCTAACCAACATAGTTTTTCAATGTTATTCTCTTAATTGTGGCATGAATGTTCAGATCTGAAAGATTCAAGATAAAAGATTATATTGACATAACAAATAATAGTACTTCAAGCATACAACAAAGCAATCATGTCTTCTCAAAATACTATGGCTAAAGAAAGTTATCCCTACAAAATCATATAGTCTGGCTATGCTCCCTCTTCATCACACAAAATATTCATATCATGCACAACCCCGATTTTAGCCGAGCACTTGTTTTCATACTCTATTCTTTCAAACCTTTCAACTTTCACGCAATAAAAGAGCGTGAGCCATGGAAATAGCACTATGGGTGGAATAGAGATGTGGTTGTGGAGAAGACAAAAAGGAGGGAGATAGTCTCACATCAACTAGGCATATCAACGGGCTATGGAGATGCCCGTCAATAGATATCAATGTGAGTGAGTAGGGATTAACATGCAACGGATGCACTAGAGCTAAATATGTATGAAAGCTCAACAAAATAAACTAGTAGGTGTGCATCCAACTTGCTTGCTCACAAAGACCTAGGGCATTTGAGGAAGCCCATCGTTGGAATATACAAGCCAAGTTCTATAATGAAAATTCCCACTAGTATATAAAAGTGACTAAGCATGAGACTCTCTATCATGAAGAACATGGTGCTACTTTGAAGCACAAGTGTGGAAAAAAGATAGTAGCAATCGTCCCTTTTTTCTTTTTTTTTCTTTTTTCTCTCTTTTTTCCTTTTTTGGGCCTTTTTTTTCTTTGGCCTTCCCTTTTTTCTTTTTTTTTGCAGAGGGGCTTTATTGATTTAACTTTTCCTTCCATGGGACAATGCTCTAATAATGATGATCATCACACTTTCATTACAACTCGATATTACAACTCGATACTACAACAAAGTATGACTCTATATGAATGCCTCCGGCGGTCTATCGGGATGTGCAATGAATCAAGAGTGACATGTATGAAAAGTTATGCATGGTGGCCTTGCCACAAATACGATGTCAACTACATGATCATGCAATGGCAATATGACAATATGATGCATGTCATATGAACGGAACGGTGGAAAGTTGCATGGCAATATATCTCGGAATGGCTATGGAAATGCCATGATAGGTAGGTATGGCGGCTGTTTTGAGGAATAATATGGTGGCTGTTTTGAGGAAGGATATATAGTGGGTGTATGGTACCGGCGAAAGTTGCGGGATACAAGAGAGGCTAGTAATGGTGGAAGGGTGAGAGTGCGTATAATCCATGGACTCAACATTAGTCATAAGAACTCATATACTTATTGCAAAAATCTACGAGTCATCAAAACAAAGCAATCAACGCATGCTCCTAGGGGGCAGGTTGGTAGGAGTTAACCATCGCGCGCCCCGACCTCCACACAAAGGTTGGCACTTTACAAATACTTCATGCTCTAACTTCGTCACATAGCGGTTCACCATACGTGCATGCTATGGGAATCACTAACCTTAACACAAGTATTTCTCAATTTCATAATAACTCTACTAGCATGACTCTAATATCATTATCCTCATATCTCAAAACAATTATCAGCATCCAACATCTCATCATATTCAGTGCACTTAGTGTGAAAGTTTTTACTACATTGATATTGGATGTCTTATCATGTGAAGACTAGTTTTATAGCCTAAACACATTGACATGCTGTTTTAATAGACTCTCAAAAGGATATAAGTGAAGCATGAGAGTTAAAAAAATCTTCAAAATATTATCACCACCGTGCTCTAAAATATATAAGTGAAGCACTAGAGCAAAACTATTCAACTCAAAAGATATAAGTGAAGCACATAGAATGTTCTAACAATTCCTAGGCCATATTTAACTCTCTCAAATAGGTGTGTCCAGCAAGGATAATTGTGGCAAACTAACAAGCAAAGACTCAAATTATACAAGACGCTCCAAGCAAAACACATATCATGTGGTGAAGAAAAATATAGCTCCAAGTATAGTTACCGATGGTTGAAGACGAAAGAGGGGATGCCTTCCCGGGGCATCCCCAAGCTTAGGCTTTTGATTGTCCTTGAATTTTACTTGGGGTGCCATGGGCATCCCCAAGATTAGGCCCTTGCTACTCTTTGTTCCATAGTCCATCAAAGCAATACTCAAAACTTGGAAACTTCACAACACAAAACTTATACAAAAATTCTCGTGAGCTCCGTTAGTATAGGAAAACAAATCACTACTCAAAGGTACTGCAATGAATTAATTCTTTGTTTATATTGATGTTAAACCTACTGTATTCCAACTTCTCTATGGTTCATAGCTCCCAATATTACTCATAGATGCATTGAAATAAGCAAACAACACACGAAAAACAGAATCTGTCACAAACAGAACAGTCTGTAGTAATCTGCAGGTTTCGCATACTTCTGTAACTCCAAAAAATTCAAACTAAATTGGTAAACGTGAGGAATTTGTCTATTAATGATCTGCAAAAAAAATCAAATAAATAGCACGCTCCAGTAAAATCTGATGACCATTCTGGCGAGCGCTAACGATTCTGTTTTTCACATCAAGATCACATAAACTTCACACAAGTCTTCCCAAAGGTTCTACTTGGCACAAACACTAAACAAAACATGAAACCACATCTAAACGGAAGCTAGATGTAATATCTATTCCCTAACAGCAGCAAAAAAAATTGGGTTGCCTCCCAACAAGCGCTATCATTTTACGCCCCTAGCTAGGCACGAAACAAAATAGATCTAGGTATTGCCATCTTTGATCTTCACCCTTTTAGTGGTGTCAAGCTCGAATCCGGGAAGTTCTTTACGTTTCCCTTCATATTCGGAAATCTTTAGATCTAAAGCATCGAGCCAATTATTACAAAGAGTAATCAACATATTCATGCGTTGGAGATTCCCACTAACACTTTTAAGAGGTTCAAGAGACTTTTGCAACATTTTTGTTACTTCACAAATTTTCTCAAAAACTTGCGTCCCTTTCTGGGTTGAATTTGACCCTTTTTGGGGAGGTATTGTTCCCACTATTCCCTCTATAATTTCATGCGCAATACTAGGATCAACTTCGATAAAATTCCCTTTGGCAACGCAATCCAAGAGTTGTCTATGAGACATATTTAATCCAACATAAAAATTGCGAAGCAAGATTCTAAAAATCACCTCTAAGGTGCACTTACGATAAGATTCCATCATCCTAACCAAGCATCTTTTAAGTTTTCTCCTTGCTTTTGCTTGAAGTGAAGCACTTCAAACTCGGGAGACAAAGGAGCGGATAAGGGACTAGCCATAATGACAAGCAAGCAAGCAAACGATTAACACACGACGGAAGAAGGGCAAATAAAACGGCAAGGGTGAAGTGGGGGAGAGGAAAACGAGAGGCAACAAATTTAATGCGAAGGATAAGGGTTTGTGATAGGTACTTGGTATATGACTTTTGCGTAAGCCTCCCCGGCAACGGCGCCAGAAATTCTTCTTGCTACTTCTCGAGCTTGCGTTGTATTCCCTCGACGAGGAACGGGAGATGCAGCACAGTAGCGTAAGTATTTCCCTCAGTTTTTGAGAACCAAGGTATCAATCCAGTAGGAGACCACGCGCGAGTCCCTCGCACCTGCACAAACAAATAAGAATTTCGCAGCCAACACGATAAGGGGTTGTCAATCCCTTTACGGTCACTTACGAAAGTGAGATCTGATAGAGATGATAGTTTATATTTTTGGTATTTTTGTTTATAAGAACAGAATGTAAAAGCGGAAAAAGTAAAGTAGATGTTGATTGATCTGTTGAGAATAGACTCGGGGGCCATAGTGTTCTCTAGTGGCTTCTCTCATGATAGCGATATTCAACGGCGGATAAACAATTTACTGTCAAGCAATTGATAGAAAAGCGAATAATTATGAAACTATCTAGGCATGATCATTGTATATAGGCATCACGTCCGAGACAAGTAGAGCGACTCTCGCCTGCATCTACTACTATTACTCCACACATCGACCGCTATCTAGCATGCATCTAGTGTATTGAGTTCATAAGAATAGAGTAACGCCTTAAGCAAGATGACATGATGTAGAGGGATAAACTCAAGCAATATGATATAAACCCCATCTTTTTATCCTCGATGGCAACATTACAATACGTGCCTTGCTGCCCCTACTGTCACTGGGAAAGGACACCGCAAGATTGAACCCAAAGCCAAACACTTCTCTCATTGCAAGAACTATAGATCTAGTAGGCCAAACCAAACCAATAATTAGAAGAGACTTGGAAGGATATTATGAGCACACATAAAGAGTTCAGAAAAGAACCAAATATTACTCATAGATAATCTTGATCATAAACTCACAATTCATCGGATCTCGACAAACACACCGCAAAAAGAGATTACATCGAATAGATCTCCTTGAAGACCGAGGAGAACTTTGTATTGAGATCCAGAGAGAGAGAAGAAGCCATCTAGATATTAGCTATGGATCCAAAGGTCTGTGGTAAACTACTCACAACTCATGGTGAGGGCGATGATGATGATGTAGAAGCACTTCGTGATGGACCCCCCCCCCTCCGACGGTGCTCCGGAACAGGCTCCAAAATGGGATCTCACGGGAACAGAAGGTTACGGCGGTGGAATTAGGGTTTTCTCTCTGTTGCTGATGGTTTCGGGGTACGTAGGCTTATATAGGAGGAAGGAGGACACCGGGGGACTCACGAGGGGCCCACGAGGCAGGGGGCGCGCCCTGGGAAGGGGGGCGCGCCCCCCACCCTCGTGGGCACCTCGTGGCCCCTACTCCATGGTTCTCAAGTCTCCCGTGCATGATTTTCTCCAAAAATATCTCTCTCGAAGGTTTCATTCCATTTGGACTCCATTTGATATTCCTTTTCAGCAAAACCCTGAAACAGGCAAAAAACAGCAATCTGGACTGGGCCTTTGGGTCCCAAAAATGATATAAAAGTGTATGACAAAGCCCATTAAACATCCAAGACATCATAAATAATAGCATGGAACAATCAAAAATTGTAGACACGTTGGAGACGTATCAAGCATCCCCAAGATTAATTCCTGCTCGTCCTCGAGTAGGTAAATGATAAAAACAGAATTTTTGATGTGGAATGCTAACCAACATAGTTTTTCAATGTAATTCTCTTAATTGTGGCATGAATGTTCAGATATGAAAGATTCAAGATCAAAGTCTATATTGACATAAGAAATAATAATACTTCAAGCATACTAACAAAGCAATCATGTCTTCTCAAAATACTATGGCTAAAGAAAGTTATCCCTACAAAATCATATAGTCTGGCTATGCTCCCTCTTCATGACACAAAATATTCATATCATGCACAACCCCGGTTTCAACCAAGAACTTGTTTTCGTACTCTATGCTTTCAAACCTTTCAACTTTCACGCAATACATGAGTGTGAGCCATGGACATAGCACTATGGGTGGAATAGAGATGTGGTTGTGGAGAATACAAAAAGGAGGGAGATAGTCTCACATCAACTAGGCGTATCAACGGGCTATGGAGATGCCCATCAATAGATATCAATGTGAGTGAGTAGGGATTGGCATGCAACGGATGCACTAGAGCTAAATATGTATGAAAGCTCAGCAAAAGAAACTAGTGGGTGTGCATCCAACTTGCTTGCTCACGAAGACCTAGGTCATTTGAGGAAGCCCATCGTTGGAATATACAAGCCAAGTTCTATAATGAAAATTCCCACTAGTATATAAAAGTCACTAAGCATGAGACTCTCTATCATGAAGAACAGGGTGCTACTTTGAAGCACAAGTGTGGAAAAAAGATAGTAGCAATTGTACCTTTTTTCTTTTTTTCTTTTTCTCACTTTTTTTCCTTTTTTTGGGCATTTTTTTCTTTGGCCTTCCTTTTTTTTCTTTTTTTTGCGGAGGGGCTTTATTGATTTAGCCTTTCCTCCCATGGGACAATGCTCTAATAATGATGATCATCACACTTTCATTACAACTTGATATTACAACTCGATACTACAACAAAGTATGACTCTATATGAATGCCTCCAGCGGTGTACCGGGATGTGCAATGAATCAAGAGTGACATGCATGAAAAGTTATGCATGGTGGCATTGCGACAAATACGATGTCAACTACATGATCATGCAATGGCAATATGACAGTATGATGCGTGTCATATGAACGGAACGGTGGAAAGTTGCATGGTAATATATCTCGGAATGGCTATGGAAATGCCATGATAGGTAGCTATGGTGGCTGTTTTGAGAAATAATATGGTGGCTGTTTTGAGGAAGGATATATAGTGGGTGTATGGTACCGGCGAAATTTGCGCGGTACAAGAGAGGCTAGCAATGGTGGAAGGGTGCGAGTGCGTATAATCCATGGACTCAACATTAGTCATAAGAAATCATATACTTATTGCAAAAATCTACGAGTCATCAAAACAAAGCAATCAGCACATGCTGCTAGGGGGAGGTTGGTAGGAGTTAACCATCGCGCGCCCCGACCTCCACACAAAGGTTGGCACTTTACAAATACTCCAGGCTCTAACTTCGTCACATAGCGGTTCACCATACGTGCATGCTACGGGAATCACTAACCTTAACACAAGTATTCCTCAATTTCATAATAACTCCGCTAGGATGACTCTAATATCACTATCCTCATATCTCAAAACAATTATGAAGCATCCAACATCTCATCATATTCAATGCACTTAGTGTGAAAGTTTTTACTACATTGATATTGGATGCCTTATCATGTGAAGACTAGTTTTATAAACTAAACACATTACCATGTTGTTTTAATAGACTCTCAAAAGGATATAAGTGAAGAATGAGAGTTCAACAATTTCTTCAAAATATTATCACCACCGTGCTCTAAAAGATATAAGTGAGGCACTAGAGCAAAACTATTCAACTCAAAAGATATAAGTGAAGCACATAGACTGTTCTAACAATTCCTAGGCCATATTTAACTCTCTCAAATAGGTGTGTCCAGCAATGATAATTGTGGCAAACTAACAAGCAAAGACTCAAATTATACAAGACGCTCCAAGCAAAACACATATCATGTGGTGAAGAAAAATATAGCTTCAAGTATAGTTACCGATGGATGAAGACGAAAGAGGGGATGCCTTCCCGGGGCATCCTCAAGACTAGGATTTTGATTGTCCTTGAATTTTACTTGGGGTGCCATGGGCATACCCAAGCTTAGGCCCTTGCTACTCTTTGCTCCATAGTCCATCAAAGCAATACTCAAAACTTGAAAACTTCACAACACAAAACTTATACAAAAATTATCGTGAGCTCCGTTAGTATAAGAAAACAAATCACTACTCAAAGGTACTGCAATTAATTCATTCTCTGTTTATATTGGTGTCAAACCTACTGTATTCCAACTTCTCTATGGTTCATAGCTCCCAATATTACTCATAGATGCATTGAAATAAGCAAACAACACACGAAAAACAGAATCTGTCAAAAACAGAACAGTCTGTAGTAATCTGCAGGTTTCACATACTTCTGTAACTCCAAAAAATTCAAACTAAATTGGTAAACATGAGGAATTTGTCTATTAATGATCTGCAAAAAACAAATCAAATAAATAGCACGCTCCAGTAAAATCTGATGACCATTCTCGCGAGCGCTAATGATTCTATTTTTCACAGCAAGATCACATAAACTTCACACAAGTCTTCCCAAAGGTTCTACTTGGCACAAACACTAAACAAAACATGAAACCACATCTAAACGGAAGCTAGATGCAATATTTATTCCCAAACAGCAGCAACAGAAATTGGGTTGCCTCCCAACAAGCGCTATCGTTTTACGCCCCTAGCTAGGCACGATACAAAATAGATCTAGGTATTGCCATCTTTGATCTTCACCCTTTTAATGGTGTCAAGCTCGAATCCGGGAGGTTCTTTACGTTTCCCTTCATATTCGGAAATCTTTAGATCTAAAGCATCGAACCAGTTATTACAAAGAGTAATCAACATATTCATGCAGTGCAGATTCCCACTAACACTTTTAAGAGGTTCAAGAGACTTTTGTAATATTTTTGTTACTTCACAAATTTTCTCAAAAACTTGCGTCCCTTTCTGGGTTGAAATTGACCCTTTTTGGGGAGGTATTGTTCCCACTATTCCCTTTATACTTTCATGCGCAATACTGGGATCAACTTCGATAAAATTTCCTTTGGCAACACAATCCAAGAGTTGTCTATGAGACATATTTAATCCAACATAAAAACTGCGAAGCAAGATTCTAAAATTCACCTCTAAGGTGCACTTACGATGAGATTCCATCATCCTAAACCAAGCATCTTTTAAGTTTTCTCCTTGCTTTTGCTTGAAGTGAAGCACTTCAAACTTGGGAGACAAAGGAGCGGATAAGGGACTAGCCATAATGACAAGCAAGTGATACGTCTCCAACGTATCTATAATTTTTATTGTTCCATGCTATTATTTATGAAGTCTTGGATGTTTAATGGGCTTTATCATTCGGTTTTATATCATTTTTGGGATTAACCTACTAACCCAAAGGCCCAGTCCAGATTGCTATTTTTTTGTCTATTTCAGCGTTTTGCAAAAAAGGAATATCAAACGGAGTCCAAACTGAATGAAACCTTCGCGAGAGATATTTTTGGAGGAAATCATGCTCGGGAAACGTCAGGACCGAGTTAGGGGGCAAAGAGCAAGCCCTCGAGGGTGGGGGCGCGCCCCCTTCCCAAGGTGCGCCCCCTGCCTCGAGGCTGGCCCACACGGTCCCCGGTGCCCTCCTTCTTCCTATATATACCTACGTACCCCAGAAACTCCATACGCAGAGAAAAAACCCTAATTCCACCGCCGTAGCTTCTGTTCCCGTGGAGATCCCATCTTGGAGCCTGTTCCGGGAGGGGGATCCATCAAGGAGGCCTTCATCATCATCAGCATCGCCCTCACCATGAGTTGTGAGTAGTTTACCATAGACCTTCGGGTCCATAGCTAGTATCTAGATGGCTTCTTCTCTCTCTTTGGATCTCAATACAAAGTTCTCCTCGGTCTTCGAGGAGATCTATTCGATGTAATCTCTTTTTGCGGTGTGTTTGTCGAGATCCGATGAATTGTGAGTTTATGATAAAGGTTATCTATGAAAGATATATGGTTCTTCTCTGAAATTTTTATGTGTGATCATAATATCCTTGCAAGTCTATTCGAATTATAGGTTTGGTTTGGCCTACTAGATCTATAGTTCTTGCAATGGGAGAAGTGCTTGGCTTTGGGTTCTATCTTGCGGTGTCCTTTCCCAGTGACAGTAGGGACAGCAAGGCATGTATTGTATTGTTGCCATCGAGGATAAAAAGATGGAGTTTACATCATATTGCTTGAGTTTATCCCTCTACATCATGTCATCTTGCTTAAGGCGTTACTCTGTTCGTATGAACTCAATACACTAGATGCATGCTGGATAGCGGTCGATGTGTGGAGTAATAGTAGTAGATGCAGGCAGGAGTCGGTCTACTTGTCTCGGACGTGATGCCTATATACAATGATCATGCCTAGATAGTCTCATAATTATTCGCTTTTCTATGAATTGCTCGACAGTAATTTGTTTACCCGCCGTAGAATATCGCGATCATGAGAGAAGCCACTAGAGAGAACTATAGCCCCCGGGTCTATTCTCAACATATCAATCTACATCTGCTTTACTTTTCTTGCTTTTATTTGCTATTTTATTAAACAAAAAATACCAAAAATATAATTATCATCTCTATCAGATCTTACTCTCGTAAGTGACCGTAAAGGGATTGACAACTCCTTATCGCGTTGGCTGTGAAGTTCTTATTTGTTTGTGCAGGTGCGAGGGACTGGCGCGTGGTCTCCTACTGGATTGATACCTTGGTTCTCAAAAGCTGAGGGAAATACTTACGCTACTGTACCGCATCTCCCTTTCCTCTTCGAGGGAATACAACGCAAGCTCAAGAGGTAGCAAGAAGAATTTCTGGCCCCGTTGCCGGGGAGACTCACGCCAAGTCAAGTCAAGATTTGCCATCCCGTCAACTTGCCAATTTCTGGCGTCGTTGTCGGGGAGGCTTACGCAAAAGTCATATACCAATACCTATCACAAACCCTTATCCTTCGATTTACATTTATTTGCCTCTCGTTTTCCTCTCCCCCACTTCACCCTTGCCGTTTTATTTGCCCTTCTTCCGCCGTGTGTTTTTCGTTCGCTTGCTTCTTGTTCGCTTGTGTGTGTTGGATTGCTTGCTTGTCACTATGGCTCAGAACAATACCAAATTGTGTGACTTTTCCAATACCAACAACAATGATTTTATTAGCACTCCGATTGCTCCTATTACCGATGCTGAATCTTGTGAGATCAATGCTGCTTTGTTGAATCTTGTCATGAAATATCAATTCTCCGGCCTTCCTAGTGAAGATGCCACTACCCATCTAAACAACTTTGTTTATTTGTGTGACATGCAAAAGAAAAGGGATACGGATAAAGATATTGTTAAATTGAAGTTATTTCCGTTTTCACTTAGAGATCGTGCTAAAACTTGGTTCTCCTCTGTGCCTAGAAATAGTATTGATTCGTGGAATAAGTGCAAAGATGCTTTTATCTCTAAGTATTTCCCTCCTGCTAAGATCATCTCTCTTAGAAACGATATTATCAATTTTAAGCAACTAGATCATGAGCATGTTGCACAAGCTTGGGAGAGAATGAAATTGATGTTACGTAATTGCCCTACACATGGTTTGAATCTATGGATGATTATTCAGAACTTTTATGCTGGCTTGAATTTTTCTTCTAGAAATCTTTTAGACTCGGCCGCCGGAGGCACTTTCATGGAAACCACCCTAGGAGAAGCTACCAAACTCCTAGATAATATTATGGTTAATTATTCTTAATGGCACACCGAAAGATCTACTAGTAAAAAAGTGCATGCTATTGAAGAAATTAGTGTTTTGAGTGGAAAGATGGATGAACTTATGAAATTATTTGCTGCCAAGAGTGCTTCTTCTAATCCTAATGATATGCCTTTGTCCACTTTGATTGAGAATAACAATGAATCTTTGTATGTGAATTTTGTTGGTAGGAATAATTTTGGTAACAATGCTTATAGAGGTAATTTTAATCCTAGGCCTTTCCTAGTAATTCCTCTAATAATTTTGGTAATTCCTACAACAACTCTTATGGAAAGATGCCTTCTGAATTTGAAACTAGTGTTAAGGAGTTTATGATCTCGGAAAAGAATTTCAATGCTATGCTTGAAGCGAAATTGCTTAAGGTTGATGAATTGGCTAGAAGTGTGGATATAATTACTCTTGATGTTGATTCTTTGAAACTTAGATCCATCCCACCTAAGCATGATATCAATGAGTCTCTCAAAGCCATGAGAATTTCCATTGATGAATGCAAAGAAAGAACAGCTAGAATGCGTGCTAAAAGAGAAGATTATATTAAATCGTGTTCTTCTAGTTATCGTGAAAATAAAGATGAAGATCTGAAAGTTAGTGATGTATCTCCTATTAGATCCTTGTTTTCTAGTATTAATCTTGATGAAAACATGATTGGAGATGATTCTGCTTTAAGGTGTCCCAATGATTCAGAGTTTTTAGATCTTGATGCTAAAATTGCTAAAAGTGGGAGTGAAGATTATTAATACTTTTCATAGTGATGAACCCACTACTTTGGATTTCAAGGGATTCAATTATGATAATTGCTCTTTGATTGATTGTATTTCCTTGTTGCAATCCGTGCTAAATTCTCCTCATGCTTATAGTCAAAAATAAAGCTTTCACTAAACATATAGTTGATGCTTTGATGCAATCTTATGAAGAAAAACTTGATGAATGGGAACCTACTATCAAAATAAAAATAAAAGATCATGAATGCTATGCTTTGTGTGATTTGGGTGCAAGTGTCTCCACTATTCCAAAAACTTTGTGTGATTTGCTAGGGTTCCATGAGCTTGATGATTGTTCTTTAAATTTGCATCTTGCGGATTCCACTATTAAGAAGCCCATGGGGAGAATTAATGATGTTCTTATTGTTGCCAATAGGAATTATGTGCCCGTAGATTTCATCGTTCTTGATATAGATTGCAATCCTTCATGTCCTATTATTCTTGGTAGACCTTTCCTTAGAACGATTGGTGCATTTATTGATATGAAGGAAGGAAATATTAGATTCCAATTTCCGTTAAGGAAAGGCATGGAACACTTTCCTAGAAAGAAAATCAAATTACCATATGAATCTATCATGAGAGCCACTTATGGATTGCCTTCCAAAGATGGCAATACCTAGATCTATCTTGTATCGTGCCTAGCTAGGGGCGTAAAACTACACCGCTTGTTGGGAGGCAACCCAATTTTATGTTTTTTTCTTTTATTGCTGTTAGGGAATAAATATTGCATCTAGCCTCTGATTAGATGTGGTTTCATATTTTGTTTAGTGTTTGTACCAAGTAGAACCTTTGGTAAGACTTGTGTGAAGTTTATATGATCTTGCTGTGAAAAACAGAATCGTTAGCGCTGTCTTAAGTAGATTTCAGATTTTACTGGAGCGTGATTTTTAGTTGATTTTTCTTGATGCTGATTTGTATAAAAATAGCGAAAATTTACCAATTTAGTTTGAATTTTTTGGAGTTCCAGAAGTAGGCGAACCCAGCAGATTACTACAGACTGTTCTGTTTTTGACATATTCTGTTTTTCGTGTGCTGTTTGCTTATTCCGATGCATCTATGAGTAATATTGGAGGATATGAACCATAGAGAACTTGGAGTACAGTAGGTTTAACACAAATATAAACAAATAATGAATTCCTTGCTGTACCTTTAAGTGGTGGTTTGCTTTCTCTTACTAACGGAGCTCACGAGAATTTTTGTCTAAGTTTTGTGTTGTGAAGTTTTCAAGTTTTGAGTATTGCTTTGATGGACTATGGAAAAAGGAGTAGCAAATGCCTAAGCTTGGGTATGCCCATGGAACCCCAAGTAAATTCAAGATAATCAAAAGCCTAAGCCTGGGGATGCCCCGGGAAGGCATCCCCTCTTTCGTCTTTATCCATCGGTAACTATACTTCGAGCTATATTTTTATTCGCAACATGTTATGCGTTTTGCTTGGAGCGTCTTGTATAATTTGAGTCTTTGCTTGTTAGTTTGCCACAATCATCCTTGCTGGACACACCTATTTGAGAGAGTTAAATGTGGCCTAAAATTGTTAGAACACTCTATGTGCTTCACTTATATCTTTTGAGTTGAATAGTTTTTGCTCTAGTGCTTCACTTATATCTTTTAGAGCATGGTGGTGGTAATATTTTGTAGAAATTGTTGAACTCTCATGCTTCACTTATATCTATTTGAGAGTCTATTAAAACAGCATGGTAAAGTGTTTAGGCTAAAGAAACTAGTCTTCACATGATAAACATCCAATGTCAATGTAGTAAAAAAAATCACATCAAGTGCATTGAATAGAAAGAGATATTGGATGCTTGATAATTGTTTTGAGACATGAGGATAGTGATATTAGAGTCATGCTAGTGGAGTTATTATGAAATTGAGAAATACTTGTGTTAAGGTTAGTGATTCCCGTAGCATGCACGTATGGTGAACCGTTGTGTGACTAAGTTAAAGCATGAGGTATTTGTAGAGTGTCAACCTTTGTGTGGAGGTCGGGGGCGCGCGATGGTTAACTCCTACCAACCTCCCCCCTAGGGGCATGCGTTGATTGCTTTGTTTTGATGACTCATAGATTTTTTCAATAAGTATATGAGTTCTTATGACTAATGTTGAGTCCATGGATTATACACACTCTCACCCTTCCACCATTGCTAGCCTCTCTTGTACCGCACAACTTTTGCCGGTGCCATAAACCCACTATTTATCCTTCCTCAAAACAGCCACAGTAGCCACAGTACCGCGCTACTTCTCGAGCTTGCGTTGTATTCCCTCGAAGAGGAAAGGGAGATGCAGCACAGTAGCGTAAGTATTTCCCTCAGTTTTTTAGAACCAAGGTATCAATTCAGTAGGAGACCACGCGCGAGTCCGTCGCACCTACACAAACAAATAAGAACTTCGCAGCCAACGCGATAAGGGGTTGTCAATCCCTTTACGGTCACTTATGAAAGTGAGATCTGATAGAGATGATAGTTTATATTTTTGGTATTTTTGTTTATAAGAACAGAAAGTAAAAGCGGAAAAAGTAAAGTAGATGTAGATTGATATGTTGAGAATAGACCCGGGGGCCATAGTGTTCTCTAGTGGCTTCTCTCATGATAGCGATATTCTACGATGAGTAAACAAATTACTGTTGAAGAGTTGATAGAAAAGCGAATAATTATGAGACTATCTAGGCATGATCATTGTATATAGGCATCATGTCCGAGACAAGTAGACCGACTCCCCCCTACATCTACTACTATTACTCCACACATCGACCGCTATCCAGCATGCATCTAGTGTATTGAGTTCATAAGAACAGAGTAACGCCTTAAGCAAGATGACATGATGTAGAGGGGTAAACTCAAGCAATATGATATAAACCCCATATTTTTATCCTCGATGGCAACAATACAATACGTGCCTTGCTGCACCTACTGTCACTGGGAAAGGACACCGCAAGATTGAACCCAAAGCCAAGCACTTCTCCCATTGCAAGAACTATAGATCTAGTAGGCCAAACCAAACCAATAATTTGAAGAGACTTGCAAGGATATTATGAGCACACATAAAGAGTTTAGAAAAGAACCAAATATTTCTCATAGATAATCTTGATCGTAAACTCACAAATCATCGGATCTCGACAAACACACCGAAAAAAGAGATTACATCGAATAGATCACCTTGAAGACCGAGGAGAACTTTGTATTGAGATCCACAGAGAGAGAGAAGAGGCCATTTAGATACTAGCTATGGACCCGAAGGTCTGTGGTAAACTACTCACAACTCATGGTGAGGGCGATGATGATGATGTAGAAGCACTCCGTGATGGATCCCCCCTCCGGCGGAGCTCCGGAACAGGCTCCAAGATGGGATCTCACGGGAACAGAAGGTTACGACGGTGGAATTAGGGTTTTCTCTCTGTTGCTGATGGTTTCGGGGTACGTAGACTTATATAGGAGGAAGGAGGACACCGGGGGACTCGTGAGGGGTCCACGAGGCACGAGGGTGCGCCCTGGGAAGGGGGGCGCGCCCCCCACCCTCGTGGGCACCTCGTGGACCCTACTCCGTGGTTCTCAAGTCTCCCGTGCGTGATTTTCTCCAAAAATATCTCTCCCGAAGGTTTCATTCCGTTTGGACTCCGTTTGATATTCCTTTTCTGCAAAACCCTAAAACAAGCAAAAACAGCAATCTGGACCGGGCCTTTGGGTTATTAGGTTAGTCCCAAAAATGATATAAAAGTGTATGACAAAGCCCATTAAACATCCAAGACATCATAAATAATATCATGGAACAATAAAAAATTATAGATACGTTGGAGACGTATCATGATACCACGCGTACAAGCCCGCTGCACAGGCTAACATTGGAAGTCGTGTTCGGCTCCCCCGATAACTTCCGAAGCAAAGATTTAATCTTTGACATCGCTCCGTTCCAAAGTGGCTATCGCACACTACTCGGAAGAATGGCCTTCGCTCGCTTTAATGCAGTCCCGCATTATGCCTAGTTAAAGCTCAAAATGCTTGGACCACGTGGCGTCGTAACAGTCAATGGAAATATGGACCGCTCCCTCCGTACGGAGGAGGACACTGCGACCCTAGTGGCCGAGGTTCAAAGCGGCCTATTCAGGCCGAATAGCTCATCGGTCGTCAAGACCACATACACGGCTAAACGTGTCCGGTCTGCACTACAATGTGGCAGCTCAGAAGAACCTAAGCTCGATTAGCAGTTGCGCCCATGTCGGCTGCCCCATAAGATGGCAGCATATGTACCTCACGCACACAATTATGCCCTTAAAATAGCTTGGGCGATGCTGGGGGCACACAACATATAAGTAGTCCCTAGTTCGGCTTGACTCTATTAGGACTCTAAAATACATCTTTGTCACATCCCTAGTTAGTGCTTGCATTAGGACTAGCTAGAGTGTGCATCATGTTTACTTTCCACAGAAACTTGAAATGGGAATGACAGAAACCCCAACACCCCGCTTCTAACAACCAGGGCTTAACAAAATCTTTTCCAATGTACCCAAAATGCCCTTCAAAAATGTTCATCATCTTTTCCTTTGTCTTAAACCTCTGCCAAAAATGGTGCACAATTTTCTAGGACATCCAAGGTCTCTGGATTAATTCATATTGTAATTGCATTTGGGCATTTAAATGCTATAAAATATTTTATGTGCCCAAATAATCATAAACTAAAATGTTCCATACTGTTCATATTATATACAGTGGGCATGACTACTTTTATGAGTTATAAAAATGTTCTAGCATTTTTATTAATTCAACAAAGTTGCAAAAGAAACAAAACAGAAAGGAAATAGAAAAAAAGAGACAGGGGGACAGCCCACTCACCTGGGCCACTTGCCTGGCTTGGCCCAGCACGGCCCAGCCCGCTGGCGACCGCCAGTCGTCCTCCTCCTCTCGCCAGGAGGACGGGGCGCGTGGCCGCGGCGTGCACGCACGCGTCCGGCCACCTCCTGCATGGCTGCCTGCATCCCCCGACGCCTCGACGCTCCTACGCGTCGCCACGCAACTCCTGGCTCCTCCCTCACTCTCCCCCGTGTCCCCCCCCCTCTGATGGGCCTCGAACCCCTCGTTGGTTACCCCAAGTGGAAGGTGTAAGATGCAGTATGTAGAAGTGTTTTCCCTTAGCAAAGATGCCAAGGATCGAATCCCCAGAGACTCCTAGGTTCAACAAGTAGGTGTCAACTGCTAACGGCGCGTATTAGCAATCAACGTGGACCCGCACACAGATACAAATAAATTTGCTCCCAACGAGTACAGAGAGGTTGTCAATCCCTCCGGCCTTGTAGTTCACAAAGGGTTAAAAGCAAATGATAGTAGTGATAGATAATGTTTTGCAATAGTAAGTAAATAGCGAAAAGTAAATAGCGGATGTGATCAATGATGGTAATATGGACCGGAGTCTCATGATGTTCACTAGTGATGTCTCTCTCCCAAAAGACGATAAAACAGCTATGTGAGGTAAACAAATTACAGCTGGGCAATTGACAGGACCACGAACGCAAACCAATGCAGACTACATTGCAAGAAAGGTTCAGGTTCAAAGCATGGGCGGTACGCCAAAGTAAGTAGACCGAAATCCATCAATATCTACTACTAATCATCCACCTTGAGATATCTATCCAGAACATCTCGCTGGTATTAAGTTGCGAGTCCCACCCATAGTGTAAACTCAATGCAACAGACAACTGCATTAAAAGAACTTTGCGTAAAGTAAACAATCCTTGCACCCGCAGGCACAAGCACCGTTGTTTTCCCCCTTGTGGCAACAGCACATCCCCTAGACTCGTGTTTCTGTCACTCAAGCTAGTCATCGAGGGGCATGAACCCACAATCGAGCATAACGTTCCCTCTTGGAGTCACTACGTATTACTTGGCCAAAGCAATAAATAACAACGGAGAACATGCAAGAATTACTTATGAACATAAATATAAAAGAGGTAGATCAAATATATTACTCAAGATCAATCTGAACATAATCCCATAATCCATCGGATCCCAACAAACTCAACATAGCAACAACATAAGGATTACATATGTGCCTCGGTCATGTAGGGCAGCTCACGAGGACTAATTCGTGAAGCACAAGAACGGGAGGAGAACATCACATAGCTACTGGTCATGGACTCATGGTCCAAGGGAGACTACTCACGAGTCATCCGGGTGGCGTCCATGGTGGTGGAGAAGCTCCTGGTGGTGATCCTCCCCTCCGGCAGGGTGCCGTGAAGAGTTCTCCTGGTGCTCCCGATCTTGGAAGCGGCGGCGGCAGCGGAACAGAGATGGAATCGCGAAAAGAGTTCCTGTTCTGAGGGTTTCGGAGGACGCTTTAAATATATGCCAAAGGGGAGCATCGGGGAAGCTTCGGGGGGCCCAGGCGCCCCCCCGGCGCGGCCCAAGGGAGGGCGCGCCGCCAGGGCGCCTGGAGCCCTGGTGCCCCCCCCCCCCCGGCTGCCCTTCGGACGCACGGTAGTTTCCGGAACGCTGATTTTTTATATAATTTTTCTGGATTTTTCCTGGCAGTTCTCGTAACGTGAAAACCTGAAATACAAAAACAGCCGAAAACAGAAACTGGCACTGGGGTGCACTGGATTTGTAAGTTAGTCCAAATATGATCAAAAGTGTATGGAAGTGTATGAATATCATAGAAATATCACCCAAAAGTGGCATGGAGCAAGCAGAAATTATAGATACGTTTTGGACGTATCAACATCCCCAAGCTTAATTCCTGCTCGTCCTCGAGTAGGTAAATGATAACAAGAATAATTTCTGTGGTGACATGCTATTAACCATATAGGACTTTTTCATAGTCATATGACAAAAGCTTACTGAGACAATGATTCTATATTAATTAAGTTGCCTCATGAGAAAATCACAAATGACTGAAAGTTTTACAACATGACATTGAAGCATCAAATAGATTTGCAATGAACATGATGTGTGAATATGATAAAGTGATATCTAGCTTGCCCCCTTTAGTGAAGCAAACATAAATGTAGGGGCACCTTCAAGGCTTAAGTGATGACTAGATACAATGATTTCAAAATAAACGATATCACAATCATGCAAAAGACAATGCTACTTTGGGACAATGCACATTACACTCAGAATGACAATCATGCTCTCAGTAGTTGGTGCTTGAAGAAAGAAGGTGGAGACTCAACATAAAAGTAAAAGAATGGTTATGTGCTAGAGTTTTTTATTTTGAAAACATGGAAGCAATTTTGTCAACGGTAGTAGTACTTCATATGTGTCATGCATAAGACATCCTATAAGTTACAGCCTCATGCATCGAATACCAACAGTGCTCGCACCTTGTCCTAATTAGCTCGGATTTCCATGGGTTATCATTGCATTACATATGTTTCAACCAAGTGTCACAAAGGGGTACCTCTATGCCACCTGTACAAAGGTCCAAGGAGATAAATCGCATTTGATCTCTCGTTTTTGATAGATCTCAACTTGAGGACATCCATACCGGGACAACATAGAAAATAGATGATGGACTCCTCTTTAATGCATAAGCATATTCTCATAAGAGATTGAGGATTAACGTCCAAGCTAAAACTTCCACCATGATACATGGCTTTGGTTGGCGGACCAATGTTCTTCTCTAACAATATGCATACTCATTCAACCCATGGCAAATCACCCTTACTTCAGACAAGACGAACATGCATAGCAACTCACATGATATTCAACAAAAGTGTGATAGTTGATGGCGTCCCCAGAAACATGGTTACCGCTCAGCAAGCAACTTATAAGAAATAAGATACATAGGCAACATATTCTTTACCACAATAGTTTTTAAGCTACTTTTCCATGAGCTATGTATTGCAAACTTAGTTTGCTTAGTACAGGTGGAGGTTAGCAAAAGACTGGGAGCGACCAACTAAGAGAGCAATGACGGTCATAATCATGCAGAGCGACAAGGCAATATTGAATCAGGCATGGAAGTTATATCGCTACTCAGAAATAAAAGATCATCAAAGCTTGACAGACTTTCTTTACAGTCTTAAATATACGTGAGCATACGCCAAGTCAATCAAAATAAATTCTCGAAGGAAGATATTACTAAACCATACCACATCATAGGCAAACAAATCAAGTTGGTACTCCAATAACACATTGGGAATCCCCCAGCTATTTGAGACTAACCATAAGAAAACCTGAACTACTAAGTGCCATTATGCACGTAGCATCTTTACCATAGACATATTAACTAATGCAACGGAAGCAAACTCTCTTAATTAGATAAGCATGATAATTAAAGAGAGTTCAAGCAACCAACTAAACAAAAGCTCTTTGAAAAGATAAGCATGAATACTAAGAGCAGAGCATGATAGTAGCTATTAAAAGACAAAGAACACACACAGCAAAGATAGACATGAAAATTCTATGTTATGTTCTAGGTAGAAGTGGAGCGTGTTTCTCTCCCACATAAAGAATGCTGAGTTCCGACTCGTTATGAAAAACTAAAAATAAAACTAAAAGCAAGACGCTCCAAGCATAGCAAATAACACATGAAGTGATAAAAATATAGCGAAACGAAAGACGAACTGATAATGTTGATGGAGAAGGGGATGCACGGGGGCATCCCCAAGCTTAGATGCTTGAGTCTCCTTGAATATTTCTTGGGGGTGCATGGGGGCATCCCCAAGCTTGAGCGCTTGACACTCCTGAATGTTTTTATCATCTTCCCTCGCACACTTGAAAACTCCCTTCATACATAACTCATCATAATCTGATTAGTGAGGTTAGTACCCTTAATAAAATAATTATACCTTGCTGGAAATAAAGATATTCTTGAAGTTCTACTGTTTCTCAAGATTGCCAAAAGGTTTTTGCAAAGAAAAAGCAAGCTCTTGATTTGCAAAATGAAGGAAAGGCAAAACAGGACAGAATCTGTGAAAAACAGAACAGCATGTAGTAATCGATTTGTTCGGCGCACTTCTGCAACTCAAATAAAAAAACTCAGAACAGACGCACGAAAGACAATTATATAGAGAACATTGTCGAAAGAATTCAGACCAAAAAGATGATCTGGTGATTTTATACGAATTTTTCTATCCAAGGACAGAATCTGTTTCCTGGACAGCACCTCACAACTTTTGAACTTTCTAGCAATCAGAGGCTATACTTGGCACAAATATGAAAAGCAAAGATACAATGATGATGCTACAGCAGTAAACAACATCAAGACACAACAAAAGCAAAAAAATTATTCATGTGGGCTGCCTCCCAAAAGCACTTTCTTTTATGCCTTTAAGCTAGGCATAATGCATAGAGATCAAGTTTTATCAAGAGTAAAAGAATAGCTAGCCCGTACAACGGACTCAAAAGGTAACTTGATCTTCTTTCGAGGGAAGTGTTCCATCCCTTTCTTGAGAGGAAACTGAAATTTTATATTACCCTCTTTCATGTCAATGATAGCACCAACGGTGCGCAAAAAGGGACGTCCCAAAATAATTGGACATGAAGGATCACATTCAATATCCATAATAGTGAAATCAACGGGAACATAATTATTATTAACAACGATAAGAACATCGTCGATCCTCCCCAAAGGTTTCTTTATGGAAGAATCAACAAGACGAACACCAAAAGAACAAGAATCATAAGGTTTCAATTTAAGCATATCATATATTCTTTTGGGCATAACGGAGGTACTAGCTCCAACATCACATAATGCATAGCAAGAGAAGTCATTCAATTTAATTTTTATCATAGGATCCCAACCATCTTCTAGCTTTCTAGGTATGGAGGCTTCTACTCTAAGTTTCTCCTCCCTAGCTTTGATGAGAGCATTAGTGATATGCTCTATGAAGGCAAGATTAAGCGTGCTAGTGCGAGGGTCTCTAGACATCTTGTGAAGGAAATCAATAACTTCGGTAAGAGTGCAATTATCAAAATCAAGGTCACGAGCATCAAGTAAAGTGGTAGTGGTGTCCTTTAGGTTCACACGTTTGGTAGTTTCTATAGTCATAGCATCACCATTAATAGGTCCATTGGGACCAGGAGTACATTGGGTGCTAAGAGTTTGGATATCCTCAACAACTTTGATAGTAGCAACAGTGTGGTGGGTAGGAAGGCTCTTAATTCTATCCTCTTCCTCCCTTTCTCTAGCCCATCTTTCTTTAAGTTTAGCCATCATCCTAATATTTTCATTAATTTGCACTTGAGTAGCATTAATAGGAATGACTTCCCTCTCCTCAAGAGGAGAAGTTTTAATATTTCGCAATTTTACCTCATTGGCTAAATGGTCTACCTTAAAAGAAAGATCATCTAGTTTATGTAGTTTTTCTTCTACACTCTTATTAAAGGCTTTTTGGGTAGTGATGAAATCTTTAAGCATAATCTCTAGTTCAGTAGTGGAGTTCTTGGTACTAGGATAAGCATTGTTGTTCCCATAAGAATTAGAGGGGGACGGTCTAGGATTGTTACCAAAGTTACTCCTATAAGCATTGTTGTTAAAATTGTTTCTAGAGATAAAGTTCACATCTACTTGTTCTTGAGCAATCAAAGAATTTAAAGGAACATCACGAGGATCAACAGTAGATTGCTTCGATAGTAGAGACATGATCAAGTCAACTTTTTCATTTAAGGAGGAAATCTCCTCGACAGAGTTTACCTTCCTACCTGTTGGAGCGCGTTCGGTGTGCCATTGGGAATAGTTGGTCATCATCTCATCGAGAAGCTTCGTGGCAGCACCAAGTGTAGTTGACATAAAAGTTCCTCCCGCGGCTGAATCTAACAAGTTCCGCGAGGTAAAGTTCAAGCCTGCATAAAAAGTTTGGATAACCATCCAAGTAGTCAAACCGTGAGTAGGGCAGTTCTTGATAAGAGATTTCATACGTTCCCAAGCTTGGGCAACGTGTTCATTATCCAATTGTTTAAAATTCATTATGTTACTTCTAAGTTGGATAATTTTAGCAGGTGGATAGTATTTTCCAATAAAAGCATCTTTGCACTTGTCCCATGAATCTATGCTATTTCTAGGCAAAGACTGAAACCAAATTTTAGATCCTCCTCTCAAGGAGAAAGGAAAAAGCTTAAGCTTAACAATATTACCATCTATTTCTTGGTACTTTTGCATATCACAAAGTTCAACAAAGTTGTTTAAGTGTAAAGCAGCATCATCTCCAGCACCGGAGAATTGATCTTTCATGACTAAGTTCAGTAAAGCAGGTTTAATTTCATATGAAGGTGCTGAAGTGGCAGGTGTAGTGATAGGTGTGCTGATAAAGTCATTGTTGTTGTGACTAGTGAAGTCACACAACTTGGTGTTCTCGGTAGAACCCATAGTAGCAAGCAAGCAAGATAACTATTTTTGTGATTTTTGATAAAAGGTACTAAAGCAAAAACTGAAAGGTAAACTAACAAGACTAAAAAGCAAAGGTAAAAGATAGCGTGCAACTCCCCTATCCTGAAGAGTGGAGTCCCCGGCAACGGCGCCAGAAAATACTCCTTGATGGGCCTCGAACCCCTCGTTGGTTACCCCAAGTGGAAGGTGTAAGATGCAGTATGTAGAAGTGTTTTCCCTTAGCAAAGATGCCAAGGATCGAATCCCCAGAGACTCCTAGGTTCAACAAGTAGGTGTCAACTGCTAACGGCGCGTATTAGCAATCAACGTGGACCTGCACACAGATACAAATAACTTTGCTCCCAACGAGTACAGAGAGGTTGTCAATCCCTCCGGCCTTGTAGTTCACAAAGGGTTAAAAGCAAATGATAGTAGTGATAGATAATGTTTTGCAATAGTAAGTAAATAGCGAAAAGTAAATAGCGGATGTGATCAATGATGGTAATATGGACCGGAGTCTCATGATGTTCACTAGTGATGTCTCTCTCCCAAAAGACGATAAAACAGCTATGTGAGGTAAACAAATTACAGCTGGGCAATTGACAGGACCACGAACGCAAACCAATGCTGACTACATTGCAAGAAAGGTTGAGGTTAAAAGCATGGGAGGTACGCCAAAGTAAGTAGACCAAAATCCATCAATATCTACTACTAATCATCCACCTTGAGATATCTATCCAGAACATCTCGCTGGTATTAAGTTGCGAGTCCCACCCATAGTGTAAACTCAATGCAACAGACAACTGCATTAAAAGAACTTTCCGTAAAGTAAACAATCCTTGCACCCGCGGGCACAAGCACCGTTGTTTTCCCCCTTGTGGCAACAGCACATCTCCTAGACTCATGTTTCTGTCACTCAAGCTAGTCATCGAGGGGCATGAACCCACAATCGAGCATAACGTTCCCTCTTGGAGTCACTACGTATTACTTGGCCAAAGCAATAAATAACAACGGAGAACATGCAAGAATTACTTATGAACATAAATATAAAAGAGGTAGATCAAATATATTACTCAAGATCAATCTGAACATAATCCCATAATCCATCGGATCCCAGCAAACTCAACATAGCAACAGCATAAGGATTACATATGTGCCTCGATCATGTAGGGCAGCTCACGAGGACTAATTAGTGAAGCACAAGAACGGGAGGAGAACATCACATAGCTACTGGTCATGGACTCATGGTCCAAGGGAGACTACTCACGAGTCATCCGGGAGGCGTCCATGGTGGGCGGAGAAGCTCCCGGTGGTGATACTCCCCTCCGGCAGGGTGCCGGGAAGAGTTCTCCTGGTGCTCCCGATCTTGGAAGCGGCGGCGGCGGCGGAACAAAGATGGGATCGCGAAAAGAGTTCCTGTTCTGAGGGATTCGGAGGACGCTTTAAATATATGCCAAAGGGGAGCATCGGGGAAGCTTCGGGGGGCCCAGGCGCCCCCCCGGCGCGGCCCAGGGGGGGGGGCACCGCCAGGGCGCCTGGAGCCCTGGTGGGCCCCCCGGCTGCCCTTCGGACGCACGGTAGTTTCCGGAACGCTGATTTTTTATATAATTTTTCTGGATTTTTCCTTGCAGTTCTCGTAACGTGAAAACCTGAAATACAAAAACAGCCGAAAACAGAAACTGGCACTGGGGTGCACTGGATTAGTAAGTTATTCCAAATATGATCAAAAGTGTATGGAAGTGTATGAATATCATAGCAATATCACCCAAAAGTGGCATGGAGCAAGGAGAAATTATAGATACGTTTTGGACGTATCACCCTCCTCTATCCCTCTCCGCCGAGCTCCACCGAGTGGGCTCGTCGCCGTCGTTCGCTGCCACCGCGCCCTAAGCCACCACCTCGCCTCCCCGACGCACCCATCGGCTTCGCCGCGTCGCCCTAAAGCTCCCCACCAACGCACACGACGCCGAAAGCCCTGTAGCGCCATCCTCGCCGTCGTCTTCAACCTTCGGCACCGGAGAATGCCGCCGCCCGTACGTCGCCGCCCGACCTTCCCCAAGCCCGCGTCGACGCCCTCTGCGACCGCTGTGAGCTCACACGTCGAACCCCCCTCTCCCCGAGCTCGATTACGCTTCGTAGCCGCCGTTCTGCAAGCCCCCGAGCTCACCGCCGGCGTCCTCGTCGCCGCCGTCGTTCTGGTGGTTCTTAGACACACCCGAGCACTTCATCGTGCTCCTGACCTCACCAGGATGCCATTGAGCCCCTCCCCTTGCTCGCCCATGCCCCGCAACGCCTGACCCGATGATGCCCGAGCTCCGGCCGCTGCCACGAGCTCTTCTCCGACGAGCTCTGGCCACCCTAGCTCCAACCACCACCACCACTAGATGTGCATGAGCTCTAGCTCGCCGTAGGACCAAACCCTGTTGCAAATCGCAGCCTGTAGCGCCGTTCCGAGCAACTCCGGCGAGCCACCGCCGCACGAATTGGTCGCCGCCGGCCAAACTCCGGCGGGCTGACGTGGCCACTTAGTTAGGGACTAATGACGTTTAGTTTAACCACCACAGCCACTGACAGTGGGCCCCACCGCGTGGTCAAACCCAGTCGGCCCAGTTTTGACCGGGATTAGCCCCTATGACACTGACATGCGGGACCCACCAGTCAGGCTTGACTTGGACCAGGTCTGTTGACCTGCTGACGTCAGCATGATGTCATCCTGACGCAGTAAATGATTTTTAGGGATTATTTGATTTAAAACAATTCAAGAAATTCTAGAAAATGCTTTAAACTTCAAAAAATCATATAAATTCAACAGTAGCTCAGATGGAAAAGATTTATATATGAAAACAGATCAGAAAAATCCAATCTTTCCAATGGCACTGGTTTCATGCATGTTTGAGCAAGTTAACCTTGCTGTCCACATTAAAACATGATAATGCATTTTAATAAATAAAATAGTTTGGGTATAAATTTGAATCTTTGATTCAAATGAGCTCAAACCTTTCTGTTTATAGATGCAGTAGCCCAAAACACATTCATCTTGCCATATCATGAGCATGCATCATATTGTTGCATTTGTTTGCTTATTGATTGTATCGCCGGTGTTCTCCGTGGTAGGTCCTGCTCCCGAGGATACTTCTACGTATCCAACTGAAGAGCAGTACCCGACAACCACTCTGTCAGGCAAGCAACCATTGATCATTCCGATACAAACCCATCTTCTCGCTCATGCTCTCTTTTACTGCATTAAGGCAACATCGTGTGAACTGCTACTTGCTGCGGTAGTTGAACCCTATTCCTTTGCATGACCTGTCATTGCCACAGTGAATAGTTGAAACCCACTAGCATGTGTATGAGTTGATTGAGCCATGTGATGTGTGTTCCACCATGCTATTTGTTTATGTTGCCTGCTATGCTTAGAGTTGTGTCAGGTCTGGTTCATCTGGGTGATGGATAAGAGTGAAATGATCATGTTTGATAAAGAGAGGGAGGTGTGGAACATGTTTGGTAAAGGTATCGATGGAAGGCCATGTAGGCGTACATGGTGGGTTGTTTCATTGGAACCGTCCATAGGACCTGAGATCTGTATGTGTGGTTCAAGTTACAGCTACTACCACACATTGGGCCCTGAAATATGACCCCGCTCGACTTATTGACAGCCCATTTTCTCTGTCCAGGAGTTGCAACTAGTTTTTGGTGTTTGTAGTTTACTGGTGGTCGTGCACAGCGCTGACCCTCGGGGTGGGCTGTGATGCGGCAGGTACGTGGCACGGTGTACCGGTCGCCCGTTTGGTCACTCGGGAACCCTGTACACATCATTTGGGGCCGTGAGCGACACCCCGGCCGGATCTCTCCACGGATGGAACCCAAATAGGCGATAAACCTGGACGAGAGACTTGAGTGGTTGGTTAGGTCATGGTCTACACCCACGTCGCCTTTCGCTTGAAGTCTGCCGAGCACATGTCGTGTGCAGACGCTAAGTGGTGGAAACATGTGTGAAGAAGTACACCCCTGCAGGGTTACCAATCTATTCGAATAGCCGTTGTTCGCGGTACGGACTACTTGGTTACTTATACAGTTCATAGACAAGTTGATGGATACTACTAAAAGCCTCAAGACAAGTGTGAGTGCCGTGGATGGCCCTTGCGTAGGATGACGGAACAGGATCCACGGTGGTGTATTGTTGTGGTGAGTAGAGGACTCGTGTACGTAGTCTTATCTTGCAATCTGTTGAGAGTCGTAGTATAGGTTAGCCAAGAGTCAAAGCTGGCTTGCTGCTATGAACTCCACTACCCTTGTTGATAATGATGCATGTATGATAGGTTCTGTTGTAAGACTTCCTGAGTACCTTTGTACTCATGTTTGCTTAATAACTATTGCAGAGGAGAACCCTGCCCCTTCTGATGGGTTTTACATAGACGTTGACGTCAACGAGTAGCTTGCTACCCAGACGGAGATCCTGAGCTTGTGAAGGGCCTTGTAGATAGTCAAGCTACACCAAGCATGTTTTATTTCCAAGTTGTCTGTACTCAGACATGTTAGCTTCCGCTTGTGCTTGTATGATTGTATGATTTGAGTGTTGGGTCATGTGACCCCTACCTGTATGGATATGTTATGCATGGCTCTTCGAAGCCTCTTAAATAAAGTACTTTGAGTCATAGAGTTCTGTTGTGATGCAATGTTGTATTTGCACATATTGAGCATATTGTGTGTATGATTGAAATGCTTGGTATGTGTGGGATCCGAAACCTAGTTGTTTTCCTTTGGTATCCTATCTTACAGGCAAATGCCTCCTAGTGCTTCCACTGAGCCTTGGTAGCTTGCTACTGCTCGGAACACGTAGGCTGGCCGGCATGTGTCCTTCTTTGTTTCTGTGTCTGTCCCTTAGGGGAAATATTACGCGTTGTTCCTTTAAGTCCATGTAGCTTGCTACAACTTGGGTTTATACGTTGATGACCGACACGTTCGTTGCTGGGTCATGGATGCCTGTCTCTGTAATTTAGTGCCACTTTTGGTTTATAACTAGCCATGTCGGCCCGGGTTCTCTGTCATATGGATGCTAGCGACACTGTCATATACGTGTGCCAAAATGCGCAAATGGTCCCGGGCCAGGTAAGGTGGCACCCGTGGGGATACCGTGCGTGAGGCCGCAAAGTGATATGACGTGTTACAAGCTAGATCGGTGTGACTTAGGATCGGGTTCCTGACAGCGTTGGCATCAGAGCCGGACTGCCTGTAGGTTTCTCAAGCCAAACTGGTCGATGTTGAGTCTAGAAAAATTCTTAGTTATATGTAGGGGAATTGATTGTGGAAGGGAATGTAAGGCTCTTTTACTTCTTTACCTTATGCCCTTCTGATCTGAGTCAGCCTATTCTTTCTACGGGGGTTTAGGACTAGGCCTCTCATCCTTACTAGGTTCACGTGTTACTAATCTGTAGACTCTTAGGATTGTTGGTTCAAGCCTCAGTTCAGTTTCTACCCTTCTAGTATGATGATTAGTTGGACCCGGAACCTTGATATGATGTTGTTGAGTGGCTATGCTATCATTTGTATGATGTCTCAAAATCTTTTTTGAGCATTTACAGTTGTTATGCTGCCCGATTTCTTCGAGAAATCCTAAGGCCTTTGCATTATTTCGTGTTTTAGATGTCTGTTCGCACACCTCACCAGGTGGTCTGTTTGACTCGGTGCATTAATGTGCCAGGTCACACGGCCATGCTAGCCCGTGTGTTGACTGAGACCGGCTACCGTTGGTATCCTGAGTACACCGTGGAGGAACCGTATCGGGATTTCAACCAGAGTCAGTATTTCTGCACAGTCCGGATATACCCCTCATATCCCGGAGCTACCGACCCCATCCATTGGTCTTATGGACTCGGGGTTACCATCGAGATGGCAGTGCAGGATGCCGCTTACTCGATGATGACCATCATCCGGGCTAGGCATGCCCAGCTGCTGAACACTGAGTTCTGTTACATGCCAGCCTCACTTCCTGGAGAGGAAGGCTACTACACTGGTATGTATACTGATGCCGCTCATGAGGAGCCACTGCTTCAGACTACTACTCAGATGCTGGAGGATAGGGATCGTGAGGTCCGTGTCCTCCGGATGGAGCTTTATAACACTCGAGCCGCCGACTTGACTACTTTGACACGGCTTGCACCTGCCATGCACGCCGGATATCTGGATATGCGGGATTTGTACCCCGTGCGGACTCGTCTGCCTGATCGTATGGATTGGCGTGACGTTGGGGGTATCACACCTCCATGTGGGCGTCGGTTACCACCACCATCGGGACCGAGACAGCATCCATGTCCCTATGGTCCACAGCCTTCGAGTGCTCGAGAGTTTCAGGATCCACCTGTTCCACTTCCAGGCTACGGTGGTAATCTTTATGAAGATTACTACGGGAGTGTCTGAGTTAGACCGTGGCCGCAGTAGTATCGTAGTAGTTGTATTTCCACCGTCCTGCGCGTCTTATGGAATATGACTTAGTTTGTACTGAATTCCGGAGGTGTAGTTAAATAATGTATAGGAGCTTGGAATGCCTCTGATGAGATGTATCGTCTTTCACCACAGTTGTACGTTAGCCTTGGCTTGTACTAAACTATGTTTGGTGTGTATGACCACTGGTGTATATATGGCAGTTTCTATATTACCATGTCGTATGGATGAACATCTCTGCATTCCGTGTCTTCCATTACATTCTGCACTCCTATGTCAAAGCTTTTGCCATCCTTGTCTAAACCGTTGTTTTGTTTTCCTAGGATGGTCAACACTCGCAGCACTCCTGCTGCTCAAGAGCATGGTGAGGCTAGCGGGGCTAGAGATGAGAATCTGCCCCAGCCACCCTCCTTGGCTGAAGTTATGCTCGAGGTAGAACGGAACAAGAGAGAGACCAACCGTCTGCTGGAACGCATAGAGCAGAACACTGGGTTCCGTCAGAGGAATGACGTGGTGTCAATCAATGACTTCATAAAGATGTGCCCACCCAAGTTCCATCATTCTGCTGAACCTCGGGATGCGGATGACTGGCTTCGCAATATCACCCACAAGCTACACTCTGCCCGTGCGGACGAAGCTGACAAGGTTATCTACGCCGCCTACCATCTTGAGGGCCCTGCCAGCCTCTGGTGGGAAAACTTTGAGGCTATGCGTCCTGCTCGCCAAATCACTACTTGGGCTGAGTTCAGTGAGGCATTCCGTGAACATCACATTCCGGAAGGACTCATGGATAGCAAGAGGGAGTAATTCTGCACTTTCACCCAGGGCCGGCTAACCGTGGATGGCTATAGTCGCGAGTTTGGAAACTTGGCACGCTATGCACCTGAGGAAGTATCCACCGATGCCAAGAAGCAGGCGAGGTTCCGCAAGGGACTCAGCCCTGAAGTTTGCCGAGATCTACGCTTGCATGAGTGCACCTCCTTCCAGAAGTTGGTGAATAAAGCTATCAGTGCTGAGACGGGCCAGACTAATTTCGAAGCCACACGCAGCATCCTCGTAACTTTGGTTCCTCATCCGGCTCTGGCTCTCACAAGCGCCGTGTGTGGGTTCCTAACACTGCTCTGCCACCCAAGTACACTCCGAGGCCATCCTATGAGGCGCCTCGCCCAACCCAACAGTATGCACCTGCCAAGACTTATGGAGGACCGCCTGCCAACTTTGCTCCACGCACTGGCACTGTGACATTTTTCAAGTGTGCAGAACCAGGGCACTACATGCGTGAATGTCCTCATAACCAGCCAGGAAAGCCCGTAGGTCGTGGTAAGCCAACAGGCAAGGTGAACTATGTCAAGCCAATCCCCACTGCACGTGGTCATGTCAACTATGTCTCTGCTGAGGAAGCTTATGAGGATCCTAACATCGTCCTTGGTACGCTTCTTGTTAACTGCCATCCGGCATCTGTTCTTTTCGATACTGGAGCATCTCATTCGTTCATATCTAAGAGCTATGCTCGAATGCACAACATGACTTTTTGTGACATGCCCACTTCCATGGTTATTCAAACCCCTGGTTCAAAGTGGCAAACCTCTAGGGTAAGCCATGGGAATGAAATTCTTGTCGATAGACTTGTTTTCCTTGCATCACTAATAGCTCTGAAGTCCTCGGACATAAACATCATCTTGGGTATGGACTGGATGACAGCTCATTACGCCAAGATTGATTGCTACACTAGGACTGTTCAACTTACACACCCATCCGACAAGACAGTCAATGTCTTGACCCGAATGGCTGAGCATCAGCTCTACTCTCTTAATGCATGTCCTCTACCAGAACTCGAAGATATCCCGGTAGTCCGTGATTTTCCGGATGTCTTTCCACAAGAACTGTAAGGTGTTCCACCTGACAGAGATGTCGAGTTCGTGATAGATCTTATTCCAGGAACTGTTCCAATCTCTAGGAGACCCTATAAGATGGCACCCCTAGAATTAGCTGAGCTTAAGAAACAACTCGATGAGTCCTTGAAAAAGGGTTTCATCCGTCCTAGTTCTTCCCCTTGGGCTTGTCCCGTCCTCTTCGTCAAGAAGAAGGATGGAACGGAACGGATGGTTGTAGATTATCGACCTGTCAACCTTGTTACCATAAAGAACAAGTATCCACTCCCCAGGATCAACGATCTGCATGATCAGCTCGCTGGATCCTCAATCTTTTCCAAAATTGATTTGAGGTTGGGTTACCATCAAATCAAAATCAAGAACGGGGACATTGCCAAGACGGCTTTTGTTACTCGTTATAGCCAATACAAGTACACTGTCATGTCCTTCGGGTTAACCAATGCCCCATCCACTTTCTCCCGGCTAATGAATTCTATATTCATGGATTACTTGGATAAATTTGTCGTGGTATACCTCGATTATATACTCATCTACTCCAAGAACAAGGAAGATCATGCCGAGCATCTAAGGCTGGTATTGACAAAACTTCGAGAACACTGCCTTTATGCCAAATTCTCCAAGTGTGAATTCTGGTTGCCAGAAGTGACCTATCTGAGTCATGTAATCTCTGGTAAGGGTATTGCCGTCAATCCCAATCGAGTTCATGCCGTCCTTGATTGGACTCCCCCTGAAACGATCAAGCAAGTTAGGAGTTTCCTTGGCTTAGCGAGCTATTGCCGACGCTTCGTCGATAATTTCTCCAAGGTTGCTAAACCTCTAACTGAACTCCTCAAGAAAGATAAAAAGTTCGAGTGGACCCCACAGTGTGAGTCCAGCTTTCAGGAACTGAAAAGACGTCTGACATCTGCACCCGTGCTGGTACCACCAGACTTTTCCAAGGACTTTATTATCTATTGAGACGCCTCGCGACAAGGACTAGGTTGCATACTCATGCAAGATCGTCAAGTGATCTCATACGCATCTCGACAGTTGCGTCCACATGAGGATAACTATCCTACACATGATCTAGAGCTTGCAGCTGTAGTCCACGCACTCAAAACATGGCGATATTACCTTCTTGGTAATGGCTATGAAATCTTCACTGATCACCAAAGTCTGAAATACATCTTCACCCAACTGGATTTGAATCTCAGGCAAATACGTTGGGTTGAGTTGCTCACAGATTACGACTTAGGAATCACTTACACCCCTGGGAAGGCCAATGTCATGGCTGACGCACTAAGCCGTAAGTCTTATTGTAACAACCTGATGTTGCAACAAGGGCAACCACTTCTCCACGAGGAATTTCGTAAGCTTAACCTTCACATTGTTCCTCAAGGATTCCTTTCCACCTTGGTGGCGAAACCTACCCTTACGGATCAAATCATAGCTGCCCAGAAGCGTGATAAGGGTATATCCCGACTCCAGGAGAGCATTGCTAGTAGAGCTGCTAGAAGTTTCTCTACGAATGATCGAGGTATTGTCTTCTTCGAGAACCGCTTAGTGGTTCCCAAGAACCAACATGTACGGCAGCTGATTCTTAAGGACGCTCATGAATCTCCTCTCACGATTCATCCCGGTAGTACCAAAATGTATTAGGACCTACGCCAGAGGTTCTGGTGGACTAGGATGAAGAGAGAAATCACTCAATTCATTGCTAACTGCGACGTTTGTCGTTGAGTCAAAGCAGAGCATCAACGGCCTGCTGGCACCCTCCAACCTTTAGCTAATCCTGAATGGAAATGGGACAAGATTGGTATGGATTTCATTACCGGGTTTCCAGGACCGGGAAAGGGAATAATGCTATCTTTGTCGTTATCGACCGCCTCTCCAAAGTAGCCCATTTCCTACCTGTTCGAGAGAGTATAACCGCTAGCCAGCTAGCAGATTTGTATATCTCTCGGATAATATCACTTCATGGTGTGCCGTTGGAGATTAACTCAGACCGTGGAAGTCTTTTCACTTCACGATTTTGGGAAAGTTTCCAGAATGCTATGGGGACTCATCTCTCTTTTAGCACCGCCTTTCATCCTCAGTCAAGTGGTCAAGTGGAACGATTCAATCAAATTCTGGAAGATATGCTTCGAGCCTCTGTCATCTCTTTCGGTATGGATTGGGAGAAGTGTCTTCCATTCGCCGAATTCGCTTATAACAATAGTTATCAAGCCAGCTTGGGCAAGGCTCCCTTCGAAGTTCTATACGGACGAAGATGTCGAACGCCTCTTAACTGGTCAGAAACCGGGGAAAGACAATTCTTTGGTCCGAATATGATCCAGGAAGCAGAAGAGCAAGTTCGCATCGTTCGTGAGAAATTGAAAACAACCTAGTCTGGCCAGAAGAGCCAATATGATAGTCATCATAAGGCTGTGACTTTTGAAGTCGGCGATAAGGCTTACCTTCGGGTTACTCCTCTTAAGGGAACCCATCGCTTCGGTATCAAAGGCATATTGGCTCCTCGTTACATAGGTCCTTTTCGCATTCTTGACAAACGAGGAGAAGTTGCCTACCAATTGGAACTACCTCCGCACCTTTCTAGAGTTCATGATGTGTTCCACGTTTCTCAACTCAGGCGTTGCTTCTCGGATCCTATCTGTGGAGTGGACCACGAAACGCTTGATCTCCAGGACAATCTCACATATCGAGAATACCCCGTCCGTATTCTTGATCAAACCGAGCATACCACTCCACGTTGTAATATCAAGTTTCTCAAGGTTCAATGGTCACATCATTCCGAGAGTGAAGCTACTTGGGAAAGGGAGGATCGTCTTCGACTTGAGTACCCCACCCTTTTTCCGGAGGAACCCAAATCTCGGGACGCGATTCTTTTGAGTGGGGGTGAGTTGTCACATCCCTAGTCAGTGCTTCCATTAGGACTAGCTAGAGGGTGCAACATGTTTACTTTCCACAGAAACTTTAAATGGGAATGACAGAAACCCCAACACCCCTCTTCTAACAACTAGGGTTTAATGAAATCTTTTCCAATGTACCCAAAATGCCCTTCAAAAATGTTCATCATCTTTGCCTTGGTCTTAAACCTCTGCCAAAAATGGTGCACAATTTTCTAGGACATCAAAGGTCTCTGGATTAATTCTTATTGTAATTGCATTTGGGCATTTAAATGCTATAAAATATTTTATGTGCCCAAATAATCATAAACTAAAATGTTCCATACTGTTCATATTATATACAGTGGGCATGACTAGTTTTATGAGTTATAAAAATGTTCTAGCATTTTTTATTAATTCAGCAAAGTTGCAAAAGAAACAAAATAGAAAGAAAATAGAAAAAAACAGAGAGACAGGGGGACAGCCCACTCACCTGGGCCACTTACCTGGCTTGGCCAAGCACAGCCCAGCCCGCTGGCGACCACCAATCGTCCTCCTCCTCTCGCCAGGAGGACAGGGCGCATGGCCGCGGCGTGCACGCACGCGTCCGGCCACCTCCTGCCCAGCTGCCTGCGTCCCCCGACGCCTCGGCGCTCCTACGCGTCGCCACACAGCTCCTGGCTCCTCCCTCACTCTCCCCCGTGTCCTCCCCCTCCTCTATCCCTCGCCGCCGAGCTCCACCGAGCGGGCTCGTCGCAGCCGTTCGCTGCCACCGCGCCCTAAGCCACCACCTCGCCTCCCCAACGCACCCATCGGCTTCGCCGCGTTGCCCTGAAGCTCCCCACCAACGCACACGACGCCGGAAGCCCCGTAGCACCGTCCTCGCCGTCGTCTTCAACCTTCGGTACCGAAGATCGCCGCCGCCCGTACGTCGCCGCCCGACCTTCCCCAAGCCCGCGTCGACGCCCTCTGCGACCGCTGTGAGCTCACACGTCGAACCCCCCTCTCCCCGAGCTCGATTACACTTCGTAGCCGCCGTTCTGCAAGCCCCCGAGCTCACCGCCGGCGTCCTCGTCGCCGCCGTCGTTCTAGTGGTTCTTAGACACGCCCGGGCACTTCATCGTGCTCCTGACCTCACCAGGATGCCGTTGAGCCCCTCCCCTTGCTCGCCCGTGCACTGCAACGCCTAACCCGATGATGCCCGTGCTCCGGCCGCCGCCACGAGCTCTGCTCCAGCGAGCTCCGGCCACCCTAGCTCCAACCACCACCACCACTAGATGCGCATGAGCTCTAGCTCGCCGTAGAACCAAACCCTGTTGCAAACCGCAGCCTGTAGCGCTGTTCCGAGCAACTCCGGCGAGCCACCGCCGCGCGAATTGGTCGCCGCCGGCCAAACTTCGGTGGGCTGACGTGGCCACTTAGTTAGGGACTAATGACGTTTAGTTTAACCACCACAGCCACTGACAATGGGCCCCACCACGTGGTCAAACCCAGTCAGCCCCAGTTTTGACCGGGATTAGCCTCTGTCACACTGACATGCGGGACCCACCAGTCAGGTTTGACTTGGACCAGGTCTGTTGACCTGCTGACGTCAGCATGATGTCATGCTGACGTAGTAAATGATTTTCTGGGATTATTTGGTTTAAAACAATTCTAGAAATTCCAGAAAATGCTTTAAACTTCAAAAAATCATATAAATTCAACAGTAGCTCAGATGGAAAAGATTTATATATGAAAATTGATCAGAAAAATCCAATCTTTCCAATGGCACTGGTTTCATGCATGTTTGAGCAAGTTAACCTTGCTTCCCACATTAAAACATGATAATGCATTTTAATAAATAATAGTTTGGGTATAAATTTGAATCTTTGATTCAAATGAGCTCAAACCTTTCTGTTTATGAGCATGCATCATATTGTTGCATTTGTTTGCTTATTGATTGTATCACCAGTGTTCTCCGTGGTAGGTCCTGCTCCCGAGGATACTTCTGCATATCCAACTGAAGAGCAGTTCCCGACAACCACTCTGTCAGGCAAGCAACCATTGATCATTACTATACAAACCCATCTTCTCGCTCCTGCTCTCTTTTACTGCATTAAGGCAACAGCGTGTGAACTGCTACTTACTGCGGTAGTTGAACCCTATTCCTTTGCATGACCTGTCAATGCCACAATAAATAGTTGAAACCCACTAGCATGAGTAGCAGTTGATTGTGCCATGTGATGTGTGTTCCACCATGCTCTTTGTTTATGTTGCCTGCTATGCTTAGAGTTGTGTCAGGTCTGGTTCATCTGGGTGATGGATCAGAGTGAAATGATCATGTCTGATAAAGAGAGGGAGGTGTGGAACATGTTTGGTAAAGGTATTGATGGAAGGCCATGTAGGAGTACATGGTGGGTTGTTTCATTGGAACCGTCCATAGGACCTGAGATCTGTATGTGTGGTTCAAGTTACAGCTACTACCACACATTGGGCCCTGAAATATGACCCCGCTCGACTTATTGACTGCCCATGTTCTCTGTCCAGAAGTTGCAACTAGTTTTTGGTGTTTGTAGTTTACTGGTGGTCGTGCACAGCGCTGACCCTCGGGGTGGGCTGTGATGCGGCAGGTACGTGGCACGGTGTACCGGTCGCCCATTTGGTCACTCGGGAACCCTGTACACATCGTTTGGGGCCGTGAGCGACACCCCGGCCGGATCTCCCCACGGATGGAACCCAAATAGGCGATAAACCTGGACGAGAGACTTGAGTGGTTGGTTAGGTCTTGGTCTACACCCACGTCGTCTTTCGCTTGAAGTCTGCCGAGCACATGTCGTGTGCAGACGCTAAGTGGTGGAAACATGTGTGAAGAAGTACACCCCTGCAGGGTTAACAATCTATTCGAATAGCCATTGTTCGCGGTACGGACTACTTGGTTACTTATACAGTTCATAGACAAGTTGATGGATACTACTAAAAGCCTCAAGACAAGTGTGAGTGCCGTGGATGGCCCTTCCGTAGGATGACGGAAGAGGATCCACGGTGGTGTATTGTTGTGGTGAGTAGAGGACTCGTGTACGTAGTCTTATCTTGCAATCTGTTGGAGTCGTAGTATAGATTAGCCAAGAGTCAAAGCTGGCTTGCAGCTATGAACTCCACTACCCTTGTTGATAATGATGCATGTATGATAGGTTCTGTTGTAAGACTTGCTGAGTACCTATGTAATCATGTTTGCTTAATAACTGTTGCAGAGGAGAACCCTGCCCATTCTGATGGGTTTTACATAGACGTTGACGTCGACGAGTAGCTTGCTACCCAGATGGAGATCCTGAGCTTGTGAAGGGCCTTGTAGATAGTCAGGCTACACCAAGCCTGTTTTATTTCCAAGTTGTCTGTACTCAGACATGTTAGCTTCCGCTTGTGCTTGTATGATTGTATGAATTGAGTGTTGGGTCATGTGGCCCCTACATGTATGGATATGTTATGTATGGCTCTCCGGAGCCTCTTAAATAAAGTACTTTGAGTCATAGAGTTCTGTTGTGATGCAATGTTGTATTTGCACATATTGAGCATATTGTGTATATGATTGAAATGCTTGGTATGTGTGGGATCCGACACCTAGTTGTTTTCCTTTGGTAGCCTATCTTACAGGGAAATGCCTCCTAGTGCTTCCACTGAGCCTTGGTAGCTTGCTACTGCTCGGAACATGTAGGCTGGCCGACATGTGTCCTTCTTCCTTCCTGTGTGTGTCCCTTAGGGGAAATGTCACGCGTTGCTCCTTTAATCGCATGTAGCATGCTATGACTTGGGTTCATACGTTGATGACCGACACGTTCGTTGCTGGGTCATGGATGCCTGTCTCTGTAATTTAGTGCCACTTTTTGTTTATAACTAGCCATGTCGGCCCGGGTTCTCTGTCATATGGATGCTAGCGACACTGTCATATACGTGTGCCAAAATGCGCAAACGGTCCCGGGCCAGGTAAGGTGGCACCCGTGGGGATACCTTGCGTGAGGCCGCAAAGTGATATGCCATGTTAGAACCTAGATCGGTGTGACTTAGGATCGAGGTCCTAACAATCTTCCTTTTCAGAAGAACCTACATTGTTTATGGCCGTACATGATATTTTTTTTCTAGAATCCTGCTTTTTCCTTCTTATTTTTTATAGGCGGCCATCATAATTCTCCTTCTCAAGGACACATTACCAAGAAGAAAAAGGTTCGGACGTGCAGAGGGCCACTTGTTGAAATTTCTTTCTTTTAGATTCAGGCTCGATGTAAACCTTTTTTCTCTTTTACTTTCTGGCATGTCAAAGGCCCGAGGCTGTTATCGGCATTATCTGTAACCTCATGGCTCCCCGTATTAAGCATGATATAAGAGATGCAGTTTGGTTCCAATTCGCTTGGAGTTTTTCTATTTTTACCACATGTATTCTCCACCCCCAAGTCAGATCACCGCACATGCCTTAATACCTGGACTTAACACCAGGGGCTATACTCAGCCTGGCACGCCTCCAAAAAGTCTGAACACCTATAGGGAACTGTTCGACATCCCGGATATTGCATTATATGCGTTGGCTCCGAATCATGACTTTGGTCTATAGTTGGGTTGCCCGACTCCTGTACTTTCCACCTTATGTTCCGCTTTGTTCGGCTAAGGTACTAAAGGGAGAACTACTGCAATTGTACTTATGGTTCGTCCGGTTAAGTACCTCAGTAGAGAAAGCCGAAAACTGACTGTCATGATGAGGCGATAGCCGGTCAAGCGATCCGGGACCTAATGTTATACTACAATGGAAAGCGATCCACTCCATGTTATACGAGGGGCTAGATTTCGCCCAACCGCGTTAAACTGGCACTATAGTTCGAAAAGCCTTGTACGCACTAGGGGCTAGTACTTAGCCCCACTAGTCAAGCTCCTATGGCTTAGTGAAAGCAATAAAGCCGCATAGTATGGTTGCCTAGTTCGCTCTGCATACACCTCCTATACGGACCAAGACGTTGGATAAAGAGTGCTCATGCGTATTAACTGAACACCCCTGTAATATTTACATGGGGGCTGAAGCCGACGAATGGAAATTTTTTATTTAATATAAACAGCCGCACAGGGGGAAAAAGTCGCTCATAAAATAATAGAAGCGCAAAATTTATATACATAGGTACATAGGTTTAGTCCTTACAACCCAAATACAAACACTCAAAGATTATATCCTTTGAGCACTGGCCCTCTACAAGGCGGGATCCTTCTAGGACGTCGTCAAAGTACCTTTCCGACTTGCGGTGATCCTTGCCTACTGGAGGGCCAGCAGTGGCTATCTCCCTGGCCTTCATCTTTACCCAATGCACCTTCACGCGGGCAAAGGCCATTCGAGCACCCTCTATGCAGGCCGAGTGCTTAATAGCGTCGACCTGCGAACTCGCTTCGACGAGCTTCTTCCCCAATCCGAAGTAGCTACTTGGGATTGGATCAGTGGGCCAGAGTCGGGCTATCAAGTCCTTCATGGCCGTACCCGCCATGTTGTGCAGGTAGACCAACTGCTTCATTTGGTCATTGAGGGGCACCAGATGGTTTGGCACAAGGAACTGCGACCAAAACAGCTTCTCCGTGTTGTTCCCCCTCCTGGGCTCGAAAGTATTCGGCAGTGTCGGCAATGCTCCTCGGGAGATCCACGAACGCGCCTGGAGAACTCCACAATCGTGTCAGCCCAAGATACCGCTGACCTCCTAAGATGCTCTGCAAGAGAAAAACCTTACCAGCTGCTATTTGAAGCGCTTGCTTTATCTCTTCCTGAGCACTGCGTGACTCGGTCCGCGCCTCCTTGGCAGCATTAACTGCCGCAACGAGTTCGGATGCTAGTTCTGAATTCACCCGCTCCAATGCATCGCATTTGCGAATCTCATCTTGCAGCTCGACCTCGACTCTGGTCACCTGAGCCTGGTGCTGTTGAGGCAAGGCCTTCTCGGCCTCTAGGTCGGCAGCTGCTTTGTTAGCGGTTGCCTTGCTTGTTCTTGCCTCATCCTTGGCCGTCGCAAGCTCGCCCTTCAGAGGATCGATCGTAGCTGCATCAGCTGTTTCACGAGAACATATAACATTAGTTAGCTAACGTTCACACATATAGTGTGTTAAAACTTAGATTTTCTAAACACGCATACCTTGCGTTTCATCAAAACGCTTGTTGACGCGGTCGAGATCTTCATTAGCTATTTTAAGCTTCCGATTTAACTCGGTAACTTCGGCGGCTTGGGCAGTTGTTTATAACACACAAGTGCAGGGGACAAGTTGTAGCCTCTTTTGATAAGTAAGAGTGTCGAACCCAACGAGGAGCTAAAGGTACAACAAATATTCCCTCAAGTTCTAACAATCACCGATACAACTCTACGCACGCTTGACATTCACTTTACCTAGAACAAGTATAAAACTAGAAGTACTTTGTAGGTGTAACGGGATAGGTTTGCAAGAATATAAAGAAAACACAAATAAAAACTAGGGACTATTTTATGTAAAGAAGCAATAAAGTTAGTATAGCGAGTGTGGAAAAGTGGTGGTAGGAGTTGCGAAATTGTCCCTAAGAAGTTGACTACATTACTAGACCGATAGCAAGTTTTATGTGGGAGAGGCCACTGCTAGCATGTCATCCCTGACTTGGAATTCTATGCACTTATGATTGGAATATTAGCAAGCATCCGCAACTACTAATGTTCATTAAGGTAAAACCCAACCATAGCATTAAGATATATTGGTCCCCCTTCAATCCCGTATGCATCAATTTCTATGCTAGGTTGAAGCTTCTGTCACTCTTGCCCTCCAATACATAGTCCTATCAACATACAACTAACCCTATGGTGTGATCCACGCGCATGCTCATATGATGGGCACCAAAGGACATCAACATAACCACAAGCAAATTAGACCAATCATAGCAATTCACCAACTATCGATAGGACAACGAAAATATACTCAGACATCATAGGATGGCAACACATCATTGGATAATAATATGAAGCATAAAGCACCATGTTCAAGTAGAGGGTACATCGGGTTGCGGGAGAGTGGACCGCTGTAGACAGATGAGGGGAAGGTGATGAAGATGTTGGTCAAGATGACAGAGGTGTTGGTGTAGATCACCGTCGCACGATGATGGGCCCGGTGGCACTCCAGCGCCAGCGGAAGCGAGGGGGAGAGAGGCCCCCTCCTTCTCCTTCTGCCTTGGCCTTCTCCCTAGGTGGGAGAAGGGTTCTCCCTCTGGTCCATGGCCTCCATGGCATGGGAGGGGCGAGAGCCCCTTCGAGATTGGAGATGTCTCTCTGACTCTCTCTGTTTCTGCGTTCTGAGATTCTGGCGTTTAACTGTTTCTTATATTCCGGGAGATCTGTAATTCTGTTTGGGCTGAATTTTTGACACGATTTGTATCCGGATATTAGCTTTCTTGCGGCAAAAGAAGGGCACGAACCGCCTTACGGGGTGGCCATAAGGGCCCAGGGCGCGCCTGACTCCAAGGGGCGCGCCCCCTGCCTCGTGCCCCCCTCGGGCATCGTCTCGCGTTGATTCTTCTTCCCAAAATTCATAAATATTCCAAAAAAATATCTCCATCTGTTTTTATCCCGTTTGGACTCCGCTTGATATGGTTATTCTGTGAAACAAAAAACATGCAACAAACATGAACTGGCACTGGGCATTGGATCAATATGTTAGTCCCAAAAATAGTATAAAAATTTGCCAAAAGTATATGAAAGTTGTATAATATTGGCATGGAACAATAAAAAATTATAGATAGGACGGAGACGTATCAATATCCCCAAGCTTGATTCCTGCTCATCCTCGAGTAGGTAAATGATAAAAAAGATAATTTTTGATGTGGAATGCTACCTAGCATAATCTTAATCATGTAATCTAATCATGGCATGAATATTAAGACATCAGTGATTCAAAGCAATAGTCTATCATTTGACATAAAAGAATTTAATACTCAGGCATCCCAACAAACAATCAAGTCTTTCAAAATATCAATGCTAAAGAATGTTATCCCTACAAAATCATATAGTCTTTTATTGTAACGCCCCGGACACACCCGCCGGTGGTCGTTACTCCTGGCGGGATCTAGAATGGCCTCACATATCAATACTAGTCTTTTCTGCGCACTTTGTCCTCACTCGTGCGCACCCGGGAGCAACTTCCCGGTCGGTCACCCATCCTGAAACTACTCCAAGCTGAGCACGCTTAACTTTGGAGTTCTATCCGAATGGGCTCCCGGAAAAGAAGGAATTCCTTATTGATATGAGTAGTCTATCATCCCTAATAAGCCAGGCCATCACATACACCCTCACTTAGAGGAACCGACGTCCTCGTCGGGCCACAGGAACGTTCCCTCTTGGCACAACCGTCTGTGCTTCCAGGACAGCACATGTGTCATGCCGTGTGCCACGACGGGTCACAAACGTCATGCACATGACCGCAAACTGTCCGCAAACATCCGTGTAACCGCGAGGGTCGGCTCTGATACCAACTTGTAACGCCCCGGACACACCCGCCGGTGGTCGTTACTCCTGGCGGGATCTAGACTGGCCTCACATATCAATACTAGTCTTTTCTGCGCACTTTGTCCTCACTCGTGCGCACCCGGGAGCAACATCCCGGTCGGTCACCCATCCTGAAACTACTCCAAGCTGAGCACGCTTAACTTTGGAGTTCTATCCGAATGGGCTCCCGGAAAAGAAGGAATTCCTTATTGATATGAGTAGTCTATCATCCCTAATAAGCCAGGCCATCACATTTATGCTCCCTTTTCTTAACACAAGGTACCCCTCATGCCTATCCCGGTGTCAGCCAATCAATTGTTTTCATACTTTACTTTTTCAAACCTTTTCAACTCTTCACGCAATACATGAGCGTGAGCCATGGACATAACACTATGGGTGGAATTGAAAGTGGTGATAGACAAAAGGAGGGAGAAAGTCTCACATCAACTAGGCAAATCAATGGACTATGGAGATGTCCATCAATTGATATCAATGTGAGTGAGTAGGCATTGCCATGTAACAGATGCACTAGAGCTATAAGTGTATGAAATATTAAGGGAAAACTAGTGGGTGTGCATCAACTTGCTTGATCATGCAGACCTAGGGCAATTTGAGGAAGCCCGTCGTTGGAATATACAAGCCAAGTTCTATAATGAAAATTCCCACTACTATATGGAAGTGACAACATAGGAGAATCTCTATCATGAAGAACATGGTGCTATGATGAAGCACACGTGTGGAAGAAAGATAGTAACATTGTCCCTTCTCTCTTTTTCTCTCATTTTTTTTATTTTGGGCTCTTTGGCCTTTTTTTTGGTGGTCTTCTTTGGCCTTTTTTATTTGGGCTTCATTGGCCTCTTTTATTTTTTGTAACCTCACATGGCACAATGTTCTAATAATGATGATCATCACACTTTTATTTACTTACAACTCGATACTAGAACAAAGTATGACTCTATATGAATGCCTCAGGCGGTGTACCGGGATGTGCAATGATCTAGCATAGCAATGACATCAAAAAACGGACAAGCCATGGAAACATACGATCATGCAAGGCAATATGACAATGATGGTGCGTGTCATAATAAACAGAACAGTAGAGTTACATGACAATATATCTCGGAATGGCTATGGAAATGCCATAATAGGTAGGTATGGTGTCTGTTTTGAGGAAGCATATAAGGTGGTTTGATGCACCGGCGAAAGTTGCGCGGTACTAGAGTGACTAGCAAGGTAGAAGGTTGAGAGTGCGTATAATCCATGTACTCAACATTAGTCATAAAGAACTCACATACTTATTGCGAAAAATCTATTAGCCCTCGAAGCAAAAATACTACGACGCATGCTCCTAGGGGGAGGTTGGTAGGAGTTAACCATCGCGCGCCCCCGACCTTCACGCAAAGATAAACAATCAAAATACAATGCGCGCCAATTTGGTTACATAGTTAGGAGACCATACGTGCATGCTTCGGGAATCACAAACCTTAACACCAATATTTTTACTAAACAACAATCATTCGCTAGTACCTCCCACATATTAGCATCTCTATATCGCAAAACTATTGCAAGGAATCAAACATATCATATTCAGCGATCTACAAGTTTATGTAGGATTTTATGACTAACCATGTGAATGACCAATTCTTGTCAACTCTCTAAATAGATATAACTGAAGCAAGAGAGTTTTAGTTCTTTAGACAAAATATATGCCCATGCTCTAACAAATATAAGTGCAGCAAAAGAGCATTCTACAAATGGTGATTTTCTATGCGAGGAGAAACAGGCAATCCAAACTTCAAATGATATAAGTGAAGCACATGAAGCATTCTATCAAGCCATACTCAAAAGATATAAGTGAAGTGCAAAGAGCATTCTATAAATCAACCAAGGACTATCTCAAACCAGCATGGTGCATTTATTAAAATAAAAATAAAAAGCAAACGATGCTCCAAGAGTTTACGCATAACATGTGAACAAAACGAATTCGAAAACATACGGATACTTGTTGAAGAAAGGTGGGATGCCTTCTGGGGCATCCCCAAGCTTAGACGCTTGAGTCTCCTTGAATATTTACTTGGGGTGCCTTGGGCATCCCCAAGCTTTAGCTCTTGCCTCTCCTCCTTCTCACATCGAGACCTCCTCGATCTTCGAACACTTCATCCAGACAAAACTTAACCGAACTTTTAGTGGCGGGGTTAGTGTATATGATCAATGAAATCCCATCATGTACTACTCTAACATTATTGTATAATTATGAACAAACATTACCTACTATATACTATCACAATTCTATGACCCCAAGTAAAGGAGGCTTCAACAAGAATTCAAACATATGCAAATAATGAAGCTATAACAGCAGTCTGTGAAAATAGGATAGTCTGTAGTAATCTGAACATTAACCATACTTCTGTAACTCTAAAAATTCTGGCAAAATTAGGTAAAATAAAAAATTTGTATATCAAGACTTTGCAAAAAAATTCAGATCCTTTTGACGTTCCAGTAAAAAATGTAAAATCGAGACTACAACCAAAGTTTCTGTTTTTGCACCACAGAAACAAACAAGCAATTTAATCATCCTAAAGGAAACTCTTGGCACATTATTTTTATAATACAATGGAATTGTACAAGGGGATAATTATTTTTGTTGAAAAGTTTCTGTAATTCAAGATTTGCAAAGTTTCCATGGGCATGAACAAAGTTCAAGGAGCTCCCCCATTTCAACGGTGCTCATCCTTCTTACTTTCACTTTTCTTTTTGAAAAAGTTTTAGGTTCCCCTCTTTATTTTTTTGTTTTCAAACTTTATAAAACCACACAACAGAAATAAATGAGTCTCTAAAACTTCCGGGCTGTCTCCCTGGTAGCGCTTTCTTTACAGCCATTAAGCTAGGCATATAGTGCTCACACTACATGAATCAGCAGATTTGTCGTCTGCCCACTCTTTGCCGTCAGCTTACGGACGACAAAGAAAGGATTTGCCATCAGCCAGCAGAAAACGGCCGGCAAAGAGGCAGCGGACGGCAAAGAAAGCCTTTTCCATCAGCATATCTTTGCCGTCAGCTAGCGGACGACAAAGAAGCTTTGCCGTCTGCTAGCGGACGGCAAAGAGGGTGGGTGGGGGGCTTACAAGTTGACCTAACGACCATTTTCTTTGCCGCCTGCTGGCTGACGGCAAAACTTCTTTGCTGTCCGCCAGCAGACGGCAAAGAAAACGGCCGTTAGGTCGTCCGTTTCCCCTCGGCCCCACCCCACTAGGTACGCTCTTTGCCGTCTGCTAGCAGACGACAAAGAGCTGTGACCTACTAGCAGAAAAGGCTCTCTCGATCCCTGTGTGTTCTCACTCGTCCCCTGCCCGAGCCGCCGTCCCTAACCCGCGCCGCCACCCCCGTTGCCGGTCACCCCACGCCACCCCCGTCGCCGCCCGGCTGCGCCGCCGCCCGCCCTGCTCCGCCCGCCCAGCCTAGCCGCCGCCGCCGGCCGCGCCGCCCCTGTCCCGAGTCGTCGGCTGCCCCACACCGCCCCGCCACCGTTGCTGCCCGGCTGCGCCGCCGCCCGCCCCGCCCCGCTCGCCCGGCCGAGTCATCGCCAGCCGAGCCGCCCCGCCCGCCCGAACGC
>LR738709.1:309226760-309325466 GCA_902687465.1 Secale cereale | reverse complement strand
CTTTTCCTCCTCTTACTTGTTTTTATTCGTAAAAGGCATAATAACCTTGCTAACCTCATAAATGTCATATACTTAGCTTGGTATCCTCTAAAATGCCTAAATAAGCTTAGTTAGGTAAAAAATGGCATAATTAGCTAGGTTAGCTTAAAATTGACCAAGTTTAACTAGGTTAGCTTCAATATGATCCATTTAACCTACGTTAGCTCCTAAATGACATAATTTAGCCTAATTAGTCCACAAATGACATAAAAAGATGAAGAAAAGAAGGAAGAGGAAGAAAAGAAGAAGAAGAGGTTCTTCTTCTTCTTCTTCCTTTCTTCTTCTTCTTCTTCTTCTTTTCCTCCTCTTACTGGTTTTTATTCGTAAATGGCATAATAACCTTGCTAACCTCATAAATAGCATATACTTTGCTTGTTGTCCTCTAAAATGCCTAAATAAGCTTAGTTAGGTCAAAAATGGCATAATTAGCTAGGTTAGCTTAAAAATGACCAAGTTTAACTAGGTTAGCTCCAATATGATCTATTTAACCTACGTTAGCTTCTAAATGACATATTTACCTACCTTAGCTCTAAATTGACGTACACACTTACCATTTTTACCTACTATTGCTCTAAATAGTCTTATTATTATTATTATTATTATTATTATTATTATTATTATTCTAACTTTCATCTTTCCCAATTTGCAGATTTGATTTAGAAGAGGAAGCTTGCATTGATGGAAACTACTCTGTTGGTGCTTCCTTCCTGTTTATGAAAACTATATGGATATGTTGTCGTTCGAGACTTCATTCTGGATATGTATGTATATATATGGATATGTTGGATACAACTTTGTTGAACTATGTTGTTGGATATGTTGGCTACGACTTTGTTGAACTATGTTTGGATATGTTGGATTTGATGAAATATGTTGTTGGATATGTTGGATATGTATGTATATGTATATATGTGTGTGAAAACCTGTAAAATTAAATGGATTCAAATAAAAGCAGGGGATATATAGCCTCTTTGCCGACTGCTAGCAGACGGCAAAGAGGCCACGTGGCAGCCACCTATGCAAACTGGGAACACTGGGGCTGCCTATTTGGGCACTTTGCCGTCAGCTGGCAGACGGCAAAGTAACCAAATAGGACTAGCAATAGGGCCTGCTATGCCCTCATCCAACTGACGGCAAAGATTCAAAATACTTTGCCGTCCGCTGGCAGACGGCATAGCTGGCCATGTGACAGCCACCTGCTGCTGGTGGAGCTGAGCTGTTTGCCGTCCGCCAGTAGACGACAAAGAGTTAACGATCTTTGTCGTCTACTGGCAGATGGCAAAGCACGCCGTTAACCCCTAACGACGCTCACCCCGTCCCACTGTCGTCCAAGATCTTTGCCATCTGCTGTCGGATGGCAAAGCCCTTTGCCGTTCGCTTCTGTGAAGCAGACGACAAAGAAGGCCTTTGCTGGCACTCGTTCAGCCGGACCTGTTGCCGTCAGCTAGCGGACGACAAAGGCCTTTGCCATCAGCTAGCGGACGGCAAAGGCCTTTGCCGTCCGCTAGGTATGCCTTTTCCGTCCGCCATGGCGGACGACAAAGTGCCTGATTACTGTAGTGTCAAGTAATGGATCCACGCGGATTCCAAGGTATATCAAAGCCAATTTTAATTAGCAATGATTTGGCATTTAGTAGTGAGCACAAAGTGATATGTGTAATGAAAATCGAAGTCTAACTCTCTTCCTATGCATAGGAATGTCATACAAGAACAATTCATGCACATCAAGTAAAGGCCAATGCATAGTATAAGCAGTTTCTTGCAATTTTATCGTGATGGAAACATAGAGAGGAAGATATGTAGTTCCTCTCTCATAATAATTGCAAGTAGGAGCAGCAAGCACATGCATATTATATTCATCAAAAACATCATGTGCAACGGAAAAAGGCAACCCATCAATATAATCCTTAATAAGTGCAAACTTCTCCGATATAGTGTAGTTTGGAGAATTCAAAATGATAATAGGACTATCATGTGTGGGTGCAATAGCAACTATCTCATGTTTAACATAAGGAACTATAGCAAGTTCATCTCCATAAGCATAATAGATATTGGCATCTTGGCCAAAAGCATATCAAGCATCATCAAAAAGGGATATTTCAAAAGAATCAACGGGATCATAACAATCATCATAGCATTCATCCTTCGGTAAGCACAAAATTAAACAATGTATGGGATAAAGAGTTACTCTCATTAGAAGGTGGGCACGGGTGATCAATCCGCTCTTCCTCCTTTTGTTCTTCGCTCTCCTCATCTTTTTCTTCCAATGAGCTCACAATGTCACTAATTTCTTATTCCATAGACTCCTGCAAAATTTTAGTCTCTTCTTGGACAACGGAGACCTTCTCAATAAATGCGTCAATATTGGCATTGTATTCATAATTCTCATAGCAATATTTCAATATAGCAAAATTTTCAGGCCTATAAACATCACCATCAAAAGCTCATACCTTTTAAACAGAGATTCAATTTCATAAGCACCCTTAAAAGCACTAAATTCTTCTATTTGTTCCACATCATAATAATCATATATACCATTAGCATAAGAAGCTAATGTTTCATCATCGTTAAGTTTGCATGAAAAGGGAAGGTGTGGAGCCTTCATCCTAGAGCAACAAGTATAATCATATCTCAAGCATAGTTGCCGACCATACCAATGCAACATATAAATTTGATCCCATAATAGTTCCCCTTTTTGTGTCAAGCGATAATCCCTAAAGTATTCACGTTGATCCAACGTTACTCCCATTATATAGTTGAATGGGGTTTTCTTAGGATTATCAAAGTAGTACATAATATCTTTCACATACTGAGCATCGAGGGTTTTAGGAGGTTCCCCATATCCATGAGTAGAAAGTACACCTAATTTTTTTGGTATTTCGTGTTCCATATCCATAACTAAAAATAGAGAACAACTTAGAATAGAAAATAAAATCTACTCAGTGATAAAGCAAACAAGCACACACAAGAATATTCACCCCACGCTATTGCTCCCTGGCATGGCGCTAGAAAAAGGTCTTGATAACCCACAAGTGTAGGGGATCAGTTGTAGCCTCTTTCGATAAGGAAGAGTGTCGAACCCAATGAGGAGCTAAAGGTAGAACAAATATTCCCTCAACTCCTATCGACCACCGATACAACTCTACGCATGCTTGACGTTTACTTTACCTAGAACGAGTATAAAACTAGAAGTAGTTTGTAGGTGTAACATAGGTTTGCAAGAATATAAAGAGCACGTAAATAAAAACTAGGGGCTGTTTTAGGTACAGAAGCAATAAAGTTAGTATAGCGAGTGTGGAAAAGTGGTGGTAGGAGTTGCGAAATTGTCCCTAAGCAATTGACTACATTACTAGACCGATAGCAAGTTTTACGTGGGAGAGGCCACTGCTAGCATGTCATCCCTGACCTGGAATTCTATGCACTTATGGTTGGAACTATTAGCAAGCATCCGCAACTACTAACATTCATTAAGGTAAAACCCAACCATAGCAGTAAGATATATTGGTCCCCCTTCAATCCCGTATGCATCAATTTCTATGCTAGGTTGAAGCTTCTGTCACTCTTGCCCTCCAATATATAGTCCTATCAACATAAAACTGACACTATGGTGTGATCCACGCGCGCACTCATATGATGGGCACCAAAGGACAACAACATAACCAAAAGCAAATTAAACCAATCATAGCAATTCACCAATTAACGATAGGACAACGAAAATCTACTCAGACATCATAGGATGGCAACACATCATTGGATAATAATATGAAGCATAAAGCACCATGTTCAAGTAGAGGGTACAACGGGTTGCGGGAGAGTGGACCGCTGTAGATAGATGGGGGAAGGTGATGAATATGTTGGTGAAGATGACGGGGGTGTTGGTGTAGATCGCCGTCGCACGATGATGGCCCCGGTGGCACTCCGGCACCACCGGAAGCGAGGGGGAGAGAGCCCCCTCCTTCTCCTTCTTCCTTGGCCTTCTCCCTAGGTGGGAGAAGGGTTCTCCCTCTGGTCCATGGCCTCCATGGCATGGGAGGGGCGAGAGCCCCTCCGATATTGGATATGTCTCTCTGTCTCTCTCTGTTTCTGCGTTCTGAGATTCTGGCCTTTCACCGTTTCTTATATTCCCGGAGATCCTTAACTCCGATTGGGCTGAATTTTTGACATGATTTGTACCGGGATATTAGCTTTTCTGAGGCGAATGAAGGGCTCCAACCGCCTTATGGGGTGGCCACGAGGGCCGAGGGCGTGCCCCCTGCCTCGTGGCCCCCTCGGGCATTGTCTCGCGTTGACTCTTCTTCCCAAAATTCATAAATATTCCAAAAAAATATCTCCGTCCGTTTTTATCCCATTTGGACTCCGTTTGATATGGATATTCTGCAAAACAAAAAACATGCAACAAACAGGAACTGGCACTTGGCATTGGATCAATATGTTAGTCCCAAAAATAGTATAAAAAGTTGCCAAAAGTATATGAAAGTTGTATAATATTGGCATGGAACAATAAAAAATTTTAGATACGACGGAGACGTATCAGTTGCCGCCACTAAGGAAGCCCGTCTACAACACAAAGTGCACAGTTCAGCTCTATTATACGCTATAACATGGATACTTCATCTGATTCTGTCCAGAATCAAACGAAGCTTCAAGGACTACTGTCTATTATACGCTATAACATGGATACTTCATCTGATTCTGTCCAGAATCAAAATTATCTTTAAAGAACATTACATCGCATACCTCAAAGTCTGTTAGCAGGCTGTTGAAGGCTTTGTTCAGTCTGCCTTTGACGGACTGGATTTTCTTCATTACTGCACTCATTAGAGTGCAATGTTCCTCTATGATGGAAGAACTTTGCAGTGCTCCCTCCACAGTGTTCGGCCCCTCTGGATTGATGGTAGGCGTCGCAGGAGCAGTTGCTCCCTCCCCCATCATGGGGGCTGGTCTCTTGATTCCAGAGCCGCAGTTGACTCCAGAACAATGTTCGGCGAGGCCTCGGATTGCTTGGCCCCCCCATCTTTGGTCACCATGGGGATCGCTTCCCCTTGGTCGACTGCGGCCGAGGAATTGACCACGGACGCCCTTTCGTCCGCCACACTCCCACCTGTTGGAGCAGGGGGAGTTTGTATAGAGGATACCTCGGTACCCCCCACGATGGGCGACGAGCCCCGCGGAGGCGTATAAATCTCCGTCTCTCCGGACGCTAGAGAGTTCCCCAAGGACAGTGAAGCCACGGGGATGTCATGCGGAGGGCTATATAAAGCTAAAATAAATATTAGATGCTGAAAAGGAAAAATATCTGAATATAAGCAGTTTAAATACTTATGATTTGGCTAGGGGTTTGATCCTGGGCTGAACCCGATAGCTGTGTTCGGACGATGAGTCTGAACTATCAGGAAGAGTCAGCTTCTTCCTGGGCACGGCCTTGCCTGCGTCGGCAGGGGCCGCTCTTTTCCTCCCCTTTGTCAGGACGGGGGAATCATCCTCTTCTTCCTCCTCCTCTTTTTCTTCGGGAGGGAGGTGGGAGTCAGTTTCCCCGGACCTAGTGTCCGCGGGACCTGTAGGGCGGGGGTTGCTTTTTGACCTCCTTGCCCTTATTCTTGGCCTTCTTCTTCGCCGCCTTGTATGGCGCTGGACCAGCATCGCCGTCACCCGAGGCGTCTCTGGGTCTTCTGGCAAAGGAGTCGCACACTTAATCTGCTCTACTTTTTTCGTCCATGCCTGGATGGAATGCAGAAACTCTAACTCCTGTTATAAGTAAAGTAGGGAAGAAGTATATATTTGGCAGAAGTCTCAATTACCTCTGATGCGGTGAGTGCGGTACTGAAGCCCCTGTCTTCCGTCTCCGCTGGCCACCCTTTCTGGGCCTTGAAGAGGTGCTTCATGATGTCTTCGTGCGTAGTGCCGAAGAGGTGCTTCAAGGGCCGGGACCCTTCCGGATGGAACTCCCACAGATAGGAGTCCGGGCGTTGGCAGGGAAGGACGAGAGGGCGAGCATCACCTGAACCACATATGTGAGTTGGGTGCCCTAGGAGATCATACCAGAGATGCGGCCTTGGAGCGCTAGCACCTCCGCCATAGACCCCCAATCCGGACTCTTATCGGTCCAAGAGGTCAGTCTCTCCGGGGGTCCAGATCTAAATGCGGGCGCAGCTTCCCACTTGGTGTCATGGGGCTCAGTGATATAAAACCACTCCCGCTGCCAAATTTTGTTTGTCTCCATGAATGCCCCTTTGGCCAAGTGGCGTTTGGGAGTTTGCTTATCATGGCGCCTCCGCACTCCGCTTGCTATCCGTCGACCACCTTTGGCTTCATATTAAAGGTTTTGAGCCATAGGGCGAAGTGTGGGGGACTCGGAGGAACGCCTCACATACCGCTATGAAAGCGGATATATGAAGAATTCATTTTGGGGCTAGATCATGGAATTCTAGCCCATAGAAAAACAAGAGGCCCCGTACAATGGGGTGGAGAGGAAATTCCAACCCCCGAATGAAATGCGAGAGGAATACAACCCTCTCACCCGCCTTAGGGACGGGGATCACTTGGTCCCTCTTGGGGACTCGATGCGCCACATCGTCGGCAAGATAGCCCGTGCTCCGGAGGCTCTTCACGGTCTTCTCTGTGACCGTAGATGCCTCCCACTTGCCTTTTGAGGCAGAGCTAGCCATTACTGGGAAAGGCGACGGAGGATTGAGGGCGCAAGAGATGTAGGTGCTTGGGCTGGAGAGATTGGAGAACTGGGGCTTGAGGAAAGCGTGGGTATAAAGGGTAGATTTAAGTCCTTTTATAAGCGGTGAATGCTAACGCCCCCCACTCCAGCCGTAAACCTCACGGGTTCTCAACGAGGTCGTGTGTAAGGCATGGTTAAGATGCTCACGTCACATTTATAAGGATCCCGTAATAAGCGGGCATGATCTCTGCTTCGACAAGAGGTGCCAACGAGGCTATACCTTGAAACATGAAACCAGGATAGACGTGACGCTTCGTTGAAAGGTTGTCAGTAAAGACACAATACCGTTTTTCGATACCTTGCCTTCAAGGCTAAGGGTTGTACTAACCGTGCAGAGCCGGACACAATACCTTTTGTAGGGAATATTGCTTCAATATGTTCGGGAGGAGCAACCCGCCTTGCAATGCCGAAGACAGTGCGCAAACCGAACTCGTCGTCATCGAAGACTGGTTCAGGGGCTACTGAGGGAGTCCCGGATTAAGGGGTCCTCGGGTGGCCAGATCATTCATTATGGGCCGGACTGGTGGGCCGTGAAGACTATCTCCCGTATCCGGATAGGACTCCCCATGTGTAAAATTGCAGGTTTAGAGTCCGAGTGTAATACTTCCCTTCCTCTGCAAGGTGATCATGTACAAACCCTAGGTCCTTTCGGTGCATATATAAACCGGAGGGTTTAGTTTGTAGAGACAACATCAGAACCATAGCAATCACATAGGCTAGAGTTTTAGGGTTCAGCCATTACAATCTCGAGGTAGATCAACTCTTGTAACCCATATTCATCAAGATAAATCAAGCAGGAAGTAGGGTAATACCTCGGTCAAGAGGGCCTGGACCTGGGTAAACACCGTGTCCCCTGTCTCCTGTTACCATCGATCCTCACACGCATAGTTCGGGACCCCTGAGGAAGTCCTGGATAGAGGGGTCCTCGGGAGGCCATATAATTCTTGGTGGGCCAGACTGGTGGGCCGTGAAGATCATAGTCGAAGATCATCTCTCGTATCCGGATAGGACTCCTGTATGCATATGATGGCAGGCTTTAGGTTCGAGTGTAATCTTTCCTTCCTTTGCAAGATGGTATGTATAAACCCTAGGCCCCTCCTGTGTGTATATAAACCGGAGGATTTAGTTCGTAGAGGCTAACGGAGAATCTCAAACCCTGATAGGCTAGACTTTAGGGTTTAGCCAATATGATCTCGTGGTAGATGAACTCTTGTATTCATATTCATCCATATTAATATAGCAGGAAGTAGGGGTTTACCTTGATCGAGAGGTCCTGAACTTGGTTATATATCGTGTCCCCAGCCTCCTGTTACCATTGATCCTCAGGCGCATAGTTCGGGACCCCCTACCCGAGATCCGCCGATTTTGAAACCAACATTGGTGCTTTCATTGAGAGTTCCACTATGTCGTCGAACGAAGGACTGATGGCTCGTGTCATCAAAAACGACGGTAACACCGAGGGAATTTTCCCTCTTGGACAGCTCTTCGTTTTCGGCGGCTTCGCGCTTCGCGCCAACGATGAAGGCCACCTCGAGCATATTGAGAGCTACGCTCCTAGCCATCATGTCAGATTCCAAAGCTTACACTACATTGCTGATATCCGCGGAGACTTGATCTTCTACGGATTCGAGCCCGCGGCAACCTCTCTCTACCTTCACGATGAACACGATCTAGCTCTGTCATCGGATCAGGAAATAACACCTATAGCACTTCTGGCCCTAGATCGGGAACATATCGCGTCGCCCGAGGACAGGAAGCTCAACCCCGCCACGGAAGCCGCAGACTCCATGGTGTTCGAGCCGTACATGGACCCGACTATAAGCGGGGTCTGTGTTATCGGAACCCCGGACCTAACTCCGGCCTCAGATTCCGAATCACGTGCATCTGCACCCTTCAAGCCAAACCAGGTGCCTATCACCGAATTCAGTGCTGCAGATATCTTCCAGCACTCACCCTTTGGCGGCATGCTAAAGTTGTTAAGATCCCTCTCCCTAGATGGGGATACACAGCCACATTGTATCCGGTTCGAACTGGAGGCTGATGGAGAATTTTGCTCCCCACCCACCACCCACTTGGTAGCCACAGTTGAAGACCTAACCAATCTACTTGACTATGCTTCTGAAGACTTCGAAGGGATGGACCTCGAAGACGAAGCGGACCCAGATCAAAACCGACCCGTAACCGGGCGGTGGACAGCTACGTCTTCATACGACGTGTACATGCTGGATACACCTAAGGAGGCGGAGGGCGACGGCGAAAACAATAGCTTAGAGGACAAGCCCATCGAAGAACCTCCCAAACGTTGGCGTCCAAAGCGCCGAACAAAGTCTCATAAAGGAAAAGATAGGAACATTGTCACTAATGACAATGATATTCCGGAACAAGCCGAAGACCCCGCAGACCCATCGATGGAGCAGGAGGAGCGAGAGGACGGCGAACAGAGTCGGAAGCCGCTGTCTGATGACAGCGATGCCGAAGACAGTAATTACGAACCTGTCTCCGAAGAAAAAGTCAGCCTGGGTGATGACGAATACATCATCCCAAAAGAACCCTGAGAACAAAAGCGCTTCCATCGGAGGCTTATTGCCACCGCAAGGAGCCTAAAAAGGCAGCAGAGATGGCTTCGAGCCGCACATGACATGCTCAATGATAGATGGAATGAGGTGCTAGATGCCGAACAAAAACATGGCCATAACGGCCAAACCAAAGGTTATCCCAATCATAAACTGCTGCCTGAATTTGATGATGAGGCCGTTGTGCCCATACCGCCGAAGAATAACACCGCTGATAAGCCGGACCAACCACCTCGCGGACGGGACAGAGTTGCTAGCAACGGCGTACACAAGCACGCACCACCACCCCATAAAGGAAAGGAGGATGCGGTTCAAGTCCGAAAACACGATCTGCGTGAGGACCTGAACAAAAAAGCTAAGACCAGGTCTATATACAGACCTAGGGACCGAGCTCCCGCACGAGACGGCGGCTATCAAGCCAATCGCGCCGGTAATATACCAGTCCGGGGTCAATATCGGACATCACAACCATCGGACACACGCCATGACATAGCAAAATACAGAGGCGCTGCACACCCTCTATGCTTCACCGATGAGGTGCTGCATCATGATTTTCTTGAAGGGTTCAAACCTGTGAACATCGAAGCGTACGATGGAACGACGAATCCTGCCTTCTAGATAGAACACTTTATTCTTCACATCCACATGGCTCGAGGAGATGATCTCCACGCCATTAAATATCTACCCCTCAAGCAGAAAGAACCAGCTTGGCATTGGCTAAACAGCCTCCCACAGAACTCCATTGGGAGTTGGGAAGAACTTGAGGACGCTTTTTGGGCCAATTTTCAAGGGACCTATGTCCGGCCCCCGGATACTGGCGATCTAAGTCACATCATCCAACAACCCGGGGAGTCAGCCCACAAGCTTTGGAATCGGTTTCTCACTAAGAAGAATCAAATCGTCGACTGTTCGGACGCTGAAGCCTTAGCGGATTTCAAGCACAGTGTCCGGGACGAATGGCTAGCCAGACATCTCGGACAGGAAAAGCCGGGGACAATGGCAGCCTTGACCACACTCAAGACTCGCTTTTGCACGGGTGAGGATAGCTGGTTAGCTCGTAGCAGTACCAGCGACCCTAGAACATCTGAAGTTAGGGATGGAAAGCCACGACGTAACGAAAACAAACGTCGAAACAACGCTGGAAGCCCAGATGATACAGATGTAAACGCCGGATTCAGTGGCTTGAGACCTGGTCAACAGAAGAAGCCATTTAAAGGCAACAAAGATGGTCCATCTGGTCTGGACAAAATATTAGATAGGCCCTGCCAAATACATGGCACCCCAGAGAATCCTGCAAACCAAACCAACCATAATTGTTGGGTCTTCAAGCAGGCCGGCAAGCTCAATGCCGAACACAAAGGGAAGGAGCCTCAGAGCGAAGACGAGGACGAACCTCGCCAACCGAATACAGGCGGACAGAAGAAATTTCCACTGGAGGTCAAGACAGTGAACATGATATATGCCACTCATATCCCAAAGAGGGAGCGCAAACACGCACTCCGAGATGTCTACGCCGTTGAGCCTGTTGCCCCCAAATTCAACCCATGGTCGGCCTGTCCGATCCCTTTTGATCGCAGGGATCATCCGACTAGTATTCGTCACGGGGGTCTGGCTGCCCTAGTGCTCGAACCAATAATCGATGGATACCATCTCACCCGAGTCCTCATGGGCGGCGTTAGTAGTCTTAATTTGATATATCAGGACACTCTCCGCAAGATGGGGATAGACATGTCTAGAATCAAGCCAAGTAGCATGACCTTTAAAGGAGTGATACCGGGCATAGAAGCCCACTGCATGGGCTCTATAACACTGGAAGTCGTATTCGGCTCTCCTGATAACTTTCGAAGCGAAGAGCTAATCTTTGACATACCTCCGTTCCGAAGTGGCTATCATGCACTACTTGGAAGAACGGCCTTCGTCCACTTTAATGCAGTCCCGCATTATGCTTATCTAAAGCTTAAAATGCCTAGACCACGGGGCATCATCACGGTCAATGGAAATATGGAGCGTTCTCTCCATACGGAGGAGGACACTGTGGCCCTAGCAGCCGAAGTCCAAAACGGCCTATTTAAGCCGGATAATCTGTCAGTCGCGGACAAAACTAAATGTGTCCAGCACACGCCTCAATGCGGCAGCTCAGATGAACCTGAGCTAGATTAGCAGCTACGCCCCCAACGACCGCCCCATAAGGTGATATCACATGTGCCTCAAGTGCATAATTATGCCTTAAAATCCCTTGGGCGGCGCTGGGGGCACACCGCATATAGTCCATAGTCCGGCTTGACCCTATTCAGACTCTAAATTTATCTTTCGAGGTTAATTGAACGAACCAGTCTTGTCATGGCCACACTGGATTTCTTTTTCTTTCGAGGATTTCTTTTTCTTTTTACAGACGGCCATCATATTCGCACCCCTTCAAGGACACATTATAGAGGAGGAAACGGCACACATGTGCTGTAGGGACCCGTGCTAAGGTTTCTTTTTAGATTAAGACCATGTGTAAACCTTTTTTCTCTTTCTTATTATATACTTTTTTGGCATGTAAAATGTCCAAGAAAGTCATCGGCATTATCTGTAAGCTGACGGCTCGCCGTATTATAAAGGGATACTAATAGAGCAGCTTAATTCGCATTATTTTTGGAGTTTTATTCACTCACCATAAACATCCTCTCCCCACATTAGATTGCCACATGTGCCTTGTCAATAAGGGTCTATTACCAGGGGTTGTATACAGCCCGGTATATGTCAAAAAAGACCACACGTATAGGGAGTGTTCGGCGTCCTAGATGTTTGCATTATATGCATCAGTTCCAAATCATGTCTCGGGTCAATAGTTGGGTTGCCCGGCTCTTGTGGTTACCCCTACGTTCCCGATTGTTCGGCTAGGGTGTAAATGGAGAACTACTGCAATTGTACTTCTGGCTCGTCCGGTCAAGTACCTCAGTAGAGAAAGCCGAAAACTGACTGTCATGATAGGCGAGAACCTGGTCCCCAATCCGGTCACTTAGTTTTATACTACGATTGATAGAGATCTACCCCGTGTTATATGAAGGGTTGTTTTTTTCGCCCATCCAGATGCAATTGGATACCTTAAGTAAAGGACTATCATATCCACACCAGGGGCTAGTACCTAGCCCCACATGTCAAGCTCCTACGACTAAGTTAAAGCAATAACACCGCATAGTCTGATTGCCTGGTTCGCTCCACATACACCTCCTATACGGACCAAGACATTGGATAAAGAGTGTATATGCATATGACCGAACACCCCAGTACTATGTACATGGGGGCTGAAGCCGATGACTGGAAACTTTCAGATTTAAATAAACCGTCACATATGAGGTAAAAGACGCTGATATTATAAATAGCACAAAAGTTATATACATCGGATTCATAAGCATAAGTCTTTACATCCGGATACAATTACTCAAAGATAATATCCTTCGAGCACTGGCCTTCTACAAGGCGGGCACCGTCGATGACGTCCTCGAAATACTTCTCCGACTTGCGGTGCTCCTTGCCGGTGGGTGGACCAGAAGTGGGAATATGCCCCGCATTCGTCTTCGCCCAGTGCACTTTGACACGAGCGAAGGCCATCCGAGCACCTTCTATGCAGGCCGAAAGTGTCAATGCGTCGACCCACGGACTCGCCTCGACGAGCCGCTTCACCAATCCTAAGTAGCTACTTGGGATAGGATCAGCGGGCCATAGCCAGACTATTAAGTCCTTCATGGCCAAGCCCGCCATGTTGTGCAGCTCGACCAGCTGCTTCATCTGGTCGTTGAGGGGCACAAGATGTTTTGGCACATAGAACTGCGACCAAAACAACTTCTCCGTGTTGTTCCCCTCCTGGGCTCGGAAGTATTGGGCGGCATCTGCGCTGCTCCTCGGAAGATCGGCAAACACGCCTGAGAACTCCATAACCATGTCAGTCCAATGTACTTATGCCCTCTGAAGATGCTCTGTAAGAGAAATGTCTTACCAGATGCTATCTGTCGTGCTTGCTCGATTTCTTGACTGGCGCTGCATGACTCGCCTCGCGCATCCTGCACAGTCTTCACTGCCACAGCAAGCTCGGATACTTGTTCCGAAGTTTTATTCTCCAATGCTTCGCATTTGACAATGGTATCGATGAGTTCAACCTCGACTTCAGACACTCGAGCCTGGTGCTTTTCGCACTCAGCCTTTTCGGCCTCCAAATCGGTAGCTGCTTTGTCAGTGGCTACCTTGTTCGCCTCGGCCTCTTTTTTAGCCTTGGCAACCTCACCCTTGAGGGCCTCGAGCTCAGTGGCACCAACTGTGTAATACAGAATACAATATCAGAGTTTATAAAACATACTCAATCAATATTATATTAGTCTTTTTGACATTCTAAAATCCGCGTACCTTGCATTTCATCCAAACAGTGATTGATGTGGTCGAGGTCCGCGTTGGCCAGCACGAGCTTCCGGTTTAGTTCGGCAACCTTTGTGTCTCGCGCAGTTGCCGCAACTAGTGAAGCCTGCACAATAGTTCAGCTTTGCAAGTATGCTATATTATGGATACTTCGTCCCATTCTCTTCAGAATAACACAAAGCATCAGGGGCTACTGGCTATATATGTGTATTTAAAACAAATAAAGTTCGTAAAAAGAATTACATTGCTTACCTCAAAGCCTGTTAGCAGGTTGTTGAAGGCTTCATTCAGTCCGCTTTTGATGGATTGAATCTTCTTCTCCACCAGACCCATCACGGTGCAGTGCTCCCCTACGATGGAGGCACCTTGCAATGCTCCCTCCATAGATTCCGGCACCTCCGGATTGACTCCGGGCGCCGCCGTATCCACCCCCGCTTGGGGGGTTTGGTCTTTGGACCGCAGAGCCGCATTGGGCTTCGGGTCAGTGTTTGGGAGGGCCCTGGATTGTTCGGGCACCCCGTCTTCGGTCTCCATTGGGGTTGCTTCCCCATGGTCCGCAGAGGCCGGGGTATTACCCCCGGTCGCCCCGTCACCTGCCCCGCCCTCGTCTCCTTGGGCAGAGGACACCCGCTGGGAGGACACTTCGGTGTCCCCGCCGATCACGGGCGATGGAGCTCGGGCCGGCGGGTCACTCTCCATCTCTCCGGGAGCTAGAGAGTTCCCCTTCGATTAGGAGGCATCAGGGTGTCCACTGGGAGGGCTGTAGGAAAGCAGGTGAGAAATACTAAGTAAGTATAAAAAATACTGAATAAACAAAGGTGCAGCAGTTAATCCGGACAAACTTACGATTCGGGCAGGGGTTTCTCCCCGGGCTTCACCACGAAGCTATGATTGGACGAATCCGAACTAGCCGCGAGGTTCAGTTTCCTACGGGGTGCGGCCGTGCCTGCGTCAGCAGCGCCCCCCCTCTTCGTCCCCCTGCCTTGCGCAGGGGGCTCCTCTTCTTCTTATTCCTCTTCATCATCTTCCTCCGCCTCGTCGGAGGAGAGGATGTTGACCTCCTCTGACTTCTTGTCCGCAGGGCAGGGGCTGTCTTCAACCCCCTTGCTCTTCTTCTTGGGCATCTTGACCAGCGCCTTATATAGCGCCGGGACCAGTGATATGTCTCCAACGTATCTATATATTATCTGTTTTGGATGTTTAATGGGCTTTATTATACACTTTTATATTATTTCTGGGATTAACCTACTAACCCAAGGCCTAGTGCAAATTTTTTTTTGCCTATTCCAGTGTTTCGCAGAAAAGGAATATTAAACGGAGTCCAAACAGAATAAAACCTTCGGGAGAGTCATTTTTGAACCAAATACAACACAGAAGACTTGGAGTACACGCCAGGGAAGGAACGAGGCGGCCACGAGGGCTGGGGGCGCGCCCCCCATCCCCGTGGGCCCCTCGTGGATCCCCTGACGTGCCTCTTCCTCCTATATATACCTACGTACACTGAAAACATCGGGGAGCACCAGGAAACCCTAATTCCACCATTGCAACCTTCTGTACCCATGAGATCCCATCTTGGGGCCTGTTCTGGAGCTCCACCGGAGGGGGCGTCGATCACGGAGGGCTTCTACATCAACACCATAGCCTCTCCGATGAGTTGTGAGTAGTTTACCACAGACCTTCGGGTCCATAGTTATTATCTAGATGGCTTCTTCTCTCTCTTTGGATCTCAATATAAAGTTCTCCTTGATCTTCTTGGAGATCTATTCGATGTAATTCTTTTTGTGGTGTGTTTGTCGAGATCCGATGAATTGTGGGTTTATGATCAAGATTATCTATGAACAATATTTGATTCTTCTCTGAAATATTTTATGCATGATTTAAATATCTTTGCAAGTCTCTTCGAATTATCAGTTTGGTTTGGCCTACTAGATTGATCTTTCTTGTAATGGGATAAGTGCTTAGCTTTGGGTTCAATCTTGCCGTGTCCTTTCCTAGTGACAGCAGGGGAAGCAAGGCACGTATTGTATTGTTGCCATAAAGGATAAAAATGTGGGGTTTGCACCATATTGCATCAGTTTATCCCTCTACATCATGGCATCTTGCTTATGGTGTTACTCTGTTCTTATGAACTTAATACTCTAGATGCATCCTGGATAGCGGTCGATGTGTGGAGTAATAGTAGTAGATGAAGAATCGTTTAGGTCTACTTGTCACAGACATGATGCCTATATACAATGATCATGCCTAGATACTCTCAAAACTATGCGCTTTTCTATCAATTGCCCGACAGTAATTTGTTCACACACCGTAGAAATCTGCTATCATGAGAGAAGCCGCTAGTGAAAACTATGGCCCCCGGGTCTATCTTCTGTCATATCAATCTTCCATCAACTATTTACCTTTACTTTACTTTTACTTTGCAATCTTTACTTTCAATCTATAAAACAAAATACCAAAAATATTATCTTATTATCTTTATCAGATCTCACTTTTGCAAGTGGCCGAGAAGGGATTGACAACCCCTTTATCGCGTTGGTTGCAAGGTTCTTATTTGTTTGTGTAGGTACGATGGACTCACGCATGGTCTCCTACTGGATTGATACCTTGGTTCTCAAAAGCTGAGGGAAATACTTACGCTACTGTGCTGCTTCACCCTTTCCTCTTCAAGGGAAAAACAACGCAAGCTCAAGAGATAGCAAGAAGAATTTCTGGCGCCGTTGCCGGAGAGACTTACGCCAAGTCAAGTCAAGATTTGATCTCCCGTCAACTTGCCAATTTCTGGTGCCGTTGCCGGGGAGATCTATGTGAAAGTCATATACCAAGTACCCATCACAAACACTTATCCCTCGCATTACATTATTTTCCATTTGCCTCTCGTTTTCCTCTCTCCCACTTCACCTTTGCCGTTTTATTCGCCCTTTTTCCGTTCGCCTTTCTGTTTGCTTGTGTAGCTATGTGCCCTCTATTAGCTTGAATCTTCGCTTGCTAATTTATGGATCCTCATCCACTTGCTAATATTTTTAAGAGATCCAATTATGATGAACCAATTGCTAGTGAGTTGCGTGCACTAGATTATCTTTATGAGGTTTTTCTTGAAATTCGTGAATCTGAAATTTGTGATGAAGTGTTGAAAGAAGAAATTTATGAAGTAATTTACAACAGCTCCTTGATTGAAAAGCATGATTGCAATGATGTTATTATAAATTCTATTAATTTCAATTGTGTTAATGATATGCAAAACCCTAAGCATGGGGATGCTAGTTTTGCTATGACTACTATTTGTTGCAATGATCATGATTGGGGTGATGCTTCTTACAATATTGAAAATTTATTTAATCCCCATGATGAATATAAGATTGATAATAATGTTTGCATTAATATTTAATCTGGGTTTGGAAGAGTGTCAACTTTAGATCCCACATATTTGGAGAATGTTCAATCTTATGAAATTTTTAAAAGTGGGTTTGGAGAGGTCATGACTTTAGTTGATGTTGATCCCACTATTTTGGAAGAGTGTCAACTTCGCATGCATATGGATCATGTTGAGAATATGTTTTGTCATAGCTATATTGTTGGATTTTCTTATGATCCTACGTGCAATTATTATGAGAGAGGAAAATATGGTTGTAGAAACATTCATGTTACTAAATTACCTCTCTTCGTGTTGAGATTGATCTTGTTTCTTTCTTCTTCCTTACATATGCTAGATCTTGCTTCTCTTGATAATTTGTTTTCCTATAAAATGCCTATGCATAGGAAGTATGTTAGACTCATATGTGATTTTCACATGCTATATGATGCTCTCTTTGTGCTTCAATTCATATCTTTCATGTGAGCATCATTGAATTCTCAAGCCTATCTTAATGGCTATAAAGAAAGAGCTTGTTGGGAGGCAACCCAATTTTATTTTCTTTGTTTTTGCTTATGTTTAGTAATAAATAATGCATCTAGCTTTTGTTTAGATGTGGTTTTGTGTTTTAATTAGTGTTTGTGCCAAGTAGAACCTTTGGGAAGACTTGGGTAAAGTCTTTGCGATCATGCTGTATAAAACAGAAACCTTTGCGCTCACGAGATTACTACCATTTTTACTCGAGAGTGATTTTTAGTTGATTGTTTTTGCAGATGACTAATAGAAAAATTCCCCATGTCCACCAATTTATTTCGGAATTTTTAGAGTTACAGAAGTATTCGAAAATTACAGATTACTACAGACTGTTCTGTTTTTAACAGATTCTGTTTTTCGTGTGTTGTTTGCTTATTTTGATGAATCTATGAGTAGTATCGGGGGGTATGAATCATAGATAAGTTGGAATACAGTAGGTTTAACACAAATATAAATAATGAATGAGTTCATTATAGTACCTTTGAGTGGTGGTTTGTTTTCTTATACTAACGGAGCCCACGAGATTTTTGCTAAGTTTTGTGTTGTGAAGTTTTCAAGTTTTGGGTAAGGATTTGATGGACTATGGAACAAAGAGTGGCAAGAGCCTAAGCTTGGGGATGCCCTAGGCATCCCAAGGTAAAATTCAAGGACAACCAAAAGCCTAAGCTTGGGGATGCTCCGGGAAGGCATCCCCTCTTTCGTCTTCGTCTATCGGTAACTTTACTTGAGACTATATTTTTATTCACCACATGATATGTGTTTTGCTTAGGGTGTCATGTATGATTTGAGTATTTGCTTTTTAGTTTACCACAATCATCCTTGCTGTACACACCTTTTGAGAAACACACACATGAATCGGAATTTATTATAATACTCTATGTGCTTCACTTATATCTTTTGAGCTAGATAGTTTTGCTCTAGTGCTTCACTTATGCTTTTTAGAGCACGGCGGTGGTTTTATTTTATAGAAATTATTGATCTCTCATGCTTCACTTATATTATTTTGAGAGTCTTTTAGAACAGCATGGTAATTTGCTTGGTTATAAATTTAGTCCTAATATGATAGACATCCAAGATGGGTATAATAAAAACTTCATATAAAGTGCATTGAATACTATGAGAAGTTTGATACTTGATGATTGTTTTGAGATATGAGGATGGTGATATTAGAGTCATGCTAGTGGAGTAATTGTGAATTTGAGGAATACTTGTGAACAATTTTGTGTTTCCCATAGCATGCACGTATGGTGAACCGTTATGTGATGAAGTTGGAGCATGATTTATTTATTGATTGTCATCCTTTGTGTGGAGGTTGGGATCGCGCGATGGTTAACTCCTACCAACCCTTCCCCTAGGAGTATGCGCTGAATACTTTGTTTTGATAACTTGTAGATTTTTGTAATAAGTATATGAGTTCTTTATGACTAATGTTGAGTCCATGGATTATACGCACTCTCACCCTTCCACCATTGCTAGCCTCCTTTGTACCGCGCAACTTTCGCCGGTACCATACACCCACCATATACCTTCCTCAAAACAGCCACCCTACCTACCTATCATGGCATTTCCATAGCCATTTCGAGATATACTGCCATGCAACTTTCCACCGTTACGTTTATTATGGCACGCTTCATCATTGTCATATTGCCATGCATGATCATGTAGTTGACATCGTATTTGTGGCAAGTCCACGATGCACAATTTTTCATACATGTCACTCTTGATTCATTACACATCCGGGTACACCGCCGGAGGCATTCACATAGAGTCATATTTTGTTCTAGCTTCGAGTTGTAATCTTTGAGTTGTAAGTAAACAAAAGTGTGATGATATTCATTACTAGAGCATTGTCCCAGTGAGGAAAGGATGATGGAGATTATGATTCCCCCACAAGTCGAGATGAGACTCCGGACAAAAAGAAAAAATGAGAAAAAAGGGGAAAAGGAGAAAAAAAAATATGAGAGAAAAAGAGAGAAGGGGAAATGCTACTATCCTTTTTCCACACTCATGCTTCAAAATAGCACCATGATCTTCATGATAGAGAGTCTCTTATTTTGTCACTTTCATATACTAGTGGGAATTTTCATTATAGAACTTGGCTTGTATATTCCAATGATGGGCTTCCTCAAAATGCACTAGGTCTTCTTGAGAAAGCGAGTTGGATGCACACCAACTTAGTTTTATTTGTTGAGCTTTCATACACTTATAGCTCTAGTGCATCCATTGCATGGCAATCCCTACTCACTCACATTGATATCTATTGATGGGCATCTCCATAGCCCATTGATACGTCAAGTTTATGTGAGACTATCTTCCTTTTTGTCTTCTCCACAACCAGCACTCCATTCCACCTGTAGTGTTATATCCATGGCTCACGCTCATGTATTGCGTGAAAGTTGAAAAGCTTGAAAAAATTGAAGTGTGAAACAATTACTTGGCTGAAACCAGGGTTGTGCATGATTTAAATATTTTGTGTGATGAAGATAGAGCATAGCCAGACTATATGATTTTGTAGGGATAACTTTCTTTGGCTATGTTATTTTGAGAAGACATAGTTGCTTTGTTAGTATGCTTGAAGTACTATTATTCTTATGTCAATATTAAACTTTTGTCTTGAATCTTTTGGATCTGAACATTCATGCCACAATAAAGAAAATTACATTGAGAATTACATTGGGTAGCATTCCACATCAAATTTTTTGTTTTTATCATTTACCTACTCGAGGACGAGCATGAATTAAGCTTGGGGATGCTTGATACGTCTCCAACGTATCTATAATTTTTGATTGTTCCATGCTATTATATTATCTGCTTTGGATGTTTAATGGGCTTTATTATACACTTTTATATTAGTTTTCGGACTAACCTACTAACCCAAGGCCCAGTGCAAATTGTTGTTTTTTGCCTATTTCAGTGTTTCGCAGAAAAGGAATATCAAACGGAGTCCAAATGGAATGAAACCTTCAGGAGAGTCATTTTTGGAACAAATACAACACATAAGACTTGGAGTACACGCCAGGGAAGGAACGAGGCGGCCACGACGGCAGGGGGCGCGTCGAGGGAGTAGGCGCGCCCCCCACCCTCGTGGGCCCCTCGTGGCTCCCCTGGCGTACCTCTTCCTCCTATATATACCTATGTACACTGAAAACATCGGGGAGCACCACAAAAACTTAATTCCACCGCCGCAACCTTCTGTACCCGTGAGATCCCATCTTGGGGCCAGTTCCGGAGCTCCACCGGAGGGGGCATCGATCACGGAGGGCTTCTACATCAACACCATAGCCTCTCCGATGAGTTGTGAGTAGTTTACCATAGACCTTCGGGTCCATAGTTATTAGCTATATGGCTTCTTCTCTCTCTTTGGATCTCCATACAAAGTTCTCCTCGATCTTCTTGGAGATCTATTTGATGTAATTCTTTTTGTGGTGTGTTTGTCGAGATCCGATGAATTGTGGGTTTATGATCAAGATTATCGATCAACAATATTTGATTCTTCTCTGAAATCTTTTATGCATGATTTAGATATATCTTTGCAAGTCTCTTTGAATTATGAGTTTGCTTTGGCCTACTAGATTGATCTTTCTTGCAATGGGAGAAGTGCTTAGCTTTGGGTTCAATCTTGTCGTGTCCTTTCCCAATGATAGCAGGGGCAGCAAGGCACATATTGTATTCTTGCCACCGAGGATAAAAAGATGGGGTTTACATCATATTGCATGAGTTTATCCCTCTACATCATGTCATCTTGCTTAAGGCGTTACTCTATTCTTATGAACTTAATACTCTAGATGCATGCTGGATAGCGGTCGATGTGTGGAGTAATAGTAGTAGATGCAGAATCGTTTAGGTCTACTTGTCACGGACGTGATGCCTATCTACAATGATCATACCTAGATATTCTCATAACTATGCGATTTTCTATCAATTGCTCGATAGTAATTTGGTCACCCACCGTATAAATCTGCTATCATGAGAGAAGCCACTAGTGAAAACTATGGCCCCCGGGTTTTGTCTTCTACCATATTAATCTTCCATCAACTATTTACCTTTACTTTACTTTTACTTTGCAATCTTTACTTTCAATTTATAAAACAAAATAACAAAAATATATCTTATTATCTTTATCAGATCTCACTTTTGCAAGTGGCCGAGAAGGAATTGACAACCCCTTTATCGCATTGGTTGCAAGGTTCTTATTTGTTTGTGTAGGTACAAGGGACTCGCGCGTGGTCACCTACTGGATTGATACCTTGGTTCTAAAAACTGAGGGAAATAGTTACGCTATTGTGTTGCATCACCCTTTCCTCTTCAAGGGAAAAACAACGCAAGCTCAAGAGGTAGCAACCAGCATCGCCGTCAGTTGAGGCGATTCTGGGTCTTCGGGCAAAGGAGCCGGACACTAAATTCGGGTCGCCTTCATCGTCCAGCCATGTATATCACGTAGAGACTCCAATTCCTATTATCATTAAATAAGGGAGGAGATATATATTTGATGAAGTTCTCTATTACGTCTGGGGTGGAGACCGCCGTACTGTAGCCTGCATCTTCGGTCTCTTCCGGTCACTCCTTCTGACTCTTTAAGAGATGCTTCCAAATCTCTTTGTTCCTAAAGCCGAAGAGGTGCTTCAGAGGATTATCCCCGGCCGGATCGAACTCCCATAGGGACGAGTCCCGGCTTTGGCAGGGAAGGACTAACCGGGCCAGCATTACTTGGACCACGAACGAGAGCAGATGCCCCTTGGAAATCACGCCGGATAAACGACTCACGAGAGTCGTCACTTCAGTATGAGACCCCCAGTCCAGACCCTTTTTGGTCCACGAGGTCAGCCTCTCTGGGGGTCCGGATGTGAAAGCAGGTGCCGCCGAGCACTTGGCGCCGTGGGGTTCGGTGATGTAAAACCACTCCTGCTGCCAGACCTTATTCGTCTCCACGAATGACCCTTTGGGCCAAGTCACATTCGGGAGCTTGCTAATCATAGCGCCCCGCACTCCGTATGCTGCCCATCCACCACCTTTGGCTTCACGTTCAAGGTTTTAAGCCATAGGCCGAAGTGTGGAGGGATGCGGAGGAAAGCTTCACATACCACTATGAAAGCGGATATGTGAAGGATTGAGTTCGGGGCTTGATCATGAAAATCTAGCCCGTAGAAAAACAGCAGACCCCGAACAAAGGGGTGGAGCGGAAACCCTAGCCCCCTAACAAAATGGGAAGTAAACACTACCCTCTCACCCGCCTCTAGGACGGGAATCACCAAACCCTTGGCAGGGACTCGGTGCACGATATTGGCAGCATGATAGACCATGCTTCGTAGATCCTCCATGGTCTTTTCAGTGACCGTGGAAGCTTCCCACTTGCCCCTAGCACCAGATCCAGCCATTGCTAGGAAAGGGGAGTAGTGGTTGACGAACGAGGAGCGGTGGGCGCAGGAGATGAGAATATTGGGGCTATGCAGATTGGAGAGCTCGAGCTTGAGGAAGGCGTGGGGTTGATGAAAGGGATTGGTGTCCTTTTATAAGGTTGTGAATACAGAACGCCCCCCCCCCCCAGTTTAGCCATAAACCTCGCCGGTTCCCAAAGTGGTCGTGCGTAATGCGCGACGTGGGTGCTCACATCATATTGATAAGGATCCCACAATAAGCGGGCATGATCTCTATTTTGATGGGACGTGTCAATGAGGATATACCTCAAAACGCGAAACTAGGACCAAATAAAATGGTTCGATATGCTAGTGGGATGGACGCAACGCTTCACCCAAAAGTTGTCAGTAAAGACACACTATTCATTTTCTTTTAAAAGCCTTGCCTTCGAGGCTAAGGGTTGTACTAACCTTGCAGAGCGAAACACAATACACCATTTTCCAGAAGATATATTCGGAAGAAGGAACCCGCCTTGCAATGCCAAATACAATACGGAAGCCGAACTCATCGTCATCGAAGTCAGGTTCAGGGGTTACTGAGGGAGTCCTGGATAGACGGGTCCTCTGGAGGCCATATAACTCTTGGTGGGCCGGATTGGTGGGTCATGAAGATCATAGTCGAAGATCATCTCTCGTATCTGGATAGGACTCCTGTATTCGTATGATGGTAGGTTCTAGGTTTGGGTGTAATCTTTCCTTCCTCTGCAAGATGGTATATACAAACCCTAGGCCCCTCCTATGTGTATATAAATCGAAGGGTTTAGTTAATAGAGGCTAATGGAGAATCTCAAACTCTCATAGGTTAGTTAGACTTTAGGGTTTAGTCAATACGATCTCGTGGTAGATCAACTCTTGTATTCATATTCATCCACAGTAATATATCAGGAAGTAGGGTTTTACCTCGATCGAGAGGGCCTGAACCTGGGTAAACATCATGTCCCCAGCCTCCTGTTACCATCGATCCTCAGGCGCATAGTTCATGACCCCCTACCCGAGATCTGCCGGTTTTGACACCGACACCCCCTACCCGAGATCTGTCGGTTTTGACACCGACAACAACCCCTTTTACACGTCGGGTTGCGAGTATTTGTTAATTGTGTGCAGGTGTTGTTTATGTTGTGTTGGTTGGTTCTCCTACTAGTTCGATAACCTTGGTCTCATCACAGAGGGAAATACCTACTATTTTTGGGAAATACTGACGTAGTTCTAGCAGACATCAATAGTCATGACTATGCCGATGAGATAGCGGATCTTTCCATTGCTCTAGAGAAAGAACAAGGTCTCCATTTGGCTCTTGAGGAGCCACAAAACATTGACCTTGCTAAATTTAAGGAAAGATCATGATCATGGACTTTTTCTTGATTGTGTGCTTAAATCTGAGAAGGTCGAACTTGGGGTTGGCCATGAAAGACTCAAGGAAGAGTTTGAGTTACTTGACAAGGCTCACAAGGCCATGAAGAGTGCTTAGACTTCTCTCAAGGAGTCTCATGATCAACTCCAAGTGAAGCTCACCAAGGCTATAGCCACTTGCCCTCCTTTTCTATTAATTGATAATGTTCATGCTACTAAACCCTGTTGTGAGCATGTGCACCTTGTGGAGGAGAATGCCAAGTTGAAAGAGAAAGTTGAGAAAGGTCATGTGACTTGCATACAAGGTGAGAAGAACCTCAATGACCTAATCAAAAGGAAGTTGTGGCCAAGGAAGGACTTGGTTGGCGGCAACCGTGGGGCCTCAGCACGATGGTTTCGAGTTCTTGAAGGGCACTTTCCCAGGGCTTGAGGTATACTTCATTGGCGGGATGATCAAGAGTCTCCGCGGCAAGCTCTACATTGATGATGCTGGCTGGGGTCCCGAGGCCGACTCAATCGAGTACATGTACCGGGTCCCTTCCAGCGGAATCCATGTCTTCATCGGGAAAATTGGTGGATCTGAACCCGAGTCGGACATCTGCACCAGCATCGTCGAGTCGGCTCGGCGCGCAACCCGCTCGATATCAAACCGCCCGAAAGCATGTCTTCATGGGTTTCACGCAGGGCATGGATCTTCTAGAGAATTCTGAGTCTGGAGGATAGACTCTCGTCTACACGAATGATGAGTCCTCAACTGCAGAAACGGAGTCGATCTACCAGCTTCAAGATGGCGGGCTTGGGGGCTATTCCGACGGTGACAGTATTCCGGACCCCTACGAGCAGCCGTGTCGAGCCGCCATCTACATGGAAGGTACGCCACTCGTTAATAGCTCAACGCCAATGGGAGCGGCAGCTGCTACTGACACAGCAGGAGCGGCGGCTCTTGAAGGATCTGGCCCGGCGAGGCCAGCGACTCAGACCTTGGCTGAATTGATGAATGCTCTTACTACCTTGTTGGCGATTGAAGTTACTGTGGAAAATCAAGCGGAGCATAACGTGGAGATTGTGAAGCTTCGTGAGCAGATGACTAAGGCCCATCTGGTGTCTTATGGTCCAAAAAAAATCCACAAAACGTTCCACTGCATTTGGGCTTCATTTGATATTGATTTTTTGCGATGTAAAAAACAAGCAGAAAACAACAACTTGCACTTGGCACTATGTCAATAGGTTAGTCCCAAAAAATGATATAAAATGACTGTAAATGATTGTAAAACATCCAAGAATGATAATATAACAGCATGGAACAATAAAAAATTATAGATACGTTGGAGACGTATCAGGCCTCGACCTGTATATAAAGGTGAGTCCCCGGCATATAATAGGACAAGTTATAATCAATCGATAGCTAGGTCAAGCAAATCCACTCCCTTGTAATCAATACTCAAGCAATAAGCAACAAAAGCAGGAGTAGGCCTTTACCTCCACCGTGTTGGGCCGAACCTAGGAAAATCGTGTCTCTCATCCCACTCAACCCCGACAAGCTAATCACCGTTGCGATGGCCTCATGCTTAAGTCTTAACCCTAGGACATATGCCGTGTTAAAACCACGACACTAACCAAACTCTCCCTCTTAAGGAGGTATTTGTCAAATAGGGAGAGGGTGCTCATGATAAGAAGAAGGGCAAGGTTGTGGGTGGTAACGCTAAGAAGGGTAAGACCGCTCCTCCCAATAAAACCAGTGATTTTAACCCTTCTTTTGTTTTATGTCGTGGTAGTGATGGGCATGTTTATGCCAAATTTGTTGGATCTTCTTATGAGTACATTGAATGGTCTATTTGGGTTTCCAAGACCCTTGTTACTAGCATCAAAGGACCCATACAAAAATGGGTACCTAAATCCAAGCATTGATCTCTTGTAGGAGTTTGCTTCCGATGGGGTGTCATGGTTGATCGATAGTGGAGCAACAAATCATATGACTGGGAGCAAGGACTTGGAGGTGGACGTGCAACCAAGCCCACCTATGCCTATTGATGTCCAATTAGGTGATGCTTTAGCATCTAAGGTATTGGGTCTTGGCAAGGTTGTCATTTCTCATGATTTATCCATTGAGAAGGTCATGCTTGTTGAGACCCTTGCATACAATTTATTTTCTGTTTGTCAACTTGCACTCATGGGCTTTGCAACATTCTTTGATCTTGATATCGTGGCTCTTTTGTGGAGCAAGACTCTTAAACTGGATTTTGTTGGGCATGTCGAGAATAGTCTCTATGTGGTTAACTTTTTGAAGCGACACACTAAGACTGCGACTTGCCTAATGGCTAAAGTTGATGTGGGGTGGCTTTGGCATCGCCATGTAGCCACGTCAATATGAGATCTTTGCAAAGTCTACTCAAAGGGGATCACATTTGTGGACTAACAAATGTGATTTTTTCCTAAGACCATGCTTGTATCGAAGGAAAGCTACATGAAACGGCTCACCGACCCACGACCATTATTTATTCAAAAAGGCCCTAGGATCTCCTTCGGATGGATATATTTGGTCCTCGATCTTTTGCTAGTCTTGGGGGAAGAACATATTGCCTGATGATTATGAACTAGTACAACGAGGTGCTATACAAACAGTTTTTAACCCCTTTCCGCGACAATGTTTTGAACCGTTGCCAAGTGAGTGACAGCGATAGGGGGGGTCCTTCCCACACGACCTAGAAACCGTCAGGGATAGGGAGCCTTGATGCATACAGTTGTCCCTATAAAACTATTTATGATATTTCAAATATCCCAAATGCATCATCCTTGCTACTCGTTTGTGCTCGCATTGTCATCGCAGTCGGTATTCTGTGGTGCTACGTTTATGATGCGCGGCCTATCATGAACGGTTCATGATTATAAAATGTGTATGATAAGCAGACAATCACACACATTCACTTTTCCCGAACCGTATGCGATAACTAATTAAGAATATTAGCTAATCATCATACGAGTGTCGGATAGGATTACGAAACATCAGACCATCGTACCATTGTTGTACATGATAACTATCGCACATGCTATTCTGTGGTGAAACGTTTATGATGCGTACCACATCAGAAACAGTTCATGGTTGTGAATCGTGCATGATAAGGCAACTATCACAAACGCTTAGTTTGCCTGCACCGTTTGTGATATTGTCTAACATCACACACGGCAATGTGTGCATTGTCGCACAAGTTTCCTCTCTGTGAACCGTGTCAGATTATGGTGTATATCACAAACGTTTGTGTTTTACCGACCGTGTGTGCCAGAGGGAGTCCTGGATCGAGGGGTCCTCATGTGTTCGGATAACTCGTGGTGGGCAGGACTGGTGGGCCGTGAAGATCATTGCTGAAGATTGTCTCTTGTATCCGGATAGGACTCCTGTATGCGTAAAATGGCAGGTTTTAGGTTTTGGTGTAAACTTTCCTTCCTCTGCAAGACGGTTGTGTACAAACCCTAGGGCCCTCTGGTACATATATAAACTGGAGGGTTTAGTCCGTAGAGGCTAAGGTTGAAAAGAAACAACAGAATCATAGGCTAGACTCTTAGGGTTTTAGCCATTACGATCTCAAGGTAGATCAACTCTTGTAATCATATTTATCAAGATCAATCTAGCTGGAAGTAGGGTATTACCTCGATCGAGAGGGCTTGAACCTGGGTAAACATCGTGTCCCCAGTGCCTTGCTACCATCCATCCTCGGACGCATAGTTCGGGAACCCCTACCCGAGATCCGCTAGTTTTGGCACCGACATGTGTTCTTTCATTGAGAGTTCCACTATGTCGTCGACCGAAGGACCGATGGATCGCTTCGTCAACCACGACGGCACCGCCGAGCGAACTTTTCCTCCCGGCCAGCTTTTTGTGTTCGACAGCTTCACGCTCCGTGCGAAAACAGAATGCCAACTCGAGCAGATTGAGAGCTACACCCCTCGCCATCAGGTTAGGTTTGGCAGCTTGAACTACGTTGCAGATATCTGCGGAGACCTGATATTCGACAGATTCGAACCCACAGCGATCGCTCCCTGCCACCATGATGAACATGACCTAACTTTGTCATCGGACCACCTCTAGGGAAGAGCACATGTAACCGTTCTGGCCCTAGATCTGGAACAGATTGCATCACCCGAAGACGGGAAGTTCAACCCCGCCGCGGAAGCCGCAGACTCAACGGTGCTGGAGCCACACACAGACCCAACTATGAGCGGGATCTGTGTTACTGGAACTCCAGACTCGTCTCTGACTGCAGGTTCCGAACCATGCGCATCTACGCCCTTCAAGCGTGATTATGCGTCTATCGCCGAATTCAGCGCTGCAAACATCTTCCGGCACTGACCTTTTGGCGATGTGCTAAATTCGTTAAAATCTCTCTCCTTAGTTGGGGACACACAGCCGAATTATATGTAGTTCGAAACGGAGGCTGATGATGGTGAATTTTGCTTCCCACCAACCACCCACTTGATAGCCATGGTTGAAGATCTAACGGATCTACTTAACTACGCTTTCGAAGACTTCGAAGGGATGGACCTCGAAGCCGAAGCAGATCTAGACCAAAACCCGCCCGTAATTGAGCGATGGACAGCTACGTCTTCATACGACGTGTATATGGTGGATACACCTAAGGAGAAGGAGGGTGACGATGAAAACGATTCCACAAAGGACAAGCTTGTTGATGAACCTCCTAAGCGTCGGCGTCCGAAGCGCCGAACTAAATCCCGTAAAGGGAAAGATAGCAACACTGTCACTAACGGTGACAGTCCGGAGCAAGCCGAAGACCCCACAGATCCAGCGATGCAGCAGGATGAGCGAGAGGACGGCGAACATAGTCCAAAACCGTTGTCCGATGACAGTGATGCCGAAGACAGCAATTATGAACTTGTCTCCGAAGAGATGTTAGCCTGGGCGACGACGAGTACATCATCCCAGAAGAACCCTTAGAACAAAAGCGCTTCCATCAGAGGCTTATTGCCACCGCAAGGAGCCTGAAAAAGCAGCAGAGACGGCTTCGAGCCGCACAGGATACGCTCAACGATAGATGGAACGAAGTGCTGGACGTTGAGGAAAAATATGGCAATCGCCAAACCAAAGGCTATCCTAAGCGTAAACTGCTGCTTGAATTCAACGACGAGGACACTACGCCTATACCGCCGAAGAATAACACCGCCGACAAGCCGGACCGACCACCTCGTGGACGGGACAGAGTGCCTAGCAACGACATACACAAGCCCGCACCCCCACCCCGTAAAGGAAAGGAGGATGTGGCTCAGGGCCGGAAACACGATCTACGTGAGGACCTGAACAAAAAAGCTGGCTGTGACGCCCCCGATTTGACCGTACACTAATCATGCATGCAAATGTGTACGACCAAGATCAGGGACTCACTGGAAGATATCACAACACAACTCTAGACTCAAATTAAAATAATACAAGGTTTATATTACAAGCCAGGGGCCTCGAGGGCTCGAATACATAAGCTCAAATACACAAGAGTCAGCGGAAGTAATAATATCTGAGTACAGACATAAGTTAAACAAGATTGCCTTAAGAAGGCTAGCACAAAAGTAGCAACGACCGAAAAGGCAAGGCCTCCTGCCTGGGACCTCCTAACTACTCCTCGAAGCCGAACTCCATGTAGAAACATCATCAGGATCCTCTGGCTTCTGGGCTCCACCATCTGGTTGCGTCATCCGAGAAGAGGGACAAAAGGGGAAAAGGGGGAGAAAAGCAACCGTGAGTACTCATCCAAAGTACTCGCAAGCAAGGATCTATACTACATATGCAATGGTAACAATGATATGGGTAATATCGGTGGACTGAACTGCAGCAAGCGGGAATAAGAGGGGGATAGCTAATCCAATCGAAGACTACGCTTCTCGTAACCTCCATCTTGCAGCAGAAGATGAGGGTAGCTGGAAAGTAACAAGTATCCTCGCTTCTCGCAGCCTCCGTCTTGCAGCAGTAGAAGGGAGTAGATGGTAAGTTCACCAAGTAACATCGTATAGCATAATCCTACTCGGCGATCCTCCCGCACATCACCCTGTGAGAGAGCAACCACCGAGTTGTATCTGGTACTGGTAAGGGTGTGTTTTATTAAGTATCCGATTCTAGTTGTCATGAGGTCGGAATAAAACTCCGGGTCGTCCTTTTACTGAGGGACACGGCTATTCGGATAGATTAACTTCCCTGCAGGGGTGCACCACATAACCCAGCACGCTTGATCCCATTTGGCCGGACACACTTTCCAGGGTCATGCCCGGCCTCGGAAGATCAACACGTCGCAGCCCTACCTAAGCACAGCAGAGAGGTCAGCACGTCGGTCTAAGTCCTAAGCACACAGGGGTCTGGGCCCATCGCCCAATGCACACCTGCACGTTGCGAGGGCGGCCGGTGAGCAGACCTAGCAACCTCCATTACTAAGGAAGTTACATTACGCGGTCCAACCCTGCGCGCGCCGCTCAGTCGCTGACGTCAAGAAGGCTTCGGCTGATACCACGATGTCGAGTACCCATACCTATTCCCACGTAGCTGGTTAGTGCGTATAGGCCAACGGCCAGACTCAGATCAAATATCCAAACTCGTTAAGCGTGTTATTATGAAATAACCGCGGACAACGACCAGAGCCAGGCCACCTCTCCACTGGGTGTCTCAACCTGCCCTGTCGCTCCGCCACAAAGATCCACTCGGGGGCCGTCAGGAACTCAGGCCCACCACTACCTGGATGGAGCCACCTGTGCTTTCAGCCCCCACATCGAATCACTTGCCGGTACTCAATGAGCCGACCCGACTTTAGTCACATCATGTGTCATGTAAAGTGTATGTAATATATACCCGTGATCACCACCCAAGTGATCACGGCCCGATGGTATAGCATGGCAGATGGACAAGAATGAAGGGCCACTGATGGAATACTAGCAACCTATACTAAGCATTAGGATGGCAGGTACATGTATCAACAGTTGTAGCAACAATGACAGGCTATGCAACAGAATAGGAGTAACCGAACAGTAACATGCTACACTACTCTAATGCAAGCAGTAGAGAGAAGAATAGGCGATATCTGGTGATCAAAGGGGGGGGCTTGCCTGGAAGCCCTGCAGACGAAAGGAATCTTCGGAAGCGTCGCCATAGTCGAACACCGAAGCACCAATGGTCTCGGGGTCTATCACAGTATCGGAGTCTACCAAAAATAATCAACGAAGGGGAAACAAATAAATAACATGGCAAAAGGCGGTGCTACGTGTGACCTAACGCGGTGCTCGGTGATACAGGCGAAGAGGAATAACGTCCGGGAAAGTATTCCCGGTGTTAGGCACTTTCGGGCAGATGAAACGGAGGGGAATGTTGAATGTTCGGTATGATAGAGATGTGTGGCGGACGAACGGACCATGTATTCGGATGCGCCTCGTCGTTCTGAGCAACTTTCATATATAAATTATTTTCATCCGAGTTACGGATTATTTTATATTAATTTTTAAAGTTTTAACAATATTCTAGAATTCCTTATTTATTTTATATTTCGAAATTCAGCAGTTAAAAACTGGGTGCATCCGGTGCAGTGCACCAGTGAGGCTGACTAGTGGGTCCAGTCAACTGCTGACTCAGTAATTGACTGGTCCACGGTTGACCAGTCAAATGTCCCACGGGACCTAGTTGTCATATTGTGTAATACTTTAATAGTGTTTAGTTAATTCCTAATAGGCCTATTAAAGGGTGGCCCACCTATCATAAAGCGATAGCTAATCAAATAAAAATTAACTTAATCAAGTGGGGCCCATTGTCATAGTGTAGCTACTAACCTAACTAGTACTACCAATTAGTCCCTAATCTAATTTTCACAGCCGGCCACGGGTGGCTGTGCACACCCACGCACACAGCAAGGCCGCCGTGGCCATTAGCAGCAGCAAGTAGCGCACATCAGCAGCAGCAGCTAACAATAGCAGCAGAGCATCAGCTAGCAACGGCAAGAGCAGCAAGCAGAGGCGGCAGCAGCGGCACAGTAGCAGCAACGCACGGGAGCGGGTGAGCGGACACCGCAGGGCAGCTACAGCGCGAGCGGGTAGCAGTGGCGCGTCAAGCGAACGCGGGGCGCGGCCAGGGAGTGCCCCTGGGACGGCCAGGCCGCGGCGTGAGCGCGGTCAGGGGAGCCAGGCGCGCACTGGGCGGCCGGGGCGCGGGCGCAACCACGGCGACCTCTGTCCATGGTGGAACATGCGACGAACAGAGGAGATTGAGGGGAAGAAGCGGGCGCACGCGGGGGTATGGGCGACGCGGAGGCGAGCACGGCGGCGGTAGCAGAAGCTACAACGGGGCGAGGCGGACAGGGGTGGCGCGAGAACGCGGCCTGGGGCTCGCGGGCGTCGAGCTCCGGTCATGGCTGTGGTTGGCGTCCTACGGCGAAGGAACGAGCACGAAAATAGGGGGAAGGAGGAGGAGCTCACCGCGGAGCCGGTGGAGCAGACGACGAACCCAGGGAAGGTCAATGTTGAGTGAACCGACGACGTGTTGTGGTAGCCGTAGTCGAAGAAGAAGGTCGAGGTCGATGGCTTGGCGACGTCCTAGCTTTCGTTGGTCCCCTGAAAGGACAAAGTCGGACGCAGAGGATCTCCTGGACGTTCTCCCGCACACCTGAGAGCTCGGTGGCCGCAACAATGAAGGCGAGGCAGCGGTCACCGTACTGTCTTCCGAGGTCGAATTCGCGCAGTAGAGGTAAGGGGCGAAGGGGGAATTAGGGGGGAATGAAAGAGGGTGGTCTAGGGTTTCGGCTGCGCATGTTTTATAGGCCGGGGGAGGCACGTGGAGGCCATCCATGGCCAAGGTACCATGGATGCACGCCACGCCCTCCTCTGCTTCCTGTAGCGTGAGGTAGGGGATGGTGGAGGTGGGCTGGACGGTTGTGCCCTGGTGGGCTGACCAGCTGGGCCGTTTGGCCCAGTTGGCCAGAGGGGTTTCTCGTTTTTTTTGTGATTATACTTTTGTGTTTTATTATATTTTGTTTCATATTAAATACAAAAGGTTATACCTAAAACAATATTAATAGTCATGCCACTACCACAATTAACTTGTCAACAAAATAAAATAGTTCGTATTTGTTTATTATTGTATAATATTTTAACTAATAGTTTTTGCTACTGTTTTCTTCACCTAATAGTATTTAATTATTTTATGAAGGAGTGGTTTCTCCACCATATTTACTTACGATTTATTTGACACAACTTGAACATTTTAGTTTGATATTTGAAATCTTTTGTTGTTTTCTTTTAACTCAATTTTTAATTTGGATCGGTTTCGAACTAACACGAGATTAGCAATAGTGATCGTGGTGACGTGGCATCATTAGCGCGGAATTACTATAGCGTAATTATCCGGGCGTCACAATTCTCCTCCACTACAAGAAATCTCGTCCCGAGATTTAAGCGGTGGAGTAAGGGGGGAAGTGCTGGTAGCGAAATTCTAACGAGTCTTCGGTCTTGACTGCCCTTTCGAAGAGGTTGATCTCTTTCGTTGATGTCTTCATTTCTCCGCTTTAAGTCATCGTGATCAAGTCGACATCCTTTCTTCGGGATCTCTATCGTCCTACGAACGCGACCAGGGGGAAAAACTCCGGAAGAACGCATCTCCACAGAGCTGGGCATCTGACGGTGAACTCAATGGGCAATACACGAGGTACCCCACGAGTCGTATTTCAGTGAATTCGTTGAGTGCAATAAACAATGGTACCAAAGTTTCAAAATGGGTAGGCAATTACTCGATGCCTGGACAGAAGCTGGAATGGGGGCTTGAACAACAAGAGTAACATGGTGTTTGATTCCAAGATGAGTAATGGTATAAAATTTAGCTCATGAATCACATACGAAGCCAGGCGCAAGGATACATTAGAATCCGGGTTGTAAATAAGAGTCAGGTTTCGATCCTGGGACCTGTGGGTTATGGGCCCACCATGTGGGTTGAAAATAGGAATGGTGGTGACATCTTGCACAGCCGCGACAAGGAGGCATGTCAGTGGATAGCTTGTCAGCTATGTCGGCAACAATGTCGATACCAAGGACAGGGAACGAAGATAACCATTTTCTTGCTCGTCAAAACGAGGCGGACCGGTAGGCAATGTTTTCGTCCATCGATGGTTACTGGAATGTTATGAATGATAGTAACAGGTTCTTACTGACGGAGTTATACACCAAGGTGTATAATCTAAGCAGACTTAGATTATATGTGGATCAAAGAAAGGTTAAACAAACAAATGGAAAGGAAAATAGTGATTACACACTATTATTAGGAGTATATCCTTCCCTTGGACAAGAAGAACATGGCATACAGGGTAGGAGAGCAAGTACCAACCATTCAGATAAAGAGGCAAGGATTAATCAAGAGGTTACTGACCAAGAAACATTTAGCATCGTGCCTCCAACGTTCTTGTTGATGAGCGGGGTATAATTGCCATGCTTCGAGGTAGCAATGACATGGTGTTTCAATCAAGGGCCAGACTCTGGATACACGAATGATCCATCAAGAACAACTTATAAAAATAAGTCTTGCAATTTCCACCTGGAAGAATGGTTATCATTGCAAAAGAAATTATAATGATAGATCCTCCAGCTAGGGGTGCTAGGCATGACATCATAATACCGGGTCATCAAAGGACCAACATATTTCTCTTGGAAAGTTGTCCCAACCATCATATATGACCGAGATTCAGATCCGATTGGTGTCATGATACCTCAGACTCAGGATGTTCGAGAAGAAAAGGTGCAACACTAATCGACGAAATGACGTTGCAAGATTCTCGGGAAATGAACTACGGGAGTGGGTTCCCGAAAAAATAGTTCATCATTAATCCAAGGAGAGGATGAGGAGGTGGCTGATGGGCTCATCGGCAATCAATCAAGAATTACAAACGGATGGATTTCCACAATAATGTGAACAAAAATATGACAATTGTCAATTAAAATGATATAATGTTGTATGCTCGAGGAAAACATACACCATTAATCATTAGTTGAAAGGTGTGCCCGAAATATGACCTTAGGCAGCAAGATCAATGTTAGGGTGATGATTCAATAACCAACAGTCTAAGAACGAACTGTCGATCGCTAACTTCAGAGCAATAGGGTTGCTAGAAGTACAGAACTCAAGTAGCATCTTTAGCATATTGGTATCCCGGTTGAAAACAACATGGGTACCAAGGAAGAATGGTGATGGGGAGTAGTATCACTATACCAAGAATTCTGATGAGGCGGAGCAGTCTCGCAATATTCTTGACATAAAAGATGGTAATACTTCAAGATAGAACATATTACAAGTTGGAGAGTAAGTTTTAATCATAACGTGGACAAGCTCGTGATGAAAGGAAGTCAAGGGTGTAGTCGATGATAATAAAAATCATCGAGGGCAAGGAGGGTATTTCTCATCATAAACTCCGTTGATGTCTCGGAGGAAGTCAAAGTGTTGAAGGTGATCACGACACATTTGTCGGGAGGTTTCAAGAGGATGCAATCGAAGATCGGCTGCGTCAAGCAAGGGAATGGCAAAGTGGCAAGTTATTGGATCAATATAAAAGATGCAGGCTCGGAATCAAAGTTGCCTTACTGAACAAGCAACCATAGGCTGAAAGCTCGACGTAAGTTGTGCTCAATCTCTGAAGAATTCGTGCACCAAAGAAGGACGAGGTAGCATAGTCAAAGATAGCTAGACAAGGGATGTACCCGATAGTCTAGGAATAAACCAGATTGAGTTTAAAAATTTCCCAGTACCAACTACTAGGGGTGTTGAATTTTTAGAGTAGATTTGATTTACTAAACGGTGTCCTCGGTTGACGGCAACCTAGAACCCGTAGAGTGATTATGACAAGCAAAGCTATTACTTCATCAAAAGTTCAAAAGGTGTAGTGCACAGGCATGATATCCTCGAGATATCAGAGGGTAATACACGAAGGTAGAACACGATAGAAGTTGAACTAGGTCATTGACCTATGACAGTAGATGCTTTAACCTTGTCAAAAATTGACGAGGCCTGGAATGGATTTATTCCAGATATATTGAATAAGGACAGCATGGTCGGAACTATAACTGCAAGGGATCAAATTTATTGACACTGAAAGAATTATTTAGATGTAAAACCATTTTGCAAGAAGCTCCCGAGACGGTCTACATCGTTTCCATCGGCATGAACAAAAGCTCAAGGTCGACTCCCATTTCTCCAATGCATACGTTTTATTTACCTCTTGCTTTGATAAAACTGTAGTGTTGGAATTTTGTTCGGTAGAACACCGGAAGGGTATGACTTGTGAAAACTTCTGGGTTCTCACGAATTAGGGGAAGGCATAGGTTCAACCCATCGGGCATCTTAGTAACATATACCACAAGTTTCAAAAGTAAAATCGTGAGCTCAAAAGCAGAGCATGGTTGGTCAAGCAGAGGATATAATTTACCAAAGGCATTATGTATCAAGGGAAGAACTCACAATGTGAGTGAATATGAAGGACATTGTCGGATAACAATCCAACAATGGATCGGGCGATCCACAACGGAGCAGATGTGAGTATCGGTACTCACTCAGAGGAAGAAGGAATGCTGAGGCATCAGATTCAAGAATCACCTGATTAGTCTGATGCTTAAACAGAAAGAAATTATGGTTTCCAAAACAAAGGATCAGAAGCAAACGCTCTGATCAAGGATGGATAAGTTGAAAACACTTAGTTGGACAATCAATAAAGGTTTGAAATGCCGAGAACCAACTCATGTCCGGAATGACGTCTGAGTCGGAAAGATAATTTTAAAAAGAATAACCTGATGACTGTGTGCATACGCACACATTGAATCAATAGGCTCAAAATGGCTAAGACAAGGGATGTTAACGGAGACTACTAGTCATATGGAATTAACCATAATGCAAGCAGGCAAGAATTTCCAGAGTAACCGGCTGCAGAGGATTTTCGAAAGATCAAAAAGTATTCCAAAGAATTTTGTGAGACACATGAACAATTGAGAAGAACGGGTCCTCGATAAATGTGAGGAAATAACCGTAAGTGTTTTCATGCGAAATAAAACTGCAAAACGGTAAACTCAAAGGATTCTCGGGACAACGGAGAATATTTTGAGGCATCTTGTAATAACAAGAGCGACGAGGAATGATCATGAGAATGGCAAGTGCATGCAGATATCCATAGGGATATATCGGTGGCAGTGAATTGCCAGGGCGATGACCACAAGGGTCTCGGGAAAATATCGAGGGATATCCTCAGAATCTTCTGACGAAGCAGGTGATCTTCCGGAATGAGGGCTCTCCGGGAGAAATAGTTACGAGAACCTAGAGTCAGAGTTAGTAAAATCTTTTAACCCGAATAGAAGAGAGATTAGAGTCCCAGAGCATAGACAAGGAATAAAAGATCCTAACACCATCCATTGGTGTTGTGGACCCATAAGCCACACAACAAGTTAGTAAATTTGTTTTTTCAAAAACTAGACTCAACTTCGGCCAAGGAGTTGGAAAGGGGGATTCCTACAGGCAGTCGGCTCTGATACCAACTTGTGACGCCCCCGATTTGACCGTACACTAATCATGCACGCAAATGTGTACGACCAAGATCAGGGACTCACTGGAAGATATCACAACACAACTCTAGACACAAATTAAAATAATACAAGCTTTATATTACATGCCAGGGGCCTCGAGGGCTCGAATACATAAGCTCGAATACACAAGAGTCAGCGGAAGTAATAATATCTGAGTACAGACATAAGTTAAACAAGATTGCCTTAAGAAGGCTAGCACAAAAGTAGCAACGATCGAAAAGGCAAGGCCTCCTGCCTGGGACCTCCTAACTACTCCTCGAAGCCGAACTCCATGTAGAAACATCATCGGGATCCTCTGGCTTCTGGGCTCCACCATCTGGTTGCGTCATCCAAGAAGATGGGACAAAAGGGGAAAAGGGGGAGAAAAGCAACCGTGAGTACTCATCCAAAGTACTCGCAAGCAAGGATCTATACTACATATGCAATGGTAACAATGATATGGGTAATATCGGTGGACTGAACTGCAGCAAGCGGCAATAAGAGGGGGATAGCTAATCCAATCAAAGACTACGCTTCTCGTAACCTCCATCTTGCAGCAGAAGATGAGGGTAGCTGGAAAGTAACAAGTATCCTCGCTTCTCGCAGCCTCCGTCTTGCAGCAGTAGAAGGGAGTGTCGGTGTACTAAAGTAGGGGTACCTTAGTATCCCGACTTGTGCACGGGCAGTAGCAGCGTCCCGTGGCCGGGCTTACCACGCGCCCTCCAAGGCCCGCTCCGGATCCTTTAGAACCATTCAAGAACAAAGTATACAAGTCAGAAGAACAAGGCCCCGGCAAGACGAGCTTGCCGGGAAGGCTACTCCAAGCACAAGACCACTCTATTTTTCACAAGACCCTGGCAAGGGGAGCCTGCCAGGAAGGCCAAAGAACAGCACCTCAGAAGATGTCGCGGCGCACCATGCGCCCCGGCAGGACCCGGAGAGCGACAAGCTTCCGGGCCCGGCAAGATAGCGACCCCGGCAAGGTGCTTGCCGGAGGAGGCTCACACTGTGTGCCTGCGCTCCAGCTTATCTGGCCACGCGTCGCCCTGGGGCCCTTCCAAGGGCACGTGGTGGATGGCTGTGCAGCCTGGGGGACACGGTGGCGAGCCGCGGTGACGAGGCCGTCGTCGTGGCGAACGGAGACGCCCGGGCGGACGCTTTTGGGGTGACGGCGACGGGCATTCAATGCCTTTGTCCCCCACCGTCAGGGTTAGGTATAGACCACTGTGCATACACTGTTCATGCACTGTTCCATCTACCACCAATTTTACGCATTTACCCTCCTCTACGTTGACACCTGTCGGCGACCCCTTTGAGCTATAAAAGGAGGCCCATGCACAAAGTAGAGGGGGTTCGACTCCAGAAGCTTGATCACTCTCACGCTAGGTGTAGCTAGCACTGTAGATCTTCAAGCTCCCGAGCTCAAGAACTCAATACAACCAAGGCGGGAGTAGGGTTTTACGCGTCCGCGCGGCCCGAACCTGGGTAAACTGCCCGCGTGTGCCCCTCGATCTGTTCTTCGTGCTCCCTCCGCTCCCTTGCCATACCGAAAAGGGACTCCGGTCCCAAAGGTGTTCGTGGGCGACCAGTTTCCCCGACATCTTTGGCGCGCTAGGTAGGGGGCGTCGAGGTTGTGCGAACCTGATCCGGCGCTCACGCGGGCGCAACCTTCAGCAACTTCACCAGCTTCATCAACCTCCTCGACTACATCAACATGCCGCCGAAGAAGAAGGCTTCGGAGGTCGGAGGCCTGTCTGCGTCGATCCCACCACCACCAGAACCAACGGATGGTGGATTAGACACTGGCGGAAGGGTGGACGCCGGCGAGGACACTCACGGCGCCGCCAAGTTCAAGGACAAGACGGATGACCGGGCGAACTCCAAAGCCTCGGCGTCCGTGCACGCACCCCGTCCCTCTCAGGAGGCGCCGGGCCAGCAGCGACGTGGTACCACGGTACCATCAGTCTGCTGGGACAAGGCCAAACTGGCGGATCGCGGGATGCTCAAGGCCAGCGTGCTGGCACGAGCAAGGCGTGGTCGCCGGGGCGAGAACCTGCTCCTTCTAACGCTGTTAGAAGTCCGAGCATATCTCGCTAGAGCTCTCGCTAGAGCTCAGCTGCTCCTCGACTTCCCTCCAGCGGCGGACAAGGCCGAAGACTGGAGGGCTACAATCCAGAGCCTCATCGCCTTCGCCAACAACGACACGCCGCAGCAGCCGGCAACATCACGGCCGCGGCAAGTCGACCAAGCAAAGGCCGATGGAGACAAGACCGCCGGGGGTGCAACTACCGTGCACTCCCCGCCGCGGAAGCAGAAATCGCCGACCCGCCAGATCAACATCGACAATGACTCCACAGCGTCGTCGAATCCGCGGGCTCGCCGCGATCAACGCCAAGTCCTTGACGACAGGCGACAAGAGGACGCTTGAACTTGTATCGAGCGTCGAAGAGAAGCCCGAAGACAGTCCGACCAGCGCGCTGGGACCGCTGTCGACATGCACGCGCCCGGTGAACCAGGCGACTTGTCGTACGCGGCAGGCTGCCCTGCGTTCACCCGAGAGCTGCGGCAAGTCCAGTGGCCCAACATGAAGAACTTTAAGCCTGACGTACCCGAGAAGTACGACGGCAAGACACACCCCTCTGAGTTCCTCAGCATCTACACCATTGCGGTGCAGGCTGCCGGGGGACACGACGAGAAGATCTTAGCGAATTACTTCCCGCTCGTGCTTAAGCCAAACGTCAGGTCTTGGCTTATGCACTTGTCGGAGAACTCCATCTCTTCATGGGCAGATCTGTGCCACCAGTTTGTTGGCGCCTTCACGGGCGGCCACAAACCCCATGGCCATGAGAGCGATCTCCACATTCTTGCCCAGAAGGAGGGAGAGTCCCTGCGCAAGTATATCCAGAGGTTCAGCCGCGTTCAGCACAATATCCCCGATGTCCACCCTGCCGCGGTTATCAGCGCGTTCCACCAGAACGTGTGTAACCGCCGGATGAGGGAGGAGATGGCGATGACCAAGATCCGGGACGTCAGCGAGCTTTACGCTCTGGCTGACAAGTGTGCACGCGCTGAAGAGGGGAGGAGACTCCCCGGAGAGGATACTGGATCAGGAGGAACAGACAGCGAGGATGCCGCCCCGGCAAGGAAAAACCGGCGGCGGAACAAGAAGAAGAAGAACAAGGAGGTACTGGTTGTTGAGCAGTCCGGCAAGGAGACTGCCGCCAAGAAGACACAGGCTGGTAGCTCCGGCAAGGAGGCCACCCCTGTAGCAGCAGCCGACAAGCAAGACGGCTCCGACAAGCAGTACTGCAAGATCCACCGCACCAAGGGCCACGATCTCCAGAACTGCAAGAGGGTAGAGTACCTCGTAGAACAGCTGAAGGCTGAATACGAGCGTCGCGACAAGGAGAAGGCCCAAGGAGGCGGAGGAGAGCCCAGCAAGAAGCGGCCGTTCAATGGCCGGGGAGGATGCCGCAGCAAGGCCAAGCAGCGGCAAGGTGACAGACCTCCCCGGGGCCGCGACAAGGATGAAGACGAAGACGATGACGAGGACATGGATGACAGAGACAACAGCGAGCAGGAGTTCCAGAAGGCCACAGAAGTTCTGTGCGTCGACGGAGGTGCCTCCCTGCACACTTCCCACCGCCAACTCAAACAATGGGTGCGGGAAGTAAATGCAGCTGAGCCACCTGTCGAGTCACGCAAGCTGCTGAAATGGTCCGGCACGCCCATCATCTTCGACCTCGAGGACCACCCTGACCGCACAACTGCGGTCGGGTGCTTGCCAATGTTGGTTTCACCAACTATCCGCAACCTCAAGGTCACCAAGATGTTGGTTGACGGCGGGGCCGGCCTCAACTTGATCTCCTCCGCTGTGATCAAGAAGCTGCAGATCCCCGACAGCGAGCTCGAGGAAACCGGGACGTTCCAAGGAATCAACCCGGGAAGAAGCAAGCCGAAGGGGAAGATCACGATGCCGGTGACCTTTGGCGGAGAGCTTAACTTCAGGACGGAGAGGATCACATTCGACGTTGCTGATATCCCATTACCATACAATGGGATACTTGGCCGTCCTGCACTCGCCAAGTTCATGGCAGCCTCCCACTATGCTTACAACATGCTCAAGATGCCAGGGCCAATAAGCGTCATCTCTGTCCCCGGTGACAAGAAGGATGCGCTTATTTGCGCCGACAAGATTTACCGGGACGCAGCAGCCGTGGCAGACAACAACACACTTGCCGCTGAAGCTCCCGGGGAAAGACCAAGACCAAGTCCGGCAAGAGCTCTGGGGCCCACTCCGGCAAACGCACCTCTTCGGAGTGCTGCGCTGCCGTCGAGGACGCACCATCGAGCTCCACCGGCAAGTGCAAGAAAGGAATGGCAGCTCCACCGGCAACCAAGAAGGTGTCCGCCAAGGAGGACGGCACTGGTGGTACTTTCACCATCAGGGCTATGCTCGACCCCAAATAGGAAAGCACGCTCGTTGCCTTCCTGCGGGCGAATGTCGATGTGTATGCATGGCAACCATCTGACATCCCCGGTGTTCCCAGGAAGGTAATTGAACACAAGCTTGCTGTTTGTCCTCACGCGCGGCCCGTCAAGCAGAAGGTCAGGAAGCAAGCCGTGGAGCGTCAAGAGTTTATTGCCGAGGAGATCAAGAAGCTGGAAACAGCAGGCCTTGTTAGAGGAGTACTTCATCCCACATGGTTGGCAAATCCAGTTGTCGTGCGCAAAGCCAATGGGAAGTGGAGACTTTGTATAGACTTCACTGATGTGAATAAAGCTTGTCCCAAGGATCCATTTCCCTTGCCGCGCATTGACCAGATCGTTGACTCCACGGCCGGATGTGAGTTGCTTTCATTTCTTGATGCATACTCTGGATACCACCAGATATTCATGGTTGAGGAAGATGAAGAGAAGACTGCATTCATTACTCCATGCGGCACATATTGCTTCATACGCATGCCCTTTGGATTGAAGAATGCGGGCTCAACATTTGCAAGGGTGGTCCACACCGCTTTTGAACCACAGATACACAGGAATATAGAAGCCTACATGGATGGTATAGTGGTCAAGAGCAAGGACAAAGATACCCTGATACAAGACCTAGAAGAAACCTTTGAGAACCTGCGCAAGATACAACTCAAGTTGAACCCCGAGAAGTGCGTTTTCGGAGTCCCCTCCAGCAAGCTTCTCGGGTTCTTTGTGTCCCAGAGGGGGATTGAAGCCAATCCCGACAAGATCAAGGCCATCGAGCAGATCGAAGCCCCGAAGCGCGTCAAGGATGTACGGAGGCTTGCGGGTTGTGTGGCTGCCCTCAGCAGGTTCATTTCAAAGTCCGCAGAACGCGCCCTGCCTTTCTTCAAAATCTTGAAAAAGGCAGGTCCTATGAAATGGACTCCGGAAGCGGAGGCGGCGCTGCAAGACTTGAAAGGATACCTGTCCTCTACTCCAATACTTGTCGCACATAAGCCACAAGAGAAGTTGTTGCTATACTTAGCAGCAACCAATCAAGTGGTTAGTGCTGCGTTGGTAGCGGAGAGGGAGACAGAGGAAGAACCCACAGCCCCGGCAAGCGCTTCCAGCGACAAGCAGGGGGCTCCCCCGACAAGCTCTGGCCCCGACAAGGATGAGTCTGCGCAGGAACAAGGAGAAGTGCGGAAGAAGATGGTGCAGCGCCCAGTTTATTTTGTAAGTTCCCTCTTGCAGGGGGCTAGGTCAAGATACTCTGGAGTGCAGAAGTTGCTTTTCGGCCTCCTCATGGCCTCCAGAAAGTTGCGCCATTACTTCCAAGCACACGAGATAATGGTGGTCACTCGCTTTCCGTTGAAGAGGATATTGCAAAATCCAGAAGCAATAGGCAGGATCGTCGAGTGGGCACTAGAGCTGTCAAGCTTTGGTCTCAAGTTTGAGAGTACTTCAACTATACAGAGCAGAGCTTTGGCAGAATTCATAGCAGAATGGACCCCGACACCAGACGAAGAAGTTCCAGAGACAAACATCCCCGTCCAAGAAGCAAGCAAGGAATGGATAATGTACTTCGATGGTGCTTTCTCGCTGCAAGGCGCCGGTGCTGGTGTACTACTTGTCGCACCCACCGGGGAGCACCTCAAGTATGTTGTCCAAATGCACTTTCCCAAGGAGCAATCGACAAACAATACTGCAGAGTATGAAGGTTTGCTTGCCGGCCTCAGAATTGCAGCCGAACTGGGGATCAAGAAGCTGATTGTGCGGGGAGATTCATAGTTGGTGGTCTGACAAGTAAACAAGAGCTACCAGAGCCCTTTGATGGAAGCTTATGTCGATGAAGTAAGGAAGCTTGAAGAACACTTTGAAGGCCTGCAGATGGAGCACGTCCCAAGAGCTCAAAATGATATCGCAGATGGCCTCTCGAAGTGTGCTGCAATGAAGTTACCTGTGGAACCAGGGACCTTCCTGCTCAAGCTAACTCAACCATCCGTTACACCATCAGTTGGGCAAAGCAAGAAGAGGAAGCTGGTCTCCGGCGACTATTTGCCGGCGGACCTTCCTGAAGCCGCCGCCAAGGTCCCCAAGATCAGCAGCCAAGATGCTGAGGAACAGTCTGCTCTTGCGGACCCAAGGGTCTGTACAGTTGAAGCAGGCATTCCCGACAAGTATTGCCCCGGCAAGCTTGCCGGGGAACACTCGGTTCCGGCAGAGCCGCAGGTTCTTGCCGTAGAAGCTGAGGTTCCCGCAGCAGCCCTGATGCCTTTGGTCCTTGTTGCTGAGCCTCAGGCTCCAGCATGGGCACAGCAAATCGTCCGCTTTCTTCAAACTGGGGAACTTCCGGAAGAACCAGAAGAGATAGAGAGGATTACCAGGCAGTCAAGTATGTATCAGTTCGTCGGCAACGAGCTATACAGAAGAAGACTCAATGGTGTCAGATTGAAATGCATTTCTCGGGAAGATGGACAGAAGCTGTTGGCGGAGATACATGGAGGCATATGTGGCCACCACATTGGCGCAAGAGCACTTGCCGGGAAGGCGTTCCGGCAAGGTTTCTTCTGGCCAGAAGCCCTCTAAGATGCAACTGCACAAGTAACCAAGTGTGAAGCGTGCCAGTTCCATGCCAAGCAAATACACCAGCCAGCTCAAGCTCTCCAGACGATACCTTTGTCCTGGCCCTTCTCGGTCTGGGGGCTCGACATCCTCGGCCCCTTTCCCCGCGCAGTCGGGGGCTTTGAGTACTTGTACATTGCAATCGACAAGTTCACAAAGTGGCCAGAAGTGGAACCAGTGAGAAAGGCGACCGCACAGTCAGCAGTCAGGTTCTTCAGGTCGATCGTTTGCCGTTTCGGAATCCCTAACAGAATCTTCACCGACAACGGCACACAGTTCACAAGTCGCACCTTCATGCAGTACGTCCAAGACCTTGGCGCCAAGGTATGCTTCGCTTCTGTTGCTCACCCGAGGAGCAATGGTCAAGCGGAGAGGGCCAATGCTGAAGTGATGCGCGGGCTCAAGACAAGAACCTTCGACAGGCCGCACAAGTGTGGAAGAAACTGGATCGAGGAATTACCGGCGGCTCTTTGGTCAATCAGGACGACACCAAATCAAGCCACCGGGCAGACACCCTTTGCTCTTGTCTATGGAGCAGAGGCAGTTCTCCCCACGGAACTCGTATACGGGTCTCCTCGAGTACTCGCTTACGATGAGCTCGAGCAAGAGCAGCTGTGGCAAGATGATGCACTGCTCCTCGAGGAGGACCGTCTCCAGGCTACTGTACGAGCTGCTCGATACCAGCAAGCCTTGTGTCGCTATCACAGCCGCAAGGTCAAGCCCAGGAGTCTCAAGGAAGGCGACCTTGTTCTTCGGCGCGTTCAGTCTGCCAAGAACTCCAACAAGTTGACGCCGAAGTGGGAAGGCCCTTATCGGGTGAGGCAAGTCACAAGGCCCGGCGCTGTCCGCCTTGAGACCGAAGAAGGCTTACCGGTGAGCAATTCCTGGAACATTGAGCATCTTCGCAAGTTTCACCCATGAGGCGCGGTTGTCGTGATCCGCTCCGGCAACCACCTTTTGTACAAGTCTTGCCGCTGTTGCATGTAAACCTTTGTACAAAGCCGGGCGCAGACCCCGTGCATCAGTAAAACTTTTGTGCTTCGCACCATTTGTCATTTCATGGCTTTCCTTTTACTTGCATATATCATCTGACACTTTGTGCAGCACACATCCCCGGTAAGCAGTAACAAGCCACAAGGCTCCATACTTGTGTTTCCTCCTCTTTTCCTTTCTCTCTTAAACAGAAAAAGTGTCCCTCGCGCACAAGTTTGCCCGGGGGGGAGGAGATAGTGATATGGACCAAGTGCTGTTCAAGGAAGGAAAGCCTTGCCGAGAAGCAAACATAATGCATAAGATAAGTTGACAAAGTTTGAACATTCAAAATTTCAAATTCTTAGTTGTCTTCCTTGAACCACCACACTTTGTATGGAAAACATGTGCGCGGAGGAACCTACCCGTGGCTAGCCGCACCCTTACTTTGTTTCGAGCATGCTCAACGGCTTAAGTGAGCTGCGACAAGTGTCGCGCCCTTACTTCGTTTTTCGAGTTCGCTCAACAATCTAAGTGTGCTGCGACTAGCTGCGGTAAGGTTTCTTGCCGGCAAGGGCATTGCCAGCAGGCTGCTAAGAGTCCCGTACTCAGCGCTCGCGGCAAGGGCCACTTTGCCGGCAAGTTCCCTAAAAGCGTAGGGTGAAGAAGCATACAAAGTGAAGGAACAAAGCAAGGGAGATAATACTGCATTGACTACCCAAAATAAAGTTATATTACAAGATAACTTGCCGCTGTTCTAACCAACTACTACCCATGACTTAATCTGCAGCGGCAAGGGAAGCGGAAAGAAGGGAGCCTAGTCTACGCGGTCTCCGTCAACCCTCTCGATCTTGCCCGCCTTGGCCACGATATGGGCAACTTGTGCCTTCAACGCCTCCTGGTCAGCTTCAGGCGGCAAGGTCCGGAGGACGTTGTTGAGGTTGATCCCAGGGTTGCGGTAGACGATCTTCGACAACACCCGCTCCATAGTACCCATGCAAAGCCGGCGCGCCTAGTCAGCCAGCTGCGTGGGGATCTTCTCCCGTTGCTGCGCAAGAGCCAGCGCCACTCCTCTGAAGAACAGACTCAGCTTGGCACTGTGGGGGAGGCTCTCGTCGGGGGAGTACACGAGGTGCTCCGCCCTCAGCGCCACCATCTCCTTGTCGATGTTGGCGGCGGAGGCGACGAGCTCCTCGGTCCACTGCTCCACCGTCCGCTGAAGTTGTTCTGCGACAGGGCGGCGCTGTCCAACAGCGCCCTTTCAGACCGGAGGTCTTCTTTCAGCTTCGTTTCACGGTCCCGGGCAGCGTCAAGTGAGTCGTTGAGGGTGGAAACCTTCAGCTCCAAGTCTGCGATGGAGTCCTTGGTGTCGTTGAGCTCTTTGCCCTTCTCGGAGAGACGGACTTGCAGCTTCGAATTGGTGTGGGCGTCCTTCTCCCGCGCCACGTTGAGCGCGGCAACCCTGTCCTCGCTCGCCTTCAAGCCCGTCTCCAACTGCGCCACCCGGGCCTCCAGATCCCTCTTGGCGGTCTCTGCGGCAGCAGCGGCATCCCTCGCCTCCTGCAGAGCCCCGCCAATGGCCTGCTCACGAGCGGTGAGGTCATCCTCGTGGCTATCGAGGTCGACCTTCCGCTGGTTGAGCTCTCCCTCCCGCCGAGAAAGATCCTCGGTAGCCAGTCGCTGCTGCTCCTCCACCTCGGCCTTCTCGAGAAGGAATGCTTGGTGTGCCCCGGCAAGCTCTTCGCGCTCCTCCACCAAGTTCCGGAGGGCCGCTTGGTTGGCAGCACGGAGCTCCGCGGCACGCTTCTCCAGATCAGCACCAGCCTTGGCAGCCAGAGCCTCCCGGGACTCCAGCTTTGCTTGCCTGGCCCGGTACAAGCCCAGGAGTCGACGTAGGAGTTGCTCCTCTTCGGGCTCGTCGCTGCTGCCGGGCGCGTCGACAATCCTCAGCCCGGCAGAGGCAAGAACTTCTCCGTCGAAGGTCTCCCCCTCCGCGGGTGCCCTTGACGAGGACGCCCACGGGACTTGGATAAAGACCCCGTTGGCGGCCTCCAGATAGACGCCCGACCCAGCCGCGGGGGCGGAGGGGTCGGCGGCCGGCGCAGCGTCCGGCGCTCCTGCGGCCTCGGGGCCAGCAGTGCGGTCGCCGGTCCCTTCCCCAGCTGCCGCGTCAGCGGTCGGGGCGGTCTCCTCAGCGGCTGGCTCGTCGACGCCGGCCGTTCCCTCAGCGGTGGTGGCGTCGCCAGCGTCGCCGCGCACTTCCTCCTCGGCGATGGTCTCCGTCTCCATCGGCTCCGGGGCGGGCGGATCTAACATAAGAAAAATAAAAGAAAGAATCGTCAAGCAAAGATCCAAAAAGAAGAATCTAAGAAGAAGAAATTACAAGGGTTACCTGTGCGGGCCTCTTCGGCAACGGGGTCCCTCGCCGGGGAGTCCTCCCTTGGCGGCGTAGTAGTGGTCCCTGCTGGCGGAGGGCCGCTTGCGCCTTCCCTTGGCGGGGTGCCCACCCTTGTCGGGGTGCTCACCCTTGGCGGGGTACTCGCCCTTGGCGGAGTACCCATCCTTGGCGGAGCGCCGTCCCTCGCCGGGGAGCTCCTCCTTGGCGGGGAAGGTGGAGCAAGCGGCTCGTCGGGGGCGGCCTCTTGGTGCTCCTGCGGCTGCGGCTCCACTTCTGCACAAGACAACAAGACATCAATAAGGGTAACAAGCTCAAGCGCGCCCATCAAGCGGGAAAGTGAATGCAAGGCTTACGCTGGGGGCTGCACTGGGGGCTGCTCTCCGGAGCAGCAGGCTGGTCCGGCAAGTTTGTCGCTGGCGCATCCCCCGTCGCTGCGACAGGCTCGTCGTCCTCAAGGTCAACCACAGGGATCTTGGCCCTCTTCGCCATCCTCTGGGTCAAGGTCCTGGAAGCCAAACAAGATCAACATCAAGCAAGAGGATTCAAGACAAGAACAAAAATCAAAGGAAATAGAAATTGCAAGTGCTTACTCTTCCTCCTCTTCATCGGAGCTGAGGGCGGAGAAGTCAAACTTCGCCTCGCGCGCTCCAGCGCGAGGTGCTGGAGGAGAAGGCTCCCTCGGGCGCTTAGCGGGCTCCGGAGCCGTGGATTGTGAAGAACCCGCTCCGGTCGTCCCCGAGGACCGAGGGGCAGAAGGAACGCCAGAACCGCTCTGGGAAGATCCCCCTCCGCTTGCCGTTGGGACACGGGACGCCTCCTTGACGACCTTCCTCGTCGTGGTGGCACGCGTCGCACGACGCTTCGGCTGTTGCCGGGGCACCGGTGGCCTCGCCGTCTCAGCGGTCTTGCGGAGGCGCTTCTTCTGCGGCGATGGAGGACTTGGTGGTGGCGGAGAGTTTTCCGAGGATGAGGAGGCGTCATCAAGGTTCAGTGACCCGCCCGAGTCTTCGTCGGAATCACCCGATTCGGCGTCCTCCTCGGCGGGCTCACTAGACTCAGTTCCTTGCCCGGCAGCCTCGCTCGTCCCGGCAGGCTCCCCGGCGAACTCCTCGGGCGCAATCTTCAACAGCTTGAGGATTTCCTCCTCCTCGGCTTGGCTCACCGCGTCCGCCGCTTCCGCTTCCTCCACGGTGTACCCAAACTCACCCGCGGCCGCCGCTGCGGCGGCCTCCTCCATCCTGTTGGCTATATATGCCACATCCCGCTCGGTGGTCGCCCGGGTGAGGCCCTTTTTCTCTTCGGGGTTGCGTGGCCGTTCGACCAGGCTGTCGAAGAAGGTCTGCACGGTCTCCTCCAAAGGCGTCAGCCAAGTGGGAACAACCCCGTGGGAGTCACACTCAGGCATTGCCGGGCGGATGGCACTGAGAGCAGTATTATTGCACAACGGAACTACTCCCCGGGACGGGGTGAACCACTCCTTGTGCTTGGGGTCGTGTTTGAACAGCTCCCGGACCATCCCCTTGAGTTCCAAGACGGTGAAATTATAATTCAGCCCGGGGCGCAGCCTCATGCGGTCTGCCATGTTGCCGAATTCCTAGGCAGGTCTCTTCCTTTCCTGCAGAGGGGCAATGCGGCGGCGGAGGAAATCAGCCCCGACCTCACCTACAGTAAGGTTGGCGGCCCGGAGACAAAGGATCCTAGTAAGGGCAATCTGCAGCTTGTCGTCCTCCGGGGCCAAGTCACTCCAATCCTTGCCGCGCACTATTGCAGTCCGGCGCGGCGAGGTAAATTGATCGGGTTCATCTTCCATGACCCAGCACCAATCAGCCCTCCATTCTTCCCACTTGCCGCGGAGCTCTCCGATCAAGTACGCCTCCTTCTTGCCGAGCCTGAAGATCCAGGAGATACCGCCGGAGAGTGGAGATCCGGACTCTACTCTAGGTGTGAAGAAGTGGCGGAAGAGAGCTACATTTGGGTGGACCCCGACATAGTTTTCGCACAGATGTGCGAAAACGGCCAAAGTGAGGACGGCATTCGGGGTGAAATCTAAGAGGTGGAATCCGTATGTGTTCATCACATCGCAGAAAAACTCTGAATACGGAGGACAGAGACCGCAATGGAAGAACAGAGCAAAGAAGTGGTAACCTCCCGGGTACAAGTCGATGGCTTCGGCGGGGAGGACCCTGGTGCGGGGATGAGCTTTCGTCTCCCTCGCCCAGAACAGGTAATACTTGTCCCGCAGCTCCCTCGCGCCGAGCCTCGGCGGGAAGACCACCATCCTCCTCCGCATAGCTGCCAGCCTCGCCGCCGTGTCAGACTTCTCCTTCTTCGCCTTGTCGCTCTTCGCCTTGTCGCTCTTCGGGGCCATGGCGGGGACGGCGAGGGAGGTCGTCGGCGCTGCGGGTGATGAAGACGGCGGAGGAAGGGCGGAGCTCGGCTCTCTGTCGACCTTTGGGGAGGCGGAGAGCGGTGGGGGTTTCTGGAGATTCAAGACACAATGAAAGCAATGGGGGGAAACTGCCCCTGCTTCCTCTGCTTTTAAGGGGGAAGTGGGGGGCGTTCCGCATTTCCCCCATTAAAGAAACAGGCCACGATCTCTCCCACGACGCCGCAATCGACGCGTGCCGTTAGGGAGGGATGCGGCTGATGCGGAGTAGGAAACGGCGCGCCGTGGGCCGCGTGTGCCCGTGCACTGTTTTGGGCCTGGCCCAACAGCGCTCGGCACCGTGTGTGGCCCAGGCCCGGGGGCTCCTGTCGGTGTACTAAAGTAGGGGTACCTTAGTATCCCGACTTGTGCACGGGCAGTAGCAGCGTCCCGTGGCCGGGCTTACCACGCGCCCGCCAAGGCCCGCTCCGGATCCTTTAGAACCATTCAAGAACAAAGTATACAAGTCAGAAGAACAAGGCCTCGGCAAGAGGAGCTTGCCGGGAAGGCTGCTCCAAGGATAAGACCACTCTATTTTTCACAAGACCCTTGCAAGGGGAGCTTGCCAGGAAGGCCAAAGAACAGCACCTCAGAAGATGTCGCGGCGCACCATGCGCCCCGGCAGGACCCGGAGAGCGACAAGCTTCCGGGCCCGGCAAGATAGCGACCCCGGCAAGGTGCTTGCCGGAGGAGGCTCACACTGTGTGCCTGCGCTCCAGCTCATCTGGCCACACGTCGCCCTGGGGCCCTTCCAAGGGCACGTGGCGGATGGCTGTGCAGCCTGGGGGACACGGTGGCGAGCCGCGGTGACGAGGCCATCGTCGTGGCGAACGGAGACGCCCGGGCGGACGCTTTTGGGGCGACGGCGACGGGCATTCAATGCCTTTGTCCCCCATCGTCAGGGTTAGGTATAGACCACTGTGCATACACTGTTCATGCATTGTTCCATCTGCCACCAATTTTACGCTTTTACCCTCCTCTACGTTGACACCTGTCGGCGACCCCTTTGAGCTATAAAAGGAGGCCCATGCACAACGTAGAGGGGGTTCAACTCCAGAAGCTTGATCACTCTCACGCTCGGTGTAGCTAGCACTGTAGATCTTCAAGCTCCCGTGCTCAAGAACTCAATACAACCAAGGCAGGAGTAGGGTTTTACGCGTCCGCGCGGCCCGAACCTGGGTAAACTGCCCGCGTGTGCCTCTCGATCTGCTCTTCGTGCTCCCTCTGCTCCCTTGCCGTACCGAAAAGGGACTCCGGTCCCAAAGGTGTTCGTGGGCGACCAGTTTCCCCGACAGGGAGTAGATGGTAAGTTCACCAAGTAACATCGTATAGCATAATCCTACTCGGCGATCCTCCCGCACATCACCCTCTGAGACAGCAACCACCGAGTTGTATCTGGCACTGGTAAGGGTGTGTTTTATTAAGTATCCGGTTCTAGTTGTCATGAGGTCGGAATACAACTCCGGGTCGTCCTTTTACCAAGGGACACGGCTATTCGGATAGATTAACTTCCCTGCAGGGGTGCACCACATAACCCAGCACGCTTGATCCCATTTGGCCGGACACACTTTCCAGGGTCATGCCCGGCCTCGGAAGATCAACACGTCGCAGCCCTACCTAAGCACAGCAGAGAGGTCAGCACGTCGGTCTAAGTCCTAAGCACACAGGGGTCTGGGCCCATCGCCCAATGCACACCTGCACGTTGCGAGGGCGGCCGGTGAGCAGACCTAGCAACCTCCATTACTAAGGAAGTTACGTTACGCGGTCAGACCCGGCGCGCGCCGCTCAGTCGCTGACGTCAAGAAGGCTTCGGCTGATACCACGACTTCGAGTACCCATAACTATTCCCACGTAGCTGGTTAGTGCGTATAGGCCAACGGCCAGACTCAGATCAAATATCCAAACTCGTTAAGCGTGTTATTATGAAATAACCACGACAACGACCAGAGCCAGGACACCTCTCCACTGGGTGTCTCAACCTGCCCTGTCGCTCCGCCACAAAGATCCACTCGGGGGCCGTCAGGAACTCAGGCCCACCACTACCTGGATGGAGCCACCTGTCCTTTCAGCCCCCACATCGAATCACTTGCGGGTACTCAATGAGCCGACCCGACTTTAGTCACATCATTTGTCATGTAAAGTGTATGTAATATATACCCGTGATCACCACCCAAGTGATCACGGCCCGATGGTATAGCATGGCAGACGGACAAGAATGAAGGGCCACTGATGGAATACTAGCAACCTATACTAAGCATTAGGATGGCAGGTACATGTATCAACAGTTGTAGCAACAATGACAGGCTATGCAACAGAATAGGACTAACCGAACAGTAACATGCTACACTACTCTAATGCAAGCAGTAGAGAGAAGAATAGGCGATATCTGGTGATCAAAGGGGGGGGCTTGCCTGGAAGCCCTGCAGACGAAAGGAATCTTCGGAAGCGTCGCCATAGTCGAACACCGAAGCACCAATGGTCTCGGGGTCTATCATAGTATCGGAGTCTACCAAAAATAATCAACGAAGGGGAAACAAATAAATAACAGAGCAAACAATAGCATCACAAAGCATAACATGGCAGAATGCGGTGCTACGTGTGACCTAACGCGGTGCTCGGTGATACAGGCGAAGAGGAATAACGTCCGGGAAAGTATTCCCGGTGTTAGGCACTTTCGGGCAGATGAAACGGAGGGGAATGTTGCATGTTCGGTATGATAGAGATGTGTGGCGGACGAACGGACCATGTATTCGGATGCGCCTCGTCGTTCTGAGCAACTTTCATATATAAATTATTTTCATCCGAGTTACGGATTATTTTATATTAATTTTTAAAGTTTTAACAATATTCTAGAATTCCTTATTTATTTTATATTTCGAAATTCAGCAGTTAAAAACTGGGTGCATCCGGTGCAGTGCACCAGTGAGGCTGACTAGTGGGTCCAGTCAACTGCTGACTCAGTAATTGACTGGTCCACGGTTGACCAGTCAAATGTCCCACGGGACCTAGTTGTCATATTGTGTAATACTTTAATAGTGTTTAGTTAATTCCTAATAGGCCTATTAAAGGGTGGCCCACCTATCATAAAGCAATAGCTAATCTAATAAAAATTAACTTAATCAAGTGGGGCCCATTGTCATAGTGTAGCTACTAACCTAACTAGTACTACCAATTAGTCCCTAATCTAATTTTCACAGCCGGCCACGGGTGGCTGTGCACACCCACGCACACAGCAAGGCCGCCGTGGCCATTAGCAGCAGCAAGTAGCGCACATCAGCAGCAGCAGCTAACAATAGCAGCAGAGCATCAGCTAGCAACGGCAAGAGCAGCAAGCAGAGGCGGCAGCAGCGGCACAGTAGCAGCAACGCACGGGAGCGGGTGAGCGGACACCGCAGGGCAGCTACAGCGCGAGCGGGTAGCAGTGGCGCGTCAAGCGAACGCGGGGCGCGGCCAGGGAGTGCCCCTGGGACGGCCAGGCCGCGGCGTGAGCGCGGTCAGGGGAGCCAGGCGCGCACTGGGCGGCCGGGGCGCGGGCGCAACCACGGCGACCTCTGTCCATGGTGGAACATGCGACGAACAGAGGAGATTGAGGGGAAGAAGCGGGCGCACGCGGGGGTATGGGCGACGCGGAGGCGAGCACGGCGGCGGTAGCAGAAGCTACAACGGGGCGAGGCGGACAGGGGTGGCGCGAGAACGCGGCCTGGGGCTCGCGGGCGTCGAGCTCCGGTCATGGCTGTGGTTGGCGTCCTACGGCGAAGGAACGAGCGCGAAAATAGGGGGGAGGAGGAGGAGCTCACCGCGGAGCCGGTGGAGCAGACGACGAACCCAGGGAAGGTCAATGTTGAGTGAACCGACGACGTGATGTGGTAGCCGTAGTCGAAGAAGAAGGTCGAGGTCGATGGCTTGGCGACGTCCTAGTTTTCGTTGGTCCCCTGAACGGACGAAGTCGGACGCGGAGGATCTCCTAGACGTTCTCCCGCACGCCTGAGAGCTCGGTGGCCGCAACAATGAAGGCGAGGCGGCGGTCACCGTACTGTCTTCCGAGATCGAATTCGCGCAGGTAAGGGGCGAAGGGAGAATGAGGGGGGAATGAAAGAGGGTGGTCTAGGGTTTCGGCTGCGCATGTTTTATAGGCCGGGGGAGGCACGTGGAGGCCATCCATGGCCAAGGTACCATGGATGCACGCCACGCCCTCCTTTGCTTCCTGTAGCGTGAGGTAGGGGATGGTGGAGGTGGGCTGGACGGTTGTGCCCTGGTGGGCTGACCAGCTAGGCCGTTTGGCCCAGTTGGCCAGAGGGGTTTTTCTCGTTTTTTTTGTGATTATACTTTTGTGTTTTATTATATTTTGTTTCATATTAAATACAAAAGGTTATACCTAAAACAATATTAATAGTCATGCCACTACCACAATTAACTTGTCACCAAAATAAAATAGTTCGTATTTGTTTATTATTGTATAATATTTTAACTAATAGTTTTTGCTACTGTTTTGTTCACCTAATAGTATTTAACTGTTTTATGAAGGAGTGGTTTCTCCACCATATTTACTTACGATTTATTTGACACAACTTGAACATTTTAGTTTGATATTTGAAATCTTTTGTTGTTTTCTTTTAACTCAATTTTTAATTTGGATCGGTTTCGAACTAACACGAGATTAGCAATAGTGATCGTGGTGACGTGGCATCATTAGCGCGGAATTACTGTAGCGTAATTATCCGGGCGTCACACTGGCAAGACCATATCCATCTACGGATCCAAGGACCGTGCTCCCGCACGAGACGGCGGCATTCAAACCAATCATGCCAGTCATATACCAGTTCGGGGCCAATACCGAACATCGCAACCGTCGGACATACGCTATGACATAGCAAAATACAGGGGTGCCGCACACCCTCTGTGCTTCACCGAAGAGGTGCTGGATCACAACTTTCCAGAAGGGTTCAAACCCGTAAATATCGCGAATCAACCCGTGGTTGAGTTGGTTAGGTGGATAGTGGTATCCCCAGCCCACCAGGGTTCAAATCCTGGTGCTCCCATATATCCTGGATTTATTTTAGGATTTCCGGCGACATGCTTTCAGTGGGAGGAGACGTTCCCGTCGACTACGAGGCGCCTACGGTGACTTCGTAAAATCTTAAGATGATATGCCAGCTCAGTCTCTCGGAGGTGCTCATAGGGGTAGGGTGTGCGTGTGTGCGTTCATAGGGTTGAGTGTATGCGCGTATGTATGAGCGCTTGTGTCTGTACTGTGTTAAAAAAACATAAATATCAAGGCGTATGATGGAACGACGGATCCTACTGTCTGGATAGAAGACTTCATTCTTCACATCCACATGGCTCGCGGAGATGGTCTCCACGCCATCAAATACTTACCCCTCAAGCTGATAGGACCAGCTCGGGACTAGCTAAACAGCCTCCCAAAGAACTCCATTGGGAGTTGGGAAGAACTTGAGGATGCTTTTCAGGCCAATTTTCAAGGGACCTATGTCCGGCCCCCGGATGCTGATGATCTAAGTTACATCATCCAACAACCCAAGGAGTCAGCCCGCAAACTTTGGAATCGGTTTCTCACTAAGAAGAACCAAATCGTCGACTGTCCGGACGCCGAAGCCTTAGCGGCATTCAAGCACAGTGTCCGGGACGAATGGCTAGCTAGACACCTCGGACAGGAAATGCCAAGGACAATGGCAGCCCTAACTACAGTCATGACCCATTTTTGCGCGGGCGAGGACAGCTGGCTAGCTCATAGCAGCACCAGCGACCCTGGAACATCTGAAGTCATGGACGACAATGGAAAGCCACGACGTAATAAAAACAAACGTCGAAATAATGCTGGAAGCCCAGATGATATAGCGGTAAACGCCGGATTCAGTGGCTCCAGACCCGGTCAACGGAAGAAGCCATTCAAAGGAAACAAAGATGGTCCATCTAGCCTGGACAAAATATTAGATAGGCCCTGCCAGATCCATGGCACCCCAGATAAACCTGCAAACCATACCAACCGTAATTGTTGCGTCTTCAAGCAGGCCGGCAAGCTCAACACTGAACACAAGGGAAAGGGACCTCAGAGCGAAGACGAGGATGTACCTCGTCAGCCGAACACAGGGGGACAGAAGAAATTTCCACCGGAGATCAAAATAGTAAACATGATCTATGCCACTCATATCCCAAAGAGGGAGCGCAAGCGCGCACTCCGAGACGTCTATGTCGTCGAGCCTATTGCCCCTAAATTCAACCCATGGTCGGCATGTCCGATCACTTTTGATCGCAGGGATCATCCAACTAGTATCCATCATGGAGGTTCGGCTTCCCTAGTGCTTGACCCAATAATCGACGGATATCATCTCACTCGAGTCCTTATGGACGGTGGCAGTAGTCTCAATCTGATATATCAGGACACTATCCACAAGATGGGGATAGACCCGTCAAGAATCAAGCCAAGCAGCATGACCTTTAAAAGAGTGATACCGGGCGTAGAAGCCCACTGCACGGGCTCTTTAACATTGGAGGTCATATTCGGCTCTCCCGACAACTTTCGAAGCGAAGAGCTAATCTTCGACATAGCTCCGTTCCGAAGCGGCTACCATGCACTGCTTGGAAGAACGACCTTCACCCGCTTTAATGCAGTCCCACATTATGCTTATTTAAAGCTCAAAATGCCTGGACCACGTGGCGTCATCACGGTCAATGGAAATATGGAGCGCTCTCTCCGTACGGAGGAGGACACTGCGGCCTTAGTAGCGGAAGTCCAAAACGCCCTATTCAAGCCGAATAGCTCATCGGCCATCAAGACCGCGGACACAGTTAAACGTGTCCGGCATACGCCTCAGTGCATCACCTCAGATGAACCTGAGCTAGATTAGCAGTTACGCCCCCACCTACTCCCCCATAAAGTGGTAGCATATGTGCCTCGTGCACACAATTATGCCCTTAAAATTCCTTGGGCGGCGCTCGGGGCACACTACAGACAAATAGTCCATAGTTCGGCTCGACCCTATTCGGACATTAAAATTATCATTCAAGGTTCAATAAACGAACCGGTTTTGTTTACGACCACACTGGATTTCTTTTCTTCTCCAGGTTTTTTATTTTTTTTTACAGATGGCCATCGCACTCCCCCCTTCAAGGACACATCACAAAGGAGAAAACGACGCAGACATGCAGCAGGGACCCGCACTAAGGTTTCTTTTTAGATTAAGACCTTGTGTAAACCTTCTTTCTCTTTTTGTTCTATAGTTCTCTGGCATATAAAATGTCCAAGGAAGTTATCGGCATTATCTGTAAACATACGACTTGCTGTACTATAACGGGATATTTTAAAAACAGCTTGGCTCATAGTATGTTTGGAGTTTTATTCTCTCAGCACCTGTGTTCTCTCCCCATGTCAGATTGCCACATGTGCCTTGATAACATGGTCCATTACCAGGGGATGTATCCAGCCCGGTATATGTTGAAAAGTCCGAACACCTATAGGGAGTGTTCGGCGTCCTGGATATTTGCTCTATATGCATCAGTTCTAAATCATGTCTTGGGTCAATAGTTTGGTTGCCTGGCTCCTGTGCTTACCCCTGCGTTCCCGATTGTTCGAGTAGAGTGTAAAGGGAGAACTACTGCGATTGTACTTCTGGCTCACCCGGTCAAGTACCTCAGTAGAGAAAGCCAAAAACTGACTGTCATGATAGCCGAGAATCTGGTCTGCGATCCGGTGACTTAGTGTTATACTACGATCGATGGAGGTCTACCCCGTGTTAGAAGAAGGGTTGGTTTTATGCCCAGCCGCGTACATATGGATACCTTGATTCGGAAATACCATATTTGCACGAGGGGCTAGTATCTAGCCCCGCTTGTCAAACTCCTATGGCTAAGTGATCGCAATAACGCCGCATAGTCTGATTGCCTGGTTCGCTCCGCATACACCTCCTACACGGACCAAGACGTTGGATAAAGAGTGTCTATCCATATGACCGAACAACCTAGTACTATGCACACGGGGCCTGAAGTCAACGACTGGAAGCTTTCAGAGTTAAATAAAACGGATGCACAGGAGGTAAAAGTCGCTCACATTACAATAGTGCAAAATTTATATACATCGGTTCATAAGCTTAAGCCTTTACAACCGGATACAATTACTCAAAGATAACATCTTTTGAGCACTGGCCTTCTACAAGCGGGCGCCTTCCATGACATCCTCAAAGTATTTATCCGGCTTGCAGTGCTCCTTGCCTGCAGGCGGGCCAGCAGTAGCTATATCATGCGCCTTCATCTTCGCCCAGTGCACTTTTACACGGGCGAAGGCCATCCGAGCACCCTCTATACAGGCCGACTGCTTCAAGGCGTCGACCCGCGGACTTGCTTCGACGAGCCGCTTCACCAATCCGAAGTAGCTACTTAGGATTGGCTCAGCTGGCCACAGACGGACTATCAAGTCCTTCATGGCCTAACCCGCCATGTTGTGCAGCTCGACTAGCTGCTTCATCTGGTCGTTGAGAGGCACCGGTTGTTTTGGCGAGAAGAACTGCGACCGGAATAGCTTCTCCGTGTCGTTCCCCTCCTGGGCTCAGAACTATTGGGCAGCATCAGCACTGCTCCTCGGAAGATCAGCAAACACGCCTGGAGAACTCCATAACCGTGTCAACCCAAGGTACTTCCGCCCTCCGAAGATGCTATGTAAGAGAAAAGTCTTACCAGATGCTATCTCCCGCGCCTGCTTGATTTCTTCACAGACGCTGCACGACTCGCTTCACGCATCCTGGGCAGCCATAACTGCCACAACAAGCTCGGACGCTTGTTCCGAAGCCATCAACTCCAACGCCTCGCAATTGCGAATAACATCTTTGAGTTCATCCTCGACTTTAGACACGCGGGCCATGTGATGTTGGCACGCGGCCTTTTCGGCCTCTTGACCGGCAACCGCTTTGTCAGCCATTTCCTTGCTCGCCTCGGCCTCCTTCTTGGCCTTCGCGAGTTCGCCCTTGAGGGCCTCGAGCTCAGTGGCACCAACTGTTTAATATAGAATATCATAAAGAGTTTATACTCATAATCAATTACTTAGTCTTCTTGACATCTTAATTTTTCAAATCCGCATACCTTGCGTTTCATCTAAACGTTGGTTCACACGGTTGAGGTCCGCGTTGGCCAGCAAAAGCTTCTGATTTAGTTTGGCAACTTCTGCATCTCGCGCAATTGCTGCAACTAGTGAAGCATGTTCAAATACAAAAGCATACAGTTCAGCTCTATAATGTGCTATACTATGGATACTTCGTCCGATTCTGTTCAGAATCACACAAAGCATCAGGGGCTACTAGCAATATATGTGGATATAAAAACAAAGAAAGTTCCATAAAGAACATTGCATTGCTTACCTCAAAGCCTGTTAGCAGGCTTTTGAAAGCTTCATTCAGTCCGCCTTTGACGGACTGAATCTTCTTGATCACCGTACCCATCATGGTGCGGTGCTCCTCCACGACGGAAGCACCCTGTAGTGCTTCCTCCAGAGGGTCCGGCGCCTTCGGATTGACCCTAGGCGCCGTGGTACCCTCCCTCACCTTAGGGGTCTAGTCTTCGGACCCCGGAGCCGCGCTAGGCTCCAGATTAGTATGCGGCGGGGCCCCGGATTGTTTGGGCCCCTCGTCTTCGGTCTCTGTGGGGATTGTTTCCCCATAGACATCAGCGGCCGAGGTGTTACCCTCGGTCGCACTATCACTTGCCCCGCCCCCATCTCCTTGAGCGGAAGACGCGCGCTGGGAGGACACTTTGGTGTCCTCGCCGGTCACGGGCGATGGATCTTGGACCAGCGGGTCACTCTCCGTCTCTCCAGGCGCTAGAGAGTTCCCATCCGATAAGGATGCGTCGGGATATGCTCGGGGAGGGCTGTAGGTCAGCAGGTGAGAAATACTTAGTAAGCATTAAAATGCTAAACAAACAAGGTGCAACAATTAATATATCTGAACAAACTTACATTTCAGTTGGGGGCTTCTCCCTGGGCTTCACCATAAATCTATGTTTGGACGATGAGTCCGAACGAACGGGGAGGTTCAGCCTCCTCTGGGGTGCGGCCTTGCTTGCATCAGCGGTGGCCGCCTCTTCTTCCCCCTGCCTTGCGCAGGGGGCTCTTCTTCTTCCTCATCATCCTCCTCTTCTTTGGAGGAGAGGATGTTAATCTCCTCGGACTTCCCGTCCCCAGGGCAGGGGTCGCCCTCGGCCTCCTTGCTCTTCTTCTTGGACTTCTTGTCCGGCGCCTTGTACGGCACCGGGACCAGCATCGCCGTCAGTTGAGGCGACTCTGGGTCTTCTAGCAAAGGCGCCGGACACTTATTCCGGATTGCGTTCTTCGACCAGCCATGTATATCACGCAAAACTTCCAATTCATGTTATTATTAAAATAAGAAGGGCATATATGTTCGGCAGAAATCTTTGATTACCTCTTGTGCTGTAAACGCGGTGTTGTAGCCTGCGTCCTCTATTTCCCTTGGCCACTCCTTCTGGCTCTTGAAGAGATGCTTCCAGATCTCTTTGTGCGTGAAGCCGAAGATATGCTTCAGTGGCCGGCTCCGGCCGGATCGAACTCCCATAGGGAGGAGCCCCGGTGTTGGCAGGGAAGAACGAGTCGGGCTAGCATTACCTGAATCACGGTTGTGAGTTGGTAGCCCTTGGAGATCATGCCAGACACACGGCCTTAGAGTGTCATCACCTCAATCTAAGACCCCCAGTTCAGAACCTTATCGGACCAAGAGGTTAGCCTCTCAGAGGGTCCAGATCTGAAGGCAGGCGCCGCCACCCATTTGGCGTTGCGGGGCTCAGTGATGTAGAACCACTCCTGCTGCCAAACCTAGTTCGTCTCCACAAACGACCCCTTTGGCCAAGTTGTATTCAGGAGCTTTCTTATCACAGCGCCCCTGCACTCCGCGTGTTGCCCGTCCACCACCTTCGGCTTCACGTTGAAGGTCTTGAGCCATAGGCCGAAGTGTGGGGGAACGCCGAGGAAAGCTTCACACACCACTATGAAAGCGGAGATATGAAGAATTGAATTCGGGGCCAGATCATGGAAATCTAGCCCGTAGAAAAACAGCAAACCCCGTACAATGGGGTGAAGAGGAAAACCTAGCCCCCTAATGAAGTGCGAGAGGAACACGACTCTCTCACCCGCCTCTGGTACGGGAACCACCTAGTCCTTGGCGGGGACTCGATGCGCAATGTTGGCAGCGAGATAGCCCGCACTCTAGAGATCCTCCACGGCTTTCTCAGTAACCATGGAGGCCTCCCACTTGCCCTTGGCGTTGGATCCGGCCATTACTAGGGAAGGAAGTGGAGATTGAGGAATGGAGAACTGCGGGTGCAAGAGATGAGGATGCTAGGGCTAGGAAGATTGGAGAACTCGCGCTTGAGGAAAGCGTGGGGCTGATGGAAGGGATTGGTATCCTTTTATAACATTGTGAATACATAACGTCTCCCCACTTTAGCCACGAACCTCGCCGGTTCCCAAAGTGGTCGTGCGTAATGTGCGGTTTTGATGGTCACATCACATTGATAAGGATCCCCTAATAAGCGGGCACGACCTCTGCATTGACAGGATGTGCCAAGGGGGTTATGCCTCGAAACGAGAAACTAGGACCAAATAGAACGGTCTGGTATATTAGTGGGATCGATGCGACGCTTCACCAAAAAGTTGTCAGTAAAGACACATTATTTTCTTTCAATGTCTTGCCTTCAAGGCTAAGGGTTGTACTAACCATGCAAAGCCGAACACAACACACTTTTCGCAAAAGATATATTCGGAGGAAGGAACCCGCCTTGCAATGCCGAAGATAATACAGAAGCCGAACTCATCGTCATCGAAGACAGGTTCAGGGGCTACTGAGGGAGTCCTGGATCGAGGGGCCCTCATGTGGCCGGATAACTCGTGGTGGGATGGAATGGTGGGCCGTGAAGATCATTGCTGAAGATCATCTCTAGTATCCGGATAGGACTCTTGTATGCGTATAATGGCGGGTTTTAGGTTCGGGTGTAAACTTTCCTTCCTCTCCAAGACGGTTGTGTACAAACCCTAGGGCCCTCTGGTACATATATAAACTGGAGGGTTTAGTCCGTAGAGGCTAAGGTAGAAAAGAAACAACATAATCCTAGGCTAGACTCCTAGGGTATTAGCCAATACGATCTCGAGGTAGATCAACTCTTGTAATAATTTCATCAAGATCAATCTAGTAGGAAGTAGGGTATTACCTCGATCGAGACCGCCTGAACCTGGGTAAACATCATGTCCCCAGTCTCTTGTTACCATCGATCCTCAGACATATAGTTCGGGACCCCCTACCAGAGATACGCCAGTTTCGACACCGACAACGCCGTAACGAACTGGAGAGCGTAATTTCACCGTAATTTAATTGTTGCTATTTCAAATTGTACCGGATTTGAATTTGAAAGTATGCTATAGCTTTATTCATATCCATGTCATTCAAACAACCAATGCATTATTCGATTCACAGGTACATATGTTCAAGAATTACATAAGCACCAAACAAATAATGATGAACCACACTTGAATACTTGTACTATTAAAGACGGTAAAGATAGAGGCGAAATACATTCTGGCTGCTGAACAAGGTGAAGCGGAAAGCCCATATTGTGCCCTCCTCCATGCAGAAGGTACGCACGACTCTAGTTTAACCCCTTGTGATGGCCGACCGCCCATCCTTCATTGTCTCATGAAAACATCTAGATAATCATCATGTTCTGGTCGAAATACTTTAACCTTTGCATGCCCAGCAATCATGTAGTTTGAGAGGTAATCTTGAGTAAACTGCTTTGGGAACCACTGCAAAGGAAAAAGATTCACACATTGTCATCTAACAAAACTTATTATGGGCAGTAAAAAGAAGGGTACACAGTTCTTACTCATCATCTTGCAGTTCGCTATTGTCTTGGATAAAGTGTAAACAAATAGTTTAATTGTCATCTTTTGACCCATTTTACTAACAATCTTTATCAACTTCCTCACTTGATGCTGGTTCATCAATATCTCATTGCCCCATACGCAGAAAGAGCTGAAGCGCGGATCTTTACCAATGACATATGTACCTAAAAACACCAAGTTAATATTAGAAGCTAAATACAATTGCACAATGATGTAGTACAAAACTCTCTCCGTCCCATTATATAATATCTTATAACATCCAATATACTCACATATTGGATGAATTAACATCTTATATTATGGGTCGGAGGTAGTTTATCGAATTTTTACAAATTATCGGCTGATTAATGTTGTTGTGTCATTGTTGCCACCACTGCTCTTCTACATGTATCTAGACAGCATCAAAAAATTAAGGTAACAATCTTCCTTGTTGCTATGTAACCTAGGATTGCATATTTAGTCATCCAGTAGAGTGCATGTTGCTATGTAGCCTCAGATATACTACATATGACCCTAGTTGACCTAACGATAAATGGGTTACAGATATATTCAGTTAAAAGTCATATTCACCGATTAGTCCCTTATCAGCCCCCGGCCTATATGGTACCAGCTACCGATATCCTGAATAGTGAGTATATAAGCCATGGGATGAAACTAACCTCGATGAGAAACAGCAGTCGTTCCCAAAATTGTCATGTGTAAGTACAACGAGAGGCATGTTAAGCACAACACGCTAAACATCAACCAAATATATCCATGGCAAACAAAATAATCTCCAAAAGATAGCTTCAGTGTGCATGTTTAAGCACGCTAGTTAAGCAAAACAAGTGGAAAGGTGTGTTAACTACAACAGGCCAAACATTTAACAACAAGCAAACATAGTCATTCAAACTAGTATTGTGTCGGTCAATGTACATTGTTATTGTTAAATAAAAATGGAAAGGTGTGTTAACTACAACATGCAGCAACCAAATGTAGTCATTCATAATGGTATTGTTGAAACTGGTATTGATGAAATTGAACTTCATGGTTCATACTTGCACATATAGAACATCACGTTGTGAATAACTGGAATAAACACGGCATACTACGAACAACCAAAGATAGCATTTGAAACTGGACATATGCTAACTACAAACAACCGAACAACCAAAAAACATTAAAAGAGTCATTTGCTAGGTATAACAGTTTTAACAGCAACCAAATATATGCATTCCTATCGATGTGTTTAAAACTGGTATTACTGAAAATGTACTACACAATAAATAGTTGCACATATAGAGCATCACATTGTGAACAACTGAAATAAAGAAAGCATACTACAAACAACAAAACATAGCAATTAAAACTGGACATATTCTCACTACACTACAAAAGGGACTCGACAAAACAAATCATGGGCTCCCCCCTATGAAGAGGCATGGCAAAACAAATCATGGGTTTATCACTTGTCACAGATGGTCTCATTCCGTGGGAAGAGCACGGACCCTGGGTGCGCTCCATGTTGTCGTAGATGGGCTCCTTCCCCTTGGATGAGCACGGCTGTTGGGTGCCCTCCTTGATGTCGCACACGGGCTCTTTCCCCTTAGAAGAGCATATGGGCTCTTTCCACTTGGTAGAGCCGGAGAGGGTGCCCTCCCCGTGGTTGCCGTCGATGAAGTCTGACTTGGAAGCTGTGGATCCCAAGATAGCGTCGCAGAATGTGTCCTTTATAAATGAAAAAAGGGGCTCAATGGAGATGTAGGATGGAAAATTCTTGACAGCAAGCCAGAGGAGATCAGCGGCGGGGCCATGGATGAGATCGGCGGCGGTTGAACCCGAGGGGTTGGGGGTGGGCCACTTAACCTATGAGATAGCATTTGAAACTGGACATATGCTAACTACAAACAGCCGAACAACCAAAAAACATTAAAAGAGTCATTTGCTAGGTATAACAGTTTTAACAGCAACCAAATATATGCATTCCTATCGATGTGTTTAAAACTGGTATTACTGAAAATGTACTGCACAATAAATAGTTGCACATATAGAGCATCACATTGTGAACAACTGAAATAAAGAAAGCATACTACAAACAACAAAACATAGCAATTAAAACTGGACATATTCTCACTACACTACAAAAGGGACTCGACAAAACAAATCATGGGTTCCCCCCTATGAAGAGGCATGGCAAAACAAATCATGGGTTTATCACTTGTCACAGATGGTCTCATTCCGTGGGAAGAGCACGGACCCTGGGTGCGCTCCATGTTGTCGTAGATGGGCTCCTTCCCCTTGGATGAGCACGGCTGTTGGGTGCCCTCCTTGATGTCGCACACGGGCTCTTTCCCCTTAGAAGAGCATATGGGCTCTTTCCACTTGGTAGAGCCGGAGAGGGTGCCCTCCCCGTGGTTGCCGTCGATGAAGTCTGACTTGGAAGCTGTGGATCCCAAGATAGCGTCGCAGAATGTGTCCTTTATAAATGAAAAAAGGGGCTCAATGGAGATGTAGGATGGAAAATTCTTGACAGCAAGCCAGAGGAGATCAGCGGCGGGGCCATGGATGAGATCGGCGGCGGTTGAACCCGAGGGGTTGGGGGTGGGCCACTTAACCTATGACATAGCCCGCGTCAGGCTGTCGTTGTCGACGACCTCGATGCCGTAGCCAGCATCCGTGACATACCCGCATACTCTAGCCCGCTGATTGAGTTCATGTGCCCAGTAATGGTCGTCAGCTTCCTCGGGGGCCACCTCGGCGACGTCGGGCAAAGGGGCCGCAATACACCTTTTTGGGCCAGTCTCTCCTCGAGCTCCACAGGAAGGTTAGCCAGGCTTAGGCTGCGACGCTCTGGAGTGGGGGATGGGGATCTGTGGGGAAGGGGACATTTGGCAGGAGTCATCTAAGAAACTCAGAGCGACCTGGGTATGGAGATCGGTGGGTAAGCTGCACGGGCAAACTGGCAGATGTTGATAATGGAGGCCTTGTGGTGGCGGCGGCGACCCTGCTAGGGTTTCGAGTGAGGGAGGGTTGTGGTGGGGGTGTGTTTGAGGAAATGACATGACTACTGAAAATTTTACTACGCGGGAGTCAAACGCGGGAGGAAATGTTAGGGCTATTGAATATTTGGATGATGGTGCACCGAATAAGGTCCAGAAATAACAAATGTGTGTTATGAAACAAAAAAACCCTCGAACCTGGCAGATATTTTTGAGGGATTCATGCGGGAGCGGGATCAACAAACATCACACACGGTCTAAACATAATAACCGTGTGTTATCAAATAGGAAAATCTTGCAGGCAGGTTGATATTTTTGATAAGGGAAGCCTTGTGGAGCCCAATGTACTGTGCTGATGTGCATGACAGGGGCACCAGCATGGCACACGGTTAGTGTGAGTGAACCATGTGTGTCGACTCATCTGACTTATCTAATGATCATAAATTTGGCGAAAATGACGCGGGAAAGGGTCAGAACATGAACACACTTACATGTGGACCAAATATATGTATGAAAAGGGTGGTTTGATGTTCAAATACCAAATGCAACTTCGATGTGGCACCTATCTCGCAAAGCGCATGGTATTGCTTGCCCCCCCCTCGTGTGGGCAGGAGGGGACTCCTAAGCTATGAACGCATGGCCGCCCCCACGGAGGTTCACCTAGCAAAGTGCGAAGTAGTAGCCCCTCCCCCCCCCCCCCCCCCCCCCCCCCGCCCACACACACTTTTAGTCGGCGGGAGAGGGCATCTCACCAAGATGTATCATAAAATGCACCAAGAATAATCCACCTTAGTCGTACAACCTCTCTCTTGTTGTCGGGCAATGTGATGGATGTCCATGCGACCCCAAAGAGGGGCTAGCTCGCCAATAATCACATAAGTAGCTAGTCCCCGAAGACAACCACTGCTAGCGTGTGGCCCAAACATATGTATGGAGGTGTTGATGTTTGAATACACAATGGAACAACTTTGATGTGGCACCGTGCTTATTTGGAACCAGAAATCCCCACACAGAGCGAGGGTTAGTTGACGATGCATATGTATGTGACACCACACTTCGAGCGGATGATGGGGATTTATGCATGCATGCATAGTATGCGCTCAAACTTAATTAGGTGTGGATCTCACCATGACCTACTACGGTAACACGAACCAAAAGGAAGAATCTTCCATGGTAACCTATCTTGTTGTCGGTCAAAGTTATCATGTGGATGTCCACGTGGGCCCATGAATATATACACTGGTACGCGTCGGTGATGTACAGACATTTTTAACCCCTTTCCGCGATGGCATTTGGAACCGTCGCCAAGTGAGTGTAGGCAATACAGGAGTCCTTCCCACACAACCCAGAAACTGTCGGGGATAGGGTGCCTTGATGCATACAGTGGTCCCAATATAACCATTTCTGATATCTCGAATATCACAAACGCTTCATCCTTGCTGCTCGTTGCTGCTTGCATTGCCATCATAGTCGGAGTTTTGTGGTTTTACCTAAAACCAGGCAGATTCCAAGCACGGGAGTTTTCCAGGCACGTACCAAACTGGCTCTACATTTACGATGCCTGGCACATCACAAACAGTTAATGATTATAAATTGTGTATGATAGGTAGACAATCACACTTATTTAGTTTTTCCGCACCATATGTGATAGTGTCTGACATGACACACGCTTTGCAAACGGCAACTATGTGCATTGTTACATACGCTTCCTCTCCGTGAACCATGTTAGATTATGATGTATATTGCACACATTGTGCTTTATTAACCTTGTGCACCGTAATGACTTGCACACCGTAATTTCACCCTAATTTAATTGTTGCTAGTTAAAATTGTACCTAATTTAAACTTGAAAGTAGGCTATAGCATTATTCATATCCATCAGGTTGAAACAAGCATTATTCGATTCACAGGTACATATGTTTAAGAATTACATAAGCACCAAATAAAGAATGATGAACCGGGGTTCTATATTTGTAGTATTACAGATGGTAAAGAAAGAGGCGACATACATTCTGGTTGCTAAACAAGGTGAAGCGGAATGGTCCTATTGTGCTCTCCTGGATGCAGAAGGCACGCAGGACTCTAGCCCAACCCTTTCTGATGGCCGGCCACCAATCATGTAGTTTGAGAGGTAATCTTGAGTAAACTGCTTCAGGATCCACTTCAAAGGAAAAAAGATTCAGACATTGTCATCTAACACAACTCATTATAGGAAGTAAAAAGAAGGTTACAGGGTTCTTACTTACCATCCTATAGTTCACCGTTGTCTTGCATAAAGTGTAAGCAAATAGTTCCATTGACATCTTTTGACCCATTTTAGTAACAACCTTTATCAGTTATCTCACTTGATGCTGGTTCATGATTATCTCATTGCCCCATACGTAGAAAAGGCTGAAGTGTGGATCTTTGGCAATGACATATGTACCTAAAAGCACCAAGTTAATATTAGAAGCTAAACAACAATTGCATAATGATGTAGTACAACACTCCGTCCATCCCATTATATAAGATTTTGTTACATGTATATCTAGAAATCATCAGAACATTAAGGTAACACTCTTCCTTGTTGCTATGTAGCCTGGGATTGCATATTTAGTCATTCAGTACAATGCATGTTTCTATGTAGCTTCATCGTGCAGGTTTAAGCACGCTAGTTAAGCAAAACAAGAAGTGGAAAGGTGTGTTAACTGCATCAGGCATAACATTTAAAAACAAGCAAATATTCATTCAAACTGGTATTGTGCAGGTCTAAACTACACTAGTTATTGTTTAAAAAATGAAAAGGCATGTTAACTGTAATATCCTTAACAACAACCAAATATCGTAATTCGTAGTGGTATTGTTCAAACTGTTATTGATGAAATTGAACTGCACAGCAAATAGTTGCACATATAGAGCATCATATTGTGAAGAACTGAAATAAACAAGGCATAAGGCCATCTCTAGCCGATCCTTTAAAAGTTAAAGGACTAAAACCCTTAGTGGATATATATATATATATATATATACTCCAGCAATTTGTGGCCTTTTCTAGTCGATCCCCTAAACTTAAGGTTGTAAACTTCAATTTGATCAAGATCAAAGCAGGTTCAATCGAAAGTAGCATGCATTCAAACATACACATAGATAGTTTTGCATAATTGGACATAAAACATAAATGTAGACTAAGCTAAACTATTTTCGGTCAAAGTAGAGGTCGAGCCAATCCTTCCTCGTCAGTGTGCCGCGAGCCGAGTCCGGGCTGGTGCCATCATCGGGGTCGTTGGGGAAGACACTCCTCCACTCCTCGACGTCGATCTCCTCGTCCTCAGGGCCCACCTCGATGCCCTTCGCGCCACTCTCCTCACCCCTTCGACCTCGTCATCGGAGGAGAGCTTGATAACCTCGCCACCCTCGGCGCTACTGTCCTTGCTGCCTTCGACCTCGTCATTGAAGGAGAGCACGATAACCTCGCCGCCCTTCGTGTCAGCAAAGATTGCCTACTTTGCCTCCACGAGCTCTGGGTGCTGCCGGCGGAGTTCTTGCATGTAGGCCTCGTCGGCGGCCTCGGCCTCGAGGCGCTCCCAAGCCTCGCGGTCCTCCCATGCCATAGCCGAGCTCACCATCCCTGGCTCCGGTGGAACGAGGTCGACCGGATGTGTGCCGAAGGGGACATTGAGCCTAGATGAAAGTGCCACTATCCCCGGGTGGTTTTGGTAATTACTAACAACATATAGCTCAGTGAACTAATGCTATCTCAAGATAATATTTCAGGAAAGTTCAATGATTGGCATGGCATAGATTAGGATTGTGGACGCCTCAAAATGCAAAAGTTAAAGGATTGGCTCAAGCTCAAAGCTTAGGACTATACATTTTCTATTTCAGTGATCCAAGATCACATTGAGTCCATAGGAAAGCCAATACTATTAAAAGAGGATGAGGTGTTGCTTAATGGTTTTCTTGCTCATGATGCTTAGTGATATGCTCCAAGACCCTCAACCACTTTCTCACATCCACATATGTCCCAAACCAAAAGTCAAACTCGGCCCCACCAAAAATATCTACCCGGCGCCACCGAGTTCATTTGACATAGACACTGCCAGAAAACCTAATAATTTCGGTCTCACAGAAAGGGATCTCGGTCTCACCGAGATGGGATTGCAAACTCTCTGTTGCCTCTTCGTAATATTTCGGTCTCACCAAAATGAGCGAATCGGTCCCACCGAGTTTGCCTAACCAACTCTCTGTGTGCTTATTACCAAAATCGGTCTCACCGAGTTTGTGTAATCGGTCCCACCGAGATTACATTATGCCCTAACCCTAATAAAATCGGTCCCACCGAGTTGATCATATCGATCCCACCGAAATACCTAACGGTCACATTATGAACTATATCAGTCTGATCGAGTTCTTTGAATCGGTCCCACCGAGTTTGGTAAATTGTGTGTAATGGTTAGATTTTGTGTGGAGGCTATATATACCCCTCCACCCACTCTTCACTCGTGGAGAGAGCCATCAGAACATATCTACAATTCCATCATTCACGTTCTGAGAGAGAACCACCTACTCAAGTATTGAGATCAAGATATTCCATTCCTACCATATCCAAGTCTGTGAGGAGTTGTTTGAGTGTTGGGGAGACTATCACTTGAAGCACTTGAGCAAGGAGTTCATCATCAACACACCGTTTATTACCTTTTGGAGAGTGGTGTCTCCTAGATTGGTTAGGTGTCACTTGGGAGCCTCCGACAAGATTTTGGAGTTGAACCAATGAGTTTGTAAGGGCAAGGAGATCTCCTACTTCGTGAAGATCTACCGCTAGTGAGGCAAGTCCTTCGTGAGCGATGGCCATGGTGGGATAGACAAGGTTGCTTCTTCGTGGACCCTTCGTGGGTGGAGCCCTCCGGGGACTCGCGCAGCCGTTACCCTTCATGGGTTGAAGTCTCCATCAACTTGGATATACGATAGCACCACCTATCGGAACCAAGACAAAAAACATCGTTGTGTTCACTTGCGTTTGCTCCCTCTAAACTCCTCCCTTTACCTTCATATGCAATTGTTTACTTTCCGCTGATATACTCTTAGAATTGCATGTGTAGGTTGATTGATTTACTTGTGTAAGTTGGTAAAATCTGCCAAGAATTAAAATTTGTAAAAGGATAGATTTTTATTTGGTAAAGTAGTCTAATCACCCCCCCTCTAGACATACTTTTGATCCTACAAGTGGTATCAGAGCCAGGTTTCACAACCTAGGAGAGTATGGCGTCTAGCGAGGGAAGTTACCACCGTAGAGGTCCTTATTTTGATGGTACTAATTTTGCTAGTTGGAAGTATAAGATGAAAATGCATATTCTTTGACATAACCCCGGCGTTTGGGCTATTGTGTGTGTTGGTTTGCAAGGTGAATTCTTCGATGGGAAAGAACCGAACCGTGAAGCTACCACGGAAGAATTGAAGATGCTGCAATACAATGCTCAAGCTTGCGATATCCTCTTCAACGGATTGTGCCCCGAAGAATTCAACACCGTCTTGAGAATGCAAAGGAAATTTGGGACACTTTGATTGATATGCACGAAGGTGTCGACTCCGTCAAGGAATCCAAGTTGGATGTGCTCCAAAGTCAACTTGACAAGTTCAAGATGAAGGATGGTGAAGGTGTCACTGAAATGTACTCTAGGCTTGCTCTCATCACAAATGAGATTGCAGGCTTAGGAAGCGAAGAGATGACCGACAGATTCATCATCAAAAAGATCCTAAGAGCCTTTGATGGAAAATATGATACCGTGTGTACATTGATCCAAATGATGCCAAATTACAAAGATCTCAAGCCAACGGAAGTCATTGAAAGAATTGTTGCTCATGAGATGTCACTCGGAGATAAAGAAGAGCTTCATAACAAGTCTAGTGGTGCTTACAAAGCTTCATGTGACGCTCCTACGTCATCAAGTGAGAAACAAGACTTCAATGAGTAATTGAGCTTAATGGTGAAGAACTTCAACAAGTTCTACAAGAGTAGAAGCAAAGAGAGAAGTTCCAAGTCAAGGTCCTACAATAATAAGAGATCTTCTAGTCATGATCAGAATTGCTACGATTGTGGAAGACCCGGACACTACTCCAATGAGTGTACGGCTCCCCACAAGAGAAGAGAAGACTCGCCTAAAAGCAGAAGTAGAAGAGAAGATTCACCACCAAGAGAGAGAAGGAGTAGAGATGATCGTTATGAACGAAGACCCTATCGGAGAAGCAAAGATTCGGAAAGGAAGGACAAATCATCAAGGAGCTATACAAGACAAAGACATCAAGCTCATGTTGGTGAATGAGCATCCGGTTCTGACTCCGATAACCACTCCGAGAGAAGCTACTACTCCGACTCCGAAGGTACTCAAGATGAAGGTGTTGCCGGAATTGCTCTTGTGTCAACCAACTCCTACGACAAATTTGACTCACCAAATGAAGGAATTGGAAGATTCTTCATGGCTAAAGGCCCTTAGGTATCACATCCCAAGTATCTTGCTTTCAATAGTGATAAAGATGACTTGCTAGTAGATGATGATTTACTTGTTGGTAGCAATAGTGGTGAAACTTTTGATGAAAACTATGATGAAATTGGTATTAATCATGCTAATCAAGATAAAACGAATGACAATGATAAGGAGAAGATTGAGCGTCTAACTAAAGAACTAAACACTCTAAAGTTAGCTCATGAAACTACCTTGGAAGATCATCGAGAACTTTTAAAGACTCGTGAGAAGTTACGCTTTGAAAAGCTCAACCTTGAGAAAGAGCATGAGTTCTTAAAGGCAATCAATGATGATCTTCGCAAGAAAAGTTCTTCTTACATTGCCAAGCGTTTACTCTTGTCTACCTACATTCCACAAGTAAAATCTAGCAACAAGAACAAGAAAGATTCTTCCTCTAGTAGTAACAATAATCATGCTAAATCCAATGACGTTACTTCTAGTAGTTCTCTTGATTCCACTAATGACTCTCTTAGCCAAGTTACACTTGAGCAAGAAAATAGCTAATTGAAGGGAATTATAGAGAAAGGTGTTTACAAGAGTCTTGCTGGGAGTAAGCAATTTGAGGAGATTGTACGCAAGCAAGGAAGACACCGGAAGAATCAAGGTGTTGGTTTTGAACAAAAGTTCAATGCCAATGGAGTTGAATGGGAGGAAGATCAATACCCCAAGACAAAGTTTGTTCCTCAACAAGAGAAGAATGATCCTACTTCTTTTCAAGGGACACAAGCACACAATGATCTTCCACCACAAGACCACAAGCTAAAGGGAAAGGATAAGCTTCAAGAAGAGATTGATGCATTTGAAGAAGCTCCTAAGGCCTTGGTCAAGTGGGTCCCCAAGACTACATCAAGTTCTACCTCATCAAGTACGACTACAACTCCAAGAATCCCCATCAAGATGGTGTGGATCATGAAGAAGAAGAACTAGGAAGTTCTTGAGGGTGACTCCGCCAACACACTTCACTCATATCATGGGAAAGGACAAGTGCAAACAACTTTCACATCTTGCACTAGTTCAAGGAGTCACAAATCCTCTTGTTGGTAAGATAAGGGACAAGGTAACCTAATGCTTTCATGGACATCATCTTGTGTGCAATTCACTATATGTCTATGGATATCCTTGTTTGTTCCTTGTGGGACTAACCCGTGTAGGTATTGAAAGTGCAACTCACTCCAATGGATTGCTCCAAATGATCTACATCAACATTGAGCGTCTACATCTTCAACACCTACATGAAGTCATCATCGACAAAACCCAAGGTTAGTTCATCCCTCTTAGGGGGGATATCACATCTAGGGGGAGCTTTACTCTAACAATTGAGCTAAAGCAACTCTAATGATATGAACACAACAATGCTTTATGCAAAAGTGGTAACCCTACTTGTGCTTAAACGATGAGTATGACCTATGATCTGTAACATCCCCAATTTTCAATTTGGAATGTTATACATAGATCATATTACATTTCATGTTTTTGCATTTTTGTTTGTGGCATTCTTCGAAATTCTAAGCAACTCAAGGACCTACGGAGAGAGTTGGGAATTTTACCGCTTTCGTATATGAGTTCGCTCGAATACCGGTACGAGGACAGTGTGATTTTAATTATTTTTCTCTCCTAAAAATATTTCTAAATACAAAATATGAGCGGAGATAATACGACTTCTCCAAAATAACAGAAATATTGGAGGAAAAATGTTAAAATCACTTTTGGTATGTTTCTGGATTTATTTGCGGATTTATTTGCATAGGAAAAATACGCGTTTTTCAAAATTGCATTTAGGTCCGGAAAAAATGTTCACTTTGTCCTAAATATTATTAGAGGACGGTGAAAATTTATTTCGGGAATTTTGGAGTAGTTTAGTATTTCTTTCGTTAGTTTTTCTGCGCCGGGACTCTATTTAAAAAAATAGGAAACCGACTTGGAGTCTTACTAGCCCAGGACTCTGGGCTTTATAAGCCGCCCGAGCCGGCCCGCAACCGCCGCCAGCCCCGCCCCAAACCCTAGCCGCCGCCGCCCGCAACCGCCGCCGCTGCCGCGGCCCGCGACTGCCGCCGCCGCCCGCTGCTGCCCTGTCGCCCCGCCGCCGTGTGCTGCCGCCGCCGCACCATCCCGCCTCCGCGTACTGCCGCCGCCGCCTCGCCTTGCCGCCGCCCCGCCGCCTCGCCTGTCGAACCGCCGGACCGCCGCTGCCGTCTCGCCGGAGTTCGCGAGGTAGATGCCGTTTTTTTAGTACGAACAGCTCGGTTTTAAAAAAAACCGTGGATTTGTTTTATTAGATTAGATCGGATCGGTTTTCGTCGGTTTAGTTATTTAGAGGACGTTCGTTCATACGTTCGTTTTAACGAACGGTTTTCGTTAGTTAGTCGCAGACAGCGAACGTTCGTCCGTTTTTTTTTCGGGGTATTTATCCGCGGTTATTCCGATCGCGATTTCTGCCCTGATCTTGTTTCGCGTTTTTCTTTTGGCTCGAGAGTCGGAATCAGGTGATTCAAAATCCCAGATCTTCTTTTCGATGCCCTCTTTACGGTTAATCAACTTGAACAAAGTTTTGGCTACTGTAAAATTTGACTTTAGGCCATCTCGTAAACCGGAGCTCGTTTCTTTCACAGTTGAGTTTCGTTGCTTCTTTCGAGTTGATTCTTTTTGCAAACCGGAGTGCTTAAGGTGGCAACATTAATACACATCTGGGTGGATTGAGGCTACTGGGTATTCCAGTGATTGCCTTTTTTTCTTTTGGACCGCCACCCAGGCTCAAAGGGATCATGAGATTTTTCGTACTAGAAACTTCCGTGTGCAGCCACATGCCAATATGGGCTCTGGCATAGTTAAGTAAGTTGTGGGAAACCTTTCCATGATGGGCTAGCAGATGTAGTGGGTTTTGTAGGTGTACCGGCCTATCCATCTGGTTAAGGGGACCTTTTCGGAAAGACTGTGTCTCGGTCATCCGTTTCTCAAACACCATGTAGTGCGAGGAACCAAACATAGGCGATCGAGTCTTGTGGGGAAAAGTGCACAAACCTCTGCAGAGTGTACAAACTGATCATGATTAGCCGTGTCCCCGGTTACGGACGTCTTGAGTATCTAGTACTTGGATTATCATGTGAATCTCATCATGTTACTTTAATTAATTTTGTTGGGTTAATGATTATTTAATTGGGGTTGAGAGGATGTCTATCTTCTCAATGATGTTTCAACTACTATGATAGTTAATTAAAATCTATTCCTTTGAAGTAGGAAAAAATTGGCTTTACGCAAAAACTTAACCATAGAGCTTTCCACCAGCCAAATATGCATATAGTATAGCTTTACTTCCATTGCATTCTCTTGTGTTACCTTGCCAGCATATTCCATGTGCTGACCCGTTTTCAGGCTACAACGTTTCATGTTGCAGACTTTTTAGACGACGAGTAAGATGCCTTTTAGGTCGTGGTTCTATACTCAGTGATGCCGTTGGAGTTGATGGACTCACTTATCTTCCAAGCCTTCCGCTGTTATCGTATTAGATGGCCTTCAGCCATATTTATTGTAATAAATTCATCGTTGGACTCTCGATGTAATAAGTGTGTGATTGCTACTCTGTTATAAATCCTTCAAGTACTGTGCGTGTCAGCATTACTGATCCAGGGATGACACTGATGCACAGAGATCAGACTGTTTGAGGTCTGGTCGCTACAAGATGGTATCAGAGCACACGCTGACTGTAGGACACGACCACTAAGACAAGCCCTAGAGCACTATTCACTCTTCTCTTTCTGACTCCTCATCTTTTCTACTCTTTAGGATGGTGGAAGCAAAGCACAAGTTCATGCAACCGGATGATGATACACCATTTGAATGACACCTGAAGGAAGTCACCAGATATCTAAATATTGGACTACCAAGTTCCACCGGAACCTACAATGCCACTCTACCTGAGGAGGAGCATTGGTTGATTCAAGCCCAAGTTCCAGGAAGGACGTTCGCACCTGTCACCTCACTCATAGCATTTTCCTTTAATGCACCTACATGGAGCATAGGTAGGAGCATGGCAGCCCACATCGCTATGGGAAGGATTGGAGAAGTCTACAAGCAGGAGCTAAAGGACACCATCTACCAGATTTGTGGACGCCAAGATGAGAATTGGGATATGATCAGCACCCGGAAGGATAGGTCCATTGCAGCATTCATCCAGGAGTTGAACCATCACATTCGTCGCCAGGAGCACCAGATGTGTGCAGGGATGATAGATTTGAAGAAAGCCCTAAATAGGATTTCGGAGCTAGAGGAAGAACTCAAGACTACCCGCAACGGATACGAGGAAATGAAGATACTTGTGGAGAAGAATGATGACTTGACACGAAAATTAGGGATACTCATGGGAGAAGAAGACGAGGAAGAAGAACCCAAGGAGATTCCATCGGAAGACTATATCATCATAGATGACACAGATTCAGAAGCTGAGGATAGCAAGGACGAAGACTATGAAGATGAAGCTGGAGCAGATATTATGGAATCCTCTGCCGATCAATATTTTTAGATGACCACCCTGTGACTACTAGTTTACACCCATATATTAGTTTTAGAGCACCTTTGTAACGATCGTTAGATTTGTAAGACCTTGGTTGAAATTGATTGGTGTGATATGATTGTGTGTTTGTCTCATGTGCATATGGGTAGTGATTTTCCCTTAGACCTCTTTCTATTCTAATCTCTTCCCTCCACACCCATCAGATGCCTCCAAGACGTGAATTTGAGTTTCCCCCTGATCTCACTCAGTTGATCCAGCAGCAGAACACCCTGATGCAACTTCTTGTCCAGAACACCCAGAACAACCAGAACAACAACCACAACAGCCCTCCACCACCACCACCCGTGGACAACCTGACACGTTTCTTAAGGTTGCAACCACCTGTGTTTGCTAGCAGCATCGAACCAATAGTGGCTGATGACTGGCTACGCAAGATTGGAAGGGATTTGACCACCGCCAATTGCTCGGATGCTGAGAAGGTGCGATTTGCCGCACACAAGTTGTCTGGACCAGCCGCAGCATGGTGGGAGAATTACACAGCCACTTACCCCGTAGCCAATGTGACTTGGGATCAGTTTCAGCAAGCTTTTTGTACCTCCCATGTCTCAACTGGAGCTATGAGTATGAAGAAGCAGGAGTTTCACAATTTGCGCCAAGGGAATCGTACTGTGGCTCAGTACGTGGATGAGTTTAGTACCCTATCTCGTTATGCCCCAGATGATGTGTCCACAGATGCCGCTAAGCAGGAGAGATTCATGGAAGGGCTGAATGATGAGATGAGTGTACAGTTGATGGTGGCAACTTTCAATAACAACCAGGAGTTGCTTGACCGCGCCCTAATGATTGAAAGGAAGCACCAACAGATTGAAAGTCGCAAGAGGAAGTATGGGCAAGGAAAGTATAATTCTGGAGCTCAACAGAAGCCCCGTTTTACTCCTAAAGCGGTAGGACGGTTTCAGCATACCCATGGAGGAGGTAGCTCACACAATCACAATGGCACCAAGAATGGAAATGGAAATGGGAACGGAGCCAATGGAAACCAGAACCGCCCTACACCGTCCACACCCACCAAGAGGGATTTTAGCCATGTCACTTGTTACAAGTGCGGGAAGAATGGACATTACGCCAATGAATGCCCGGAAGCTAAGAATGGGAACGGCAATGGAAGCGTCGCGAAGAAGCCCAACCCGTTCAACAAAGGACAAGTGAACCACATGACCGTGGAGGAGGTAGAAGAGCAACCAGATGTTGTTGTCGGTAAGTTTTTGGTTAAGACATTTACCGCAATAGTTCTTTTCGATACTGGTGCATCACATTCATATATTTCAAGGGGATTCGTAAATAAACATAAGATGTCCACCCGAGTTCTTAAGACCCCCATGTTAGTAAGTTCACCTGGAGCAGATTATATGGCACACCAAGGATGTTTTCAGACGCCATTGATCATAGGACGCCATACTTTCCCCTCTGACCTAATAGTTCTGGAGTCACAAGGATTGGATGTGATATTAGGTATGGATTGGCTATCGAAGTATGGAGGTAACATTGATTGTGCCAGTAAGTCTATTTTGCTCACCACCCCGGAGGGAAAAAGGATTAAGTTTGTATCTAGGCATTCACCTATAAGGACTCAAGTACATTCTCTCACGGGAGTTGTTCAGGAGGAAGTGCCAGTAGTGAAGGATTATCCGGATGTGTTTCCAGAGGAGTTACCTGTCATGCCACCAGATAGAGATATAGAGTTTTTGATTGAACTTCTGCCAGGCACCGGGCCAATTTCTAAAAGACCATATAGGATGCCAGCAAAGGATTTGGAGGAGATAAAGAAACTGATTAAGGAGTTACTGGATAAAGGATTCATACGCCCAAGTTCTTCGCCTTGGGGTTCGCCAGTACTTTTAGTGGAGAAGAAGGATGGATCGTTAAGAATGATTGTTGATTACTGTGGATTGAATGAAGTAACGATCAAGAATAAGTACCCATTACCAATGATCAATGATCTGTTCGATAGATTGCAAGGAGCTAAGATATTTTCCAAGATCGATCTGCGATCAGGGTACCATCAATTGAAGATCCGGGAGCAGGATATACCTAAGACGGCCTTTACCACTAGGTATGGGTTGTACGAGTATACCGTTATGTCGTTTGGTCTGACGAACGCACCGGCATACTTTATGAACCTGATGAACAAAGTGTTTATGGAGTATTTGGATAAGTTTGTCGTAGTGTTCATAGATGATATATTGATCTTCTCGAAGGATGAAGAGGAGCATGCAGAGCATTTGCGTTTGGTGTTGGAGAAGCTCAGAGAACATCAGTTATATGCCAAGTTTAGCAAATGCGAGTTTTGGTTGAAGGAAGTCGGATTTCTCGGACATGTTATATCCGGAGAAGGAATAGCAGTAGATCCCACTAAGGTGGACACTGTGACCCATTGGGAAGCCCCAACAATAGTTGGAGAGATCCGGAGTTTTCTTGGACTTGCAGGATACTACCGGAGATTCATCGAGAATTTCTCGAGGATTGCAAAGCCGATGACGGAGTTGCTGAAGAAGGACACCAAGTTCAGTTGGACAGAAGAATGTGAGGCCAATTTCCAGGAATTAAAGAAACGTTTGGTCTCATCCCCTGTGTTGATTCTGCCAGATCAACATAAGGATTATGAGGTGTACTGCGACGCTTCACGTCGAGGACTTGGAGCAGTTCTTATGCAGGAAGGAAGAGTTGTTTCATATGCTTCACGACAACTGAAACCTCATGAGCCAAACTATGCCACCCACGATTTGGAATTAGCAGCTGTAGTGCATGCATTGAGGACGTGGAGACATTTTCTTATTGGAAATCATTGTGAAGTATATATGGATCACAAGAGTTTGAAGTATATATTCACTCAGAAGGAGCTGAATCTTAGGCAAAGGAGATGGCTGGAACTCATTAAGGACTATGACATGAGATTGCATTATCATCCCGGAAAGGCTAACGTAGTAGCCGATGCGCTAAGCCGTAAGAGCCATGTCGATACCCTAATGATGGAAGAATTTCCAAAGGAGTTAGCCGAGGACCTACGAGAACTACGTATGGAGATAGTTCCGAGAGGCTATGTAGCAACATTAGAAATCCAGTCTACCCTGATGGATAAAATCAGAGAAGCTCAGAAAGCTGACAAGGAGGTTGCCTCTATAAAGGAGAGGATGAGCGAAGGAAAAGCTAAAGGTTTTCGTGAGGATGAACACGACACCCTATGGTTTGAGGATTGAATCTATGTGCCTAATGACCCGGAGATCAGGAAGTTGATTTTACAGGAGGCCCATGATTCACCATACTCGATTCACCCAGGAAATACTAAGATGTATTTGGATTTGAAGGATATTTTCTGGTGGACCGGTATGAAGAAGGATATTGCGGAGTATGTAGCAGTTTGTGATGTATGCCAGAGAGTGAAGGCAGAACATCAGAAGCCAGCAGGATTGTTACAACCTATGCCAATACGCGAATGGAAGTGGGAGAAGCTTGGCATGGATTTTATCACCGGATTGCCCAGGACCAAAGCAGGATATCATTCAATCTGGGTAGTAGTAGACCGATTGACGAAGGTAGCCCACTTTATCCCTGTGAAAACCACATATACCAGTGCAAGGTAGGCAAAGATATACATGACCATAATTGTATGTCTGCATGGAGTTCCGAGAAGCATCGTATCAGGCGGAGGAACCCAGTTTACCTCAAGGTTCTGGAATCAGTTACATGAAACTTTGGGTACCAGACTAGAGTTTAGCACAGCATTTCACCCGCAGACAGATGGACAGACTGAAAGAGTCAATCAGATTTTGGAGGATATGCTGAGAGCCTGTGCATCAGATTATGGATCTAGTTGGGATGACAACTTGCCTTACGCGGAGTTCTCATACAACAACAGTTACCAATCCAGTTTGAAGATGGCCCCTTTCGAAGCGTTATACGGAAGGAGATGCCGAACACCATTAATGTGGGATGAAGTTGGAGACCGACAGTTGTTTGGACCAGACTTAATCAAAGAGTCTGAGGAGAAGGTGAAGTTGATCCGAGATAGACTGAAAGTAGCTCAGTCCAGGCAGAAGAATTATGCAGACTCGAAGCGCAAGGAGATAGCCTATGAGATCGGAGACAGGGCGTACCTGAGAGTATCGCCTCTACGAGGAGTTAAACGTTTCAGAGTTAAAGGGAAGTTAGCCCCGAGATTTGTGGGACCTTACCGTGTTTTGGAACGCATGGGAGAGGTTGCCTATAAGTTGGAGTTGCCCGAAGGATTGTCAGGGGTGCACGACGTTTTTCACGTATCGCAGCTTAAGAAGTGTCATGCGGAGATGGCCGCTATACCGCTTAGAGACACAGTGCCCCTGGAAGCAATTCAGTTGGACAGTGATCTGACTTATGAGGAGAAGCCTGTTAAGACTCTCGAGTTTTTGAGCAGAGTTACTCGCAGTAAGGTTATCAATTTTTGCAAAGTTTAGTGGAGTCACCACACCGAGGAAGAAGCCACCTGGGAACGAGAAGATGATCTACGCAAGGACCACCCACACCTGTTCTCTAGCCAAGTCGAATCTCGAGGGCGAGATTCATTCTAAGGTGGGTAGGTTTGTAACATCCAAAATTTTCGATTTGGAATGTTATACATAGATCATATTGCATTTCATGTTTTTGCATTTTTGTTTGTGGCGTTCTTCGAAATTCTAAGCTACTCAAGGACCTACGGAGAGAGTTGGGAATTTTACCGCTTTCGTATTTGAGTTCGCTCGAATACCGGTACGAGGACAGTGTGATTCTAATTATTTTTCTCTCCTAAAAATATTTCTAAATTCAAAATATGAGCGGAGATAATATGACTTCTCCAAAATAATAGAAATATTGGAGGAAAATGTTAAAATCACTTTTGGTATTTTTCTGGATTTATTTGCATAGGAAAAATATGCGTTTTTCAAAATTGCATTTAGGTCCGGAAAAAATGTTCACTTTGTCCTAAATATTATTAGAGGATGGTGAAAATTTATTTCGGGAATTTTGGAGTTCGTTTAGTATTTCTTTCGTTAGTTTTTCTCTGCCGGGACTCTTTTTAAAAAAAATAGGAAACCGACTTGGAGTCTTACTAGCCCAAGACTCTGGGCTTTATAAGTCGCCCGAGCCGGCCCGCAACCGCCGCCAGGCCCGCCCCAAACCCTAGCCGCCGCCGCCCGCAACCGCAGCCACCGCCGCTGCCGCCGCAGCCCGCTGCTGCCCCGCCGCCCCGCCGCCGCGTGCTGCCGCCGCCGGACCACCCCGCCGCCCCGCCGCCGTGCCTTGCCGCCGCCACGCCGCCTCGCTTGCCGAACCGCCGGACATCCGATGCCGTCTCGCCGGAGTTCGCGAGGTAGATGCCGTTTTTAAGTACGAACCGCTCGGTTTTTTTTGGAAAACCGTGGATCTGTTTTATTAGATTAGATCGGATCGGTTTTCGTCGGTTTAGTTATTTAGCGGACGTTCGTCCGTACGTTCGTTTTAATGAACGGTTTTTGTTAGTTAGTCGCAGACAGCGAACGTTCGTTCGTTAGCCTGTTCGTCCGTTTTCTTTTTCGGGGTATTTATCCGCGGTTATTCCGATCGTGATTTCTGCCCTAATCTTGTTTCGCGTGTTTCTTTTCGCCCGAGAGTCGGAATCAGGTGATTCAAAATCCTAGATCTTCGTCTCGATGCCCTCTTTACGTTTAATCAACTTGAACAAATTTTTGGCTACTGTAAAATTTGACTTTAGGCCAACTAGTAAACCGGAGCTCGTTTCTTTCGCAATTGAGTTTCGTTGCTTCTTTCGAGTTGATTCTTTTTGCAAACTTGAGTTCTTAAGTTGAACTTTTTGGTTAGATCTCTTATTTGAGTTTGACCCGTGCATTAGTTAAGTACTTATTGTGTGCTTGTTTGATTGCGATAGAGTACCTGGAGTGCGCCGCTTGCTACTTTGAGTCTCTAGGTTTTGCGGATCATCAGCAAGGCAAGTAACACTTTGATCATACTTTCCAATTACCCAGTTTTCATTGCATTAGTCCAACCCTCACACATTGCATGAGTATGATCATCTAACTTGTGGGACTGGGAAGTAGTTTGAGGTAGTACCTATTACCTGCATTACATTCAAACCTTTGGGAGTTACTTCTACGTTTGCTGTTAGGACATGTTATGCTCGTAGACGTGGATTGGGTGAGTGAAATCCATGACAGATGTGAGTTTGTTAATTAATGGTTCAACTTAAGGTGGCAACATTAATACACATCTGGGTGGATTGAGGCATCTGGGTATTCCAGTGATTGCCTGTTTTTCTTTTGGACCGCCACCCAGGCTCAAAGGGATCATGAGATTTTTCATACTAGAAACTTCCGTGTGCAGCCACATGCCAATATGGGCTCTGGCATAGTTGAGTAAGTTGTGGGAAAACTTTCCATGATGGGCTAGCAGATGTAGTGGGTTTTATAGGTGTACCGGCCTATCTATCTGGTTAAGGGGACCTCTTCGGAAAGACTGTGTCTCGGTCATCCGTTTCTCAAACACCATGTAGTGCGAGGAACCAAACAGAGGCGATCGAGTCTTGTGGGGAAAAGTGCACAAACCTCTGCAGAGTGTACAAACTGATCATGATTAACCGTGTCCCTGGTTACGGACGTCTTGAGTATCTAGTACTTGGATTATCATGTGAATCTCATCATGTTACTTTAATTAATTTTGTTGGGTTAATGATTATTTAATTGGGGTTGAGAGGATGTCTATCTTCTCAACGATGTTTCAACTACCATGATAGTTAATTAAAATCTATTCCTTTGAAGTAGGGAAAATTGGCTTTACGCAAAAATTTAACCATAGAGCTTTCCACCATCCAAATATGCATATAGTATAGCTTTACTTCCATTGCATTCTCTTGTGTTACCTTGCCAGCATATTCCATGTGCTGACCCGTTTTCGGGCTGCAACGTTTCATGTTGCAGACTTTTCGGACGACGAGTAAGATGCCTTTTAGGTCGTGGTTCTATACTCAGTGATGCCGTTGGAGTTGATGGACTTACTTATCTTCCAAGCCTTCCGCTGTTATCGTATTAGATGGCCTTCAGCCATATTTATTGTAATAAATTCATCGTTGGACTCTCGATGTAATAAGTGTGTGATTGCTACTCTGTTATAAATCCTTCAAGTACTGTGCGTGTCAGCATTACTGATCCAGGGATGACACTGATGCACAGAGATCAGACTGTTTGAGGTCTGGTCGCTACATGATCAAATGTTCTCATTTGACTCCTAAGTCAATATACTCATATATAGATGACCTAGTCATCGGCAATTGCTTGATAGATGCTAGAATGGTTGTGCATGCTTTGCCACATGTTTTATTTGCTATCTCATTGTGTGAGCATGTTGAATGCATATTTTTATCATTCGAGGACATCCATTTGTTGCTTTGATTGTTTGGCTTTCTTTTTTTCTTTGCCAAATGGATGGACAAGAATGCCTAAGTACCCCCTCTAGCTATCTATGCTTTTCTTGTCTCAAACTCTATTCATGCTACATCACAAAGCTTGATCAAGTCAGATTCGAACCACTCTATGTGAGGATCACTCGGAGTCCCCGATTCGTCATAGGCTTAACATCCAAAACCTCTTTGGGCATTTCGGTATGACCGAGCCATCCACTTCGGTCACACCGAGTTCACTAAGTTGATCTAGGTTTTCAATCTCAGTGCAACCGATTTGAACTTTTCGGTCCCACGGAGTTGTAGCAACTGCTAGCAGTTTTGCATCTCGGTGCCACCGAGTTGTTCCACTCGGTCACACCGACAGTGTCAGGTTATATATACTCACGGGCCAAATTTCGGAAAACTTTCCAAACTCCTCAGCCCGCGTGTGACCTGCTCTGCCTCTTCGGGTCTCCGAATCATCTCCTCGCCACTAGCGACCTCTCGCTGCTAGACTCCGCCATCGTCAACGGAAATCCTCACCGCCGTTGCCGCCGTAGCAACTCCACCGCCGAGTTAGGGTATGGACTTGACTCTTTGTGCTATTCCTTAACTCTGATTCATAGCACAATGCATTGCCATGTTTCTTTTCCACGTATGAGATCTTCCTATCCAGCAAAAACTTCGTAGAAAGTAGTTTTGATTCGAAAAATTTAGGGTTAGGTCTCCGCCGAACTCATCTTGGACCGATCGAGTTGTAGAAATCGGTCCCACCTATTTGGCTTAGGCCATTGCACAAGTGATTTTCGGTCTGACCGAAAGTTGCAAATCGGTGTGACCGAGTTTGATTCTCTGTGAAACCCTAGCGATATCGGTGACTCGGTCTGACCGAGTTTACTAGTTCAGGCTCCAGAATTGCTTCGATGTCACCGAGTTTAACAAATCGGTAGCTCCGAAATGCTTTCTGTAGAGAACTAAAACTAAGTTTTTCTTACCATTTGTTTTGCAAAAACTCTATGCTTTGTGATGCTCATCCACTCTACCTCATCTATATCTATTCACGGGATCAGTTTGCAGTGTCAGAGATGTCTGAGGGCAGTGACAGTCAGAACAGGTCTGAGGAGCAGGTACATTTGAGTGAGGGCTCTAGTCCCAACAGCTCCAGCTATTATGAGAGTAGCAGGAGCACACCTAGTAATCTTCCAAAGGCTGCCACCAAGACTAGAAAGAAGAAAACTTCAGATTCTGAGGATGAGGACTTTGTGGCAGATGAGGCCACTTCCAAGAAGAAAGTACTCAGGAAGGAGTATGGCACATCTGAGGCATCCAAGCCAGGACAGAAAAGAAAGATCCCTGCCAAGAGGACTCCCATGTCTAAGACCAGAGCCTCTACTCAAGAGACTATGGTGTTCATGCTTGAATCCAGGGATGATGAGCCTGGAGGTACAAAGAAGAGACCTAGTAAGACAACAACTAGAGTGATTGGCAAGCCATCCATGAGGGATGATGATGAAGCTCAAGCAGAAGAAGAAGAGGTTGCTGCACCAGCACCCAAAGCTCATAAGCTTATGGGAGATGCAATCAAGTCTGGGGCTGCCCCTTCTAAGCCCAAGACTGCTCCCAAAGCTGCTCAAGATACCAAGTCTGCACCCAAGAGGAGCACAATGAACATTCCAGCTTCAGAAAAGAACAAGGCCCCAGTGCCTCAAGTTGTTGAGGAAGCTGAGGCTCAAATGCTCAGAAAGCTGAAGCCCAAGATCCCTGATCACAATGATGCTCATTTAGTTGCTGAGGGCATGAAGCTGAGAAAGGATGCAGGTCTTAGGTTGTGGAGAAAGTCTGATCCATATGCCATAAGGAGAAGGACTGTTGTGGACTACATGTTTGACACAAAGGAACATCAAGAATTCTATGAAACTGTCATGTTTGATAAGAAGCCCATTGTTTGTGATATGAGAAGAGTGGACTTGGACTTCATTGATGATAATGCAGATTATTTCCCAAATGTGCATGAGAGCTTCAAAGCATGTGGAGTGGACAAGTTTGTGGCTCAAAAGTTGACTAAGTGGAATGATGAACTCATCATGCAATTCTATTCCACAGCCCACTTCTATCCTGATGGAAGGATTGTATGGATGTCTGAAGGTACAAGGTACCAGTCGACTGTTGCTGAGTGGGCCAAGCTAATCTATGCCCCTGAAGAGCATGAGGATGATCTAGATGTCTATGCCAAGAAGAAGCAAGACCACAACTCCATGGCAAATATGTACAAGGTGATCCCTGATGATGATCTAGAAACTCACAAGTTTGGATCTGTACATCATTTGCAGGCTGGTCTAGCCACTATCAACACAATCTTGAGGCATACACTGCTGCCTAAGTCTAGAGATGCAAAGATGATCAGAGTACATTCCATGAACATGCTGCATATATTTGATATGCCACAAAAATTCAAAGTTATGAGCCTGATTGTCGAGACAATCAAGAGGACTGCTGCAGATCAGAAGAGATAATGTGGGTATGCTCCACACATCCAGATGCTTATCAACTCTAAAATGGGCACAAGCACTTACTTGTGGGACAAGGAATATCTACCCTTGGTGCCTGACTTTGAGGACAACACAGTTGTCATGGATGAGAATGAACCATCTTCAGTGCAAGCTCGTGAAAGGAGAGAGAAGGCCAAAGCAGAGAGAGCTGCCAAGATGCCAAGTGCAGAAGAAGCATCTCAAATGACTCTCAAGTCCAAGCAAGATCAAATGGCATATTCGATTCAAGCTACCATGAGGATTGAGAAGGGATTGTCCACCCTGACTTAGAATCAGGAGAGCTTGGAGAGGATCCTTGAGACTAAGTTCTATGATCTTGATCTGAAGGTGACAGAGATCCAGCCTGGAGATGAGAAGCTTCAGGAGGAAGCAGAGGAGAGAGGGGGACAGGCTACCACATATGCATTTTAGCGAGTGCCTCGAGGTCAGAGATCTGCTGCAGTGCTAGTTCCGGACACCGGAGCTACTACATCTGCACCAGCAGCTACATCTTCAGTGCCACCTCCAGCATCCACTCAACCAACTACAGCTACTTCGTCTGAAGCCTTCGTCCTTGGAGTTCTCTCTACACCACCTCCCAAAGACCAAGCCTGAGAGACGCATAGCACTATGCATTTTCAAACTTTTTGGTAACTTGTTGCCAAAGGGGGAGAATATGTATAGATCATAGGCTTTGAGAGAGAGTGTTTTGCCTCTTTGGTCTCTCCTGCTTTTGGTTGAACTTCATTTGTGTGTTTGCTTGATACTCTACGTTATGTGTGTGAGATACTTGTGTGATCATGTGTTTGATCATATGCCACCTTAATGTTTTCTTGGATGATACTATCTCTATATTCCACATGATCATTCACTTTGCTTGGTGATGAGTGCATGCTTTAGTGTAGATCATTTTGAGCGCTCCACCAAGATGTATGTGACATGGAAGAGTAACCCATGATCCTAATCGATTGTGCATTTGCACTCAAACGCAAATTCAAAATAATGCACAAATTTAGGGGGAGCTATTGTTTATCACATACTTCTCAAAGCGACGATGTATTTAAATCTTATTATCATTTGTCGAAGCTTTGATCTATACGTTGTCATCAATTACCAAAAGGGGGAGATTGAAAGTGCAACTATCCCTGGGTGGTTTTGGTAATTACTAACAACATATAGCTCATAGAACTAATGCTATCTCAAGATAATATTTTAAGAAAGTTCAATGATTGGCATGGCATGGATTAGGATTGTGGACCCCTCAAAATGCAAAACTTAAAGGATTGGCTCAAGCTCAAAGCTAAGGACTCCACATTTTCTATTTCAGTGATCCAAGATCACATTGAGTCCATAGGAAAGCCAATACTATTAAAAGGGGATGAGGTGTTGCTTAATGGCTTGCCTGCTCATGATGGTTAGTGATATGCTCCAAGACCCTCTACCACTTTCTCACATCCACATATGTCCCAAACCAAAAGTCAAACTCGGCCCCATCAAAAATATCTACCCGGTGCCGTCGAGTTCATTTGACATAGCCACTGCCAGAAAACCTAATCATTTTGGTCTCACCAAAAGCGATCTCGGTCACACCGAGATGGGATTGGAAACTCTGTGTTGCATATTCGTAACATTTTGGTCTCACCGAAATTACCAAATCGGTCCCACCGAGTTTGCCTGACCAACTCTCTGTGTGCTTATTACCAAAATTGGTCTCACCGAGTTTGTGTAATCGGTCCCACCGAGATTACGTTATGCCTTAACCCTAATGAAATCGGTCCCACCGAGTTGATCATATCGGTCCCACCGAAATACTTAACGGTCACATTATGAACTAAATCGGTCTGACCAAGTTCTTTGAATCAGTCCCACCGAGTTTGGTAAATTGTGTGTAACAATTAGATTTTGTGTGGAGGCTATATATACCCCTCCACCCACTCTTCACTCGTGGAGAGAGCCATCAGAACATATCTACACTTCCATCGTTCATGTTTTGAGAGAGAACCACCTACTCAAGTGTTGAGATCAAGATATTCCATTCCTACCATATGAATCTTGTTCTCTAGCCTTTCCCAAGTTGCTTTCCACTCAAATCCTTCTTCCACCATATCCAAATCTGTGAGGAGCTGTTTGAGTGTTGGGGAGACTATCACTTGAATCATTTGAGCAAGGAGTTCATCATCAACACACCATTTATTACCTTTTGGAGAGTGGTGTCTCCTAGATTGGTTAGGTGTCACTTGGGAGCCTCGGACAAGATTGTGGAGTTGAACCAAGGAGTTTGTAAGGGCAAGGAGATCGCCTACTTCGTGAAGATCTACCGCTAGTGAGGCAAGTCCTTCGTGGGTGATGGCCATGGTGGGATAGACAAGGTTGCTTCTTCGTGGACCCTTCGTGGGTGGAGCCCTCTGTGGACTCGCGCAGTCATTACCCTTCATGGGTTGAAGTCTCCATCAACTTGGATGTACGATAGCACCATCTATCGAAACAAAGACAAAGAACATCATTGTCTTCACTTGCGTTTTCTCCCTCTAAACTCCTCCCTTTACCTTCATATGCAATTGTTTACTTTCCGCTGCTATACTCTTAGAATTGCATTTGTAGGTTGATTGCCTGACTTGTGCTAAGTTGCTAAAATCTGCCAAGAATTAAAATTGGGAAAATGATAGATTTTTATTTGGTCAAGTAGTCTAATCACCCCCCTCTAGACATACTTTCGATCCTACACTAGCCACCGCGTCGTGGTAGCGGACCTACCAGCGGTCGTACTCCATGGCGGCAAAATTGGCCGTGTGGAAGCTACCGAGCCACCGGCGGAGTGGGTCTCCCGATCTGTAATCTCGGTGACCCACGTCCCCCACCGCCGCTGTCGGACCCCGAGGTAGGACCTTATCAGTTGTCGGGTCTGAATGAGCACGGGGAAGTCCTTGAACCGGTGTAGGGGCGCGGCGGTGGGCGAAACGGGGGACCAGTGATGGCAGATTGATAAAGAGCCCGTGGAAAACGATGGGGACACCTCGGCGGCCACCTCGCCGGCGTCAGGCGAAGAGGCCGTGATAAACCTCTTTTTGGCCATTGGCTCCTCGAGCTCCCCGGCACACATGTAGAGGTTGAGGATGGAGGTGGCGGCGATGGCGGCGACCTACCAATGGTTTCGGGGACGGTGTGTGTCTGTGTGAGCGGAGTTTTTGAGGAGTGTGTGGTCGTGTGTGGAGGGGGGGCAAGGTGGTGTTTGAGGAAATACCGCGGCAACTGAAAATTTTACTAGACGGGAGTAACAAGGCGGGGCTATTAACAATTTGGATCAAGGGCGAGCAGATATTTTTGAGATTGCGAGGGATGCAGAGGCGGGAGTAAAATCTCGGGGCTGCTGAAAATTTGAATCAAGGGACTGAAGCAGAGAGGGAGTAACAGACATCGCACACGGTCCGTACATACTAATCATGTGCTATCAAACATTAAAACCTTTCAGGCGGTAGATATTTTTGAGATTACGTGGCAATGGATATTTTCGAGATTGCCAGGGATGGAGAGGCGGGAGTATTTGGGGAGTGAGCTAGTGTGCTTGACACGCCGGCTATGGTCTGTAGACGACGCACCTTCTCACGTAAGCCATAGGCGTACTATACATCAATAGTGCTCCAACATATTTTGTATAGCATCTCACCCGGTTGGTGATAATAAACTGTGTGCGATCCACTTGATTTTTCGTCTTGATTTGAATTACATAATGTGGTCACAGCTGCAATGGACGGTGTTTGAATTGCTAGAACTTTTACCTGCAGTGAACATGCAACTATAGGTGTGTCATAAAAAAAATGGAATTATTCAGGTTTCGCTTGAATATTTTTATACATTAACTTGGTTTTCTAGGCATTTCAGGTGCACAATTCAAAATTACACTACATGGGCATGCTCTGGTGCACCAACATTGGTTATAAAATCATATATGTGTCCATGGGTTTATGCTAATGTCCCATGCAAGAAATGGGGATGAATTTCGAACAACACGACACCGTGGCTCTTCGCCAAGAGGTGCTTGGTTTTAAAATTCTAGTAAATCGAAAGCTCGTCTGAAATTCATGAAACTTGACATGATATCATGGAATGACATCGACATGACGTGGTAAAAATATTGTCCCATTTGGGGAAGGTTTGGGTATAAACTTCTCGCAAACCAGAGCTTCTCTCACAACAATCCTGATGGTTTCGGTAGGGAACGTGCCACCTTGGGGGACGAAACGATATCTGTTGCCTCTTCTGACTTTGAATTTTTTTCTAGTATCAACATAGAACAAAATTGAGTGTTGTGTTAGTTTTAGGAATTTTTCGGGGCTCGTTTGGACATTTTTATACATTAACTGAGTTTTCTATGCATTTATGTGCATAATTTAAATTTGAACTACACGCACATACTCTAATGCATATAAATTGGTTGAAAATTCAAATATGTGTCCTTGGTTGCATGATTAGGTCCCATGCAAGAAATGGGAATGAATGCCTGCCACCATCACTCGGCCGCAAACATTGAGATACCTGGTTTTTAAATTCTAGAAAATCCAAAACTCGTCTGAAATTCATGAAACTTGGCATGCTATCATGGAGCGGCATCAACATGTCGTGGTAAATTTTTTGTCCCATTTGGGGCATGTTTGGGTATAAGCTTCTCACAAACCAGAGCTTCTCACAACAAGCCTGATGGTTTCAGTAGGGAATGTTTCACCTTTCTGGACGAAACAATATCCGTTGCCTCTTATTGATTTCATTTTTTTCTCTAGTGTCAACATAGAACAACATGAGTGTTCTGCTAAATTTTGGAATTTTTCGGCGTTCATTTGGACACTTTTATACATTAATTGAGTTTTCAATGCATGTATGAGCATAATTCCAATTTGAACTACAGGCACATGCTCTAATGCATATATATTGGTTGAAAATTCGAATATGTGTCCTCGGTTGCATGCTTAGGTCTCATGCAAGAAATTGGAATGAATGTCAAACACCCTGCCACCGTCACTCAGCCGCAAACATTGACATACCTGGTTTTTAAATTATAGTAAATCCAAAACTCGTATGAAATTCATGAAACTTGGCATGTAATCATGGAGCGGCATCAACATGCTGTGGTAATTTTTTTGTCCCATTTGAGGCAAGTTTGGGTATAAGCTTCTCACAAACCAGAGCTTCTCACAACAAGCCTAATGGTTTCGGTAAGGAACATGCCACCTTTGGGGAAGAAATGATATCCGCTGCCTCTTATTGCTTTAAAAAAATCTAGTGTCAACATAGAACAACATGAGTGTTGTGTTAAATTTTGGAATTTTTCGGGGTTCGTATGGACATTTTTATACATTAACTGGGTTTTCTAGGCATTTTATGTGCATAATTCAAATTTGAACTACATGCACATGCTCCAATGCATATAAATTTGTTGAAAAATCAAATCTGTGTCCTTGGGTGCATGCTTAGATCCCATGCAATAAATGGGAATGAATTTCAAACACCAGGGCATCGTTGATTGCCGGCAAAACATTGAGATGCCTGGTTTTTAAATTCTAGTTAATCCAAAATTCGTCTGAAATTCATGAAACTTGGCATGCTATCATGGAGCGGCATCAACATGACGTGGTAATTTTTTTGTCCCATTTGGGGCAGGTTTGGGTATAATCTTCTCACAAACCAGAGCTTCTCACAACAAGCCTGATGGTTTCGATAGGGAACATGCCAGCTTTGGGGACGAAACGATATCCATTGCCTCTTATTGCTTTCAAAAAAAATCTAGTGTCAACATAGAACAACAGGAGTGTTGTGTTAAATTTTGGAATTTTTCGGGGTTCATTTGGACATTTTTATACATTAGCTGGGTTTTCTAGGCATTTTATGTGCATAATTCAAATTTGAACTACATGCAAATGCTCCAGTGCATATAAATTGGTTGAAAAATCAAATCTATGTCCTTGGGTGCATGCTTACGTCCCATGCAAGAAATGGGAATGAATTTCAAACACTAGGGCACTATTGATTGCCGGCTAAACATTGAGATGCCTGGTTTTTAAATTCTAGTAAATCCAAAACTCGTCTTAAATTAATGAAACTTGGCATGCTATCATGGAGAGGCATCAACATGTCGTGGTAAATTTTTTGTCCCATTTGGGGCAGGTTTGGGTATAAGCTTCTCACAAAAAGCTTGATGGTTTCGGTTGGGAACGTGGCACCATTGGGGACGAAACATTATCCATTGCCTCTTATTGCTTTCAAAAAAAATCTAGTGTCAACATAGAACAACAGGAGTGTTGTGTTAAATTTTGTAATTTTTCGGGGTTCGTTTGGACATTTTTATACGTTAACTAGGTTTTCTAGGCATTTTATGTGTATAATTCAAATTTGAACTACATGCACATGCTCCGGTGCATATAATTTGTTGAAGAATCAAATATGTGTCCTTGGGTGCGTGCTTAGGTCCGAGGCAAGAAATGGGAATGAATTTCAAACACCAGGGCACTGTTGATTGCCGGCAAAACGTTGAGATACCTGGTTTTTAAATTCTAGTAAATGAAATTCATGAAACTTGGCATGCTATCATGGAGCGGCATCAACATGTCGTGGTAAAAATGTTGTCCCATTTGGGGTAGTTTGGGTATATGCTTCTCACAAACCAGAGCTTCTCACAACAAGCCTGATGGTTTCGGTAGGGAACGTGCCACCTTTGGGGACGAAACGATATCCGTTGCCTCTTATTGATTTCAAAAAATTTCTAGTGTTAACATAGAACAACAGTAGTGTTGTGTTAAATTTTGTAATATTTCGGGGTTCGTTTGGACATTTTTATACATTAACTCGGTTTTCTATGCATTTTGTGTGCATAATTCAAATTTGAACTACATGCACATCCTCCAGTGCATATAAATTGGTTGAAAAATCAAATATGTGTCCTTGGGTGCATGCTTAGGTCCCATGCAAGATATGGGAATGAATTTCAAATACTAGGGCACTATTGATTGCCGGCAAAACGTTGAGATGCTTTGTTTCAAAATTCTGGTAAATCCAAAACTCATCTGAAATTCATGAAACTTGGAATGCTATATGGAATGGCACCCGACATGCTGTGGTATTTTTTGTGTGTCCATTTTTGCAACTAAAATTTAGTAATTAAGCATAGATTTCATTCATATATTAAGCAGTCGTTCTCACTTGGAAGCGAGAATTCATAGATTAAGCAGTCATCCAACATAGCTTCACCCAAATTCTGGGCATAGTGAAGGTCTTGGCACTAGAATCTGTCGGCCCCAACCTGGACCAAGTTGTTAGTTGCCTGAGATGCTTTTCGTGCCTGAAGATGCTGTATATCGAGGTGATGTTCCTTTCCTTTTAAATGTTAACCATAAGGGAGTTCAATCTTTTGGACCTTTTCCCAAGTTTACAATCACAATGTACTACGATTTATGAATGAATTTTTGTGGATTTCAGGACATACACCCCCACTCCATATTGGTTGCTTGATTCATATGGTTACAATCCATAAGCATTTCACATTTGGATACATTTGTACTAGTTTTCTTAGGGAAGTTTCATCCAATCCAACCTCTTGTGAAGAAGGCTACATTTTTCAAGATTGTAATCAAATGCCCATGTTAATCATGTCAAATCGAACATGGCACGTTGGTGCATTTTACAAATCCTACAAATCAAATAGGCATGTAGAAGTGTTCAAAACTGCATGTAGGCACTAACACGTTCTCTTCTTTTGCAGATAATAATAGGCCCGAAGGTGTATAATGTTTATAACGACAATCACATCGAATTCTTGGATCAACATCTCTCAAATATTATTTTGAACTCCTACCGAGGGACCTTACCGGAGATTACACTCGCCAACACTACAAAAAAACCACTTCTATGATAATATGTGTTTGTCACAGTAGGTCATGTTTTCTGTCATGCATGTACATCCATGACAATTTTATGGCAGAATCAAGATAGTCATACTTGTGATGTCGTAGAAGTGTTCCATGACAATAGCAAAATCATCATCACGGAAGTGTTAACTTCCATGATGATAAATAGCGCGTCATGAAAGTGCTTTTGTCAAGGGTAACCGACGCGTGGCATCCATCGTAACGGGTCGCCGTTAAGCTATCGGGTCCGATTTTGAATCTGATAACCCGCTAACAGAGAGGACCAATGGGAATTTTCCACGTGTAAAATTCTCATTGGCCGAACGAACCACGTGTCAGCTCCACGTGCGGACAGATATCAACCAACCAATGGACAGGAGGCGCCAATGATATGTCGACACGTGGCACGGCCAAACAGGGGCCCATTCAGGTCAAAAGGCCGACCCATTTGACTTGGTCAAAGGATAACGGGCCGGCCCATCGAAAGCCTGCTAACGGCCTGCTCGCATATAGACCATTCAGGCCTGATAACTCACGGCCCATTATGACCATTCCTAATTCGTCTCACTAACTTCATTTGGGCCGTCCAATATGATTCCACCCCATTGTAACTTCCGGCCCATGTATGGCCCATGACATCTTTCGGCCCATATGAGGCCCTTTGTAACTCTTGGCCCATTAATGACCCATAGCAAAACTGGCCCATAATGAACAGTATGTCGCTTCATACCCATTAACGACCCATTACTCCATGGGGCCGTTCCCAGTCCGTGCTATCTTTCGGCCTTTTAAGGGCCCACTTATTGTTGGGCTGATTTGCAGCATTCGGTAGCTTACGGCGCGTTATTGGCCTTTTTCCACTTGTGGGCCAAATTCAGCCCGTGGTTAAAGTCAGCCTGTTAATCCGATGGGCCGTTTTCATAGTGTCATCAAATACGGCCCATTAACGACCCGTTATGCATGTCGATAGAATTAAGCATGTTATACTCGTCGGCCTCTTAAAGGCCCGTCATGCTCATCCCATGAACAGACGCCTGCCACTCTAGCCCATATACGGCCCATAATGCAGTCCGATATTGGCCAATGTTTGGCCAATCGGTCATACGGCTCGTAGAAGGCCCATTGATTCTACTGCCCGTAGAAGGCCCGTAGTTGGCCCATGGTCATTACGGCAGATAGCAGGACCATGGTGACAACGGTCCGTATGTTGCCCACGGATATTGTGGCCTAGTTTTAAATAATAGGTTATGGCGTCCACTAGCACACCGAGGAAAAAGAACTGCACTGACTACATGCAAACAAATAAACAAGACAATAAGGAAATAAATAAGCAAGCAACATACGTTAGGCTATTACGACTATTACACATATTACAACCACTAGGCATCAAAGTTCGCCACAAGTGCAAATATGGGGAACAAAGCAGCATATTACATACACTGCTTATCAAAGTTGGCGACTAGTGCAAATAAATGCTGTAGCAAAGCAAGTCCAGAACTGAAACCACTTCACAAGAGCTCAAGAAACAATATCCTCGGGATCTACCATGCTGGCAAGACACTTAGCAAGCTTATTAGCTTTCTCTTGTTTGGCACTTAAATCCTCTAGCGCTTGTTGTTGCACCAGAAAGTATGCATCTGAATTCTCTAGGGACTTCCGCAGTCCTTCGGCTTCTTGTCGCAGCACAGCTGCTCGATGTCTTTTAGCGTGTAGTTGAGACTCAAGAAACTGAACTGATTCAGACAGTGAGTTCGAGGAGCTTGTGCCAGCGGTAGTGGCAAGTAACTCGAACACTACACAAAGACAGAATTTTGGGGTTGTCTCACTGTCTTCAAGATAGTTTTCCTTAGCTTTTTTATCAGCTTTCTTGGAGACTAACAGGGATGTCTCCTATCTTGAACCTTATCTGCATTATTTCCTTTACCATTGCATAACATGGTATTCTTCTCCAATATTTTGTCCGCATTCTAAAAGAAAAACAAGCAGACACATCACAGGTTTAGCATGTATATGAAATCCATTTTGGTAAACCAGTTCAGTAGTAAGGAGGACAAGATAACAACATGAAACAAACGTACATCCATGTACTATAGTCACTATATGGTTTATATCATTCTAGTTTATGTTGCCAAATCAAGATAGAGACAGTTCAAATCATATCTGTTTAAGACAAAGCAGCATAGAAATAATATAGGTGTGGAAAACTACACAGCAGTAACAACACTTGTAATGTGCATTGCATGAAAACATAATTTTTTATTCAATTGAAACTGAAACCAACATAGAGCAAGTTACAAACAACAAACCAGTTAAAGAAACATGTTTAAAACATACTTGTCGCGCCATTGGAGTTTTAATTGCATATTTAAAATTTGAAATTAGTTGGTATGAGCAAATATAGTGATGCAAGAGCAAAGGAGTATCACTACTGGAATCAGCTACTTTGCCGACTGCCAGCTCTTTGCCGTCTGCCAGCAGTCGGCAAAGAGGCTGTTTGCCGTCTGTCTTGTCAAAACAGACGGCAAAGAACCAGCTGATGGCAAAGAGGGTCTTTGCCATCTGCCAGCTCTTTGCCGACTGCTGGCAGTCGGCAAAGAGTTCTTTGCCATCTGCCAGCAGACGGCAAAGTCCAAAAGTGGGCCCCACGGGGTACTGCGTTGGCTAGGTCACACCGGCCACATCTTTGCCGACTGCTGGCAGTCGGCAAAGAATTCTTTGCCATCAGCCAGCAGACGGCAAATAGGTAAGAGGGGCCCACAGTGTCACGGCATGAGCGGGCTAACGGTTACCCTCTTTGCCGACTGCCAGCGGACGGCAAAGAATTCTTTGCCGACTGCCAGCAGACGGCAAAGATTCTTTGCCGTCTGCCAGCAGTCGGCAAAGAGGTGGGTCTATTTTTTTAGTCCACCTCCTCCCCCTCTCTCTCTCTCCCCTCTCTGTTTCCCCCCCTCCGATTTGGGTCGAATTGAGGCCGCCCGCAAAATAGAACGCCTCGAGGGTCCCCGCTCGCGCTACCCTTCCTCCCCGCGCAACCTTCAGAGCAGTGGCCGGCGGCGGCGCAGGTGAATCCTCGCCATGGCTCCCTCCTCCCCCCCCCCAAGCGACGGAGCTTCAAGCCCCCGCGCTCGCCGGCG
>LR738709.1:308720528-309226063 GCA_902687465.1 Secale cereale | reverse complement strand
GCGAGCTTCTGGCCGGCGCCATGGCCCTCCTCCTCCGCCTACTCTCTCCCCCGCGAGCGCTGCATCTGGCCGCGCCATGGCCCTCCTCCTCCGCCTATTCTCCCTCCCGCGAGCTTCTGGCCGGCGCCATGGCCCTCCTCCTCAGCCTACAGATCTCTCCCCCGCGAGCTCTGTATCTGGCCGGCACCATGGCCATCTTCTTCCCCTGCCTCTTCCCTTGTTCTGCTCCTTACTAAGCATATGTTAACTTTTTATTTTTTCAGGTGTTGCTGGGGAACTCAGGGAGGCCATGTGAAGGTATGAGCAGCATTGTTATCTGCCCCAAAAATGTGTGCTAGTCATATTGACTGAGATTTTGTGCTAACCATATAGATTGAATGATGCATGGTTATGTGACTAAAAATGTGTACTGGTTAATATAGTATAGAACTGTAATATTTAAGATTTTCGCAAAAAGAAGTATTTGATATGTCCACATTTTTATATAACTACATAGTCTCATGTATATTGTTCTTTTCCTGATCAAATGAAGCAGTGCTCTTGGTAGCTTATCAGCTCCTTACATCTGTTCGTGTAACTATAATTCAGGCAATGAAAAATTAACGTGGCTGGAGTTCTATGCGCTTTAAATCTAATTATCCTTATATTTCAACTCCAATGACTCGGTCTATGAAAGCAACGTGGAAACTCTTATTAAAGTATATGATATATTTCCCACTGTATTCTCTTAATTTTCCGTCCCTACAGAATGAACATAATTCATTGATACAGTTTATTCAAAATATTGTATTGGTTTTTGCTAAGGATGTTCTTGTTCTTCCCCAGGGGTGCATTAGTCAGCTTTTTTCTGCATCGCTGGTCTATATGGAACCATAGGAGATTCAACAAGATGATTTGAATGAGTACGGTCGGCCACCTCCTGGGCTCCTGGTGGGTGAAATGTGAATTGCATGAGTGATGGAACCATAGGAGACTTGCTACCATATCATTTCTTTGTCGTTACATGGTTTCACCATCAATTTTCTTGAAGTATATTAGCCTCTTGTTCTTGGAAGAATATATTTCTGTTCTGTACCTGAGGTCTAACCAGGCCTATAGTTTTTTTTTGGTTTTGTTTCTCGACCTGCTGTTTCCTTTGGTGACCCTTGTTCATATAAACAGGCCCACACTTCGAATGATTAGAAATATTTCTTTTGTTGTAGCAATTCTTTTTTCATTGTCAAGGTTTCTTCAGTTAGTCTCCTCTGTGGTTATTTTTCTTTTACAGTGTGCTACGTGCTTCTTGCCAATGGACCTCCCATTGCTTATATCCTATCAGTACCACCATGCCTACCTGTCGCCCTATTTGTCAAAAGCTCGGTACAACCAGTAGCGAGGTGCCTCCCTGTCATGTTGTTCATCGAAAGCTTTCTTAATAGGAAGGCGTATAATGCTCAGTAAATACAACCTTAAGTTGATGACAATTTGATATGTGGTTCTCCTGTTACAGTGCTTCGATCAGTTAATATTCCCTCTGTTATGAAGGTTATGTGTTGTTTCGCCATTAAAGAATTTACTACTCTCTCCGTCCAGAAATACTTGTCCTAGAAATGGATAAAATAGATGTATCTATAACTAAAATAAGTCTAGATACAACCCATTTCAAGGACAAGTATTTCTGCACGGAGGGAGTATTTCTTTGAACTTCTGGCCCAGAGATTTATTTCATTTGGTCCAACTGGTTCTGATCATAGCAAGCTACTACATAATAGTTACAGCATAATTTTGTTTGACAGAGCTTGCTGAAAATATCGGTCCTCATGTAATCTAACCATTACACCTCTTGAGTCCAATTAGGAACTCTTTCATTATTGGATCTAAAGTGTTTGCTTTGATCAGTTAATACTTCCTCTGTTCATAAATACAAGACGTTTTGGGACTGTTTCTTGCCTCTGAAACCCAAGTTAGGATTGTCCCTTGTTAAGTCTGTCCTTGTACCTGCTGCTAAATTAATCACCCACTTTCATTTTAGTTGCAGAAAATTGGGGGCAAATCATGGCTGGAGCATGTGTGAACTTGGCCTCCGGCCATTTATTCAGGTTTCTGGTTTTGCTTGGGAGAGTAGCATGTGTTTCCCATTTGTTTATTTAAACAATCTGTATCTAATTCTTGTGAACCAGATCGTGCTTGGGAGAGTAGCATGTGTTTCCCAGCAAGCATGTGTTTCCCAGCAAGCATGTTGCTTGCTGGTTTTAGTTTATTGATTTAGTTACATACATAGACCGTTTGGATGGTTGGCTTGCCTGTATGTATTAAAAGAAAATAAAAGGTGTGAACCATTTTATTGGTGGGTAGATGTGTTTCAAGGAAATAAAACAGACAACATGTCTGTTCCTTTGGATATATGCTACCAAACATAAAATTCTTTTAGTTTGTTTGGGCGAAAGAAATTGTTGTTTGAATTATACGTCTTAGCTACCTCTGCTCGCTTTCGATGTTCAGTTCACTACTTCCCTGCTCTTTCCTTCATTTCGAGAGGACACAGGAGAGGGAGCTGCAACAGGAGGAGAAGAATACAACGAGGTGCGGTCTTCTGTTTGATGCCAAGGGCCTGTCCGGCAGCGATTTCCTCGGTGAGTACTCCACTGCATGCCTTCCGTCGAATCCGGAGAAGAACATTTATCACCACCACCACGCATGTTCTTGGCTTGGCTTGGGGTTCGTCTGCCAATGGAGATTAATCTGATTTTACCTGTACTTGCAGGGAAGATCTAGATGATATAACAAAAGGATTATCTATGCGTTTGTGTGCTTCAGAAAAGGTTACCGCTGCATTCAACTTTTCATTAGAAATGATTCTTATATCCTGAAGAAGTTGCTAAAACATCTGTATTTCTGTGTGGAAGACATGTGATATGATAAAACATCTGTATTCACATTCCACAAAAGAAGTACCATGACAAGCTTTCTATAACTACAAGAGGCAACTCATGAATAGAAGTACCGATATTAAAGGGCTTACTGAAGTCTTAACAGAGCAGTGCAAACCGATGCTTACAATATCCAAAGATTAAGATGTGTGTGATAGTCTATCATATATATTTACTACTGTGCCTGATGAAGCCGTTTTTCTTTTTACAGTTTCCTCTAGCAACAACTCCCTATATAATCCGGGAATGGATCGTTGCTTATTTATTTTTGCTTAGTCACATCATTATTCAGTTCAGAGGAATACCAGTCGTGTATGAACACAGCCAATGGCAATGTTCATATGGATTCGAAAGAAAAAATAGTGCTGCCAAAATATATTTTGATCACACCGCAATGTAATGTTGTGTTTTGCCAAAGAACTGAGCAATGGTTTACATGGATTGCTGAAAATATTATTAACAGAATGCCAAGTGCGTCATAAGGACCAAACAACCTGGCAGGAAGTTTAATTATGTCTGTTTCAAATACCCAAAGCTCGGTTCTCAATTTTAAATTATGCATTGATTGGCTTGTTAGGCAGATCATGGTTAGATATTTCTGCTTGCAGCTTGTCCAGGGTTTAATGTTTTCCTGGCTCCGCTACTGGACATGAAGGATGTTCGTTGTGAGCCAGATCGAGCACAACCTGCCAAGGCCTCCGCACTTGCTGAATCGCCCTCTCGTCGACGCCATCAAGGCCGAGCTCGAGAGGCTCTTCCTGGATATGGGAGTGTGGACTTGGTCATGTTATCATCAATGCATGGCAAGATTTTGTTCACAGTACCAAAATTCTGTTCCATTTGATGGTTCTTAATTGTATTTCTCAGTCTGTGTTTGGACTTGCACTGCAGGTGGTTGCGAATCTCAGGATTTGCGTGTCCGACTATGACATCCTTGCCATCGAAGGCGGATTCATCTTTCCAGGATAGGGCTGCTCGACGTATAAAGTAATTTGTGCCATCATCTTTGCCATCCATTTATCTTTGTTAAGGAATGTGAGATGTTACTACTTACTAATTCTGTATGTTGCTTAGTATTTGCAGAAGCATTCTCAACATTTCTCTGTACTTTCTCTTTTCTCTGTACTTTGTTTGGGCAGTATTTACCCTGTCCTGAGAATAGCAGAGATAGACATACCTATGTCTACAGGAAAATCAGCTTAACATTCATATCTCAACTCCCTATACACTCTGACCAGACATAAAATTAAGCTTAGGTTAGCAAACCAGAAAAAAGGCATATATGGTTATCGTGTAGAGCATGTGAGTAAATGCACATTGTTCAGTTCATATTTGATTCCACTGGTTGCATGGTGCATGTTTTTTGTTGTTAGTTTCTTTGTATGCTAGCGGAGCTCGAGTTCAATAGTTCTTCACATTACGTATTTGTTATTCACCCCGGTACTGAATTTCTTTAAAATACATTGGTTCCAGTCTTGACTATGAGCTGTTTTGCCATGCTTACATCAGAGCTCAAAAGTAGATGTCATCAGCAAGTAGGCGATACCTGTCGGTCTGATTTATCATGTTGGAATTGCTCACAACATTTCTTTCGGCATGTCAATTTCCCGTTCTGATGTTCATTATGTTTCTTGAAGCCCTCACCATCTTTATATTCATTACATATTCTCAATAGCTTATTTCTTAATACCTAAAGTGAATACCAGGAGCACATTCTTACCTCTCCAGTTTATCCTTATTTGAGTATTAAGGGCACCTACATTTCTTTGGTTCTGTATGACTGAGAAAATTAACACACACCTCAATCATAGTAAAATCTGGAAGGAGATGTAAAAGAATCAAATAACATAAAATTTTATGCATGCTTAAGCATATATTTTGAAAGATAAGCCATTTTTACTTTTTTATTTATAAAAGGATTAGCCACGTTATGCTAGGTGTTTTTAAAACCTAAAATTACTAACAAATGCAAATATTTTCAATCCGTACATGGTTTCGAATGGGTCTGTGCGCCATTTGGCGCAACAGGTCATCTAGTAGGAAGAAAAGAAGGAATAGGAAGAGAAGAAGAAGAATAAGAAAAGAAGAAGAATAAGAAAAGCTTCTTCTTCTTTTCTTATTCTTCTTCTTCTTCTTCTTCTTCTTCTTCTTCTTCTTTTCCTCCTCTTACTTAGCCTATTTAGCCCATTTATGACATAATTTAGCCTATTTAGTCCACAAATGACATAATAAGATGAAGAAAATCAAGGAATAGGAAGAAAAGAAGGAATAGGAAGAGAAGAAGAAGAAGAAGAAGAAGAAGAAGAAGAATAAGAAAAGGAGAAGAAGATGAACATTTCTTCTTCTTTTCTTATTCTTCTTCTTTTCTTATTCTTCTTCTTTTCTTATTCTTCTTCTTCTTCTTCTTCTTCTTTTCCTCCTCTTATTTAACCTATTTAGTCCATTTATGACATAATTTAGCCTATTTAGTCCACAAATGACATAATAAGATGAAGAAAATCAAGGAATAGGAAGAAAAGAAGGAATAGGAAGAGAAGAAGAAGAAGAAGAAGAAGAAGAATAAGAAAAGAAGAAGAAGAAGAAGAACATTTCTTCTTCTTTTCTTATTCTTCTTCTTTTCTTATTCTTCTTCTTCTTCTTCTTCTTATTCTTCTTCTTCTTCTTTTCCTCCTCTTATTTAGCCTATTTAGTCCATTTATGACATAATTTAGCCTATTTAGTCCACAAATGACATAATAAGATGAAGAAAATCAAGGAATATGAAGAAAAGAAGGAATAGGAAGAGAAGAAGAAGAAGAAGAAGAAGAAGAAGAAGAAAAGAAGAAGAAGAATAAGAAAATCTTCTTCTTCTTTTCTTATTCTTCTTCTTCTTCTTCTTCTTCTTTTCCTCCTCTTATTTAACCTATTTAGTCCATTTATGACATAATTTAGCCTATTTAGTCCACAAATGACATAATAAGATGAAGAAAATCAAGGAATAGGAATAAAAGAAGGAATAGGAAGGGAAGAAGAAGAAGAAGAAGAAGAAGAATAAGAAAAGAAGAAGAAGTTATTCTTCTTCTTCTTCTTCTTCTTCTTCTTCTTCTTTTCCTCCTCTTATTTAGCCTATTTAGTCCATTTATAACATAATTTAGCCTATTTAGTCCACAAATGACACAATAAGCTTAGTTATGTCAAAAATGGCCTAATTAGCCAGGTTAGCTCCAAAATGACCAAGTTTACCTATGTTAGCTCCAATATGATCCATTTAACCTACGTTAGCTCCAAAAAGACCAAGTTTACCTAAGTTAGCTACAATATGATCCATTTTACCCGCGTTGGCTCCAAAATGACCTATTTACCTAAGCTAGCTCTAAATTGACCTACACACTTAGCATTTTTACCTAGCTTAGCAAAAAATGACATTTTTACCTAGGTTAGCTAAAAAATGACCAAGTTTACCTAGGTTAGCTTCAATATGATCCATTTAACTTAGCTTAGCTCCAAAATGACCAAGTTTACCTAGGTTAGCTCCAATATGATACATTGAACTTATCTTATCTCCAAAATGACCTATTTACCTAGCTTAGCTCTAAATTGGCTTTTTTAACTACATTTGTTGGAAAAGAAGAAGATAAAGAAGAGGGGGAGGAGAGAAAGAAAGAGAAGATAAAATCTTCTTCTTATTTTCCTCTTCTTCTTCTTCTTCTTTTCCTCTTCTAGCTATTCTTCTTCTTCTAACTTTCATCTTTCCCAATTTGCAGATTTGCTTGAGATGAGGAAGCTTGCATTGATGGACTCATATATTCTCCTTGTGCTTCCTTTTTGTTTATGAAAACATGTTTGGGAACTTCTTATTGTTGGATATGTTGTTGGAAACTTCTTATGTCATATGGATATATGTTGGACTTGAGAAAATATATTGTTGGAAACTTCTTATGTCATATGGATATATGTTGGACTTGATGAAATATATTGTTGGAAACTTCTTATGTCATATGGATATATGTTGGACTTGAGGAAATATATTGTTGGAAACTTCTTATGCCATATGGATATATGTTGGACTTGAGGAAATATATTGTTGGATATGTTGTTGGAAACTTCTTATGTCATATGGATATATGTTGGACTTGAGTAAATATATTGTTGGATATGCTTGTTGAGTATATATGTATTATCTGTGTATATCTATGAATTTCTGTCAAATTGAATGAATTCAATTAAAAACAGGGGTTATATAGGCTCTTTGCCGTCTGCCAGCAGTCGGCAAAGAATGCCACGTGGCAGCTCCCTGTTCAACCTGGGAACACTGGTTGCCTATTTGGGCATTTTGCCGACTGCCGGCAGACGGCAAAGAGGCTCAGCTCTTTGCCGACTGCCGGCAGTCGGCAAAGAGGCTAAGGTCTTTGCCGACGGCCAGCAGACGGCAAAAAAGGCCACGTGGCAGCTTCCCAGTGACTCCTATTTGGCCTCTTTGCCGTCTGCCAGCGGACGGCAAAGACCTTAGCCTCTTTGCCGTCTGCCGGCTGACGGCAAACCACGCCGTTAACCCCTAACGGCTCCCACCTCACCTCACTGCCGTCTACGCTCTTTGCCGTCTGCTGGCCGCAAACGGCTGACGGCAAAGAGCTTTGCCGACTGCTTCTATGAAGCAGACGGCAAAGAAGGCCTTTACCGGCGTTAATTCAGCCAGACTGTTTGCCGACTGCTAGCAGTCGGCAAAGAGCTTTGCCGACTGCCATTCATGCCTTTGCCGACTACCATGGCAGTCGGCAAAGAAGCTAATTCCTGTAGTGTATGAACCATAGCTACGAAAACTGACTTGAGAACAATTCTTCTTCCGCTTTAAGCGTTGACTTGGGGTTCGGAGTGGTGGTCCTCGTGCTTTGGGCACTGCACTTGCCTTACTAACTGCTCGTGTTTGGGTGCTTTGTGGTGGAGACGGTGTTGTGTCAACTGGAATTGGGTTACTATCTGCTGCGGTTGGGGTTAGAAGGGGGTGTAGCTGGTTCTCTGTCCAACTGGGTATGGGTACAATCTGCATGAGTCTGGGTTATGTGCGGTGGGGCTGGTTCTTGAGCAAGTACAACCGTGGTTCTATCTGCATCAATGGGTAGCACTATCTTTTCTGAAGACCATGTTATTACTCCCATAGATACTGCCATCACCCCCTCCAATTCAAATGGATGATAAATAAGAAAAGTAATTGAATGTACAAAGATTGTATGATAGACAGGTGCAATGGATAGTAGGGAAGAAAACAGGCCACGAAATAATTCACATTTATGTTTTCTAACCAAACAGGATAGCATGACACAATTTTAACATATATGATGGCTAACTAAACAGGATAGCATGACACTATTTCACATACATGATGGATAGCTAAACATGATAGAATGACATACTTCAAAATATGATGACTATGTAAACATGAAGAGATGATGTAACTATATTATGTCTTTAGAAAATGGGTTGGCATGCCATAATTCAGATACATGCTGTCTATGTAAACATCATGTCATGATATAATTCAAATATATGATTTATATACTAAGAAAGTGAGCAAAGGGCAATCACATATATGATGTGTAAACTAAGCATATGGCACTCAATATTGTGCATATGATGTAAAAACTAAGCATTGCAAGCCAACATATGCATGATATGAGTAACATAACCCTGCCAAGTTTGAGCATACACCTCAGGGGGGAAATAAGACTGGTCATCTGTCTCTGAATCCTCCTCTAAGGAGCTATCTGTAACTAGCAAGATATCTGCTTCAGTAGGTAGCATTGTCTGCTCTGAAGAACTTATTTTCACTCCAGATTTTTCTATCACCAATTCAAATGGCTTATGCATAGGAAGATTAGTTGAACATACAAACATTGTCGACACAAAAAAAGTATGGCATGATATAATTCACATATATGATGCTTGGGTAAATAGCATGGCATTGCATAATTCACATATATAATGCCCTTCAACAAGATATCATTGCATAATTCACATATATAATGTCATGCAACAAGAGGGCATTGCATAATTCGCACATATGGTAATTACACACTAAACAGGTGGCATTCACACAAAGCATGTGTAAACTAAGGAAATGACATAGCAATGAAAGACATCATATGCACGATATGAGCAATATAACCTCGTGGGAGTAATACAACCGGGCATCTGTCTCTGAATCCTCCTCTGAGGAGCTACCCGTAACCAACAAGACATGCGCTTTAATAGATAGCATTGTCTGCTCTGAAGACCTTATTTTCACTCTAGATTTTTCCCTTACCGTGTGGCATGGTTGATGGACATGGTGATTAATTCAATGTACTAACATTGTTGACAAATTTAATACATAATAAAAAAGGATGGCATGATATAATTCACATATGAGATGACTGACTAACCAGGATGGCATTGCAAAATTCACATATATGATCCATGGCTAAACAAGATGGCATTACATGATTCACATATATGATATAGAAACTAAATAGATGGCATTCACACAAAGCATGTCTAAACTAAGTAGATTACACATTTGATGTGTAAAGTAAGCAATGCAAGGCGCCATATGCATGATATGACCAACATCAGTAGGCCAAGTTAGAGAAAGACCTCAGGGGGTAAACATGAGTGGTCTGCTCCCTCTGAATCCCCCTCTGAGCAGTTATCTTCCTCTCGTTTACAATATGGAACGGTGGGAGGGGGGTTGTCTTTGCGCCCACCATTGAGCAATGTCTGCATGACAATTTATTGCCACACAAGCCTCGTCTCTTTTGGTCTACATGTTTAGTACCATTGTGTACAATAACTGACATGCATAGGAATAAAACATAGTGAGATATGTAAGGAGTGCATGCAGAAATCCAGAGTGATTGTAGCTACTTATGGATAGACCCAAAACCAATGATAGTAGGAAGATAATAGCTTCAGTTAAAGAATACAGATAATGGCTCCTTTAATGTTTGTTTCCACCCAACATGAAACTCACAGTGGACACCTGAGATTATTCAGGTAGTATTGAATGCTACCCCAATATGTACCCCACAACCATTTAACAACTCAAGTTTGAGCATTAGTTTGGACATGACTCAGAGTCTAATCGGTGAACAGGACGATAAAGTAGCATGTCATCAAGTGAAGCGATGCATAACGTAAGCAGACACATGGTACTTCTCGAGCTTGCATTGTATTCCCTCGAAGAGGAAAGGGTGATGCAACACATTAGCGTAAGTATTTCCCTCAGTTTTTGAGAACCAAGGTATCAATCCAGTAGGAGACCACGCGCGAGTCCCTTGCACCTGCACAAACAAATAAGAACTCGCAGCCAATGCGATAAGGGGTTGTCAATCCCTTCAAGGTCACTTACGAGAGTGAGATCTGATAGATAGGATAGGATAATATTTTTGGTATTTTTGGGTATAAGAACAGAAAGTAAATAACGCAAATAAGCAACGACAACAGAAATTGTCTAGTTGAAAGGAAAGTAATATGATGAAGATAGACCCGGGGCCCATAGGTTTCACTAGTGGCTTCTCTCATGATAGCAGAATTCTATGGTGGGTGAACAAATTACTGTCGAGCAATTGATAAAAAAACGCATAGTTATAAGAATATATAGGCATGATCATTGTATATAGGCATCACGTCCGTGACAAGTAGACCAAAACGATTTTGCATCTACTACTATTACTCCACACATCTACCGCTATCCAGCATGCATCTAGAGTATTAAGTTCATAATAACAGAGTAACGCCTTAAGCAAGATGACATGATGTAGAGGGATAAACTCAAGCAATATGATATAAACCCCATATTTTTATCCACGATGGCAACAATACTATACGTGCCTTGCTGCCCCTATTGTCACTTGGAAAGGACACCGCAAGATTGAACCCAAAGCCAAGCACTTCTCCCATTGCAAGAACTATAGATCTAGTAGGCCAAACCAAACCAATAATTCGAAAAGACTTGCAAGGATATTATAATCATACATAAAAGATTTCAGAAAAGAATCCAATATTGTTCATAGATAATCTTGATCATAAACCCACAATTCATCGGATCTCAACAAACACACCGCAAAAAGATTACATCGAATAGATCTCCTCGAAGATCGAGGAGAACTTTGTATTGAGATCCAAACATAGAGAAGAAGCCATCTAGCTATTAACTATGGTCCCGAAGGTCTGTGGTAAACTACTCACAACTCATCGGAGGGGCTGTGGTGTTGATGTAGAAGCCCTCCGTGATCGATGCCCCCTCCGGCGGAGCTCCAGAACAGGCCCCAAGATGGGATCTCATAGGAACAAAAGGTTATGGCAGTGGAATTAGGGTTTCTTTGTGCTCCCCGATGTTTTCACGGTATATGAGTATATATAGGAGGAAAAAGTACGTCGGTGGAGCAACATGGGGCCCAGGAGGGTGGGGGGGCGCGCCTACCCCCTGGGCGCGCCCTTCCCCCTCGTGGGCACCTCGTTTCTTCTCTGACTTGTACTCCAAGTCTCTCGTGAACATATTGTTCCAAAAATAACTCTCCCGAAGGTTTCATTCAGTTTGGACTCCGTTTGATATTCCTTTTCTGCGAAACACTGAAATAGGCAAAAAAACAGCAATTTGCACTGGACCTTGGGTTAGTAGGTTAGTCCCAAAAATAATATAAAAGTGTATAATAAATCCCATTAAACATCCAAAACAGAATATATAATAGCATGGAACAATAAAAAGTTATAGATACGTTTGAGACGTATCAAGCATCCCCAAGCTTAATTCATGCTCGTCCTCGAGTAGGTAAATGATAAAAACAGATTTTTTGGTGTGGAATGCTAACCAACATAATTTTCAATGTAATTTCCTTTATTGTGGCATGAATGTTCAGATCCGAAAGATTCAAGATAAAAGTCTATATTGACATAAGAATAATAATACTTCAAGCATACTAACAAAGCAATCATGTCTTCTCAAAATAACATGGCCAAAGGAAGTTCATCCCTACAAAATCATATAGTTAGTCTATGCTCCATCTTCATCACACAAAATACTCAAATTATGCACAACCCCGATTTCAGCCAAGCACTTGTTTCATACTTTAATTCTTTCAAAATTTTCAACTTTCACGCAATACATGAGCGTGAGCCATGGACATATCACTATGTGGAATAGAGTGGTGGCTGTGGGGAAGGCAAAGAGGAAGATGGTCTCACATCAACTAGGCGTATCAATGGGCTATGGAGATGCCCATCAATAGATATCAATGTGAGTGAGTAGGGATTGCCATGCAACAGATGCACTAGAGCTATAAATTATGAAAGCTCAACAGAAGAAACTAAGTGGGTGTGCATCCAACTTGCTTGCTCATGAAGACCTAGGGAATTTGAGGAAGTCCATCGCTGGAATATACAAGCCAAGTTCTATAATGAAAATTCCCACTAGTATATGAAAGTGACAAAACAAGAGACTCTCTATAATGAAGATCATGGTGCTACTTTGAAGCACAAGTGTGGAAAAAGATAGAAGCATTGTCCCTTTTTCTTTTCCTTTTTTCTTTTTCTTTTTTTTTCTTTTTTTGGGCATTTCTTTTTCTTTCTTTAGCCTTTCCTTCTTTTTTTCTTTTTTTCTTTCTTTGGGATAATGCTCTAATAATGATGATCATCACACTTCTATTGATTTACAACTCGATATTACAACTCGATACTAGAACAAAGTATAACTCTATATGAAGGCCTCCGGCGGTGTACCGGGATGTGCAATGAATCAGGAGTGACATGTATGAAAAATTATGCATGGTGGCCTAGCCACAAATACGATGTCAACTACATGATCATGCATGGCAATATGAAAATGATGAAGCGTGTCATAGCAAACAGAACGGTAGAAAGTTGCATGGCAATATATCCCGGAATGGCTATGGAAATGCCGTGATAGGTAGGTATGGTTGCTGTTTTGAGGAAGGTATATGGTGAGTGTATGGTACCAGCGAGAGTTGCGCGGTACAAGAGAGGCTAGCAATGGTGGAAGGGTGAGAGTGCGTATAATCCATGAACTCATCATTAGTCATAAAGAACTCACATACTTATTGCAAAAATCTACAAGTCATCAAAACAAAGTACTACACGAATGCTCCTAAGGGAAGGGTTGGTAGGAGTTAACCATCGCGCCACCCCGACCTCCACACAAAGGATGACACTCAATGAAATACTTCATGCTTCAAATTTGTCACACAACGTTTACCATACGTGCATGCTACGGGACTTGCAAACCTCAACACAAGTCTTTCTCAAATTCACAACAAATCTACTAGCATGACTCTAATATCACCATCCTCACATCTCAAAACAATCACCAAGTATCAAACTTCTCATAGTATTCAATGCACTTTATGTGAAAGTTTTTTTCACTATACTCATCTTGGATGCCTATCATATTAGGACTAGTTTTATGCACATTACCTTGCTGTTCTAAAAGACTCTCAAATATATATAAGTGAATCATGAGAGATCAATAATTTCTACAAAATAAAACCACCACTGTGCTCTAAATGATATAAGTGAAGCACTAGAGCAAAACTATCTAGCTCAAAAGATATAAGTGAAGCCCATAGAGTATTCTAATAAATTCTAAATCATAGTTATCTCTCTCAAAAAGTGTGTACATCAAGGATGATTGTGGCAAACTAAAAAGAAAATACTCAAATCATACATGACGCTCCAAGCAAAACACATATCATGTGGTGAACAAAAATATAGTCCAAGTAAGGTTACTGATAGATGAAGACGAAAGAGGGGATGCCTTCCCAGGGCATCCCCAAGCTTAGGATTTGGTTGTCCTTGAATTTTACCTTGGGGTGCCTTGGGCATCCCCAAGCTTAGGCTTTTGCCACTCTTTGTTCCATAGTCCATCAAATCCATACTCAAAACTTGAAAACTTCACAACACAAAACTTAGCCAAAAATCTCGTGAGCTCCGTTAGTATAAGAAAACAAACCACCACTCAAAGGTACCGTAGTGAACTCGTTCTTTGTTTATATTGGTGTTAAACCTACTGCATTCCAACTTCTCTATGATTCATACCCCCCGATACTACTCATAGATTCATCAAAACAAGCAAACAACACACGAAAAACAGAATCTGTAAAAAACAGAAGAATCTGTAGTAATCTGTAACTTTCGAATACTTCTGTAACTCTAAAAAAATTTAAATAATTTGGTGGACGTGAGGAATTTGTCTATTAATCATCTGCAAAAAGAATCAACTAAAAAGCACTCTCCAGTAAAAAATGACAGCCAATCTCGTGAGCGCTAAAGTTTCTGTTTTTTATAGCATGATCACATAAACTTCACACAAGTCTTCCCAAAGGTTCTACTTGGCACAAACACTAATTAAAACACAAAACCACATCTAAACAGAATTTAGATGCAATATTTATTCCTAAACAGAAGCAAAAACATAGAAGATAAAATTGGGTTGCCTCCCAACAAGCGCTATCGTTTAACGCCCCTAGCTAGGCACGATACAAGAATAGATCTAGGTATTGCCATCTTTGGTAGGCAATCCATATGTGGATCTCCTAATAGATTCATAAGGTAATTTGATTTTCTTTCTAGGAAAGTGTTCCATGCCTTTCCTTAACGGAAGTTGGAATCTAATATTTCCTTCCTTCATATCAATAATTGCACCAATCGTTCTAAGGAAAGGTCTACCAAGAATAATAGGACATGAAGGATTGCAATCTATGTGAAGCACGATGAAATCTACGGGCACATAATTCCTATTGGCAACAATAAGAACATCATTAATCCTTCTCATAGGTTTCTTAATGGTAGAATCCGCAAGATGCAAATTTAAAGAGCAATCATCAAGTTCATGGAAACCTAACATATCACACAAAGCTTTTGGAATTGTGGAAATGCTTGCACCCAAATCACATAAAGCAAAGAATTCATGATCTTTAATCTTAATTTTAATAGTAGGTTCCCACTCATCGTAAAGCTTTCTACGGATATAAACTTATAATTCAAGTTTTTCCTTGTAAGATTGCATTAAAGCATCTAACATGTGTTTGGTAAAAGCCTTATTTTGACTATAAGCATGCGGAGAATTTAGCACGGATTACAACAAGGAAATACAATCTATTAAAGAGCAATTATCATAATTAAATCCCTTGACATCCAAAATAGTGGGTTCATTGCTATGTAAAGTTTTGACCTCTTCAATCCCACTTTTAACAATTTTAGCTTCAAGATCTAAAAACTCCGAAACATTGGGACACCTTTTAACTAAAGTAGACTCATCTCCAGTCCCAACTTTATCAAGATTCATACTAGAAAACAAGGATTTAATAGGATACACAGCAATCACTTTCAGATCTTCATCTTTATATTCTAGATAACTAGAAGAACATGCTTTCATAAAAGCAATCTTTTTTAGCATGCATCCTAGCGGTTCTTTCTTTGCACTCCTCAATGGAAATTCTCACGGCTTCAAGAGACTCATTGATATCATGCTTAGGTGGAATAGATCTAAGTTTCAAAGAATCAACATCAAGAGTTATTCCATCCATGTTTCTAGCCAACTCATCAATCTTAAGCAATTTTTCTTCAAGCAAAGCATTGAAATTCTTTTGCGAATTCATAACTCTTTAACACTAGTCTCAAATTCAGAGGGCATCTTACCAAAATTTCCATAAGAGTTATTTTAGGAACTACCATAATTATTAGAGGAATTACTAGGAAAACACATAGGATTAAAATTTCCTCTATAAGCATTGTTACCAAAATTATTCCTACCAACAAAATTCACATCCAAAGATTCATTATTATTTTCAATCAACGTGGATAAAGGCATGTCATTAGGATCAGAAGAAGCACTCTTAGTAGCAAATGATTTCATAAGTTCATCCATCTTTCCACTCAAAACACTAATCTCTTCAATAGCATGCACTTTTTTACTAGTAGATCTTTCGGTGTGGCATTGAGAGTAGTTAACCATAATATTATCTAGGAGTTTGGTAGCTTCTCCTATGGTAATTTCCATAAAAGTGCCCCCTGCGGCCGAATCTAAAAGATTTCTAGAAGCAAAATTCAAGCCAGCATAAAAGTTCTGTATAATCATCCATAAATTCAAACCATGTGTAGGGAAATTACGTATCATTAATTTCATTCTCTCCCAAGCTTGTTCAACATGCTCATGATATAGTTGCTTAAAATTCATAATATCGTTTCTAAGAGAGATAATCTTAGTGGGAGGAAAATACTTAGAGATAAAGACATATTTGCACTTATTCCATGAATCAATACTATTTCTAGGCAAAGAGGAAAAGCAAGTTTTAGCATGATCTCTAAGTGAAAATGGAAATAGCTTCAATTTAACAATATAATTATCCATATCCCTCTTCTTTTGCATATCGCACAAATCAACAAAGTTGTTTAGATGGGTAGCAGCATCTTCACTAGGAAGGCCTCATAATTGATCTTTCATGACAAGATTCAACAGAGCAGCATTGATCTCACAAGATTCAACATCTAAGATAGGAGCAATCGGCGTGCTAATAAAATCATTATTGTTGGTATTGGAGAAGTCACACAATTTGGTATTGTCTTGAGCCATAGTGACAAGCAAGCAATCCAACACACAAGTAAACAAGAGGCAAGCGAACAGTAAAACACACGGAAAAAGAATGCAAATGACCATATTTTCCGTCTGCAATACAGGTAGAAGATACTGAGTTGTTCAGATGTTTACATGAAATCCATGGGACAAATTACCACAACTTTGTATTACGCAAGCAGGGTCCAGTCGTTGGTAATTTTAGGGAAGCCAACATTGGCATTGCTCCTGAGCTAGCCAAAGAGATCGCGGAAGAAGTGGATGTTATCGTAAACTCTGCAACAAATACCACTTTTGATGAGAGGTTCGTGAAGCTATACTAGTCTTGCACCAAGGATTGCTTCCATTAATAAATGTGTAAGTTCACATTCCATAGCAATAAAAGTATTGCAACTTGCAGGTATGATGTAGCACGAGACATCAACATCGTGGGGCCATTTCGGATAATGAGTTTCGCGCAGCGGTTTCGAAGACTGAAGCTCTTCTTGGAGGAAAACGAGAGGCAAATAATGTAGTGCGAGGGAGAAGGGTTTGTGATAGGTACTTGGTATATGACTTTTGCGTAGATCTCCCCAACAAAAGCGCCAGAAATTGTTCTTGCTACTTCTCGAGCTTGCGTTGTATTCCCTCGAAGAGGAAAGGGTGATGCAGCACAGTAGCGTAAGTATTTCCCTCAGTTTTTGAGAACCAAGGTATCAATCCAGTAGGAGATCGCGCGTGAGTCCCTCGCACCTGCACAAAAAAATAAGAACCTCGCAGCCAACGCGATAGGGGGTTGTCATTCCCTTCACGGTCACTTACGAGAGTGAGATCTGATAGATAGAATAGGATAATATTTTTGGTATTTTTGGTACAAGAACAGAAAGTAAATAAAGCAAATAAGCAACGACAACAAAAATTGGCTAGTTTAAAGGAAAGTAATATGATGAAGATGGACCTGGGGGCCATAGGTTTCACTAGTGGCTTCTCTCATGATAGCAGAATTCTACGGTGGGTGAACAAATTACTGTCGAGCAACTGATAGAAAAGCGCATAGTTATGAGAATATCTAGGCATGATCATTGTATATAGGCATCACGTCTGTAAGAAGTAGACCGAAACAATTCTGCATCTACTACTATTACTCCACACATCGACCGCTATCCAGCATGCATCTAGAGTATTAAGTTCATAAGAACAGAGTAATGCCTTAAGTAAGATGAAATGATGTAGAGGGATAAACTCAAGCAATATGATATAAACCCCATCTTTTTATCCTCGATAGCAACAATACTATACATGGCTTGCTGCCCCTACTATCACTAGGAAAGGACACCGCAAGATTGAACCCAAAGCCAAGCACTTCTCCCATTGCAAGAACTATAGATCTAGTAGGCCAAACCAAACCAATAATTCGAAGAGACTTGCAAGGATATTATAATCATACATTAAAGATTTCAGAAAAGAATCCAATATTGTTCATAGATAATCTTGATCATAAACCCACAACTCATCGGATCTTGACAAACACACCGCAAAAATTCCAAAGAGAGAAGAATCCATCTAGCTAATAACTATGGACTCAAAGGTCTGTGGTAAACTACTCACAACTCGTCGAAGGGGCTATGGTGTTAATGTAGAAGCCCTGCGTGATCGATGCCCCCTCTGGCGGAGCTCCAGAACAAGCCCCAAGATGGGATCTCACAGGAACAGAAGGTTACAATGGTGGAATTAGGGTTTCTTTGTGCTCCCCGATGTTTTCAGGGTATATGGGTATATATAGGAGGAAAAAGTACGTCGGTGGAGCAACATGGGGCCCACGAGGGTGGGGACGCGCATACCCCCTTGGGCGCGCCCTGCCCCCTCGTGGCCACCTCGTTCCTTCTCTGACTTGTACTCCAAGTCTCTCGTGAAGATATCGTTCCAAAAATAACTCTCCCGAAGGTTTCATTCCGTTTGGACTCTGTTTGATATTCCTTTTCTGCGAAACACCGAAATAGGCACAAAACAGCAATTTGCACTGGGCCTTGGGTTAGTAGGTTAGTCCCAAAAATAATATAAAAGTGTATAATGAAGCCCATTAAAAATCCCAAACAGAATATATAATAGCATGGAACAATAAAATATTATAGATACGTTGGAGATGTATCAACAGAAAAGAGTGCGACCTCTCTTGTGGACCCGTGTAGTCCTCAAGGTCCTCTGTTCAGTTAATGATGCGAATGCGGTTGTCTTGGCTGCCGGCGGCGGGGAAGAAGATCTGAGGTGTGGAAAGACAGTCTGGAGGGTGGATCACTGCTGTGGTGATCCCTTCTGTTGTTGGCACAGTTGAGCTGGGGTGGACCACGACGCAGCAGGAGCAGGACAAACCACACAAAGTTTTCTTTGACACATATCTGTAACAGAAGTAATTATGTAAGGGCTTGTTTGAATTGGAGGATTGTAACAATGCAGGGAGAGGAAATACACAGGAATATGATAAGAATGCACGTGCAAAACAGAGAATTTAAAAACACATGATTTCTGTCAATCTGGGTGTTTGGTTCACAAGAATTGGAAGATCACAGGAATGCAAAGAAGCATGGTGAAATTAAGTCAAACCACAAGAAAATGTATAGTTATAATGCTATTATGCTACTATCTCATAATCCTGTGCTTCATGAATAGGAATTTGAAAAGGAGGCCAAGTAGATATTAAAATTCCTATGGTTTTTCTATCAAGGAGTACCATAGAAACTTTCCAATTCCTATGTTATTCCTTCATTTTTCCTTTCAAGCACTGGCAATTCTAGGATGCAGGCTTGAACAGGGAATAGTCTACAGTCGAACAATGTTTTTGTGCTACTTCTACTACTTTGGACCCTGGACACTACCCTACTATCTCAACTCCCAGGCCCATCTAGAAATGCACAGCTCAAACGCGCAGAAATAATGATGGATTTCAAGAGAGTCCATCACGGATAGGTAGGTTGCCTGGTACCTCACTTCTCGTTATATAGGAGAAACTAATCGTATTTCACGTTACTACATGTGCTCCGGGGACAATATATATAACATGTAGAGTAAAAAAGCAATGCAGCAGGTGTACAACCTCTTTGGTGAAGCCATGTTGATCTCAGCATCATTGGGTTGGTCGCTGAGGATGCTGCGGTTGATGTGGCGGTCGAAGGAGGGGAAGAAGATCTTAGGCGCCCGGTGATGGAACCAAGGAAACTGCTCGGCTGTGATGGAGGGTTTCGTCGTTGGAGCAGCTCCGGTGAGTCGTACGATGGCGAGGCTAAAGCAGGACAAGAGAGACAACATTAACATGAGTGGAATTATAATCGCATCTCCAATAGAAGATGTAAAATACATAACCACAAAGTGCTAGATGTAAAATACATCACCCGCTCATCTCTGAGCTTAATTGTCGAAACTGAATTTTACTGTCGAAACTGAATGCACTAGTAGCAGAAAAGTTGTAGCAACAACAGCAGCGCCCAGAGCGGCAGCGCGTGCGAGAGCCGGGGTAGCTGGTTGTGTAGCAGCATCTCGGGTAACAGCTGTAGGGGCTCGAGAGAGAGCAGGATCTACTGCTCGTGCAGCAGCAGCGCGGGAAGACTAGAGCAGCAGCGCAAGCAAGAGCAAGAGCAACAACAACAGCGCAAGAAAGAGCAAGATCAGACCAGGCAGGGTATCGGAGAGCAAGACCAGAGCAGCAGCGTGAGTGAGAGCCAAAGCAGTAGCAGCTCCGACTGATGTGGATGTCGCCATCGACAGAGCGACGCCGTAAAGGAAGTGGTCGGCGACGCCGCCATAGATGGAGCTACGCCATGGTTGCTCGGGACCGAGCACCGGCAGCACCGTGAGATCGAAGCAAGAAGAAAATGCAGCGATTATTGTAGAACCTCTTTGGTGGCACCGATTAGGACTCAGCTTCTTTCGAGGAATCTGTGATGATGCTGCTCTTCCGGCAGTGTCGGAATGGAGGTGGCACGAAAGACGAGGGGAACGTCGGGGCAGCTCCTTGGAGCTGGAGGACAGGGTGGCAGAACCGGCGGGACGACGAGATCGACAACGGATCCTCATCTGGTGCGGTGGATGAGGGAGGTCGAGGTGTTGCGGTGGACGACGTCGTCGAGGAAGAGGCTCCAGCTGGGTGGCGGACGGAGGAGGGTGTGGGGCTTCGTGGGTTTTCGCGGCCTTGGTGTTCGAATGGGGTGGCAGAGGGGATGGGAGGGGGGAACCATGGCTTAGGGACGCGCTTGTCTGAAATGTGGGGTAAGTTACGAAAATACCCCCACCGATTTGAACTATGCGGTTCTTTCGGTTCAGGGGGTATCACGGGAATTTCGCGTGTCGAGATTTCGCAGGAGGTGGGAGTTTTCGTGCGCGTTGTAATTTTAGGATGGCAACGCGCGGGTTGAGATGGAGGGAGTTTTTCGAGCACAATGAGACAAAGAGATAGCTTCAAATTTTGGGATAACAAGGCGCGTGTTAATTTTCAGGAGAACGGTACGCTACCAAATCAATTCGCACAACACAAGAGAGTGTCTTGTCGCGTTTTGTTGTTTGAATTACTACAAATGCCATTCAATGCTTTGAATCCATGTTATGTTTGTATAATGCTTGTAACCTACTCGAATGAACATTTTAGGGCATTCCAAATGTATACTACCGGCTGCAATATGAACAAAATTTGAATTCGTTTCTCTATTTGAATAAGATCTACAATCATGATTGTTGTCAAGTTAAACCATCATTTGTATATTATTTTGGCAACACACAACATAATTATTGTCAGGTTAGATATCAACTACTTGTACCATTAAACATGAATTCAATATTTTGAATCCACTTTATAATGATTTCAAACAATAATACATTTTAGGCTCTAGCTAGATCTCCATAATCTAAAACATGTTTCATATGTGCCCTGCCCCCACAACTACAAGTATTTAGATGTGAGCTGCAAAAGCCATGCATTATCACGAATTTAAAACGTGGTGTGCGTTGATGCAATGTGGTCACACGATGCCTACCATAGGTATCTGAATTCCAAATGAAATGTGAGATTGTTCGATATGTGGGATTGACTATTCGTCACCCTAGGTGAGGAATAGTTATTCTTCACCCCCCCTCTATTTTACCACCAATGCGGTGTAATTTTACGTTCTGTAAGTTTTATCTTACTTCTGACGTAAAAAGAGACCGTAAGAAAATATATAATCCCCGTAAAAAATATTTTATGTTATGTAAAATTACAAACGTAAAAATATGGTGTAAAATACACATAAACTCCAAATTTTCTTGTCTTATGACCTATATTTTTATTTTCTTATACCAAATTTTACGTAGTGAATCAATAGGAATGTAACTATTTGAATTCCAAATGTAATTTAATTTTGAACTGATAGTAAGATTACCCCAGTTGAAGAATAACCTATTCTACACCCTCGATGATGAATATCATCACTATATATATGTATGTATGTATGTATGCATGTATAGCATGTTCAAAACCACACCACGCATATCACTAATACATTCACGTGTGCATGTGTTTAAAACACCATGGTCTATTAGTAAAATATTTGAATCCACTTTTACAATGTATGATCTCTTTTAGTCGTGTACACCCATACACTCCTCTTCTCTATATAGCTACCACTTAGTTTTTGGTGCATGCACACACCACTCCTATCTCCCTCAATAGTCTCTAGATTGCATTCATTCGTTAATTATTCCTAAGGTCGTTCTCCCACTGTCTTTATAGGTGTCCTCGGGTCCTTCTTTTCGATACATATCGATCGGTATACCTCTCTGGCCAGGCCTGCCTACCACACACACTTTCCCTCTTATCCTCTCACACTCCTTGCCCCCTATCTACCTCTCACACGCTCACACGCAAATGCACACTCTCGTCCCTCTTCTCATCGGTCTCGCACTCACACACTCCTCCCTTCTCTCTGTCTGGTATGCCTCTTGCACCTCATCCTAGCTACATCCCTTTATCTCTATCTATCTATCTGGCCTCATTTTCCTCAAACACATGCATGCGTATACCAATTGATCTCCATCTATACATATAGCTAGTTCAATTATCCCTCCTTTTCCCCACACATAGATCGATCTAGCTCAATAGTTATATCTTGATCTGTCTTTCCCCGATACAACAATTTATCTACCTGTCTAGATAGGCCTGCCGGTGACACACATATATCGCCCCCTCATTATCCATGCATGCCTCCTGCCCTGTCTCTCACCCACACGCATTCGCACACAAGCACACGCGCGCGCGCGCACACACACACAGACCTCTCTTATTGATTGCAGTTTTACCCTTTGTTTATCTACTAGCTAGGCCTCTCGCACCATCGACTCCGAGAAGAAACTCCACCAACCCTTTTCCAGCACCTTCGCTCAGTCTCTCTCCCAACCATATTCCTCTCCAACACATGTATGGATGCCCATTTATCTCCCTCGATACGTCGCTAGGTCTCTTCTTATCCACACATGTACCAGTCGATCTACCTCTCTAGATAGCCCCCCTCCCCGACGACACGCATTGATAGATCAAACACTATGGTCAGTTCCCCCTGCCACACAAAAAATGCCATTTTCCCTCCCATGTTCCAGTAGGCCGGCCGTCTTATATTGATGTGCTCATACACAATTTCGTAGCCTCTCTTTATCGATCTCCCACCCATAGACTCCATCCCTCTCTTCGTTTCTATCGACACCACATGCCGATGATCCCCCCCCCTCTCTTCTGATGGATCACATCTTGTGTATGATATACTCCTATCTATCTAGGCCTCAGTTCACACACATTGATTATGTTCCATTTTTTGGTTTGAGACATCATCAACACATATTCCCTATCAGTGTCTCCCGCACAAAAATACACTCACGAAATCAACCACACAAAACACACTCACGAATGCACACACCATCTTTCTCACAAATCCCCACATAGGTGGGGTACGTGCATGAATAGAAGAGGTGCATGCAGCGACGCAAGTACTCCCGTCTCTGGCCCGACCACACACCCGCGGGTCCACCGTGGAGCTCATTTCTGTACGAAAAAGGCAGCCCATGTTCTGAAAAATTGTCACTTGTAGTGCTTGTCCACTTGATGGAGGGTCGTGTACCACGCATGGACGAAATAAAGTGTGACGCGTTTTATTTAGCAAACGGCCGCACTATATATAAGATAGGCAGGATCCGACGATTTGCCTGCTGGGGTTGATCTCTTCACAGTTCACACTCTCTCACACAAAATGGCAGTGGAAAATCTCTCTTTCATCGCTGGTCACTGATCCGGCCGGATTGCATCCGCCGGCAGAAATGGAGGATATGCATTGTTGCTCTCGTTGCTGGCGCCGAGGCACAAAACCCACTGCCGGCGCATCCCGATCTATGGTACACGCCGTTCTCTCGGACGACCGGCGCGTAGGGCCTTCACCCCATGCTCACTACCGCATCATGTCCCGCCCGACGCCGCCCTCCGTGTTACACCCCGATGACCCTCAGGTACAGCTTCCTCTGTAACCGGCCATGCTCCACTGCCCAACTTCCCACGTCGCTGCCTGTGGATTTTCCACAGTTCTTTTCCTAAAATTTAGCTCGGCCGGCGTACTTTCCATGTTGCAATCTCCTCCTCACACCATTTTAGATCAAGAACCATGATGCTATCTTCCCTTAGGCCAAGGAATATGCTTCTTTTTTGTCGTCGTATGTGTCATCAACTGTCATTGGCCAGTAATTGTTTCCTTTCAACCACTTTTTGCAGACAGGGTTATCCATTCTACCTCGTTGCTACTGCGACCTTATGGTGAACTGCACAAATCAATTTTTTCTTTAAGAGTGTCTTGTGCAGTTCCACTAAAATGTCACACGGGCGACGTCTCTACATTTCAGTGCGACTGCACAAAGGGAGATCAGTTTTGCTATCGTCATCCAACTTCGAGCCTAATCTTCTCCAAGAAGTGGTTAGTTTTATGAGTGATTGCAAAGGCGACCGACTTCTACTTGTGTGTGTATGTTTCATCAACAACTATTGGTGCCACTATTAAACACCTGTTCAATATCTTTGCAAATAGGCATGCTCAGCTAGCTCGGTTTTAGTGGAACCGCACAACATGAGCGGATGGCCCGTGTCCTCCATAGAACCCTTTCTTGGCTAACATTTTTTGTTCAGTTCAACAGAGCTACGTAAAACTAGCTGTCAACCAGTGACACTAGGAAATGGAACCACGCCTATGGACATCATCCTTCAGTTTTATATTTTTCTTTATTTGTACACATTCTCACAACTTTGTATTCAGCCATGATGTAAATATGATCTGTGAATCATTGAGATGCATTAGCATGCATGTTAGTTTCCTTTGTATTTGGTGGAACATTGTAACGAGACAACTTTGGAGGCAACATGACACATGTAACGAAGTTGAAAGTTTCATAGCATTACAACAAAATTTCATTATGCTGGAAAATTAAAAAGAAAAGAGACCAACCCAAGGGCTAACCCTCGTTGGCTTTTTTATTGGAGAAACTCCGCGAGCACCCGCGTCAAAGCTGGGACATATCCCGGAAGCTTGACAGGAATGCCACAAATCTTTCAAACATCATCTTCCCCACATGCGGGGCATCTAGAATCCAGGTCCACGTGACCGCCGGCGATATTCACCCCGATCGTTGCGCTGCAGTAATAATGCCTAATGAGCAGTCAAATCATAGAGCCCCACCTTTCCCGCAGTATACTACTCCCTCCATCTAGGTGAATAAGTCATTGTGCACCACAACCAAGGCAGAGGGCAAAACGAGAGAATTTAATGCTTATTTGCTAATTAATAGCATTGCATGCAATGAACTGACCACTACATGTCGAGTTTGGTAGTCTCAAGTCATTGAAAGCACACATGCCTCACATCTCTTATTGGTGGATTGTTTTATTCATGTGAAAAAACAATAAACAAGGTGACGCCTAAGTGTTTTGGGATTATTTGGTTTTCGTAAGGTGACTTACACACCTAGAAAGAGGGAGTAGTAAAAGTTGCTCGTGCGAAACAATTATCTTTTCACGCTTTGTTGAATGGCAGCTTCGGGCGTTAATTATGCCATGGAGGTTCATCTTGGTCAATGTGATATGTATAGAATTTCACGAACGAAGGTAATAGTGCACAAGCCAAGTTCACTGGGTTGCCGTGTTTCACACTCCTCCATCGCAAGAGTGGAAATAATAGCTTTCATAAAAAATAAAAAATGAATAGTACTACTGCAAAAGAGCAGTGACACTATCCCGCCCGGCTTCCTTGCTAGTCCTCAATATCTAAAAGAATACTTTCATTCGCCGACATGTGGGACGTCGACCATCTTGGTCCACTTGCCATAACACCAGAATTAGAGTGCATCAGACGGAACTGCAGGGGAGACTCACCCCGGCCATAGCGCCGCAGTAATAATGAGTAACGAGCCATCAAATCGCAGGCCCAACCTTTACCATTGTAAGTTGCTCGGACGAAGGAACCATCATGACTTCGTTGAATCCGCTTTTTCAAGAAAACTACTGTACCAGCAATACTGCTACCACATGCGAAGACTGCACGACACTGTAGCACGTCATATCACTCAGACCCACTAGGCCAAACAAGCCCGCCTAACACGTGGGAAAGCCCCGCCCTCGTCATTCTATTCTGGATTTGTATAGATGGATTGCACGAACAAGGGAAAGAACAGAGTACTTCCTCCGTCCAGGTACATAGGGCACCTAAAGGAATTTAGATTTTCCAAGAATTTTAGTCATGTATACTTCATCCATCTAAGTGTATTAACTCAATAGATGGCAAAATTGCTAACATGTGGGAGCGGGTGTGAGTGAGTTAACAAACCTCAATAGACAGCAAAATCGCCAGCCCACCTCACTTTGAGAGAGACGAGGAGCGAGAATCAATACATGCTGGTGGATTACTAGAGCTAGGTGTCACACGGAGGCCAAGAAGTATGGTGATAGCGTGAGGTGGGTCATGTATGATGTAACTACACTGGGTGTCGTGTTTTGGACTCTTACGGTCTAGTACTCCTACTAGGATGTGGAGAAGATTGGGTTGATTTTATATCGCTGAATATAAAATATTAAAAGAGTCCAGACGCTCCACCACGAGGTTCCTTGCTCCTTCTCGGTCGTCAGAAAGCGTTCTTCTTCGTTTTTCCAACATGTGGGACATCCAGCATCCAGGTCCACGTGTCATGCAAAAAAATGGAGGTGAGTAGTAAAAATTATGAGAGACTCATCCAGGTACACTGTGAGCTCATTTCTGTATGAAGGGGCAGCTCACGTGATAATTTGGCGAGTGTGGTAGTTGTTCGGGAGCCACCCGTGAACGAATCAAAGTTCGACCATGAAGCAGTTATGCGTTATACATAAATTAAGTTATCCTATTCGATGTCACATATGCAACATTATTTTCTCAATGGAATGTGAATCATGCACACACTACATGACGGAGCACGGGATGGTAGCCATGGACATGGTCGGCCCTTTTTGGAGACTACACTACTTTGATATGTCCCATCAACTCGTAAACGAGGAGAAGCTTTGCTTACTGACCTCTCTCTCGCTCACACGCCCGTGCGGTGGCTCGCATGACGAGGAGAAGCGTTTGCTTGTTTGCTTTATTATAATGCGCTTATACAGGCGGCGGACGTGCAACACTTAATTCGGTGTCAGATTGCCACAAGTATATATACTGTAGTACCCACAAAAGAATAATTTATACTATATTAGTACCATCATCATTGTTCGAGTTCCGCAAGAGGCGAAGAGCCAAGCGCAAGGTCACCTACTCAAAACATAACCGACCGTGTTTGCATGAAATTGTGATGCATGTCCACTGTTTGTTCATCCTTTTGCCGACATGTGGGACATCTAGCATCAAGGTGAATGTGTCATGCAAGAAAATGGAGATAAGCAGTGCGTAAGTGAGTCATGCACTTCGATGGCACCAACTATGCAAAAAATTTCTCCTTGATGGCACGTGACGGAGCACGGGATGGTAGCCAAGGACATGGTCGGCCCTTTTTTGTAGAGAGTGCTAAATAACTTTGATGTGCCCCGTCAACTCACAGAACAAGGAGAAGCTTGCTTACTACTACCTCCTTTCCGGTTTATAAGGCTTGCACGTATATCTAGGTTAAAAAATAAACCAACGTAATACAAGTTATCTGTCACAAAAAATATACCATTAGAAACTTCAGATCTTCTACTTTGTAATGGTGTAATTTTTAGACTATACAACTCATTTTATGTTGGTCAAATTATAGACTTAGGGATATGCGCGAGCCTTATAAACCGGAAAGGAGGTAGTACGCCCTCTCCCTCGCCCACGCTCGCGCGGTGGCTCGTAGCGCAAGGAGAAGCCTATGCTTACAACCGTGGGCTATATTTTTCTTGAAAGGAAATGGTGGGCTATACAAGTAGTACCATCATCATTGTTCGACTTCCAGAAGAGGCGAAGAGCCAAGTGCAAGGTCACGTACTAACCTTTAGTACATTACTATAGCCAAAGCTGTGCAACCATTTTAGAGCATGGTTAATATAGGCGGCTCTTGCAGCGACCCATCATCATTTAGACAACCCTCCGTCCGGTGAAAGGTGTACATCTAGCTCCAAAATTTGTCCACAAAAGAGTGTACTTCTATATTCCCAATACACTTTAAAGTGGAAAAAAATACTTCTCTCTCATCACACTGTAATCAAGACCAATAGCAATCTACACATAGTCTTCTTAATTTCTACATGCACTTAGCTCATTGGAGGTTGGGTAATTAAAGAAAAGAGACATGGTGGTTTGCACATTTCCAATGCACTTTTTACTTAACTCCATAATTTTTCCTAAAATTTGTAGATGTACACTCTTCACCGAACAGAGGAGTATCTAGATAAAATAGATGATGTGGCAAGCAATAAATGAAGAAAGAGAGGCATGTGGTAACATAGCTAGTAGTTACTAGTAGAATGAGTGTATAGCCTAATAAATGAAGTGTTGCGTGTTACCACACATATGTTACTCCCCACTATAGAGGAAGTAACATAGAGTAGTAACATGGGCATGTTACTACTCTATTGTTACTACCCATTGTGACTGGTCTTAGAGCCAGTATAATAAGCCTAGTCAGCTGGCTATAACTGTTGGGGAACGTAGTATTCAAAAAAATTCCTACGATCACACAAGATCTATCTAGGAGAAGCATAGCAACGAGTGGGGAGAGTGTGTCCACGTACCCTCGTGGACCGAAAATGGAAGTGTTTAGTAACGCGGTTGATGTAGTCGAACATCTTCGCGATCCAACCGATCCAAGCACCGAACGAACGGCACCTCCGCGTTCAGCACACGTTCAGCTCGATGACGTCCCACGAACTCTTGATCTAGCGGAGTGTCGCGGGAGAGATTCGTCAACACGACGGCGTCGTGACGATGATGATGAAGTTACCAGCGCAGGGCTTCGCCTATGCACTGCTATGATATGACCGAGGTGTGTAACTGTGGAGGGGGGCACCGCACACGGCTTGCAAATCAACTTGTGTGTCCCAGGGTGCCCCCTTCCCCCCGTATATAAAGGAGCAAGGGGAGGCCGGCCGGCCCTTCATGGCGTGCCCCCAAGGGGGGGGAATCCTACTCCTACTAGGAGCAGGTTCCCCCTTTCCTAGCCCTAATAGGAGAGGGAAGGAAGGAGAAGAGAAGAGGAAGGAAAGAGGGGCCGGACCACCTCCCAATTCAGACTAGGGTGTGGGGGTGCGCCCCACCTCTTGGCCGCCTCCTACCTCTTCCACTAAAGCCCATGTAGGCCCATTAAGCCCCGGGGGGGTCCCGGTAACCCCCCGGTACACCAGAAAATGCCCGAACTCATCTGAAACATTTCCGGTGCCCAAACATAGTCGTCCAATATATCAATATTTATGTCTCGACTATTTCGAGACTCCCCGTCATGTCCGTGATCACATCCGGGACTCCGAACAACCTTCGGTACATCAAAACACATAAACTCATAATAGATATCGTCATGAAACGTTAAGCATGCGGACCCTACGGGTTCGACAACTATGTAGACATGACCGAGGCTCATCTCCAGTCAATAACCAATAACAGAACCTGGATGCTCATATTGGTTCCCATATATTCTACGAAGATCTTTATCGGTCAAATCGCATAACAACATACGTTGTTACCTTTGTCGTCGGTATGTTACTTGCCCGAGATTAGATCGTCGGTATCATTATACATAGTTCATTCTCGTCACTGGCAAGTCTCTTTACTTGTTCCGTAATACATCATCTCTTGACTAACTCATTAGTCGTTTGCTTGCAAGGCTTATTACGATGTGTATTACCGAGAGGGCCCAGAGATACCTCTCCGACATTCGGAGTGACAAATCCTATTCTCGATCTATGCCAACACCACAAACACATTCGGAGACACCTATAGAGCATCTTTATAATCACCCAGTTACGTTGTGACGTTTGATGGCACACAAGGTGTTCTTCCGGTATTTGGGAGTTGCATAATCTCATAGTCATAGGAACATGTATAAGTCATGAAGAAAGCAATAGCAGAAAAACTAAACGATCATATTGCTAAGCTAACGGATGGGTCTTGTCCATCACATCATTCTCCTAATGATGTGATTTTGTTGATCAAATGACAACTCATGTCTATGGTCAGGAAACATAACCATCTTTGATTAACGAGCTAGTCTAGTAGAGGCATACCAGGGACACTCTGTTTTGTCTATGTATTTACACACGTATCAAGTTTCCGGTTAATACAATTCTAGCATGAATAAAAGACATTTATCATGGTATATAAGGAAATATAAATAACAACTTTATTATTCCCTCTAGGGCATATTTCCTTCAGTCTCCCACTTGCACTAGAGTCGATAATCTAGATTACATAGTAATGATTCTAACACCCATGGAGTCTTGGTGCTGATCATGTTTTGCTCGTGGAAGAGGCTTAGTCTATGGGTCTGCAACATTCAGATCCGTATGTATCTTGCAAAGTTCTATGTCTCCCTCCTTGACTTGATCGCGGATGGAATTGAAGCGTCTCTTGATGTGCTTGGTTCTCTTGTGAAACCTGGATTCCTTCGCCAAGGCTATTGCTCCAGTGTTGTCACAAAAGCTTTTCATTGGACCCGATGCACTAGGTATTTCACCTAGATCGGATATGAACTCCTTCATCCAGATTCCTTCATTTGCTACATCCGAAGCAGCTATGTACTCCGCTTCACACGTCGATCCCGCCACAATGCTCTGCTTGGAACTACACCAACTGATAGCTCCACCGTTCAATAAAAATACATATCCGGTTTGTGACTTAGAGTCATCCAGATCAGTGTCAAAGCTTGAATCAATGTAACCGTTTATGATGAGCTCTTTGTCACCACCACAAACGAGAAACATATCCTTTGTCCTTTTCAGGTACTTCAGGATGTTATTGACCGCTGTCCAGTGATCCATTCCTGGATTACTTTCGTAAATCCCTGCTAAACTTTTTGCAAGGCACACATCAGGTCTGGTACACAGATTGCATACATGATAGATCCTATGGCTGAGGCATATGGAATGACTTTCATTTTCTCTCTATCTTCTGCAGTGGTCGGGCATTGAGTCTTACTCAACTCCACACCTTGTAACACAGGCAAGAAACCTTTCTTTGAGTGATCCATTTTGAACTTCTTCAAAACTTTATCAAGGTATGTGCTTTGTGAAAGTCCAATTAAGCGTCTTGATTTATCTCTATACATCTTGATGCCCAATACATAAGCAGCTTCACCAAGGTCTTTCACTGAAAAATTCTTATTCAAGTATCCTTTTATGCCATCCAGAAATTCTATATCCTTTCCAATCAACAATATGTCAGCCACATATAATATCAGAAATGCTACAGAGCTCACACTCACTTTCTTGTAAATACAGGCTTCTCCCAAAGTCTGTATAAAACCATATGCTTTAATCACGTCATCAAAGCATATATTCCAACTCCGAGATGCTTGCACCAGTCCATAGATGCATCGCTGGAGCTTGCACACTTTGTTAGCACCTTTAGGATCGACAAAACCTTCTGGTTGCATCATATACAATTCCTCTTTGAGGTATCCATTAAGGAATGCAATTTTGACTTCCATTTGCCAGATTTCATAATCATAAAATGCGGCAATTGCTAACTTGATTCGGACATACTTAAGCATCGCTACGGGTGAGAAAGTCTCATCATAGTCAACTCCTTGAACTTGTCGAAAACCTTTCGCAACTAGTCAAGCTTTGTAGACAGTAACATTACCATCGGCGTCTGTCTTCCTCTTAAAGATCCATTTATTTTCAATGGCTTGCCGATCATCGGGCAAGTCAACAAAAGTCCACACTTTGTTCTCATACATGGATCCCATCTCGTATTTCATGGTCTCAAGACATTTTGCGGAATCTGGGCTCATCATCGCTTTCTCATAGTTCGTAGGTTCATCATGGTATAGTAACATGACTTCCAGAACCAGGTTACCGTACCACTCTGGCGCGGAACGCACTCTGGTTGACCTACAAGGTTCAACAGTAACTCGATCTGATGTTTCATGATCATCATCATTTGTTTCCTCGCTGATTGGTGTAGAAATCACTGGCACTAGTTTTTGTGATGTACTACTTTCCAATTCGGGAGAAGGTACAATTACGTCATCGAGTTCCACTTTCCTGCCACTCACTTCTTTCGAGAGAAACTCCTTCTATAGAAAGGATCCATTCTTAGCAACGAATATCTTGCCTTCGGATTTGTGATGGAAGGTGTACCCAATAGTTTCCTCTGGGTATCCTATGAAGACACATTTCTCCGGCTTGGGTTCGAGCTTATCTGGTTGAAGCTTTTTCACATAAGCATCGCAGCCCCAAACTTTAAGAAATGACAACTTGGGTTTCTTGCCAAACAACAGTTCATAAGGCATCGTCTCAACGGATTTAGATGGTGCCCTATTTAACGTGAATGCAGCTATATCTAAAGCATAACCCCAAAAAAATAGTGGTAAATCAGTAAGAGACATCATATATCGCATCATAACTAATAAAGTACGGTTATGACGTCCAGACACACCATTACGCTGTGGTGTTTCGGGTGGCGTGAGCTGTGAAACCATTCCACATTGTTTCAAATGAAGACCAAACTCGTGACTCAAATACTTGCCTCCGTGATCAGATAGTAGATACTTGCCTCAACACTCATCAGTCCACATACATCCGTATGTATGATTTCCAACAAATCAGTTGCTCGCTCCATTGTTCCTAAGAACGGAGTTTTAGTCATCTTTCCCATGAGGCATGGTTCGCAAGCACCAAGTGATTCATAATCAAGTGGTTCCAAAAGTCCATCAGCATGGAGTTTCTTCATGCGCTTTACACTAGTATGACCTAAGCGGCAGTGCCACAAATAAGTTGCACTATCGTTATCAACTTTGCATCTTTTGGCTTCAATATTATGAATATGTGTATCACTACTATTGAGATCCAAAAAGAATAGACCACTCTTCAAGGGTGCATGACCATAAAATATATTACTCATATAAATAGATCAATCATTATTCTCTGATTTAAATGAATAATCGTCTCGCAACAAAGAAGATCCAGATATAATATTCATGCTCAACACTGGCACCAAATAAAAATTATTTAGGTCTAAAACTAATCCCGAAGGTAGATGTAGAGGTAGCGTGCCGACGGCGATCACATCGACTTTGGAACCATTTCCCACACGCATCGTCACCTCGTCCTTAGCTAATCTTCGTTTAATCCGTAGCCCCTGTTTCGAGTTACAAATATTAGCAACCAAACCAGTATCAAATACCCAGGTGCTACTACGAGCATTAGTAAGGTACACATCAACAACATGTATATCAAATATACCTTTGTTCACTTTGCCATCCTTCTTATCCGCCAAATACTTGGGGCAGTTCCGCTTCCAGTGTCCAGTCCCTTTGCAGTAGAAGCACTCAGTTCCAGGCTTGGTTCCAGACTTGGGTTTCTTCGCGGGATTAGCAACTGGCTTGCTATTCTTCTTGAAGTTCCCCTTATTTCCCGTGCCCTTTTTCTTGAAACTAGTGGTCTTGTTAACCATCAACACTTGATGCTCCTTTTTGACTTCTACCTCCGCAGCTTTGAGAAAAGCGAAGAGCTCGGAAATCATCTTCTGCATCCCTTGCATATTATAGTTCATCACAAAGCATTTATAGCTTTGTGGCAGTGATTGCAGAACTCTATCAGTAACACTATCTTCGTCAACTTTGCAACCAAGTTGAGTCATATGATTGTAGTACCCAGACATTCTGAGTAAGTGTTCACTGATAGAACTGTTCTCCTCCATCTTACAACTATGGAACTTATTGGAGACTTCATATCTCTCAATTCGGGCATTTGCTTGAAATATTAACTTCAACTATTGGAACATCTCATATGCTCCATGACGTTCAAAACGTCTTTGAAGTCCCGATTCTAAGCCGTAAAGCATGGCACACTGAACTATCGAGTAGTCATCAGAACGAGCTTGCCAGACGTTCATAACGTCCGGAGTTGCTCCCGCGGAAGGCCTGTCACCTAGCGGTGCTTCCAGGACATAATTCTTCTATGCAGCAATGAGGATAATCCTCAAGTTACGGACCCAGTCCGTGTAGTTGCTACCATCATCTTTCAACTTAGCTTTCTCTAGGAACGCATTAAAATTCAAGGGAGTGGTAGCACGGGCCATTGATCTAGAACAACACAGATATGCAAAAACTATCAGGACTAAGTTCATGATAAATTAAAGTTCAGTTAATCATATTACTAAAGAACCCCCACTTAGATAAACATCCCTCTAGTCTTCTAAATGATCACGTGATCCAAATCAACTAAACCATGTCCGATCATCACGTGAGATGGAGTAGTTTTCAATGGTGAACATCTTATGTTGATCATATCTACTATATGATTCATGATCGACCTTCCGGTCTCCAGTGTTCCGAGGCCTTGTCTGTACATGCTAGGCTCGTCAAGTTTAACCCGAGTATTCTTGTGACACCCCGAGACCGATGAGCCAGGTGTCAGCCAGTTATTCGTTGCCGTTGCCATGTCATCTGCTTGCGTGTTGCATCTTTCCATGTCATCATGTGTGTTGCATCATCATGTTTTCAAAACTTGCATCCGGCCGAACCCCCTCGTCCTTTCTGTTGTCCGTTCTGAGCCCAGACACACTTGCACGTGCCCTCGGCACCTCCGAATATTTATTTTATGAGTGGCCAGAAAATGTTCTCGGAATGGGATGAAACTTGGCGTGTGGTCTTATTATAGTGTAGACAGGCCGCCTGTCAAATTTCATCGCATTCGGAGCTCGTTTGATAGCCCAACCGTTAAATATAGCGGCACTAGTCGCCGGTTAATTCGTCGGACGTTTTCGGTCTCCGAAAACCTCCACGGACCTCTTTTCTCTTCTCTCCTCACAGCCCACCTCCTCTACACAGCCCACCTAGGCTTGTCTAAACCCCCTCGTGATCGGATCCGTCGGATCGCTATCTGAGGGCTCAAAAACACCCCTAAACACCCCCCATAACCCTAGTTTTGTCTATATAAAGACCCCCCATGCCATTTTTGGCCTTCCCCAACCTCCCTCCTCAAATTCCGTGCCTCCCTACTCCTCAGCCGCCACCAAGCCGGCCCCCTCCTCAAAATCCGGCGCTGGCCAACCGGATTTCGCCACTTGGCGCGCCCCTATAGGGCCAACCACCATCCTGGCGCCCCCTGGCTAATCTCCTTGCACCATGTGGCATCAGCCACGTCGCCCGCGCCCTCCCTAAGGCTCCCAGCCGTCGCGGCCCATCCAGGCCCGGGCCAGGCCCGCCGTGAGCCGCTCTGGGCCCAAACCAGCCCCGTCGCCCCGAGTCGTCGTCCCCGTCGCTCCTCTCTGACAGCACCCGAGCGCGCAGCTCCCTCGCCGGAGCGCCCCGCCGGACAAGCCACTGCCGGCGACCCGAGCCCCGCCGGGGGATGCAGCGCTCCGCCGCCCCGACCCGAGCCCGGCCGCAGGATGCAGCGCTCCGCCGCCCCGACCTTGGCCAGAACCGCCACCGCAGCAGATCCCGCCGTCCGTTGTCGCCACCGTCCTCGAGGCCCCGTCCATCGCCGGAGGCCCTCGCCGTCGCCGGGAACGGAATCCCCGGGGCCGGATCCGTCCATCTTCCTCGCCCGAGCTTCCTCCTCCGCCGGAGCCCGTCGCTGCCTCGCCGGAGATGATGCGCCACCGCCCTGCTTCTTCCTTGCAGGATCAATCGGTTCTGGATCGGGTCGCCGCGTTGACTCCCGGAGTGAATGATGCGTGGGTCTGCCGCGCCTGCCGGGCCGGACATGTCCACCGGAGCCTGGACATGTCCGCCCGCCTCGCATGTGAGACTGCCAGTGAGTCCAGCCACCCGGACACGTCCTACTGACACCGGACAATGTCCACCCCGAGAGGTTGCCTTTTTCTTGTAAGTCCCCAAAACTTCATATTCTGATGCATACTTTGTGATGTTGTATCTTTCTGCGTGTATGTCCAATTTGAGTGTATGATATGTCAAAATGATCATGGTGATATGCTCTTCATTTTGTCCCATTTTGGCATGCTTGTTTGATTTCATCTTGATGCTCTAATCATCGTTGCAAGAGTGCTACTTGTTTAAAACTGCTGTTAGTTGTAAATTTGTTGCATGCTTGTGATGCTTGTAACTTTGTGCATGTTGGTCCAAATGGAGCATATGATATGTCAAAATGTTCATTGTGACGGCCTCTACATGATGTTTGCTGTAGCATTCATGTTAGGTGCCATATTGCCATGTTAATCTCTGTTGAAAAAGTGCATGTGGTTGTTAAGTGCTGAAACTTGTTATGAGATGCTGATTTGACTTGCTCATTGCTATTGATGTGTTTGTCTTCATGCCTCTTGTCAATATGTTTTAGAAGCACAATCATATGGTCTTTGCAGTGGTGCAATCCACTTTCCATGATATGCCTTGAGTTGAATTAAACAAGCTTGTAAACATGCCCTGCCAATGTTGTTGTTTTATACTTAGTGAAAAAATTGCGAAGTCTGGAATATGTTAACCTGATGGTATGTTTGCTTGATGCCCCACTCAAATCCATGCTTGTTTTGGAGTGGCCAATGATCATGTCTTGTTGTCCATGTTATCCTCTATCCATCCATGCCCTTACTTGCACATATGCCCTGCTGTAGCTTATTTATTTCTTGCTCTCAAGTTGCTATAAATTTTACCTGTCAGACTTTTATCAGCATGATCAATTTGGTGAAGCTTGTTGTTATTGATCCATGCCTCCTATGGAGTTGCTCCAATGGAGTTGTTGGATGTATGCTATGTCTACTACATGTACATGATCTTTATATACTTAGTTGAGTTGTTATGCTTGTTGTTTTGTGCCTCCGAAGGCAGCATCGTGATGATGTTTTTGCCTTCCCAGATTTTGACTAAGTCTGGATAAATTTATTGCAACTTGCCATGCTTGGTTAATTGTGTTCCAGCAAGCTTTTGGGTGTGTTCTAAGTTCATGCTTGTTAAGTAACATGTATATTTCACATCCATGCTTCTTGTTATGATGTTTGATAGTTGTAGCATATATTTACCTTGCTCCAAAGTTGCTATGTGGCTGTTAACTTCAACTTTGCATTATAACTTGTTTTGCTCATAACTTCTAGGCCGTAGCTCCGAATTAAACAAACTTTATATGAAACTTGACTAGAATTTCGTGTAGATCATCATGGTGCATGTTAACTTGCTGCTTAACAACTTTAACTTAAGCTTTGTTCAGATCTGGACCAAATTCAATATGTGCATATAAGGACTTACCGGATTTGTTATGTGTTGATTCCGGCCTCATTTAAACTTGTTGGTTTGTGTTGATCTTGTGTGCTTCATCCTTTGCCATGTATTGCATCATATAGATTGTCTTGCATCATACTTGGTTGAGCTTCTTGTCTTATTCTTGTGTTGGGTGTTTACTTTGTTGTGTGCTTCTTCTCGCTAGTTCTTTTCCGTTGCGATCGTGAGGATTCGTTCGACTACGTGTGGTTCGTCTTCAAGGCTTCTTCTTCATCTTCTTCATGGATTCGTTCTTCTTCCTTGCGGGATCTCAGGAAAGATGACCATCACCTTGGATACCTTTACTATCATTGCCATGCTTAGTTGTCTCGATGCTATCGTTATATCTCGCGCTACCCATCATTTATTGTCAGCCTCTCCTTGTTGCCATGAAACCTCTAACCTTTGACACATTCCCAACAAACCTTTGTTTGGCTATGTTACCTGCTTGCTCAGCCCCTCTTATAGCGTTGTTAGTTGCAGGTGAAGATGAAGATGTTCCATGTTGGAACTTGATGCTTTGGGAATATCACAATATATCTTATATATCTTAACACGCGTATATACTTGGCAATGGGTGGAAGGCTTGGCCTTTTGCTCGGTGTTTTGTTCCACTCATGCCACCTTAGGAGCCGATAAACCGGCGTTATGTTCCTTGATTTTGCGTTCCTTACACGGTTGGGTATATGGGGACCCCTTGACAGTTCGTCTTTGAATAAAACTCCTCCAGCAAGGCCCAACATTGGTTTTAATTTGCTCATAATAAAAACTTAATTAATTAATTGATTGCATAGGGACTTAGCGCTACCCGGGGATTCTTTCTACATAGCAGGGGGGCCAGTGTTGATGGTGTTGGTCCCAAATAGAGTCGTTTGCGGCGCCACCCCTTGGAAACTTGGGGTTTGGTCGCTGCACGCTGTGCTCATCCGGACGTGGCCTGAGACGAGATACGTGCGGCTACTATCAGGGTGTCGGCACGCCGGGAGGTCTTGCTGGACTTGTTTTACCATTGTCAAAATGTCTTGTGCACCGGGAATTCTGAGTCTGATCGGGCCTTCCCTAAGATAAGGGGTAATATTATTATTATCTCTGCTGATCGTGAGAGCTTGTGATGGGCTAAGTTGGGACACCTGCAGGGTTATGATCTTTCGAAAGCCGTGCCCGTAGTTATGTGGCAGATTGGAATTTGTTAATGTCCGGTTGTAGAAAACTTGACAAAGGATCCGAAGTAAAACACACAACTGCGTGAGTAACCGTGACTGTCTCTTTTCACTTTGAGAAGAGAACATGGTGGGGTTATGCTTGACTCGTAGGTAGTTCAGGATCTTTAGCGATCACTACTAGTTTGCGACCGTTTGCGTAGATGCTCATCTTATGTTGGTACTCATAAGTTAGCCACATATTTGCTTAGCCGCTGCTGCAACCTCACCACCTTACCTCTCCTTACCCATTAAGCTTTGCTAGTCTTGTTACCCATGGTTATGGGATTGCTGAGTCCTCGTGGCTCACAGATACTACAACAACAGTTGCAGGTGCAGGTTTCCGACGATTGACGCGAGAGCGATGTCCTTTGTGCTGGAGTTCTTTCTTCTTCTTTTGGTTCAGTCTTGGGTTAGGTTCCGGGTCGGCATCCTAGGATAGTAGATGGATGTTGTTGTGCTTTTCATGTTTGCATCCGTAGTCGGATGCCTTGTATTGTTGATGTTGTATTCATGTGACTTGTATGTATTGTTGTATCCCCCATGTATTTATGTAATGGTACGATGTAATGATATCCATCTTGCTAAGCGCCCAAAATGCGGTTGTGCCCCAATCACGTAAGTGTCACGTGATCGGGATAGAATCGCATCTTGGGCGTGACAATTCTGCATGTGCAAAACTGTCTTATACCCGTTGTATTTGAACGTAGAGCTTATCACACCTGATCATCATGTGGTGTCTCAGCACGACGAACTTTCGCAACGGTGCATACTCAGGGAGAGCACATGTACCTTGAAATTTTGTAGGGGATCATCTTATAATGCTACCGCCGTAGTAAGCAAAATAAGAAGCATAATAAGATAAAAATCACATGCAATCAAAATATGTGACATGATATGGCCATCATCATCTTGTTCTTTTGATCTCCATCTCCAAAGCATCGTTATGATCTCCATCGTCACCGGCTTGACACCATGATCTTCATCATAGCGTCATGGTCGTCTCGCCAACTATTGCTACTACTACTATCGCTAACTCATAGTGATAAAGTAAAGCAATTACATGGCCTTCACAATTCATACAATAAAGAGACAACCATAAGGCTCCTGTGGTTGCCGATAATTTACAAAACAAGATCATCTCATACAATAACGTATAACTCATCACGTCTTGACCATATCACATCACAACATGCCCTGCAAAAACAAGTTAGATGTCCTCTACTTTGTTGTTGCAAGTTTTACGTGGCTGCTAAGGGCTTAGCAAGAACCGTTCTTACCTACGCATACAAAACCACAATGATTTTTTGTCAAGTGTGTTGTTTTAACCTTCACAAGGACCGGGCGTAGCCACACTTGATTCAACTAAAGTGAGAGAGACAGACACCCGTCGGTCACCTTTAAGCAACGAGTGCTCGTAATGGTGAAACCGGTCTCGCCTAAGCGTACGCGTAATGTCGGTCCGGGGCGCTTCATCTCATAATGCCGCCAAATCAAAGTATGACATGCTGGTAAACAGTATGACTATTGTCGCCCACAACTCATTGTGTTCTACTCATGCATATCATCTACGCATAGACCTGGCTCATGATGCCACTGTTGGGGAACGTAGTATTTCAAAAATATTCCTACGATCATGCAAGATCTATCTAGGAGAAGCATAGAAACGAGCGGGGAGAGTGTGTCCATGTACCCTCGTAGACTAAAAGCGGAAGCGTTTAGTAACACGGTTGATGTAGTCGAACGTCTTCGCGATCCAACCGATCCAAGCACCAAATGTACGACACCTCTGCATTCAGCACACGTTCAGCTCGATGACGTCGCATGAACTCTTGATCCAGTTGAGTGTCGCAGGAGAGTTTCGTCAGCACGACGGTGTGGTGACGATGATGATGAAGTTACCAGTGCAGGGCTTCGCCTAAGCACTACAACGATATGACCGAGGTGTGTAACTGTGGAGGGGGGCACCGCACACGGCTTACAAATGAACTTGTGTGTCCTAGGCTGCCCCCTTTCCCCCATATATAAAGGAACAAGGGGAGGTCGGCCGGCCCTTCATGGCGCATCCCCAAGGGGGGAATCCTACTCCTACTAGGAGTAGGTTCCCCCCTTTCCTAGTCCTAATAGGAGAGGGAAGGAAGGGGAACATGAGAGCAAGGAAGGGGGCCGACCCCCCCTCCCAATTCAGATTGGGGTATGGGGGCACGCCCCCACCTCTTGGCCGCCTCCTACCTCTTCCACTAAAGCCCATGTAGGCCCATTAAGCCCCCGGGGGGTTCCGATAACCCCCCCCCCCCGATACTCTAGAAAATGCCCGAACTCATCCGAAACTTTTCTGGTGTCCAAACATAGTTGTCCAATATATCAATCTTTATGTCTCGACTATTTCGAGACTCCTCGTCATGTCCATGATCACATCCGGGACTCCGAACAACCTTCGGTACATCAAAACACATAAACTCATAATATCGATCGTCATCGAACGTTAAGCGTGCGGAGCCTACGAGTTCGAGAACTATGTAGACATGACCAAGACTCATCTCCGGTCAATAACAATAGCGGAACCTGGATGCTCATATTGGTTACGACATATTCTACAAATATCTTTATCGGTCAAACCACATAACAACATACGTTGTTCCCCTTGTCATCGGTATGTTACTTGCCCGAGATTCGATCGTCCGTATCATTATACCTACTTCAATCTTGTCACCGGCAAGTCTCTTTACTCGTTCCGTAATACATCATCTCGTGACTAACTCATTAGTCGTTTGCTTGCAAGGCTTATTACGATGTGTATTACCGAGAGGGCCCAGAGATACCTCTCTGACATTCGGAGTGACAAATCCTATTCTCGATCTATGCCAACACCACAAACACCTTTGGAGACACCTGTAGAGCATCTTTATAATCACCCAGTTATGTTGTGACGTTTGATAGCACACAAGGTGTTCCTCTGGTATTCGGGAGTTGCATAATCTCATAGTCATAGGAACATGTATAAGTCATGAAGAAAGCAATAGCAAAAAAACTAAACGATCATATTGCTAGGCTAACGGATGGGTTTTGTCCATCACATCATTCTCGTAATGCTGTGATCCCGTTGATCAAATGACAACTCATATCTATGGTCAGGAAACATAGCCATCTTTGATTAACGAGCTAGTCTAGTAGAGGCATACTAGGGACACTCTGTTTTGTCTATGTATTCACACATGCATCAAGTTTCCGGTTAATACAATTCTAGCATGAATAAAAGACATTTATCATGATATATAAGGAAATATAAATAACAACTTTATTATTACCTCTAGAGAATATTTCCTTCAATAACACATGCCATGTCGTTGAAATCCTAGCTAGAAGGGTGTGCTCTCCGGCATAAAAGCTGTCTGGGTGGCCCGCCGAGCCCGGTAGTTACGAGCGAGGCAACTCGCTGCTCCACCTACCTCGCCTAGCCCGACGGAGCCAGTTGCCGCCCTAAGCCAGCGTGTGGTTCCGCATCTGGACGCTCCAATCCTAGCTTGTGAAAGAGTGTCGAGTTGCTCCACGCCGGCTTGTTGGGGAGCAGGGTGGCAAGGGCATCGTCGCTGCCCTCGACACCGTCGCGGCATACAGCACCTCCTGTGCCTGGGACTACGCCATACGCCATCAACGCGTGCGTAGCCGCGCCATGCAGGCAGAGAAAGAAGCCGCCGCGGATGTCGACGAGGTGACGCGGCTACGCGGATGTCTGATGAGGTGACGGCCAGGACATCACCGCCCGCCGCCATCATCGAGGAGAAGTAGAACATGGGAGGCCACCACCTGCCACGCCACATCCCGCCGACAGGAGGTATAACTTATTTTAGAACCAGCCTTGTTCTAATGGCCCAGCTCCCCCCATCGCTGCTGCCCTTTTTTCATCAAGTTAGGATTGCTTCCCACGTTGCTGCATACTGCATGTGGATATTCTTCTAGTATTACAAAGCTCCCCATGTAGCTAGCTCCGTCGGCTTGTCGAACACTCGAACACCACCTAAATTTTTACTGTTAGAGGAAAAAAGGTACTGGCTAACGAACCGATCTCTTGGTTGGAAAGGGAAATAAAGATGCAGGCCTGGCCGGTCTGTTGGTCAAAAAAGGACAGAAAGTGGGGGTGTTGGGTCGACAATGCAACCGAGAATGAGCACGTCTAGATTTACATGCTTTGCATATTTGCCGCCGTTAATGTAAGCTGACCTCACGGTGTCTTGGTCTAAGAGAAGTTGTCTTTAGGCCTAATAAACCAGGATGGAGAGAGTAGATAGAATGACCAATGCAAGATGAAATAAGCTTATTCGTACGTTGACTTGCTATTTGCAATGTGGAACGAGGCTGTCATGTGTGGAGGAGCAAACAAGCACTACAACCGCGCCGTTAACGCAAGATAAAAGAGTCCGAGTCATTAATGGCATGGGCGACGAGTAGGGTCATGCAAATAGCGGTGCATTATTTTAGTGGAACTACATAAAAAAGATATTGGGGTTAGTCGGACAAATTTTCTACAGCCACACGAAAGGAATTGTGTTAATCGATTGCATAGAATTTCCTCCGTGCCATCATAAGAGATCCCAAGGTGGAAGTCAACTAACCACCTATAAAATTATGCATAACCTTCCTCACACAGGTCAGTATCCCCTTCGTCTAGATAATCGTGTTTTGTCATGCCGAGAATGTGCTACTGTTTTGCGACACTGTTTAAGTACAACGCTTTCCTATCTTTTCACATTCAGGACAATGAAGATGATTTCAGTGGAACTGCACAAAATGGTCTGATGTTGAGTGATCTCTATTGCCTCCTCTGTTAGCTGCAATGTGTCAGCGTAAATTCCAAGATGAGCCAGCAAGCTAGCTGTGGAGTTGCCAACATGCTGAAAGTGCACGCAACATTGAGCAGAAAGAAGCATGCCCAGGAAATTAATGTGTGCGTAGGGAGGCCCTTTGCTCAGAGAAGCATCGATCGTTTTTCCTTTATTTCTACACCTTCTCATATCTATGTCTTGGTTATAGTCTTGTGAATCATTTAGATGTGTAAGCATGCTGAACTTAAGTGCTTCTGAATGTTAGCTAGTATGCATACTGTATCTTGTGAAGCTTAGTTTAGTGTGAATGTTAACTGATACGTCCATTTTTCATCATGCTTTTATGTTGATATTTATTGCACTATGGGCTGTTATTACACGTTGTGTCACAATACTTATGCATTTTCTCTCTTATTTTACAAGGTTTACATGAAGAGGGAGAATGCCGACATCTGGAATTCTGGGCTGGAAAAGGAGCAAACATTGGAGACCTATTCTGCACAACTTAAAAAGCTCCAAAACTCCACGAAACATCGTTTCAGAAAATATAAAAAATATCTGGCGAAATAGATCTGTCAGGGGGGCCACCACCTGTCCACGAGGGTGGGGGCGCCCCCCCCCTCTTTGCATGCCCCCTACCCCGTGGGCTAGCCGATGACCCCTCGATACCCATCTTTTCCTATATGAGGTGTTTTGACCTGGAAAAAAAATCATAAGGAGGCTTTCGGGACCAGACGCCGCCGTCTCGAGGCGGAACCTTGGCGGAACCAATCTAGGGCTCCCGCGGAGTTGTTCTGCCATGGATACTTCCCTCCGGGAGGGGGAAATCGTCACCCCGTCATCACCAACAACTCTCCCATCTTGGGGAGGGTTATCTTCATCAATATCTTCATCAGCACCATCTCCTCTCAAACCCTAGTTCATCTCTTGTATCCAATCTTTGTACCAAAACCTCAGATTGGTACCTGTAGGTTGCTAGTAGTGTTGATTACTCCTTGTAGTAGATGCTAGTTGGTTTACTTGGTGGAAGATCATATGTTCAGATCCATTATGCATATTAATACCCCTATGATCATGAACAATATTATGTCTTGTGAGTAGTTACTTTCGTTCCTGAGGACATGGGAGAAGTCTTGCTACAATTAGTCATGTGAATTTGGTATTCGTTCGATATTTTGATGAGATGTATGTTGTCTCTCCTCTAGTGGTGTCATGTGAACGTCGACTACATGACACTTCACCATTGTTTGGGCCTCGAGGAAGGCATTGGGAAGTAATAAGTAGATGATGGGTTGCTAGAGTGACAAAAGCTTAAACCCTAGTTTATGCGTTGCTTCGTAAGGGGCTGATTTGGATCCATATGTTTCATGCTATGGTTAGGTTTACCTTAATACTTCTTTTGTAGTTGCGGATGCTTGCAATAGAGGTTAATCATAAGTGGGATGCTTGTCCAAGTAAGGGAAGCACCCAAGCACCGGTCCACCCACATACCAAATTATCAAAGTACCGAATGTGAGTCATATGAACGTGATGAAAACTAGCTTGACGATAATTCCCATGTGTCCTCGGGAGCGTTTTCCTTCATATAAGAGTTTGTCCAGGCTTGTCCTTTGCTACAAAAAGGATTGGGCCATCTTTCTGCACCTTATTTACTTTCACTATTTGTCACTTGCTACCAATGACCTTATTACAAAACTATTTGTTACCGATAATTTCAGTGCTTGCAGAAAATACCTTACTGAAAAGTGCCTATCATTTCCTTCTGCTCCTTGTTGGGTTCGACACTCTTACTTATCTAAAGGACTATGATAGATCCCCTACACTTGTGGGTCATCAAGAATCTTTTCTGGCGCCGTTTCCGGAGAGGGAAGCGCCTTTGGTAAGTGGAATTTGGTAAGGAAAAATTTATATAGTGTGCTGAAATTTACTGCTACTTGTTACTATGGCTCATAATCCTTTGAGGGGCTTGTTCGGGGTATCTTCACCCCGACCAGTAGAGCAAAGAGTTGCTCCGCAAACTACTGAAAATGCTTGCTTATAAATTCCTTTGGGTATGATAGAGAAACTGCTAGATAATCCCTTTACAGGAGATGGAACACTGCATCCCGATTTGCACCGAATCTATGTGGATGAAGTTTGTGGATTATTTAAGCTTGCAGGTATGCCTGAGGATGTTATCAAGAAGAAGGTCTTCCCTTTATCTTTAAAGGGAGATGCATTGACATGGTTTAGGCTATGTGATGATATTGGATCATGGAACTATAATCGAGTGAAGTTGGAATTTCATCAGAAGTTCTACCTTATGCATCAGGTTCACCGTGTTCATAATTATACATATAATTTTTGGCCTCGCGAAGGAGAAAGTATCGCTCAAGCTTGGGTAGGCTGAAGTCAATGTTATATTCATGCCCCAATCATGAGCTCTCAAGATAAATGATCATTCAAAATTTTTATGCTCGGCTTTCTCTCAATAATCGCTCCATGCTCGATAATTCTTGTACTGGTTCTTTTATGATGAAGACTATTGAATTCAAATGGGATTTATTGGAAAGAATTAAATACAACTCTGGAGATTGGGATCTCGACAAAGGAAAGGAGTCAGTTATGACCCCTAAGTTTGATTGTGTTAAATCTTTTATGGATACCGATGTTTTCCGTGAATTTAGCACTAAATATGTACTTGACTCTGAGATAGTAGCTTCTTTCTGTGAATCATTTGCTACTCATGTTGATCTCCCTAAGGAGAAGTGGTTTAAATACCATCCTCCCATTTAAGTAAAATTAGTTGAACATGTTAAAGTTGAAGAAAATACTATCACTTATAATGTTGATCCTATTGTTCCTACTGCTTATATTGAGAAACCTCCTTTCCCTGTTAGAATAAAGGATCACGCTAAAGCTTCAGTTGTGGTTCGTAAGAGTAATACTAGAACACCTACACCCTCTGAGCAAATTAAAGTTGAACCTAGTGTTGCTATGGTTAAAGATCTCTTGGTTGAAAATTTAGATGAACATGTAATTTACCTCCAAGAGGAAGTTGCTAAAATAGCCAAACTCGATACTAGGAATAAACATATACCTGTTGTAGGCTTGCCTATTATTTCTATAAAAATAGGAGATCATTGCTATCATGGTTTATGTGATGTAGGTGCTAGTGCAAGTATAATACCCATTTCCTTATATAAATAAATTATGCATGATATTGCACCTGCTGAGTTAGAAGGTATTAATGTCACTATTAAGCTTGCCAATAGAGACACTATTTCACCAGTTGGGATTGTTAGAGATGTTGAAGTCTTGTGTGGGAAGGTTAAATACCCTGCTGATTTTCTTATTCTTAGTTCCCGACAAGATGATTTTTGTCCCATTATATTTGGCAGAGCCTTCTTGAATACTGTCAATGCTAAGATAGACTGCGTAAAAGATATTGTTACTGTTGGTTTAGGGGATATGTCTCATGATTTTAACTTCGCTAAATTTTGTAGACAACCCCATGATAAAGAAATACCTAATAAGGATGAAATTATTGGTCTTGCTTCTATTGTTGTGCCTCCTAACGATCCTTTAGAACAATATCTGCTAGACCATGAAAATGATATGTATATGAATGAGAGAAGGTAAATAGATGAAATACTCTTTAAGCAGGGACCCGTATTGAAAAACAACTTGCCTGTTGAAATCCTAGGGGATCCTCCTCCACCCAAGGGTGATCTCGTGTTTGAACTTAAACCATTACCTGATACTCTTAAGTATGTTTATCTCGATGAAAAGAAGATATATCATGTTATTATCAGTGCTAACCTTTCAGAGAAGGAAGAAGAAAAAATATTGAAAACTCTGAAGAAGCACTGTGCTGCTGTTGGATATACTCTGGATGATCTTAAGGGCATTAGTCCCACTTTATGCCAACACAAGATAAAGTTGGAAGAGGACGCTAAACCAGTTATCGATCATCAACGATGGTTAAATCCTAAGATGAAAGAAGTGGTAAGGAAGGAAATACTAAAGCTTCTAGAGGCAGGTATTATATATCAAGTTGCTGATAGCAAGTGGGTAAGTCATGTCCATTGTGTCCCTAAGAAAGGAGGTATGACTATTGTTCCTAATGATAAAGATGAATTGATCCTGCAAATAATTGTTACATGTTATAGGATGGTAATTAATTTCCGCAAATTAAATAAAGCCACTAAGAAATATCATTACCCTTTGCCTTTTATTGATCAAATGCTAGAAAGTTTATCCAACATACTCATTTTTGCTTTCTAGATGGTTATTCTGGTTTCTCTCAAGTACCTATGTCAAAAGGGGATCAAGAAAAGACCACTTTTACTTGTCCTTTCGGTACCTTTGCTTATAGATGTATGCCTTTTGGCTTATGTAATGCACCTGCTACCTTTCAAGGATGCATGATGGCTATATTCTCTGATTTTTATGAAAAGATTGTTGAGGTTTTCATGGATGACTTTTCCGTTTACGGAACTTCTTTTGATGATTGCTTGAGCAACCTTGATCGAGTTTTTCAGAGATGTGAAGACACTAATCTTGTCTTGAATTGGGAGAAGTGCCACTTTATGGTTAATGAAGGCATTGTCTTGGGACATAAAATTTCTGAAAGAGGTATTAAAGTTGACAAGGCTAAGGTTGATGCTATTTAAAAGATGCCGTGTCCCAAGGACATCAAAGGTATACGAAGTTTCCTTGGTCATGTCGGGTTTCATAGGAGGTTCATTAAGGACTTCTCCAAAATCTCCAGGCCTCTGACTAATCTCTTACAAAAAGATGTTCCTTTTTTCTTTGATGATGATTGTTTATAAGCATTTGAAATACTTAAGAAAGCATTGATCTCTACACCTATTGTCCAGCCTCCTGGCTGGAATTTACCCTTTGAGATTATGTGCGATGCTATTGATTGTGCTGTAGGTGTTGTTCTAGGACAAAGAGTTGATAAGAAATTGAATGTTATCCAATATGCTAGTAAAACTCTAGACAGTGCCCAGCGGAATTATGCTACTACTGAGAAGGAGTTTTTAGCAGTTGTATTTGCATGTGATAAGTTTAGACCTTATATTGTTGATTCTAAAGTAACTATTCACACTGATCATGCTGCTATCAAATACCTTATGGAAAAGAAAGATGCTAAACCTAGACTTATTAGATGGGTTCTCTTGCTGCAAGAATTTGATTTGCATATTATTGATAGAAAGGGAGCTAAGAACCTCGTTCAGACAACTTGTCTAGGCTAGAGAATATTCTTGTTGACCCACGACCTATTGATGATAGCTTTCCTGATGAACAATTAGCTGTCATAAATACTTCTCGTACTACTCTATGGTATGCTGATTATGCTAATGACATTGTTGCTAAGTTTATACCACCTAGTTTCACATACCAGCAAAAGAAAAAAAAATCTTCTATGATTTGAGACATTACTTTTGGGATGATCCGCACCTGTATAAAGAAGGAGTAGATGGTATTATTAGACGTTGTGAATCCGAGCATGAACAAGAACAGATCCTATGCAAGTGCCACTCAGAAGCTTATGGTGGACACCATGCTGGAGATAGAACTGTACATAAGGTATTGCAATCTGGTTTTTATTGGCCCACTCTCTTCAAGGATGCTCGTAAGTTTGTCTTATCTTGTGATGAATGTCAAAGAATTGGTAATATCAGTAGACGTCAAGAAATGCCTATGAATTATTCACTTGTTATTGAACCATTTGATGTCTGGGGCTTTGATTATATGGGACCGTTTCCTTCCTCTAATGGGTATACACATATTTTAGTTGTTGTTGATTAGGTTAATAAGTGGGTAGAAGCTATTCCAACTAGTAGTGCTGATCACAACACCTCTATTAAGATGCTTAAAGAAGTTATTTGTCCGATGTTTGGAATACCTAGATACTTAATGACTGATGGTGGCTCACACATTATTCATGGTGCTTTCCGTAAAATGCTTGCTAAGTATGATGTTAATCATAGAATTGCATCCCCTTATCACCCCACAGTCTAGTGGTCAAGTAGAAATAAGTAACCGAGAGCTGAAATTAATTTTGCAAAAGACAGTTAATAGGTCTAGAAAGAATTGGTCCAAGAAACTTTATGATGCATTATGGGCCTATAGAACTGCATACAAAAATCCTATGGGTATGTCTCCATATAAGATGGTTTATGGAAAAGCATGTCACTTACCTCTCGATCTAGAACATAAGGCATATTGGGCTATTAAAGAGCTCAATTATGATTTCAAACTTGCTGGTGAGAAGGGGTTATTTCACATTAGCTCACTTGATGAATGGAGAACCCAAGCTTATGAGAATGCCAAGCTATTTAAAGAAAAAGTTAAAAGATGGCATGACAAAAGGATACAAAAGCGTGAGTTTAATGTAGGTGATTATGTCTTGTTATACAACTCTCGTTTAAGATTTTTTGCAGGAAAACTTCTCTCTTAATGGGAGGGTCCTTACGTTATCGAGGAGGTCTATCATTCTGGTGCCATAAAAATCAACAACTTCGAAGGCACGAATCCGAAGGTGGTGCACGGTCAAAGAATCAAACATTATATCTTAGGTAACCCTATAAATGTTGAAACCAATGTTATTGAAACCGTAACCCCGGAGGAATACATAAGGGACACTTTCCAGAATGATTCAGACCCCGAAAAGGAAGAGGTATGTGGTACGGTAAGTAAACCGACTACAAAACAGTTCTAATGGCAATTTTTCACCGTTTTGGAATATTTAGAAAAATAGAAAAATAAGAGGCAGTCCGAAAAGGACACGAGGCGTCCACGAGGGTGGAGGGCGCGCCCCCTGCCTCGTGGGCACCTCGTGTGCCTCCCAGACTCCGATTTCTTGCATGTTACACCTTTTGGTAGGTAAAAATTCATTATATATTCTCCCGAAGGTTTTGACCACTGTATCACACAAAAATCCTCTGTTCTTGTTTTGAGCTATTTCTGCTAGGGTTGACAAGGCCAGGCATCATGTCCTCCTCCTCCTCCAACAATGAGGGCAACGATGCTTGGCTAATGAAGATAGAGCTGAAGAGGGAAGAACCCGAGGAGATCAACAAGGAGAATAGGATCAAGAAGGCTATGGAGGATCAGACTCCGGTAACAGGAGAAGAAGACATCCTTCAACCCCTTCCAAACCTTTTTACTTCAACTGAGATTGAAGCTTTCAAGATGATTGAATTAGCTCAAATACAAAACAAGTATCTCACAAGTGAAAATATTTTGCTGAAGGAGCATATAGCTGCACTGAAAGGTATTATCTGCAAGTTGGAGGATCTCCTACGCTCGATGTATGATGATCCGACGTCACTATTTTCAACTCCATCATCACCAACTTCAAAGAAGGAGACATAATCATATGGGTATGGGCACTCCCCTTGGCAACAGCCAAGCTTGGGGGAGGTGCCCTGATGTCGTATCACCATCACACTCCTATCTTTACCATTTTTCCTAGTTCGATCCTTTTGGTAATATCTTGATCTAGTAGAATAAAGTTAGCATGATCTAGTTGTGAGCTTTTGCTTTATGATCTTTATCTTTGTAATCGAGTCCGCGAGCTATATAATAAAGATTAGTGTTGAGTCAAGGGCTTTATTTCCTCACTTTGGTCATGAGAGAATAAAAGAAAATATAAAAAGTATCAAAGAGATCATATTGAACTTATGGGAAGTAATGACTTCACTTATAAAGAGTATGATGAATAAAAGTTGTTGAGAGTTGACAAACATAGTTTTGGTCATCGTTGCAACTAATAGGAAGTAATAAAGAAAGAGAGGTTTCACATACAAATATACTATCTTGGACATCTTTTATGATTGTGAGCACTCATTAAAATATGACATGCTAAAGAGTTGATGTTGGACAAGGAAGACAACATAATGGGTTATGTTTTCTTATATTCGAAATAAATTATATTTTCATGGATCATCCAACATGTTGAGCTTGCCTTTCCCCCTCATGCTAGCCGAAACTCCTTGCACCAAGTAGAAATACTACTTATGCTTCCATACAACCTTAAACCCAGTTTTGCCATGAGAGTCAACCATACCTAGCTATGGATTGAGTAAGATCCTTCAAGTAAGTTGTCATTGTTGCAAACTCTCTAAAATATGTATAATTTATTAGTCTGGAGGAAATAAGATTTATACGATCTTGTGATGTGGAAGTAATAAAAGCGACGAACTGCATAATAAAGGTCCTTATCACAAGTGGCAATATAAAGTGACGTTCTTTTGCGCTAAGACTTTGTGCATCCAACCAAAAAAGCACATGACAACCTCTGCTTCCCTCTGCGAAGGGCCTATCTATTATTCTTGCCAAATAAGAGTCAAGGTGAAAATCACCTTTCCTTTTTACATTTTTTCCTTTGGCAAGCACATTGTGTTGGAAATATCCTGACATATATACCCATTTGGATGTAAGTTATCATAATCTATTACTGTTGACATTACCCTTGAGGTAAAAGGTTGGGAGCCAATACCATAAGCCCCTATCTTTCTCTGTGTCCGATTAAAACTCCATACCCATAAGTATTGCGTGAGTGTGAGCAATTGTGAAAGACTAGATGATAGTTGAGTATGTGGACTTGCTGAAAAGCTCTTATAGTGACTCTTTCCGATGTTATGATAAAATGCAATTGCTTCAATGACTGAGATCATAGTTTGTTGGTTTTCAATGAAGTTTTTGATTCATACTTGACATTGTGAATGAATTGTTACTTTAGCATAAGAGTGGTTGTTACGAGAATGATCATGATGCCCTCATGTCTGTATTTTATTTTTATATACACCTCTATCTCTAAACATGTGGACATATTTTTATTTTTATAGACACCTCTATCTCTAAACATGTGGACAATATATATATATATGTTGTTGCTACGAGAATGAGCATGATGCCCTCATGTCCGTATTTTATTTTTATAGACACCTCTATCTCTAAACATGTGGACATATTTTTCGATGTCGGCTTTCGCTTGAGGACAAGCGAGGTCTAAGCTTTGGGGAGTGGATACGTCCATTTTGCATCATGCTTTTATGTTGATATTTATCGCACTATGGGTTGTTATTACACGTTATGTCACAATACTTATGCCCTTTCTCTCTTATTTTACAAGGTTTACATGAAGAGGGAGAATGCTGGCAGCTGGAATTCTGTGCTGGAAAAGGAGCAAACATTGGAGACCTATTCTTCAGAACTCAAAAAGCTCCGAAACTCCACGAAACATCATTTTAGAAAATATAAAAAATATCTGCCGAAAGAGATCTGCCAGGGGGGCACCACCTGTCCACGAGGGTGGGGGGTGCCCCCCTCTGGGCGCGCCCCCTACCTCGTGGGCCAGCCAGTGACCCCTCGATGCCCATCTTCTCCTATATGAGGTGTTTTGACCTGGAAAAAATCATAAGGAGGCTTTCGGGACCAGACACCACCGTCTCGAGGCGGAACCAATCTAGGGCTCCGGCGGAGTTGTTCTGCCGGGGATACTTCCCTCCGGGAGGGGGAAATCGTTACCGCCGTCATCACCAAAAACTCTCCCATATTGGGGAGGGTTATCTTCATCAACATCTTCATCAACACCATCTCGTCTCAAACCCTAGTTCATCTCTTGTATCCAATCTTTCTACCAAAACCTCAGATTGGTACCTGTAAGTTGCTAGTAGTGTTGATTACTCCTTGTAGTCGATGCTAGTTGGTTTACTTGGTGGAAGATCATATGTTCAGATCCATTATGCATATTAATACCCCTCTAATCGTGAACAATATTATGTCTTGTGAGTAGTTACTTTCGTTCCTGAGGACATGGGAGAAGTCTTGCTATAAGTAGTCATGTGAATTTGGTATTCGTTCGATATTTTGATGAGATGTATGGTGTCTCTCTTCTAGTGGTGTCATGTGAACGTCGACTACTTGACAATTCACCATTGTTTGGGCCTAGAGGAAGGCATTGGGAAGTAATAAGTAGATGATGGGTTTCTAGAGTGACAGGAGCTTAAACCCTAGTTTATGCGTTGCTTCGTAAGGGGCAGATTTGGATCCATATGTTTCATGCTATGGTTAGGTTTACCTTAATAGTTCTTTTGTAGTTGCGGATGCTTGCAATAGAGGTTAATCATAAGTGGGATGCTTGTCCAAGTAAGGGCAGCATACAAGCACCAGTCCACCCACATACCAAATTATCAAAGTACCAAACACGAATCATATGAACGTGATGAAAACTAGCTTGACGACAATTCCCATGTGTCCTCGGGAGCGTTTTCTTTCATATAAGAGTTTGTCCAGGCTTGTCCTTTGCTACAAAAGGATTGGGCCATCTTGATGCACCTTATTTACTTTTACTATTTGTCACTTGCTACCAGTTACCTTATTACAAAACTATCTACTACCGATAATTTCAGTGCTTGCAGAAAATACCTTACTGAAAACAGCCTATCATTTCCTTCTGCTCCTTGTTGGGTTCGACACTCTTACTTATCAAAAGGACTACGATAGATTCCCTACACTTGGGGGTCATCATTGACTAGCGTGTCAATCTATGTATATTGTGGGCATGTTATTTGACACCTCATTCTGCCGCTCGCAGGACTCTCCCGCTTCCATCGCCCCCCAATTCCCCACGCTCCCCATGTTCCTCACTCGTACACAAAACCCCCGCTCACCTTCTTACTCACTCGTACAGAAAACGCCTGCTCCTCTTCTTCCAGTCCTAACAGAAAACCCCAGTCCTCCTTCTTCCCCACTTGCACAGCCACTAGGCTCGTCTCTGGCTACTCTGCTCAAACCCGTGAGCTAGGCGCAACGCCCACAAGGAAAATGGAGTCGGTAGGCCCCAGCGCCAAGAAGATGAGGCTCTTGCCAGCGGCGACGCCGGTTCTAGATCCCGCACCCGGCAGCGCAGGGAGAAGCGACGAGCCCCCCCCCCCGGATCTAAAGAACCTGTAAAAACTCTGGTGGACCGCTTCAGCGATCTCCCGGACGACATCCTTGGGGAGATCATCTCCCTCCTCCCCACCAAGGATGGCTGCTGCACATAAGTCCTCACATCTCGTTGGTGCCCTCTATGGCGCAACGCGCCCCTCAATCTTGACTGTCGTCAGATATCTGTCCTTCCTGAATTTGATCTCCTCAGAGTCATCGTCTCCTCCCACCAGGTCCCCGTTCAACCCCTCTGCATCCCGACACGCTACCAGCTCTCCATGCCCGGCATGGTGGATGCCTGGCTGACATCCACCGTTGTCCTACGAGGAGAAAATTATAAGCTGCATTTTTCATTTGTGCGCATAAGTTTTATATCATCTTGGAGTACACTTTGGATACTAATATTATGTTATATGCTCAATGAAGAGTTCGTCCATCGATAGCCGACCAATGGTGTTGAATTCTGTCAAGATCTTATATATCGAAATGTTTAGTATTGATATGAACACAATTATTGTCTTGCTGCGATGCTTTCCATGTCTGGAGAATTTGTATATAAATGTGATTATTTCATGCACACTGAAAGCCCATATATATTGTACTAGAATTACCATTCGGTTGTCACTCTATCGACATACTCTTTTTTTAGACATGAAATGTTTTCAATCTCCATGTCTACTTAGGCAACAACACATGGAGAAAAACATATAACCAATCGGTGGCGTAATAAGCACCGGAATTTTCTCAATTCTCATGACATTCGCTTGAGGATAATAATGATGGAAGGTTATGCATCCAATCAGGCAAACAAAAACTTCGTCACATTCTTCCTGTTGAATGCGAGGTTATTATTGTCCATGAGGCTTAAGTTTTTCAACAAGAAATTTCTCACGGATGGATATGTTGAACATCAATGAAAGAAGTTTTAGGTCGACAAATGGGCTTCTGAATGTGCTCGGCTTCTATTTACAACAACTTGTCGTCATACGCCAATTAACTTTTTGGCACATAATGTTGATTTTATGGATCAGACCGACCCATTTGTTTGTGACTGCCAAAAACAGTGGTTGTCTTAGATGTTATTGCCATGCATGTTCAGTCTGGGTTTTGTCTAAACTTTATGAACAATTAAGCCTGGGCTGTAAATTTTCATAAGAAAGGCTGCATGACCATGAATGTTTACCTTTTCTGTTGTATTTGTGTGTGAACTTGTTAGAATGTATACTATGGGATTGTTAAAATGTACACTGTCGGATTTTGAAGTGCCCAAACCAGCAGCGCGGCTGGACTGCCAGCTGCCGCTCAGGGGCCGGTGGCGCTGCCTCGCGTCGTGCCCCACACTCCTGTTAAATCCAGTTCGCTCCATTCCCCAACCGCCAGCACGGGATGGAAGTTTCATCTTCTCCCCCCTAGCACCGTCGGGGATTTGAAGAAGGGCGGCATCCAATCCACCACCGGCGATGGTTGCCTGTCCAAGTGATTTTTAGAGAAGAAACTGCAAATTTCAGTTTTCAGATAAGAAAGTGCATGTTACAGAAGCAGAGCATTTAAATCAGCACACACTTTTCAAACATGGATAACAGAATGTTGGAAATTTAAGTCATGGTCAAAAATGGAACTAACAACAAGTTAACAGCATGCTGATCAACATTCATGTATAGCACATCTTCATATGATGCAGTGTCAAAAATATATACTATTTTCAAATGTCCGAAAAATTGGGTAAACTAGGGACAAAATTATAGCAAGTGGTGGAGGTGGTGTGTGTAGATGACATGGTGGGACCCACATGTCCGTAATAGATGAGGCAAAAATTATGTAATTTTCAACTCCACCATTTGGAATCGAATCCGAACAGTACTGCTTTTGGGTGACACGATTGTAGTGCCTCGGCTACTGCAGGTATGATCGAAATAATGAAGGCGCTCCTTTGACTTCTCTAAGGTGCCTTCCCCAGCTCCGGTTCATTCCCGTCCATGTCCACGACATCCTCCTTCGGCTTTGTGCACTCGCCGCGGCGCCGCCATCTTCCGTTATCAACATGCTCAACAAACGAGAGGAATTTGGACAGGACTATACGTTTAGAGGCTGACAGTCAGGACCCACCAGGTCCATGGCCGTACGCAAGCAAGTGGCTCATTTCAAAAAATGCTTCTTCCTAATTATATACCGCGCTTTGTACCCACAGGTTTGTCAACCTAGTATAGTCAATAAACAAAATAAATTTACAACGAAGACTGTCATCGGCGAGCTTTTTTAGGGGTACCGGGGCTCTAACAGGTATATTTTTCAGAGTGCTCAGCCACGACATGCGCAACCCACGACATACCGACACAGTGGTTTCAAATTGTTTTATGAGGCCCATCATGTATGTACCGGTGTATGGGCCTCCTAGCCTTGCTTTTATTTTTTCTTAAACATCGGCAGTCCAATTTACCTTTTTTTAATATAATGCAAATATCTGTTCTTTTTTTCTATATATAAGAATATGAATGTGGGGCCCAATTTATGTTTTCCATTCTAACCACGTTATATATAATAATAATAATAATTGTTGTTGTTGTATATTTAATACAAACTTATAAATGTTTAACATAAGTTGGCAATGGAAATCCTGTTTATTTTTTACTCTAAGGTAACGAAAATCCTGGTGATTGCGCACAAAAGCTTGCGACAATTTAAGGACCAATGTAATAATAACACACTCATTTTTATTTTGAGAAATAACTCGCTAATTTTCTATTTTTCTATATAATATAATGTCCAGCTTCGGTTTAATTTTTGATACTAATTGCTCCGTCTAACCTAATATTATCTTTATTACAAAGCCCAAAAATTCATGTATTTTAAGAAAGGGCAAATGGGCTATGATTTCTTATAACAAGTGAAATGGGCAGAATTTACGCTACGCTGTTTGTTCACCCAACCCAGCAAATTGAATGTAAATTCTCAAAAACATGAGTTAAATATGAGCCACATATTTGCAGGGTGACATGTAGGCCAATAGGTCGAAGCCTATGGTAGGCATTGTCAACTTAGTCAACAAATCATTCTGACATCCACAGCCATTGGATATCCAATGGCCGGCATGCATCTTCAATCTCATTTTCTTCCTCCAACTGACAGCCAGGACCCACCAGCAAGGATCGTGACATGTGGGCCATTAGGTCGCCTACGGAATTGAAAGTGCAAGTTATCGACTAGAGGGGGGTGAATAGGCGATTTTTATGAAAGTATTCAAAACATGATATCTTTTGAAGACAAACAAATAAAATGAACCTATATGATAAGCAGCGGAAGATAAACGATTCCAGGCACACAATAGTCAAGTAAGCATCAGAGATAATACAAAGACTTGATAGCTAAATAACATGGATCAAGATGGAAAATATACATGAAGCTAAACAGGGGACAGTCTTCACACAGTAAAGTCAAACAGATTAGACAAACAAGCAACGGCTTCACGAAGACAGACTGGAATGTAAATGAGTTGGAAGATAGAACCGGTAGCTTGCAGACGAAGGGAATTTGGTAGACCAGTTCCAGCTGCTGTGACAACTGTACGTCTGGTTAGGGAGGCTGAGATTGAACTCTGAAGACCGCGTCTTCACCTTATTCCCCTTGAGCTAAGGACACCCAGTCCTCGCCCAATCACTCTGGTAAGTCTTCAAGGTAGAATTCTGATGTCTAGTACACAACCTTCTTCTTGTAGACGTTGTTGGGCCTCCAAGTGCAGAAGTTTGTAGGACAGTAGAAAATTTCCCTCAAGTGGATGACCTAAGGTTTATCAATCCGTGGGAGGCATAGGATGAAGATAGTCTCTCTCAAACAACTCTGCAACCAAATAACAAAGAGTCTCTTGTGTCCTGGACACACCCAATACAATGGTAAATTGTATAGGTGCACTAGTTCGGGAAAGAGATGGTGATACAAGTGCAATATGTATGGTAGATATAGGTTTTTGTAATCTGAACAAATAAAAACAGCAAGGTAACTAATGATAAAAGTGAGCATAAATGGTAGCGCAATGCTAGGAAACAAGGCCTAGGGCTCATACTTTCACTAGTGCAAGTTCTCTCAACAATAATAACATAACTGGATCATATAACTATCACTCAACATGCAACAAAGATTCACTCCAAATTCAATAATAGCGGAGAACAAACGAAGAGATTATGGTAGGGTACGAAACCACCTCAAAGTTATTCTTTCTGATCTATCTATTCAAGAGTCCGTAGTAAAATAACACGAGGCTATTCTTTCCGTTCAATATATCACAGAGTTCGTACTAGAATAACACCTTAAGACACAAATCAATCAAAACCCTAATGTCACCTAGATACTCCATTGTCACTTCAAGTATCCGTGGGGATGATTATACGATATGCATCGCACAATCTCAGATTCATCTATTCAACCAACACAAAGTACTTCAAAGAGTGACCCAAAGTTTCTACCGGAGAGTCAAGACAAAAACATGTGCCAACCCCTATGCATAGATTCCCAAGGTCACGGAACCCACAAGTTGATCACCAAAACATACATCAAGTGAATCAATAGAATACCCCATTGTCACCACGGGTATCCCACGCAAGACATACATGAAGTGTTCTCAAATCCTTAAAGACTCAATCCGATAAGATAACTTCAAAGGGAAAACTCAATTCGTCACAAGAGAGTAGAGGGGGAGAAACATCATAAGATCCAACTATAGTAGCAAAGCTTGCTATACATCAAGATCGTGCCATCTCAAGAACACGAGAGAGAGAGAGGGGTCAAACACATAGCTACTGGTACGTACCCTCAGCCCCGAGGGTGAACTACTCCCCCTCGTCATGGAGAGCACCGGGATTATGAAGATGGCCACCGGAGAGGGATTCCCCCCTGCGGCCGGGTGCCAGAATGGGTCTAGATTGGTTTTCGGTGGCAACAGAGGCTTTCGATGGTGGAACTCCCGATCTAGGTTACTTTCTGGAGGTTTCAGTATTTATAGGAATTTTTGGCATAGGTCTCACGTCAGGGGGGTCTCCGGGCTCTCCACGAGATAGGGGGGCGCTCCCACTTGGGGTGGGCGTGCCCCCCACCCTCGTGGGAAGCCCGTGACTCTCTTGGCCCAACTCTTTTAGTTCGGGGGCTTCTTTTGGTCCAGAAAAAATCATCAAAAATTGGCTCGTCAATTGGACTCCGTTTGATATTCCTTTTCTGTAAAACTCAAAAACAAGGAAAAACATAAACTGGCACTTGGCTCTAGGTTAATAGTTTAGTCCCAAAAATCATATAAAAGTGTATATAAAAGCCCATAAAACATCCAAGAAGGATAATATAATAGCATGGAACAATCAAAAATTATAGATACGTTGGAGATGTATCAAGCATCCCCAAGCTTAATTCCTGCTCGTCCTCGAGTAGGTAAATAATAAAAACAGAATTTTTGATGTGGAATGCTACCTAACATAATTCTCAATGTAATTTTCCTTATTGTGGCATGAATGTTCAGATCCGAAAGATTCAAGACAAAAGTTTATATTGACATAAGAATAATAATACTTCAAGCATACTAACAAAGCAACCGTGTCTTCTCAAAATAACATGGCCAAAGAAAGTTATCCCTACAAAATCATATAGTCTGGCTATGCTCCCTCTTCGTCACAAAAAATATTCATATCATGCACAACCCCGGTTTCAGCCAAGCAATTGTTTCATACTCAAATTTTTTCAAACCTTTCAACTTTCACGCAATACATGAGCATGAGCCATGGATATAGCACTATAGATGGAATAGAGTGGTGGTTGTGGAGAACACAAAAAGGAGGAAGATAGTTTCAGATCGACTAGGCGTATCAATGGGCTATGTAGATGCCCATCAATAGATATCAATGTGAGTGAGTAGGGATTGCCATGCAACGGATGCACTAGAGCTATAAGTGTATGAAAGCTCAACAAAAGAAACTAAGTGGGTGTGCATCCAACTTGCTTCCTCATGAAGACCTAGGGCATTTGAGGAAGCCCATCGTTGGAATATAAAAGCCAAGTTCTATAATGAAAATTCCCACTAGTATATGATAGCGACAAGACAAGAGACTCTCTGTCATGAAGATCATGGTGCTACTTTGAAGCACAAGTGTGGAAAAGGGTAGTAGCATTGTCCCTTCTCTCTTTTCTCTCTTTTTTTGGAGGGGCTTTCCTCTATTTTTTTAGCCCCTCTCTATTTTTTTAGGGCCATCTCTCTTTTTCGCCTTTATCTTTTTTTTCCTCACATGGGACAATGCTCTAATAATGAAAATCATCACACTTTTATTTACTTACAACTCGAAGATTACAACTCGAAGCTAGAACAAGATATGACTGTTGGGGAACGTAGTATTTTAAAATTTTCCTACGATCACGCAAGATCTATCTACTAGATGCATATCAACGAGAGGGGAGAGTCTGTCTACGTACCCTCATAGACCGGGAGCGGAAGCGTCAAGTGACGCGGTTGATGTAGTCGAACTTCTTCGCGATCCAACCGATCAAGCACCGAACGTACGGCACCTCCACATTCAGCACACGTTCAGCTTGATGACGTCCCACGAGCTCTTGATCAAGTTGAGCTTCACGCGAGAGTTTCGTCAGCACGACGGCGTGGTGACGGATATGATGTATCTACCGGCGCAGGGCTTCGCCTAAGCACTGCAACGGTATGACCGAGGTGTGTTTCTGTGGAGGGGGGCACCGCACACGGCTAAAAACAATTCAACTTGTGTGTCCTAGGGTGGCCCCTGCCCCCGTATATAAAGGAGCAAGGGGAGGGGCCGGCCAGCCCTTCTATGGCGCGCCAGGGAGGCAATCCTACTAGCAATATGATTGCAATCCTATTCCTAGTAGGAGTCCACCAAGAAGGAAGAGAGGGAAAGGAAGGAGAGGGAGAGATGGCGCCCCCCCATCCTAGTCCAACTAGGATTCCCTAGTGGGGCACCGACCAGCCTCTATGGGTTGCCTCTCTTCTTTCCTTAAGGCCCACTATGGACCATCCCCCCTCGTGGGGGGTTCCGGTAACCCCCTCCGACAATCCGGTTAAATCCGAAACTTTTCCGGAACACTTCCGGTGTCCGAATATAGTCGTCCAATATATCAATCTTTATGTCTCAGACATTCCGAGACTCCTCGTCATGTCCGTGATCTCATCCGGGACTCCGAACTACCTTCGGTACATCAAAACCCATAAACTCATAATACCGATCGTCATCAAACGTTAAGCGTGCAGACCCTACGGGTTCGAGAACTATGTAGACATGACCGAGACTCATCTCCAGTCAATAACCAATAGCGGAACCTGGATGCTCATATTGGCTCCTACATATTCTACGAAGATCTTTATCGGTCAAACCGCATAACAACATACGTTGTTCCTTTTGTCATCGGTATGTTATTTGCCCGAGATTCGATCGTCGGTATCTCTATACCTAGTTCAATCTCGTTACCGGCAAGTCTCTTTACTCGTTCCGTAATACATCATCTCATGACTAACTCATTAGTCATTTGCTTGCAAGGCTTATTATGATGTGCATTATCGAGAGGGCCCAGAGATACCTCTCCGACACTCGGAATGACAAATCCTAGTCTTGATCTATGCCAACACCACGAATACTTTCGGAGACACCTGTAGAGCATCTTTATGATCACCCAGTTACGTTGTGACGTTTGATAGCACACAAGGTGTTCCTACGGTATTCGGGAGTTGCATAATCTCATAGTCATAGGAACATGTATTAGTCAAGAAGAAAGCAATAGCAGTAAAACTAAATGATCATAGTGCTAAGCTAACGGATGGGTCTAGTCCATCACATCATTCTCCTAATGATGCGATCCCGTTGATCAAATGACAACTCATGTCTATGGCTAGGAAACATAACCATCTTTGACTGAGCTAGTCTAGTAGAGGCATACTAGGGACACTCTGTTTTGTCTATGTATTCACACGTGTACTAAGTTTCCGGTTAATACAATTCTAGCATGAATAATAAACAGTTATCATGATATAAGGAAATATAAATAACAACTTTATTATTGCCTCTTGGGCATATTTCCTTCAGTCTCCCACTTGCACTAGAGTCAATAATCTAGCTCACATCGCCATGTGATTTAATACCGATAGTTCACATCATTATGTGAATAACACCCATAGTTCACATCGCCATGTGACCAACACCCAAAGGGTTTACTAGAGTCAATAATCTAGTTCACATCGCTATGTGATTAATACCCAAGAGTAATAAGGTGTGATCATGTTTTCCTTGTGAGAGAAGTTTAGTCAACGGGTCTGTCACATTCATATCCGTATGTATTTCACCAATTTCTATGTCTACAATGCTCTGCATGGAGCTACTCTAGCTAATTGCTCCCACTTTCAATACGCATCTAGATTGATACTTAGAGTCATCTGGATTTAGTGTTAAAGCTTGCATCGACGTAACCCTTTACGACGAACTCTTTATCACCTCCATAATCGAGAAACATTTCCTTAGTCATCCAGTTACTAAGGATAATTTTGACCGCTATCCAGTGATCTACTCCTGGATCACTATTGTACCTTCCTGTCAAACTCATGGCAAGGTACAAAACATATTTGGTACACAGCATGGCATACTTTATAGAGCCTATGGCTGAGGCATAGGGAATGACTTTCATTCTCTCTATATTTTTCAGCCGTGGTCTGGCTTTGAGTCTTACTCAACTTCACACCTTACAAGTCAGGCAAGAATTCCTTCTTTGACTGATCCATTTTGAACTACTTCAAAATCTTATCAAGGTATGTACTCATCGAAAGTCTTATCAAGCGTCTTGATCTATCTCTATAGATCTTGATGCCCAATATGTAAGCAGCTTCACCAAGGTCTTTCTTTGAAAAACTCCTTTCAAACACTCCTTTATGCTTTCTAGAAAATTCTACATCATTTCCGATCGACAATATGTCATTCACATATACTTATCAGAAAGGTTGTAGTGCTCCCACTCACTTTCTTGTAAATACAGGCTTCACCGCAAGTCTGTATAAATCTATATGCTTTGATCAACTTATCAAAGCGTATATTCCAACTCCGAGATGCTTGCACCAGTCCATAGATGGATCGCTGGAGCTTGCACAATTTGCTAACACCTTTAGGATTGACAAAACCTTCTGGTTGCATCATATACAACTCTTCTTTGAGTATCCATTGAGGAATGCAGTTTTGACATCCATTTGCCAGATTTCATAATCATAAAATGCGGCAATTGCTAACATGATTCGGACAGACTTAAGCATCGCTACGGGTGAGAAAGTCTCATCGTAGTCAACTCCTTGAACTTGTCGAAACCCTTTCGCAACAAGTCGAGCTTTGTAAACAGTAACATTACCGTCTGCGTCGGTCTTCCTCTTAAAGATCCATTTATTTTCGATGGCTTGCCGATCATCGGGCAAGTCAACCAAAGTCCACACTTTGTTCTCATACATGGATCCCATCTCAGATTTCATGGCCTCAAGCCATTTTGCGGAATTTGGGCTGATCATCGCTTCCTCATAGTTCGTAGGTTCATCATGGTCTAGTAACATGACTTCCAAAACTGGGTTGCCGTACCACTCTGGTGCGGAACGTACTCTGGTTGATCTACGACGTTCAGCAGAAACTTGATCTGAAGTTTCATGATCATCGTCATTAGCTTCCTCACTGATTGGTGTAGAAATCACTAGAACAATATTCTGTGATGTACTACTTTCCAATTCAGGAGAAGGTACAATTACCTCATCAAGTTCTACTTTCCTCCCACTCACTTCTTTCGAGAGAAAAATCCTTCTCTAGAAAGGATCCATTCTTAGCAACGAATATCTTGCCTTCGGATCTGTGATAGAAGGTGTACCCAACAGTCTCTTTTGGGTATCCTATGAAGACACATTTCTCCGATTTGGGTTCGAGGTTATCAGGTTGAAGCTTTTTCACATAAGCATTGCAGCCCCAAACTTTAAGAAATGACAACTTTGGTTTCTTAGCAAACCATAGTTCATAAGGTGTTGTCTCAACGGATTTAGATGGTGCCCTATTTAACGTGAATGCAGCTGTCTCTAAAGCATAACCCCAAAACGATAGTGGTAGATCGGTAAGAGACATCATAGATCACACCATATCCAATAAAGTACGGTTACGACGTTCGGACACACCATTACGCTGTGGTGTTCCGGGTGGCGTGAGTTGTGAAACTATTCCACATTGTTTCAAATGAAGACCAAACTCGTAACTCAAATATTCTCCTCCACGATCAGATCGTAGAAACTTTATTTTCTTGTTACGATGATTCTCTACTTCACTCTGAAATTCTTTGAACTTTTCAAATGTTTCAGACTTGTGCTTCATTAAGTAGATATACCCATATCTGCTTAAATCATCAGTGAAGGTCAGAAAATAACGATACCCGCCGTGAGCTTCAACACTCATTGGTCTGTATACATCAGTATGTATGATTTCCAACAAGTCAATTGCTCGCTCCATTATTCCGGAGAACTGAGTTTTAGTCATCTTGCCCATGAGGCATGGTTCGCAAGCACCAAGTGATTCATAATCAAGTGATTCCAAAAGTCCATCACTATGGAGTTTCTTCATGCGCTTTACACCATGATGACCTAAACGGCTGTGCCACAAATAAGTTGCACTATCATTATTAACCTTGCATCTTTTGGCTTCAATATTATGAATATGTGTATCACTACGATCGAGATCCAACAAACTATTTTCATTGGGTGTATGACCATCGAAGGTTTTATTCATGTAAACAGAATAACAATTATTCTATGACTTTAAATGAATAACCGTATTGCAACAAATATGATCAAATCATATTCATGCTCAACGCAAATGCCAAATAACATTTATTTAGGTTTTACACTAATCCCGAAAGTATAGGGAGTGTGCGATGATGATCATATCAATCTTGGAACCACTTCCAACAGACATCGTCACTTCACCTTTAACTAGTCTCTGTTCATTCTGCAATTCTCGTTTCGAGTTACTAATTTTAGCAACCGAACCGGTATCAAATACCCAGGTACTACTACGAGCATTAGTAAGGTACACATCAATAACATGTATATCACATATACCTTTGTTCACCTTGCCATCCTTCTTATCCGTCAAATACTTGGGGCAGTTCCGCTTCCAGTGTCCAGTCCCTTTGGAGTAGAAGCACTCAGTTTCAGGCTTGGCTCCAGACTTGGGTTTCTTCGCGGGAGTAGCAAATGTCTTGCTATTCTTCTTGAAGTTCCCCTTCTTTCCCTTGCCCTTTTTCTTGAAACTAGTGGTCTTGTTAACCATCAACACTTGATGCTCCTTTTTGATTTCTACCTCCGCAGCCTTGAGCATAGCGAAGAGCTCGGGAATCGTCTTTTGCATCCCTTGCATATTATAGTTCATCACGAAGCCTTTATAGCTTGGTGGCAGTGATTGAAGAACTCTATCAATAACACTATCCTCGTCAACTTTGCAACCAAGTTGAGTCATATGATTGTAGTACCCAGACATTCTGAGCAAGTGTTCATTGATAGAACTATTCTCCTCCATCTTGCAGCTGTAGAACTTATTGGAAATCTCATATTTCTCAATCCGGGCATTTGCTTGAAATATTAACTTCAACTCTTGGAACATCTCATATGGTCCATCACATTCAAAACGTTTTTGAAGTCCCGGTTCTAAGCCGTAAAGCATGGTGCACTTAAACTATCAAGTAGTCATCATACCGAGCTTTTGTTAAAACGTTCATAACGTCTGCATCTGCTCCTGCAATAGGTCTGTCACCTAGCGGTGCATCAAGGACATAATTCTTCTGTGCAGTAATGAGGATAACCCTCAGATCACGGAACAATTCCGCATCATTGCTACTAACATCTTTCAACTTAGTTTTCTCTAGGAACATATAAAAAATAAATGTGGAGCAACATCGCGAGCTATTGATCTACAACATAGATATGCTAATACTACCAGGACTAAGTTCATGATAAATTAAAGTTCAATTTAATCATATTACATAAGAACTCCCACTTAGATAGACATCCCTCTAGTCATCTAAATGATCATGTGATCCAAATCAACTAAACCATGTCCGATCATCATGTGAGATGGAGTAGTTTTCAATGGTGAACATCTTATGTTGATCATATCTACTATATGATTCACGCTCAACCTTTCGGGCTCCAGTGTTCCGAGGACATAACTGCATATGCTAGACTCGTCAAGTTTAACCCGAGTATTCTACGTGTGCAAAACTGTCTTACACCCGTTGTATTTGAACGTAGAGCTTATCACACCCGATCATCACGTGGTGTCTCGGCACGACGAACTTTCGCAACGGTGCATACTCAGGGAGAACACTTATACCTTGGAATTTTGTAAGGGATCATCTAATAATGCTACCGTCGTACTAAGAAAAATAAGAAGCATAATAAGATAAACATCACATGCAAATCAAAATATGTGACATGATATGGCCATCATCATCTTGTGCTTTTGATCTCCATCTCCAAAGCACCATCATGATCACCTTCGTCACCGGCGCGACACCTTGATCTCCATCGTAGCATCATTGTTGTCTCGCCAACTATTGCTTCTACGACTATCGCTACCGCTTAGTGATAAAGTAAAGCAATTACATGGCGATTGCATTTCATACAATAAAGCGACAACCATATGGCTCCTGCCAGTTGCCGATAACTTTACAAAACATGATCATCTCATACAAAACCGTATATCTCATCATGTCTTGACCATATCACATCACAACATGCCCTGCAAAAACAAGTTAGACTTCCTCTACTTTGTTGTTGCAAGTTTTACATGGCTGCTACGGGCTTAGCAAGAACCATTCTTACCTACGCATACAAAAACCACAACGATGTTTCGTCAAGTATGTGATGTTTTAACCTTCACAAGGACCAGGCGTAGCCACACTTGATTCAGATAAAGTGAGAGAGACAGACACCCGTCAGTCACCTTTAAGCAACGAGTGCTCATAACGATGAAACCAGTCTCGCGTAAGCGTACGCGTAATGTCGGTCCGGGCGGCTTCATCTCACAATACCGCCGAAGCAAAGTATGACATGCTGGTAAGCAGTATGACTAGTATCGACCACAACTCATTGTGTTCTACTCGTGCATATCATCTACGCATAGACCTGGCTCATGATGCCACTGTTGGGGAATGTAGTATTTTAAAAATTTCCTACGATCACGCAAGATCTATCTACTAGATGCATAGCAACGAGAGGGGAGAGTGTGTCTACGTACCCTCGTAGACCGGGAGCGGAAGCGTCAAGTGACGCGGTTGATGTAGTCGAACTTCTTCGTGATCCAACCGATCAAGCACCGAACGTACGGCACCTTCGCGTTCAGCACACGTTCAACTTGATGACGTCCCACAAGCTCTTGATCCAGTTGAGCTTCACGGGAGAGTTTCGTCAGCACGACGGCGTGGTGACGGATATGATGTATCTACCGGCGCACGGCTTCGCCTAAGCAATGCAACGGTATGACCGAGGTGTGTTTCTGTGGAGGGAGGGCACCGCACACGGCTAAAAACAATTCAACTTGTGTGTCCTAGGGTGCCCCCCTGCCCCCGTATATAAAGGAGCAAGGGGAGGGGCCGGCCAGCCCTTCTATGGCGCGCCAGGGAGGCAATCCTACTAGGAATAGGATTGCAATCCTATTCCTAGTAGGAGTCCACCAAGAAGGAAGAGAGGGAAAGGAAGGAGAGGGAGAGGTGGCGCCCCCCCCATCCTAGTCCAACTAGGATTCCCTGGTGGGGCGCCGGCCATCCTCTATGGGCTGCCTCTCTTCTTTCCTTAAGGCCCACTATGGACCATCCCCCCTCGTGGGGGTTTCGGTAACCCCCTCCGGCAATCCGGTTAAATCCGAAACTTTTCCGGAACACTTCCGGTGTCCGAATATAGTCGTCCAATATATCAATCTTTATGTCTCGGACATTCTGAGACTCCTCATCATGTCCGTGATCTCATCCGGGACTCCGAACTACCTTCGTTACATCAAAACCCATAAACTCATAATACCGATCGTCATCAAACGTTATGCGTGCGGACCCTATGGGTTCGAGAACTATGTAGACATGACCGAGACTCATCTCCGGTCAACAACCAATAGCGGAACCTGTATGCTCATATTGGCTCCTACATATTCTACGAAGATCTTTATCGGTCAAACCGCATAACAACATACGTTGTTCCTTTTGTCATCGGTATGTTACTTGCGCGAGATTCGATCGTCGGTATCTCTATACCTAGTTCAATCTCGTTACCGGCAAGTCTCTTTACTCGTTCCGTAATACATCATCTCGTGACTAACTCATTCGTCATTTGCTTGCAAGGCTTATTATGATGTGCATTACCGAGAGGGCCCAGAGATACCTCTCCGACACTCGGAGTGACAAATCCTAGTCTTGATCTATGCCAACACCACGAATACTTTCGGAGACACATGTAGAGCATCTTTATGATCACCCAGTTACGTTGTGACATTTGATAGCACACAAGGTGTTCCTACGGTATTCGGGAGTTGCATAATCTCATAGTCATAGGAACATGTATAAGTCATGAAGAAAGCAATAGCAGTAAAACTAAACGATCATAGTGCTAAGCTAACGGATGGGTCTAGTCCATCACATCATTCTTCTAATGATGTGATCCCATTGATCAAATGACAACTCATGTCTATGGATAGGAAACATAACCATCTTTGACCAATGAGCTAGTCTAGTAGAGGCATACTAGGGACACTTTGTTTTGTCTATGTATTCACACATGTACTAAGTTTCTGGTTAATACAATTCTAGCATGAATAATAAACATTTATCATGATATAAGGAAATATAAATAACAACTTTATTATTGCCTCTAGGGAATATTTCCTTCAGTGACTCTATGTGAATGCCTCCGGCGGTGTATCGGGATGTGCAATGAATCAAGAGTGACATGTATGAATGAATTGTGATGGTGGATTTGCCACAAATACGATGTCAACTACATGATCGTGCATGGCAATATGACAATATGAAGCGTGTTATATGAACGGAACGGTGGAAGGTTGCATGGCAATATATCTCGGAATGGTTCTGGAAATGCCATGATAGGTAGGTATGGTGGCTGATTTGAGGAAGTTATATGGTGGGTGTATGGTACCAGCGAAAGTTGCGCGGTACAAGAGAGGGTAGCAATGGTGGAAGGGTGAGAGTGCGTATAATTCATGGACTTAACATTAGTCAAAAAGAACTCATATACTTATTGCAAAAATCTACAAGTTATCAAAACAAAAGTATTCAACGCATGCTCCTAGGGAAAGGGTTGGTAGGAGTTAACCATCACGCGATCCCGACCTCCACACAAAGGATGACAATCAATAAATACCTCATGCTCTAACTTCATCACATAGCGGTTCATCATACGTGCATGCTACGGGAATCGCAAACTTTAACACAAGTATTTCTTGAATTCATAATTACCCCACTAGCATAACTCTAATATCACCATCCTCATATCTCAAAAACAATCATCAAGTATCAAACTTCTCATAATATTCAATGCACTTGTATGAAAGTTTTTACTATTCTCATCTTGGATGCCTATCATATTAGGATTAGTTTTATAACCAAAGCACATTACCATGATGTTCTAAATGACTCTCAAAATAGATATAAGTGAATCATGAGAGATCAATAATCTCTACAAAATAAAACCACCTCCGTGCTCTGAAAAGATATAAGTGAAGCACTAGAGCAACCAACAAACTACTCCAAAAGATATAAGTGAAGATCATTGAGTAGTTGAATAATTATGTAACTATGTGAAGACTCTCTAACATTTAAGAATTTCAGATCTTATGATATTATTCAAACAGCAAGAAAAACAAAATAAAATAACTTGACGCTCCAAGCAAAACACATATCATGTGGTGAACAAAAATATAGCCTTAAGTAAAGTAACCGATAGATGAAGACTAAAGAGGGGATGCCTTCTCGGGGCATCCCCAAGCTTAGGATCTTGGTTGTCCTTGAATATTACCTTGGGGTGCCTTGGGCATCCCCAAGCTTAGGCTCTTGCCAATCCTTATTACATAGTCCATCGAATCTTTACCCAAAACTTGAAAACTTCACAACACAAAACTCAACAGAAAACTCGTAAGCTCCATTGGTATAAGAAAATAAAACCACCACTTAGGTACTGTTGTGAACTCATTCTAAATTCATATTGGTATAGTATCTACTGTATTCCAACTTCTCTATGGTTCATACTCACCGATACTACTCATAGATTCACCAAAATAAGCAAACAACACATAGAAAACAAAATCTGTCAAAAACAGAACAGTCTATAGTAATCTGTAACTTTCGAATACTTCTGTAACTCAAAAAAAATCTGAAGTAAATTGGTGGACGTGAGTAATTTGTCTATTAATCATCTGCAAAAATAATCAACTTAAAATCACTCTTCTGTAAAAAAAACTGGTAGCTAATCTCGTGAGCGCTAAAGTTTCTGTTTTTTACAGCATGATCACATAAACTTCACCAAAGTCTTCCCAAAGGTTCTACTTGGAACAAACACTAATTAAAACACAAAACCACATCTAAACAGAAGCTAGATGCAATATTTATTCCTAAACATAAGCAAAAACAAAGAACAAAAATAAAAATTGGGTTGCCTCCCAACAAGCGCTATCGTTTAATGCCCCTAGCTAGGCACGATGATTTCAACGATGCTCGCATAAAAGATAAGAATTGAAACAAAAAGAGAGCATCATGAAGAATATAACTAGCACATTTAAGTCTAACCCACTTCCTATGCATAGGGATTTTGTGAGCAAGCAACTTATGGGAACAATAATCAACTAGCATAGGAAAGCAAAACAAGCATAGCTTCAAAACTTTAAGCACATAGAGAGGAAACTTGATATTATTGCAATATGTAGAAGCATACGATCCTCTCTCATAATAATTTTCAGTAGCATCATGAATGAATTCAACCATATAACCAGCACATAAAGCATTCTTTTCATGATCTACTTACATAGAAATTTTACTACTCTCCACATAAGCAAATTTCTTCTCATGAATAATAGTGGGAGCAAACTCAACAAAATAATTATCATGTGAGGCATAATCCAATTGAAAACTAAAATCATCATGACAAGTTTCATGTTTATCATTATTCTTAATAACATACAAGTCATCACAATAATCATCATAGATAGCAACTTTGTTCTCATAATCAATTGGAACCTCTTCCGAAATATTGGATTCATCACTAAATAAAGTCGTGACCTCTCCAAATCCACTTTCATCAATATAATCATCATAAATAGGAGGCATGATTTCATCATAATAAATTTTCTCATTAAAACTTGGGGGACAAAAAATATCATCTTCATCTAACATAGCTTCCCCAAGCTTGTGGCTTTGCATATCATTAGCATCATGGGTACTCAAAGAATTCATACTAACAACATTGCAATCATGATCATCATGCACATATCTTATGCCAAGCATTCTATGTAATTCTTCTTCTAGCACTTGAGCACAGTTTTCCTTCCATCATTTTCATGAAAGAAATTAAAAAGGTGAAGCATAAGAGGTAACCTTAATTCCATTTTTTGTAGTTTTGTTTTATAAACTAAACTAGTGATAAAACAAGAAACTAAAAGATTCGATTGCAAGATCTAAAGATATACCTTCAAGCACTAACCTCCCTGGCAACGGCACCAGAAACGAGCTTGATGTCTACTACGCAACCTTCTTCTTGTAGACGTTGTTAGGCCTCCAAGTACAGAGGTTTGTAGGACAGTAGCAAATTTCCCTCAAGTGGATGACCTAAGGTTTATAAATCCGTGGGAGGCGTAGGATGAAGATAGTCTCTCTCAAACAACCCTGCAACCAAATAACAAAGATTCTCTTGTGTCCCCAACACACCCAATACAATGGTAAATTGTATAGGTGCAATAGTTCGGCGAAGAGATGGTGATACAAGTGCAATATGGATGGTAGATATAGGTTTTTTTAATCTGAAAATATAATAACAACAAGGTAACTAATGATAAAAGTGAGCATAAACGGTAGTGCAATGCTAGGAAACAAGGCCTAGGGTTCCTACTTTCACTAGTGCAAGTTTCTCAACAATAATAACATAACTGGATCATATAACTATCCCTCAACATGCAACAAAGAGTCACTCCAAAGTCACTAATAGGGGAGAACAAACGAAGAGACTATGGTAGGGTACGAAACCACCTCAAAGTTATTCTTTCTGATCTATCTATTCAAGAGTCCGTAGTAAAATAACACGAGGCTATTCTTTCCGTTCAATCTATCTTAGAGTTCGTACTAGAATAACACCTTAAGACACAAATCAATACAAACCCTAATGTCACCTAGATACTCCATTGTCACCTCAAGTATCCGTGGCCATGATTATACGATATGCATCACACAATCTCAGATTCATCTATTCAACCAACACAAAGTACTTCAAAGAGTGCCCCAAAGTTTCTACCTGAGAGTCAAGACGAAAATGTGTGCCAACCCCTATGCATAGATTCCCATGGTCACGGAACCCGCAAGTTGATCACCAAAACATACATCAAGTGAATCAATAGAATACCCCATTGTCACCATGGGTATCCCACGCAAGACATACATCAAGTATTCTCAAATCCTTAAAGACTCAATCCGATAAGATAACTTCAAAGGGAAAACTCAATTCATCACAAGAGAGTAGAGGGGGAGAAACATCATAAGATCCAACTATAGTAGAAAAGCTCGCAATACATCAAGATCGTTCCATCTCAAGAACACGAGAGAGAGAGAGAGAGAGAGAGAGATCAAACACATAGCTACTGGTACATACCCTCGGCCCCGAGGGTGAACTACTCCCCCCTCATCATGGAGAGCACCCGGATGATGAAGATGGCCACCGCAGAGGGATTCCCCCCTCCGGCAGGGTGCCAGAACGGGTCTAGATTGGTTTTCAGTGGCAACAGAGGCTTTCGACGGCGGAAATCCCGATCTAGGTTACTTTTAGGAGGTTTCAGTATTTATAATAATTTTCGGCGTAGGTCTCACGTCAGGGGGGTCTCTGGGCTGTCCACGAGATAGGGGGCACTCCCACTCGGGGTGGGCGCGCCCTCCACCCTCGTGGGCAGCCCGTGACTCTCTTGGCCCAACTCTTTTACTTCGGGCGCTTCTTTTGGTCCCGAAAAAATCATCAATAATTGGCTCGTCAATTGGACTCCGTTTGATATTCCTTTTCTGTAAAACTCAAAAACAAGGAAAAAAATAAAAAATGGCATTGGGCTCTAGGTTAATAGGTTAGTCCCAAAAATCATATAAAAGTGCATATAAAAGCCCATAAAACATCCTAGAAGGATAATATAATAGCTTGGAACAATCAAAACTTATAGATACGTTGGAGATGTATCAACTTCCGAACCTTCATAGACTTCGTTCGCCGGCGATCCACAATGACTCTTGGATGCTCAGAACGCGACGCCTAACCGGCTGGAGGACGCACAGTCCTCAAGTGTAATGAGTCTTCAGATCACACAGACAGAAAAACTTCAGTAATGCCTAACACTCTTTGGCTTTGGGTGTTTTGGGCTTTGTCCTCGCAATGATCTTTTCTCTCAAAGGCTTCGGAGGTGGGTTTCTCTCAAACGACAAAAGCCGTGCACTAACTCTGAGCAGCCACCAATTTATGGTGTAGGGGGCGGGCTATTTATAGCTAGGAGGCAACCCGATATGATATGTCCGAAATGACCCTTGGTCACTAAGGAACTGACACATGTCCAACGGTCGGATTATGAACACACTCGGCAACTTTGCTTGTGCCCCAAGTAAAGCTGACTTATCCAACTCTGGATAAGATTTGCTCTCATTGTCTTCATTCGAAGACATATGCTTTTGGTTGAGCATCACTTCAGTCAATTGACTATGTTCACTTGGACCCCACTTAACAGTACGGTCGTTCCTATGACTCAAGAAAGAATAAAAAGAACTACGCAAGAAACTATGTCTTCGTATTCTATAGTCTTCAATGAATGTCTTCATAGGTCATTATCTTCACGTGAATGTCTTCACGAGCCACCATTGTCTTCAATGTCTTCACACATTTTTAGGGGTCATCTCTGGAAGGTAAACTAGATCAGTGAGGGACTATTGCATGCGTTATCCTGCAATTCTCACAAACACGTTAGTCCCTCAACCACGTTTGTCGTCAATACTCCAAACCCAACTAGGGGGCGCTAGATTCACTTACAATCTCCCTTTTTTGGTGATTGATGACAAACAGGTTGAAGTTTTCAATGGGGATAAAATATGTGAAACTATAGATAACACGATCATTGACTTCATGAGATTGAGAGGGCTCCCCCTGAAGATGTGCATATAGGAAATTTGCTTTTGAATGCAAAGGCACATGGCAGGTTTTGCTTTGTGGAGATCTCCTTCAATCTTATGAAGACAATCCATCATGCATACAAGGATGTAGTGAAGATAATGATATGCATAATGGAAAATGGGCATCTGTTGAATGACTTCATGCGCATAGGATAGGTATTTAACCAAGCAGAAGAAACAACAGAAAATGTAGCAGACGACCATCAAGTTTAAGTGTTACAACTAAATAGCCAAATGTTTCAAAACAAGAGTTGTAAGAACTTAGCAAAAATAAGGCACCCGACCCATATATGGACCCCCTTGAAGACTATCAACTCATATGCTTCTCCCCCTTTTGTCAGTAAGGACCAAAGAGGTTTGAAGACATACGAGCAACAACAGTTGCAGCTGAAGATGAAAACTCGGAATCTTCAATGGAGGGAGTTGGACGCCAAGTCGCAGATTGTGGAGTCCTGGAGTCAAACTTGAAGCGCTCGGTGAAGCCATCTGCTTGAAGATCCTCTTCACAGCAGTGCAATGTGAGGCTCTTCCAGGACCGCCGACAGGCTTCATGAGCAACGAAGGAGTTCTTGGTAGCCAAGTTGCGAATGTGATTCACATCGGTGAGAAGACTTTACATCTACCGCTTCAACCACTCATGGTGCTTATCCTGCTTCTGGTGAAGTGAAACTAGAAGCTCTCGGTCATTGAGGACACGGGGATGCTTCTTAGGCCTTTGAGCAATGGTGCTAGCAGTGGCATCAGTGTTGGCACGATGCGGTAGGCGCAGATTTCCAGCCAGAGGATAAGTAGTGACATTTGCATTAGGCACATAAACACCTTCAACATGATGTGTGAAGCTTTGGTGATCAGCATTGAGCAGTTGAAGTGGTTGCTTGGCAGGCTCAGGATAGATGGCTTCATAAGACATATCAACCTCACGCAAAAAGACAACATGATTGCCAGAGGCTTGATAGTTGATAGTTGAGTGAAGCTTAATGAGCCGCATTATCCAGGGAGCATAGAACTTGAGGCCAAACAGATCAATACCAGACGCAGCTAGTTGACGAACAAAGAAGTCATGTGTATTGAATAAGATGCCATTGAAAATGTAAAATACCACAGTCTTCATGGCACCTTCCAGTTTGGCTTCAGACGAGTGTCCCTTAATAGGCCAGAGAGTACGCCTCAGAATATGATATATGGTGCGAGGCAGATAATCGAGGTCCTTGACAAAGAATTCCTTTGGATAATCAGCTTCCAGGGGCAATGACTTCATCATGCTGAGCACTTCACTCATGTTGGGCTCAGCCTTTTTGAAGATGCTTTCTAGCTCCTTTTGATGAAGAGAGCAACCTGGTTCTTACAACTCACCAGGAGTGGGCAGGGAAGTAAGCTCAAGAAGATTCTGAGCTTTGGCTTCATGATGAATATCACATGTCATCCACTCAAGGACCCATGTCTTCGGATCCATGTTGTATCCTTTAATATGAAGAGTAGCATAGAATTGTAGGAGAAGCTCTTCGTTCCAGTGTTCCTTTGCAGTGACGAATGGAAGCAATCCAACATCTCGGAAGCAGTCAAGGGCTTCTTCAAGGCATGGTAATCCAGCAATGGCATCACAATCAAGACGTTGGTGAGGAAAGATCTGGTCCTAATTGTACATAATGCAAGAGTAATAGCTTCATTGCTGAAAGCTCCAGAACCTAACACAAGAGATCCTTGGCTTCTTGTATGGGTTCTTGTGAGAGTCAAAGAAGGTGTTGTTCTCTCTAAAGCTGTGCACACTGAATGAGCCTTGTGTTGTTGCAGTTCTTGCAAGCCTAGGCAACCTGGGCTTGGGCTTGTGCGTCCGAGGCCTCCGCTCCACATGATATTCATATTGTGGGCATGGGGCAGCAGGAGGCGTTAGTATTGGCCATCTAACAGTTACAAGCTCATCTGCTTGATTGAAGGCTTGGGCCATGGTGTGAGGCACAGGGGAAGGAACAATCACTTCAGGGGCAGCTATGACTTCACGCTGCACATTATCTTCAGCCATGACAGTGTCATTGGCTTCAGTATTCATTGGAGGGGCAGCCACATTTGCTTCACCTTCAGTGGCTTCAAGGAGAGGGAACTCATGCACAACAGAATCTTGGGGAGTGGGTTCTTGCATGACGGACACTTCTGCTTCTTGTTCAACAGGTTCTTGTGGAGGGGAGTGACTTCACGGGTTTCTTCCTTTTCTTCATCGGCTGATGCAGCCGGAATATCTTCAGTCGCCTTGGCTTTAGATTCAGGAGCAAACGATGAAGGAATGGCATCAGGAAACACTTGACGTGCCACTAGGCTTGAGTTTTGTACTTCATCTTCACGAATGCTGGACATGGAGGTTGGAGGCTTGAGACCTTTGCGAAGCCTTCGAAACTTGGGCGACGCTATTGGTGAAGCATTTGTCTGCTCCATGTCTTCTTCAGGTGTTTCTGTGCAGGTCTCGAGTACCGGAGTGGTAACAAGAGACATTAGAGTGCGAGGAATGACTTCATGTAAGGGGGTGTTCGGTGGTTGCTCTTCCCAAACTTCATCTTGAGCAATTGGCGTCATGGGATGACCAATGCTTATGAGCTCACTGCTTGTTTGAGCATGTGATTGAACAAGTTGGGGTTCAAGCTGAGGAAGGACTTCATCACCAACATTGTCATCATGACCAATGTCTTCAGCTACAGGAGAGTTAGCAGCTGGAATCTCTTCAGTCTGATGAGCCTCTGTGGTAGCAGGCTCATGGATAACAAGACGATGCTCACGGTTGGAGGAGGCAGGCAGGGCAACAGAAATGGCTTCAACAACCAGCGGTTCTGTGGAGGAGTTGCGAGGCTTATGTGAAGCCTTTGAAGCTTTTGTCTTCTGCTTTTTCATGGAAGGATCAACATCAGGAGGATCAAGGTGCTTGTGTTTGTTAGCTTTAGCTTCAGCCTGCCTGGTCTTCTTTCGATCAGAAGCTGCTGATGGGACCTTTGGCTTCGAGCCAGTCATGCTGACAGGGAAGACAATGCTGGTTCTTTCCTGCCTTGGAGATTCAGTGTCTTCAACAGCAGGCTTCTTCTTCTTCTTTAGATTCTTGGCGGCCAGCTTGGGGTCAATGGCTGGACGGCCAAGAGCTTTCCTCTTCACAGCTTCATTATGGTCTTGGACGCATTTCTCAGCATAGTGCTTGAGACGTTCCTTGGAGCCCCTTGCAACTTCACGGCGCTTAGCAAATTCAGCCTTGAGATCTGTCATCATGGTCTTGAAGTTTTGAACTTCTTGTGCACTGAGGCTTGCCATATGCTTCTTGAATAGAGGCTTCTCATGATCAATTGTGTTCTTTTGCTCGATAATCTTATGTGCAACAGTCAGTTCTTGAGCAATATATTCTTGAAAGGTCACATTGATATCAATGGGAAGTTGAAGATCATCAAGTGAAAGAGATGTATCCTCAAACCATTCATCGATGAAGTTATTGATGATATCAGCGTCAAAGAGAGGCAAATCATTGAAGATTTCTGTCTGTTGCTTGCTCTTGATTAGCATTTCAAGGGCATCATCAGCAAGATCTTCATCACATGACAGATCTATGATGTCATCATCATTGTGCAGTATACTGCCTGGAGTGAGTCCTTGACCAAATGGCTTCACTAGTTGCTTAGACCGCTGAGAGATGCGAGACTGATCCTCAGACTACACACTGGATTCAGGATCTATAGTTTTCAAGGGCTTCACACTTGAAGATTTTGGGGCAGCAGCAGATTTAGAAGCCTTTGACTCTTCTTGGGCTTCACAGACTCAGGAACAGCTTCAGGTTCCATGTCTTCAGCAACATCTTCCACAGTCGCCCTTTGAGCAGCCATGTGGGATAGCAATCCATCAAGGCCATTGTAGGGGCCAGCGCGATTTTCATTGGCTTCGCATGTTCCATCAGACCGGGGCTGAGATGGGCCAAGATTGAAGTTAATGCCAAATTCCTTCCTGTTCTGAGCTGTAGAGTTCTTGGCAAATTTGTAGTTTTCTTCAAATAATTCATCATCACGACACCATCGAAGACTAGATGGGTCAGCATTTGAAGGCATTTGTCCTCTGACTATGCACGGATAAAAGTTCTTGGCAATAGCTTCAGACATAGTCTTGGGTTGAAGCTTCTTGTAGACGATATCACCTCATGGAGGGCGAATGGCGTTCTTGGTAGCATACTCAAGAGTCACAAATCTGTACATCAACCATTGTTCTGCCCAATATCTTCGTATCCATTGGATTCGAGATTTGCGTTCTCCATAGGTCTCTTCCGGGTCAGACTTGTACATGGCGAATAGATCTGGGGGAAGATCTTTGGCAGTGTCGGTATGTCTCTGTGTGCCACCTTTCTTGGATTCAGAAAGAAGGGCTTCATAAAGCAGTTTGTCTTCCGATGACTAGTCAGACATGAACTGGCTTTAGGAGATTCAATGTGATGATGTAAGAATTCTGCAAATGTATGCAGACTATGAGAACCAAGGGATTCTCCCACGGACATGTACCTGTGACAGCATGAGAGAGGCGAGGGAAGGGGAAGAGGTCATATGCATTCTCAGAAGATTTTGGAGATAAATACAGTTTGAAGACATTTACCTCATAGTGCGAAGACATTCACTTATATGGAGTGAGTTGGTTCCAGATTTGTACGAATCCAAGAATATGCACAAGTGAGGAATCTAACTAGTAGTGAGGCATAAGTGAATATTCTTGCATGATATGACAGAAGGATACAAAAAGAAATAGCTCTCAGATGTACAGAAACCACTTGTGGTGAAGTTGCATGATTTCAATGGATCAAAATGATGGTAAAAAGATAGATCTATTTACCGAACTGAAGAATTGCTAGACCGGAAGAGATGGATGCCGAGCAGATCAATCTTCCGTTCCCTAACTTGGCGGCGGAAGACACCTACGGCGGCGTCGAAGAGACGAGGTCCATGGCCGGCGGGAAGAGAGCGTCGAAGAAGTCGCGACAGCTAAGCGCTTCGTCTCTCGCGTCGACTGGAGCTAGTGGTACCGCTAGGGTTTAGCGAGATGGCAAGAGGTGGGAGAAGAAATTATGACCGCGAGGGTGGACTATTTATAAGGAGAGATGGCGGCGCAGTGAAATTACGCAGGTGCCCCTAGCGGTTCACATCTGAACGACACGTGGCTAGCATGCAACTTATGGAGAGTTGAGCCACGATCCCACGCACGCCTGGTTTGTCGGATGGACATTTCGGTTTATCCAGTTTTTGGGCAAAAAGATACGACATTGAAAACAGATTTAATTGAGTGTCTATATATCTTGAGCTAACAAGGACACAATGAAGACATTCAACAAGTGTCGGCAGAATGCATATGAAGAGATAGAGAGAGTTGGAGAGATTAAGCATGGAGAGAGTTAGGGTCCGATCACATTCACTTAGATCAAAAAGTTCGAAGACATAGCTATAAGTGAATGTTGTAGAGGACAGAACACCTATATATCAGAGAAACCAAACAAATCAACATTGAGAAGATGAGTCTTGAAGACAAACTATGTTGAAGACAAACCAAGTAAGAAGATAATGCAGTCATGACGCCAAATGAAAACTTCAAGAAAGCTTGGTGGTGGCGTTACCTACCGTATAGGAAGTAATAGACCAGGACAGCGCACAATTATCATGGCGCTCCAGAGTCAAATTCCACATTAATGTATTCACACTTAGAGTGTAAGTCTTCATGAGTTGAAGACATACGTTACTTCGTGTGTTGCACATCTAAGTCATCAAAATGCATATGTGTTAGGATGTGTGTCCAATCACATGACATTTGTGGATTCTAGGATATTTAGCTCACACCGTAGCTTACAAAACCTTTTCTCATCCAAGGGCTTAGTGAAGATATCTGCCAGTTGCTCTTCGGTGTTGACATGTATGATTTCAATGTCCTTCTTGATCACATGATCCCTGAGAAAGTGCCGACGAATCTCAATGTGCTTTGTCTTCGAGTGCTGAGCGGGATTGTGAGCAATCTTGATGGCACTCTCGTTATCACAGAAGAGAGGCACCTTCACCATGTTGATGCCATAGTCCTTAATAGTTTGCTTCATTCAGAGAAGCTGAGCGCAACAAGATCCAGCAGCAATGTATTCAGCTTTAGCGGTGGAGAGAGACACCGAGTTCTGCTTCTTTGAAAACCAACAGACAAGAGATCGTCCAAGAAAGTGACATGTGCCTGATGTGGACTTGCGATCAACCTTGTCACCAGCATAGTCAGCATCAGAGAATCCAACAAGATCAAATATAGATCCCTTGAGATACCATAATCCTAGTGTTGGGGTGTGAGCCAAGTATCAAAGAATTCGCTTCACAACGAGGTGATGCGATTCCTTTGGTGCCGCTTGGAATCGGGCACACATGCAAACGCTAAGCATTATATCAGGCCTAGATGCACATAAGTAGAGTAAAGAACCAATCATCAAGCGGTATACCTTTTGATCGAACTCTATACCATTGTCGCCGGAGCCCAATTGACCTTTGGTTGGCATTGGCGTCGTGTACCCTTTGCAATCTTGCATTCCAAACTTCTTTAGGCAATCTTTGAGGTATTTCTCTTGAGATATGAAGATGCCATTCTTCTGTTGACGAATTTGGAGACCAAGGAAGAACTTTAGCTCACCCATCACGGACATCTGATATTGCTCTTGCATCATGTATCCAAACTCATCACTGTATCGTTTGCCAATGCATCCAAAGATAATGTCATCAACATAGATTTGGCATAAAAACAGTTCTCCATCATATGTCTTCGTGAAGAGTGTGCGATCTAGTGAGCCAGGTTTGAAGCCTTTGCTGTTCAAGAAGTCTTTGAGTGTGTCATACCACGCACGAGGTGCTTGTTTGAGGCCATATAGTGCCTTGTTGAGCTTGTAAACCATGTCAGGACGCTTTCGGTATTCAAAGCCAGGAGGTTGTGCAACATACACCTCTTCTTCAATTTTCCCATTCAGAAAGGCACTCTTTACAACCATTTGATACAGAAATATGTTAGGCTAGCAGCATGCGAATGGCTTCAAGCCTAGCTACAGGAGCAAAGGTTTCATAGAAGTCAATTCCTTCTACTTGAGTATAACCTTGAGCAACGAGACGAGCCTTGTTTCTGACAACTTGACCATGCTCATCTTGTTTGTTGCAATAGATCCATTTGGTGCCAATGATGTTATGCTTCAATGGATCAGGACACTTAACAAGCTCCCATACATTATTCAACTCAAACTGTTTAAGCTTTTCTTGCATTGCTTGAATCCATTCGGGTTCCACAAAGGCTTCATCAAGTTTCTTGGGTTCAGATATTGAAACGAATGCAGAGTGACCACAAAAGGTGGCTAGCTGAGTTGCTTTTGAGCGAGTAAGTGGACCAATTGCATTGAGGCTATCAAGAATATTTTCAACTTGGACTTCATTAGCTACCCAAGGATGAAATGGGCGAAGACTTTGCTCATGATGTTGATCATCTTCTTGTTCAGAATTGGCTTCAGGCTGTGCATTGTCTTCAGTATGACTAGGTGGAGAGATAATGATTTCCTATTCAGTTGGTTCCTCGGTGGGTATAATTTCTCATGTACTCATTTCTTTGATAGATTCACTGGGAGAAGCTTCATCTAGCACATTTGACAAGTGCTCTCTTTACGAGCAGTTAGATTCATCGAACCACACATCTACGGTTTCAACCACTTTATAGTGAAAGATATTGAAGACCCGGTAGATGTGTGAATCCTTTCCGTAACCAAGCATAAAACCTTCATGTGCTTTCAGTGCAAATTTGGAAGTGTGATGTGGATCTTTGATCCAGCACTTAGCACCAACGACTTTGAAATAACTAACGTTTGGCTTCTTACCAGTCAGAAGTTCATATGATGTTTTCTTGAAGAACTTCTTAAGATAAACTCTGTTGATTATGTGGCATGCAATATCAGTGGCTTCAGGCCAGAACTTTCTTGGTGTCTTGTATTCATCAAGCATAGTACGTGCCATCTCAATGAGAGTCCGGTTCTTGCGCTCAACGACGCCATTCTGCTGAGGTGTGTATGGAGCGGAGAACTCATGCATGATGCCCAATGTATCAAGATAGGTGTCGAGCCTAGTATTCTTGAACTCAGTTCCATTGTCACTTCCGATGTGCTTGATCTTGATGTCATAGTTGTTCATGGCTCGATTGGCGAATCGTCTGAAGACATCCTGCACTTCAGTCTTATAGAGGATTATTGTAACATCCCAAAATTCTAAATTTTGGAATGTTATAATAAATAGATAGATTTGATTGTTGTTTGATGTGCTGTGTGAAATTGAGTGAAATTTGAAACTTTTGAAAGTTAAATGAGAGGGAATAAAATGACTTTCCCAAAACTTTCACTTTGCTTTTTGATCTTCGAGGGAATTCAAATTCTTTTCAACACAAAACCCTAGAGTGAAAATAATATGACTTCTTCCATTTTATTTAAATGATAAAGGGCTTTGAAAGGATTTTTTTAATTTCACTCTCGAGATATTTCGAATTCAGAAACTTTAAGCAACTCAATGATTTTCCCGAGAGAAGATAAAATGACTTCTTCAAAATATAGCAAATATGAGTTGGAAGTTCTTCTGAAATTTTCTACAACTCAATTTCAAATATTGAGTTATTTGGGTTTTATTCAAATTATTTTTCTCCAAAAATAAATTACATGGAAAATAGGGTAACATGATTCCCTACAGCAGAAAGTTGGAGAAAAATAAATTTGAAGTCATTTCGGTATTTTAGAATGATTTATTATTGGATTTTATTGCAGTAGTAGGACCTTTTGATTTATTAGATTTTGTGGGCATTTTATTTGACAGTAAGAAAATGTCCATCCTGTAGGATTTCTTTTTCTGCAAATTTTGATATATTATACCCCTATATAATATTTTAGGTTATTTCTAGTTTATTCTTTTCTTGCCTGTTAAAAAAAATTCTCTCCCCGAACTGGGCCGGCCCAGCATCCGAGCCAGGTCGCGGCCCAGCAGCTCGCGCGCCTCTCCCTTCCCGCACGGCAGCGCCGCCACCACCGACCTCAACGTCCGTGCCTTGCAAGCCCCGCCACCGCCTCCCTCTTACCCCTCCCGCACGCCTCGCCTCGCCCCTCCCCCCATATAAAGGGCGCCCGCCCGGCCCGCTGCCCCCTCTTCGCATCGCGCCGCCGCCCGCATCTCGCAGCCGCCGCTACACTTACCAGCACCGCCGCCGCCTGCTGCGCCCGTTCCACCGTCGCCGCACTCCGCCAGCGCCGCCGCCCCACACAGCCGCCGCTCGCCGCCCTTCCATTGAGCCGCGCCGCCGCTCGCCTTGCCCGCACGCCGCCGTTGCCGATAGTCGTCGCCGGAGCACGCCACTGCCGCCCGATCTGCCGTCACTGATGGTTTTTCTCTGCTGAACCGCCCAAATCGCGAACTGCTATAATCGACTTAGCCCGCCTGGTTTTTTTCGGTTTTTTTTATAGCTCGGTTTTATTCTTTTAGGTCGGTTTATTATTTAGGTTTTCGTTATTCTATGAGCGTTCATTAGTTAGGGTTCTGTAGTAAACGGTGTTCATTCGTTAGCGTTCCGTAGCGAACGTTCGTTCGATAGGATTTTTCTTTTTATTTTAGTTTTCGGTCAGGGACCTATCTGTGATGATTTTATTTACAGATTAGTCCCTGATTTTCAATCGATCACTACTTTTTACTCGTTAGTCCAAATCCAATGAAACCAACGCTCACGTCTTCGTTATGATCTCCACTATCCAGTAATCCAACTCAAACATGCTTTTTGAAAGTTTTAATTTTGAATTAGATCAGATTTGAATTCAAACTTCATTTTATCATAACTTGAGTTTCGTAACTGCGATTTAGTTGATTCTTTTTGCAAATCGAAGCTCTTGGCCTAAACCTTCTGATAAGGCCAAATTCACATAATTTTGGTACTGTTAGAACTTGTTTTATGTTACAAGAGTGATTTGGTTGATTTTGTTGTTTTCCGAATCGTTCCTCGTTCTTTTTTATCTTTTGAGTGATTGCTTATGTGTGGTTACTATTGCTTGCTTACGATAGACTGACCGGAGTGTGACGAGTAGAGCTACCAAGAGTTTTGAGTGTGAATCATATTCAACAACATTGCAGGCAAGTAACACTTTCATCATACTTTCCAGTTACCCAGTTTTCATTGCATTAGTCAAACCCTCACACATTGCATGAGTAGGAGCTATTAACATGTGGGACTGGGAAGCAGATTGAGGTAGTACCTATTACCTGCATTACATTCAAACCTTTGGGAGTTACTTCTACGTTTGCAAATAGGTTATGCTATGCTCGTAGACGTGGATTGGGTGAGTGTATCCATGACAGATGTGAGTTTGTTAATTAATGGTTCAACTTAAGGTGGCAACTTTAACACACATCTCAGTGGATTGAGGCCTGGGTATTACAGCGATTGCCTATTTTCTTTTGGACCACCACCCAGACTCAAAGGGATCATGAGATTATTCATACTAGAAACTTCCGTGTGCAGCCACATGCCAATATGGGCTCTGGCATAGTTGAGTAAGTTGTGGGAAACCTTTCTGTGATGGGCTAGCAGATGTAGAGGGACTGTAGGTGTACCGGCCTATCTATCCGGTTAAGGGGACCTCTTCGAAAAGACTGTGTCTCGGTCATCCGTTTCTCAAACACCATGCAGTGCGAGAAACCAAACGGAGGCGATCGAGTCTTGTGGGAAAAGTGCACAAACCTCTGCAGAGTGTACAAACTGATCATGATTAGCCGTGTCCTCGGTTATGGACTTCTTGAATATCTAGTACTTGGATATCATGTGAATCTCATCATGTTACTTTAAATTAATAATGTTGGGTTTAATGATGATTATTAATTGGGGCTGAGAGGATGTTTATCTTCTCAACGATGTTTCAACTACCATGATAGTTAATTAAAATCTATTCCTTTGTAGTAGGGAAAAATTGGCTTTACGCAAAAACTTTAACCTTACAGACTCCACCAGCCAAATATGCATGTAGTTGTAGGCTTTGTTCATCATTATCATTACCGTGTGAAATTGCCAGTACATTCAATGTACTGACCCTTTGTGGCTGCAACATCTCATGTTGCAGGATTATCTTACGACGAGTAAGTGATACGTTAGGGTTACGATTTCTACACTCAACTTTGTCGTTGGTGTTGATGGGAATCCACAACCTTTGTTGCTTCCGCTATGATCGATTGAGGTAATAGTATTTACGTTACTTAATACATGTGATTTACCTTTGTTATAAATCCTCGAGTACTGTGTGTGTCAGCATACCGATCCAGGGATGACACAGAACACATAGACTTCGGTCCATTCGGATCATGGTCGCTACAAGATGGTATCAGAGCACATGTTGACTGTAGGACGTGACCCTAGAAACTGGCAAGCCCATAGGAAAGGATTTTTCTAAAACTATCTTTTCAAAAAGATTATATACCTCTCTTCTTTTCCTAGCTTTATCAAAATCTTCCCTCTTACCTTAAATAGTTAGCCAATACCCTTTACCATTTGGACCACTTCGGAGTAAAGATGATTTCACCAAACATTGGAAGTGTTGAAGCTACAACAATGGATACTCCAAAGATTTGAAGAGTTGATGATTTTGAGGAGATATTGACCTTTAGAAGACCAACCCCCTATTATGTACTTACGTTAGCTGTGACAATTGTGAGTCGTCATTTATTTGACGTTTTCCGACGGCCACAAACTAAAACCGTCTTTTCAAAAACTATTGTTTGTATTGAGTGTATCTCTCTCCATCTCTCTTATCTCATCCCAAAACCCTTGGACCCAATAGAGGATGATTGAAGATAGACTTGAAGTCTCTGGACCAATTACCCAGCCAGAGGCAGAGCTATGGATACAAAACATGGAGGATCACTTCAGGGAAAATTTGGTTGCAAGGAAGTATGAGGTTCAATACACTCTCCAGTACTTTACTAAAAGTGTTGCAACATGGTGGAAGATGCATCAAGCCATACAAGGATGTAATAGAGCAGAAAGTTGGAAAGAATTCAAGAAGACCCTGTTAAGATCCCGTCTCATCCGCAAGCGTGCTGACAACCCGAAGAAGAAACAGTGTACCTGCAGGATTTGTGGAGAAATAGGACACACCCAGGAGGAGCATAAGGATGAATGCCCTAATTGTGAAGGAAGTCACCTAGCTGAAGAATGCCCAACTAGGCAGATTACTTGTTTCTTGTGTGAAGGGACTACCCACTACCCTGCTCAGTGCCACATTTTCCCCATGGTGCAACAAACAATCCAGCAAAAGAAAGAAGCAATGAAAGAAGTCCTCGAGGAAACCCTAAGGGAATCTGCGATGGAGGAAGATATTGACGACCCTGATGGAGAAGAACTAGACAGATATTACTCCCGTACTTGCTATTCATGTGGAGAAGAAGGACATCTTTCACAGTATTGCACGAAAGAAAGCCAAGAGTATCTGGGAGACTTCCCGACAGAAGAAGTGGAGTTTGATCCACAAAAGATAGAAGAATTGATGGGAACGAAGAAGTCGAGGAAGAGAAAGAGCATGTGTCCCTAGAACAACCCAATTTTTGCGGAAAAGGACCTGAGTCACATCACATGTTACCGGTGCAAGGATTTAGGTCATTATGCTAGCAACTACCCAACCAGGAAGCCAAGAACCCAGTGAACCAGGATAGTCACCATGAAGTCCTTAGATTTGTCTTATGACATTAGTTTACACTACAAGGAAGTAGAGCATTTTGCCAAGAGAAGGTCTAGACTGGAGAAAGATTGATCTGAGTAGTTGAGATCATATTGGAATGAAGCATGTAGATAAATATGGAATACACTTTTTTACAATGTTAAGTTGAGTTATGGAAAGAACATCGTAATGGTTTGGGAAGCAATAGAAGTTGAGATGTTTGGAATCTCATTGTTATGAGTTGTTGGATGAATGTTAGTGCCTCTCTTGCTAGCCCACCCAGACTAAAACCTAGAACCCATGGACCAGTTGACCCCAAACCTTTCTCGGACAAACGACCCCATTTTACCAAAGGATGTCTGTATGTTGTCCTGAGAACCCCTTCTATCTTATACCCACATATGACAACCCTATGCGAGTCTTTTCTCAAAGGCCCGGAAACAATCATGACCCTGACTAGCGATCAGGATTACCCAAAGATCCTGAAGGACATGATGAAGCATATTCACCTGGAAGGAGATGCAGTTTACAAGGGTTATCCCTTCATGGAGAATGGAGTTGAACTTTGGTATGTGGAGGTACACCTCCATCATGTGAAAGGAGTTTGCCCAAAACCTATGGGTCAATACTTTTTCTTCTCCCGAGTACCACGATCTACATTCTTCTACTCTGTTCGTGAAGCTACTATGGAGGCCATACCTCAGATTGGAGAAATACTCGAAGCAAGACATCGTTATACCCAGGAATGCCTGAGTAAGGTGCAGGCAGAGATGATGGAGATGAAGCACACGACCAATAGGACGAAGCAAAAGATTGATGATTTCAAGAAGTACATTGCACAATTCTAGTGGGACTGAAGCGTCCTTAGCTAGGACAAAGTAATAAAGATGGGAGGAATGTTTGACCATACCCAACTAGGTGGATGGAAACATTTGTAGTGAAGCACCTTTGAAATTGAAGTGTCGAATACTGGTTCAGGAGATAATAAGAGATTTGATATGAGGAGAGTACGGATTATGGATGAACCAGTGCATTTTGTTTAGTGCTACCTTACTGTGTGAAGCCTGGACCCATAGGAAGGAAACGGTTGCCCCAAATAGAGGAGTTCGCCCAAATAAGTTGGAGTTTATGTTTGATATGAAGCTTAACCCAAGGTTGTGAAGGAAATAAGTATAATTGGATTTTAAGAGGGTGTAATGCTAAAGTGGGGAGCAATAGTGACTCCAAAGATGGAATAAGATTATACAAGTTCGGAAGTGGACCCAAACCGAGGACCTAAGGAGGGTACGTAATCATAAGGGAACCACGAGACTTGCCAGTAGTAATATGTTTCTGCTGTAGTGAAGCACGACACTTTGCTAGAGATTGTCCCAAGGAGAAGGAGTTTTGTGCTAAGTAGTGGAGTTGAAGCAAGAAAATGAAAGTGCAGTAGATCGTAGTAAGATGAGAATCAATACAGTTGGCATCATGGTATTGATTTTGGATATTATAAGTGGGTACTATAAAAGGTTTAGTGAAGACATGATGCATGGAATAAGATTTTGAAGAAACTAGTGTTATTCATTTTAAGTGTGGTAGAATCCAACACCGTTACCCGAATACACTAGTTAATGGTTGGTTACGTCAGACTTGTAATGGACTTCCCAAAGATGAGTCTGAGTAATTACATCGTAGTTTTACCCACAGAGAAGTAAGGTATAATTGGATGGATTTAAGAAAGCCAAGGAAGTTGGATGTTGGAAGAATGATCAGTTGCAACCCGAGGATGAGACCAAGTGTTGCTAGTGATGAGATGAGCCATAACCCACAGGCCCCATGATCTGTCAAGAAAGCAAGCTCATTCTTGCTGAAGGAAAACCCCTGGTAGAAGTGACGACCTTGTCAACAGACGATTTTATAGGAGGTTACGTTAAACCCGAGGGTTGTGAAGAAACGATAGATGTTTTGTTTGGCTTGCAGAATCAATGGATTTATGTAATGCCCAGGATGGAGCTATATCTCCTACGTGTCGAGGCACGACTTAGAGACATAACACCATGCTGGAATGATCGCAAGTCTGGTATCTTTGCACAACTCATGTAAAAGGGGGATGGAAAACATAAAATAGTTGGCTTACAATCGCCACGTCACACAAATACAATACATGTCTCAATCATCATACATTTAAAACATCACAGCCCTCTAAGGGTAAAATTCAAATGACAAGATACCAAACATAAATTAAAATCCACAGGTCGGATCGAATCCTAGTAGAAGTCTCCACTACTGATCATCAGGGTAACGAACATAGTACCGACTACGCTCCTCGTCGTACTCCCAGTCTAGCTCAGTGCCATCACCTGGATAGCTCACAGCTGGACCTGCATCTGGTGTGGTGAAGTAACTGTGAGCCACAGAGGACTCAGCAATCCCGTTCCCGGGTAACAAGACTATTTAAGCCTTGGGTGAGGATAAGGCTGAAGAAAAGTATAAGTGTCTGCAGCAGCAACTAGCAACTAGCTTACGTGAGAGAGTGCGAGAAGAGAAAGCCTCGGTCGAGAGATGATCACGAAGTGATCCTAGCTAAGGCTCAACAAACATAACCCCACCGTGTTCAACTCTCGAATCCCTATTCCGAAATTGACAGTCACGGTACACACGCTGGTAGTGTATTAGAAACGTTGTGTCAAGTTATCTACAACCGGATATTAACAAGCTCCCATCTGCCACATAACCGCGGGCACGACTTTCGAAAGTTCATAACCCTGCAGGGGTGTTCCAACTTGACCCATTACAAGCCCACGATCCGCGGAGGCGCAACTCCAAAGTGGGAAGACCCGAGTATTCTCAGAATCCCGTGCTCAAGATACTCCGAACTAAGGTAAGGCTAATCCAGCAAATCCTCCCGGCGTGTCGACACCCTGATAGTAGCCGCGCGTATCTAAGTCTCAGGACACGACCGGATGGGTGATGCTACGGGTTTTTACCAGACCTCGAGTTTCCTTGAGGTGGCCCCGCAGGACCCCCAGTTCGGACCAACACTCATGTGGAGCACTGGCCCGGGGTTGTTGATTAAAGAAAAAGGGTTTATAACTCCCTATGCAAGTTTAGTTTATTATTAGGCAAATAGTACCAATGTTGGGATTTGCTGGAAAAGACTTAGCACTTAGCGGTTTATCGAGGGGGTCCCATACACCCCAACCGTGTTAGGAACGCATAATCAAGGAACATAACACCGGTTTAAACGGTTCCTAACGGCAAGAGTGGAACAAATCACCAAGCAAAAGGCTTAGCCTTCCACCCTTGCCAATATATAGATGATTTCATTTTAAGCATTTATATAGTGTGATATAACCCAAAAAAACTTCAACATGAAGCAAGCATCTTGGATCTTCACCTGCAACTAGCAATGCTATAAGAAAGGCTGAGCGAAGCGTACTTAGCCAAGCAACGGTTTGCATAGGTAGGGTGGTTATACATGGTCATGGTTACAAGTAGGAGGCTGACAGGAAGAACATGGGCATCGAGGCAAAACTATAGAGCGGAACTACTAGCAATAGGCAAAGATAGTAATGTTATCGGGGTTCGGTCATCTTGCCTGAAGAGAAGTCGTTCGGATCGTAAGAAGGGTCCTCGTGCTCAACCTCATTGGTAACCTCGTGCTCGTACTCGTACTCGGTCTCAGCTTCCGGCTCTAAACAATACAATCACACAAGGCACGAATCAACAAGATGCAAAGCGCACACCAAAGTGATGGATGCATGATGGATGCACTAAGGATGCACACGGAGCAGCACTCAAGCAAAACACCTCAAAACATGATAACAATAGGATATTATGAATCTACACGGAAAATCAATCAAGTTTCATATAAGACTCGCTGAAATCGGAGTTACGGGCTAAAAGTTATGCCCGAAACAAGAAATGAGCGAAAGCTGAAAATTACAGCAACATAGCAACTTCGGAGCACTAGAAAAATAAGCTACAGCACTCAAACAACATGGCAAGGAGCATGAACATAAACTAGACATAACCTACAGCAAATAAGTCCAAAGGTGCACCCCCAAAGGAGCCACGGATCAATAGCAATAAGCTTGGACATATTGAACTTGACAATAAAATTCTGACAGCAGAATTTTATTGAAACTTTGGAGCAAAATTGAAACATGCTACAGCCACTCAAATAAGCATGTGAGAACATGAATGGAAATCCAACAATATATACTACAAGGAACAATCGATATCCACTCCAAAACTATCATGGTTTGTCCTAGAGCAGCAAGCAAACATGGCATCGGAACGTTACAGATTTCAGACTTAGTGAACAATCCACTAAGTCCTAAATCAGCAGTTTCATCATGGCAACTAAAAGAGCAAGTTTAAGACACCTCGAAACTAAACATGGCAAGTGGTAAGCACCACATCAAAGTACACATGATGGTGATTCCGAAACACACAAGCATGCATCATGGAGATAAACACAACGATAGCAACGAGCTTAACAAGATGGCATTTCATAACAAGTGAAACAACATCACAGCCACATGGCACTTTGCAACGATGATAAACATGGCAAGAATAAATCTATCATGCAACCTATCACCAACAACATGTAGAGCATGGCAAGACGAACACGTGGACATGTCATTTGCATCATTCGGACAAACGAGCTAAAAGTTATCACATGGCAAAGATGGCATAAAAACATCACATAGCAGCAATTATATCGGGATGCACTCTTGCAACGGGAAAACAAGCACCTAGATGATCTCTAACATGCATGACACAAAAAGATAAAACGTAGTGCTAATCACCACGAACGTCTGGACATGCTATTTGCGTGAAACGGACATCCACACAAAAAGATATAGCAGTTGCAAGATAGCATCAGATAGATAAGAAATCCACAGACTTAGTGGTTTTTAGGGTGTCAACCTCAGATCTGAAGAGATGGGCCCGTGGAGCTGGATCGGCCCGATCTGGCTCGGGTACGGCCTGGCGGAGGGCCCAGGCGGTGCGGAGGCGGCGGCGGCCCGCGGTGGGCTGCGCCTGGAGGCGGTGGAGGCAGCCCGCGGACTGGCGATCTGGCGGCCCGGGAGGAAGGCGGCCCGGAGCGGAGGAGCTGGCCTGGTGGGAGGCGGGCCTCGCGGCGGCTTGCGGGCGATGGAAGGCGAGGCCCCGCTCGGGCGTAGCGGAGGAACGGCCGGCCTGGCGCGCCTGGCTCGGTGGCTAGCGAAGCGGCCTAGCCTTCGGACCCCAGACGGATCAGCGGGGCGAGGCGAAGGCGCCTGGCGGCCTGGCTCGCAGAGGAGGGAAGGCCCACGGTGGCGACGGTGAAGTGGTCCAGCCCCGCGGCTGGAGCGGTCGAAGGAGGGAAGGCCGATGCGGGGCTGACGCGGCCCAGGCGATGATGTGGTCCAGGAGGGATCGACCGGGCGGAGGGAGCGAAGGCGTTGACCTGGCCCTCGATCGGGCGAGGTAAGAGGGCGGCGGCTGTTTCCTCGATGCTGGCGGCGGCTGGCTCGAGGGGAACTAGCCAAGTGGCTGTGAGGGGGAGGCCAGATCCTAAAAATGAGGGGGAGAAGATCTAGAGATAGGTGGAAGGAGGTAGAATGCCAAAAATAGACCTAGGGGGTCGATATATAGCAGATAGCTAGGGTTTGGGGGGATTTAGGTGTTTAGGAGCCCTCCGATCGCGATCCGACGGATCCGATCGCGGGGGGAGTTAGGATGGGCCTAGGAGATGGTAGAGGGCTGCTGTAGGGGTGTTTCTGGGCCACAAAGTGGAAGCACTTTGGACCCACACGAATAACTGTTGGGATGGCAAACGGAGTCCAAACGCGACGAGATTTGAGAGGCGGTTACACATAACAAAACAACAACACACGACAAGTCTCGCGGCACACCGGTAACGTTACACGCCCAAACAACAAAGTAGGCCTACGGGACCTCACGGACACGTGAGGGAGCTCCGGAACGCGAAACGGACAACGGGAAGGAACGCGTGGAACCGGATGCAAACGACAACACAAATGCAATGCGATGCACATGTCTACATGATATGAATGAATGCCACACACGCACACAACAACACGACGAAAACCCAAATGGAATAGATGAAGCCGGAGATATATTATAAACCCAAAAGGGAAAGTATTACATCCGGGGCATTACAAACTCTCCTCTACTACAAAAAGATCTCGTCCCGAGATCTAGGACTGGAAAAAGGAAGGGTACTCGGAACGTAGATGATCTTCTCGTTCCCAGGTAGCTTCTCGGTCGGTGTGATGTGACCACTTGACTTTCAAGAATTTGATGGACTTGTTGCGGGTCTTGCGTTCGGTTTCTTCGAGAATAGCAACTGGATGCTCTCGGTAGGACAAGTCTTATTGAAGATCAATCTCTTCAAACGGAATCATGCGCTCAGGTGCCTTGAAGCATTTGCGGAGTTGAGACACATGGAACACATCATGAACATTGGCGAAGTTGGAAGGGAGCTCAAGTTGATAGGCTAGATCGCCTCTTTTGCCAAGAATCTTGAAAGGCCCGACGTATCTAGGAGCAAGCTTTCCTTTGATACCGAATCTTTGGGTGCCTTTCATCGGAGAAACACGGAGATAGACATGATCACCAATGTTGAAGGCCAAATCACGATGCTTGCCGTCATAGTAGCTCTTCTGACGCGACTGAGCGGCCTTGAAATTCTCACGTATGACTTTGCACATTTCTTCGGCTTCTGAGATCAAGTCATTGCCAAGAAGTTGACGTTCGCCTGTTTTAGACCAGTTGAGAGGGGTACAGCACTTTCTGCCATAGAGGATTTCAAACGGTGCTTTGCCTGCACTTGCTTGAAAGCTGTTGTTGTAAGAGAACTCGGCAAATGGAAGGCAGTCATCCCATTTCATGCCGAAAGATATGACACAGGCTCTGAGCATGTCTTCTAGAATCTGATTCACTCGCTCGACTTGACCACTAGTCTGAGGGTGAAAAGCAATGTTGAACCTGATCTTAGTGCCCATGGCGGACTGAAAGGAGTCCCAGAACCTGGATGTGAACAAGCTTCCACGGTCTGAGGATATAACTTGAGGAATGCCATGTAAGGACACAATTCTGGAAGTGTACAGCTCTGCCAATTGAGCTGCATTGATTGATTCTTTGACTGGCAGGAAGTGAGCGACTTTGGTAAGCTTGTCGATCACCACGAAGATAGAATCATTTCCTCGCTTGGACTTAGGAAAACCAGTGACGAAGTCCATTTCAATGTGGTCGAACTTCCACTCGGGAATAGGAAGAGGTTGGAGAAGACCGGCTGGACGTTGATGTTCTGCTTTCACTCTTCTGCAAACATCACATTCATTCACGAATTGGGCAATCTCCCTTTTCATGCGTGTCCACCAGTAAGACTGCTTGAGGTCTTGGTACATCTTGGAGCTTCCAGGATGAATGGAAAGGAGAGAATCATGTGCTTCTTCCATTATGAGCTTCCTGAGATCACCTTTGGGAACAACGAGTCTGTCCTCGAAAAACAAGGTATCTCTCTCATCAACACGGAAGCACTTGTATTTTGGAGTGCCCTTTGCAATACCATGTTTCACCTTCTTCACCATGGTATCCCTGAGTTGGGCCTCACGGACCTGATCTTCCAAGGTAGGAGCAATTTTAAGATTTGCAAGAAAACCCTGCGGAACAACTTGGAGGTTGAGTTTCCTGAATGCTTCACAAAGCTCAGGCTGGTACGGCTTGATAAGAAGGCTGTTGCAATATGCCTTTCTGCTCAAAGCATCTGCAATCACATTCGCCTTGCCAGGAGTGTATTCAATGTTGGGATCATACTCTTTGATCATTTCAACCCAACGAGTCTGGCGGAGGTTCAGATGCGGTTGTGTGAAGATGTACTTCAAGCTCTTGTGATCAGTGAAGATGTCGACCTTTCTGCCCAACAACAGATGTCTCCACGTAATCAAAGCATGTACCACAGCTGCTAGCTCGAGATCATGTGTGGGATAGTTCTTCTCACTTGGCTTGAGCTGACGAGAAGTGTATGCCACAATTCTCTTGTCTTGCATAAGCACACCACCAAGGCCTTGAAGAGAAGCATCACAGAATACTTCATAGTGCTTGGACTCATATGGAGGAGTAAGAACTGGAGCAGAGACAAGCTTTTCTTTGAGAGTTTTGAATGCCACTTCACACTCTGGAGACCAAAAGTATTTGACATTCTTCTGAAGCAAGTTTGAAAGAGGCTTGGCAATCTTGGAGAAGTTCTCAACGAACCTTCTGCAATAGCTGGCAAGACCCAGAAAACTGCGGAGTTGCTTGACGTTCTGAGGAGCTTCCCAGCTGACAATTGCTTCAACTTTCTCGGGATTAACCGCAATACCGTCAGCTGAGATGATGTGGCCCAGGTACAAAACCTTATCGAGCCAAAACTCGCACTTTGAGAACTTGGCATAGAACTTATGCTCTCGGAGTCGATCAAGAACCAGACGTAAGTGCTTTTCGTGATCTTCCTCATTCTTGGAAAACACCAGAATATCATCCAGATACACAAGCACAAACTCGCCAGTATAGGGGTTGAAGATGTAATGCATCATCCTCGAAAAGGTAGGAGGAGCATTGGCGAGACCGAAGGACATGACAGTATACTCGTATGAACCGTAGCTCATTCTGAAGGCTGTCTTGGGAATGTCTTCCTCGCGAATGCGAATTTGGTGATAGCCCATTCGGAGGTCAAGCTTAGAGAACACTTTAGCTCCTTTGAGCTGCTCGAAGAGTTCGTTGATGTTGGGGAGCGGATACTTGTTCTTTATTGTCTTCTTGTTCAATGGCCGGTAATCAACGCAGAGACGCTCCGTGCCATCTTTCTTCTTGACAAATAAGACACCACAGCCCCATGGAGACGTACTAGGCCTGATGAGACCCATACTCTCCTGTTTATCAAGCTGCTTCGTCAATTCCTTCAATTCGTCAGGAGAGAGTTTATATGGACGCCGACATGCTGGCTCAGTACCCGGCTCGAGTTCAATAACGAATTCCACCTGACGGTGTGGAGGCATGCCTGGAAGTTTTTCAGGAAAGACGTCTTGATATTCATTCACCACCGGAATTTGAGATATGGCATTAATTTCGCCCTTATCATTGAGAGAGAAAAGCCTGATAGTATTATCCCTGGAGGCAAAGATAATCACATCTTCATCAGGATGAGTCATCTTGACTTCCTTCTGTGCACAATCAGTGTGAGCATCATGCTGAGAAAGCCAATCCATTCCGAGGATGAGGTCGATGTCGGAATTACCAAGAACCACCGGAGAAGCCAAAAATCGATAATCACCCATGCGAATGGAAACATCCGGAGCATAAATACTGGAATGCATTCGTCTCCCCGGAGAAACAACTGATAACTCCCTTGGCAAACTTTTGATGTCAACATTATACTTGGATGCAAATGGTTGAGACATGAAAGAGCATGAAGCACCCGAATCAAACAAAACTTTAGCAGGGATAGAGTTCACTGGAAGGTTACCCAAAATGACATCAGAAGAATTCTCCGCTTGCGCTGCACTCATCAGATTGACCCTTGTTGCCTTTGGATCATGCCTGACAATAGCTGAACTCACAGGTGGAGGAGGTGGAAGACGCTTCGGGTTCGGAGATCTGTTGGCATAGTGACCCTTCTGAGTGCATTTGTTGCAAGTCACTTCTGAGAGAGGACGGAAATGAGAACCACTTGACTTTGAGCCTTGAGACTGAAACTGGTTCTTCGACTTGTTGCTCGGGTTGGGTGGGTGGGAGAAACCACGTCCACTAGAGTTCTTGTTGCTGTTGGAGTTGTTGTAGGGAGCTCGAATCACTGGAGGAGGAGGAAGCCAGAATTTCTGTTGCTTCGAGACCATCTGAGACGATGAGGAAGAGTGAACGGCATCTCGAATTCTCTTTTTAGAAGCCTCCATCTTGAGCTGAGCTGCTTCTTGTTTCAAAGCCATGTTATAGAATTTGTCGAATTCATCGGGCTCGAACAAGGTGAGAGCAAGCTAAAGTTCATCTTTGAGACCTCCACGGAACTGGTAGATTTTGCTCTTGGCATCAGCAATGTCTTGCTTAGCATAACGAGCGAGGTTTTGGAACCTGACATTATACTGATAGACTGACATAGAGCCCTACTTCAGGTTGCGGAATTGCTCACGCATACCCTCGATGACACTTGTAGGAATGTGGTGAGAGCGAAAGTCCTTGCAGAAATTCTCCCAAGAGATCACTTGACATGGCCTGGAGTCTTTGTACTGCTGCCACCAGTCAGCTACTTGGTCTTTGAGTTGGAAGGCTGCAAACTTCACATAATCCTCTTCTCTTACGTTACTGCACTCAAAATGCTTCTTTATGTCGGTTAACCAATCTTCAGCATCAAGAGGGTCGACACAGTAACTGAAAGCTTTTGGATTATTGGCCAGGAACTGGTTGAGAGTAGCATGGTGCTGCTGGTTGAAGAAGTTGCCTTGATTCCCTGGAACACCCTGATTAGCTTGATTAGCTTGCATCTGCTGCATCATCTACATCAACAACTGGGTGTTCTGAGCTGTAGTCTGCATAATCGATCTCCAAGCCTCAGACGGAGGAGGAGGGGAAGGAGGACGTTCTGGGACCTCTTCACCCTCTGAGTTAACGTTGGGAACTCGTTTCGGAGCCATCCTGAAGGAGATGACCACGAATCAGCAATTGATTGACAAAAGGTATGAGCTGAATCAATGGAATGAATTGCAACAAGTCTTCACAATAATCATTCGAACAATAGGAACGAATGAAATCATTCGAACAAGAGGAAAGAATGAAATTCTCAGTTTAATGATAACATCAATCTTCACGAGAAGCCACATAGGGGACAAAAGGTAAAATAAGAAAAACAACAAGGTACAGACGGGAACAAACACAAGATAGGAGCTTCGTTCTAACATCTTTGTGCTGAAAGCATATGAACGCGTTACGAACGGGTTTTGCAATCCCCGGATCAGCATAGCCAAGGACCCTTTAAGATGCAACTCCCGATCGGAACATCGGTCATAAACCACTTCACTCAATGTAGAACCCCGAACTCGCTAACCTGCATTCGTTGGAAGAGTGCTTACGATCTACTGGATAAGCCCACCTATGAATTTCCGAAAGATTCCAGTTATGCAATCAGGTGTTGGGGATACACGGGAAGCACCGCACAATCAACTCTAAACCTACATCCAGGTGTATCCATCCTTCAACACATAACCAGTCTTTCTCAAAAACTGTCTACCTCGGACCTTCGAAAAGCATCCACTATACCAAGCTATGGCAATACTCCCGAACTACCTCCCCAGTACTGGGTGATGTCGGGGTTATCTTGCCACTGGCCTTATAGGAGAGATTTTCGATGTCGGTCGTCTTAAGTATTTAGTACAGCCGCGATATGCTTGTGACGACAATACCCCGAAGCTCAACTCCCCGGGACACTGCCACAACCCCTAATGTCAGGAGGCATCGAGAACAATATTCTCGTCACAAGAACATCGAAACAATCCCAGAATACTCGCGAGATTCCTAAAAAAAATTGGTGCAATTTTTGAAAGTAGAAGAGGCAAGGGTAGACGTCAGGAGTCCTCACCAGAGAGAAAGGGGATGAGAAGCAAAGAAATCCTACTCTCCGATATAATATATGACTCAAAATATTTTCAGTGTGTGCCTATACTCGACCGTCAACGATTCGATCAATCAGTGGGGGCTCCTAGGTCGGAGAAGGCTCTGATACCAACTTGTAATGCCCGGGATGGAGCTATATCTCCTACGTGTCGAGGCACGACTTAGAGACATAACACCATGCTGGAATGATCGCAAGTCTGGTATCTTTGCACAACTCATGTAAAAGGGGGATGGAAAACATAAAATAGCTGGCTTACAATCGCCACGTCACACAAATACAATACATGTCTCAATCATCATACATTTAAAACATCACAGCCCTCTAAGGGTAAAATTCAAATGACAAGATACCAAACATAAATTAAAATCCACAGGTCGGATCGAATCCTAGTAGAAGTCTCCACTACTGATCATCAGGGTAACGAACATAGTACCGACTACGCTCCTCGTCGTACTCCCAGTCTAGCTCGGTGCCATCACCTGGATAGCTCACAGCTGGACCTGCATCTGGTGTGGTGAAGTAACTGTGAGCCACAGAGGACTCAGCAATCCCGTTCCCGGGTAACAAGACTATTTAAGCCTTGGGTGAGGATAAGGCTGAAGAAAAGTATAAGTGTCTGCAGTAGCAACTAGCAACTAGCTTACGTGAGAGAGTGCGAGAAGAGAAAGCCTCGGTCGAGAGATGATCACGAAGTGATCCTAGCTAAGGCTCAACAAACATAACCCCACCGTGTTCAACTCCCGAATCCCTATTCGGAAATTGACAGTCACAGTACACACGCTGGTAGTGTATTAGAAACGTTGTGTCAAGTTATCTACAACCGGATATTAACAAGCTCCCATCTGCCACATAACCGCGGGCACGGCTTTCGAAAGTTCATAACCCTGCAGGGGTGTTCCAACTTGACCCATTACAAGCCCACGATCCGCGGAGTCGCAACTCCAAAGTGGAAAGACCCGAGTATTCTCGGAATCCCGTGCTCAAGATACTCTGTCGGGGATATACCCCCGCGGTATGAACCGGCCGGAATTATAACCCGGCCGGACTTGGCATTCTACTTAAGGCGGTTTATATTTGGAAAGTTATTGGTAACCCGGCAGGCGGATCATGGATGACAAAGCCCAAGGCCCAGAAGACCGGTTCATATTAATTGTGGGCCGGTTTATGAATAAAGCGCAAGGAATATTCTCCATAAAGGAAGCAAGACTAGGACTCCTTATAATAGATCAATCCTAGTCCTACTAGGATTAGTCATGTAAAGCCTCCCCTTCAACATATATAAGGAGGGGCAGGGCTCCCCAAAGGGGACAGGTTTTAGAGTGACAAGTTAGAGGAGAAGTTTAGACAAGTTTCTAGGGTTAGACACCAAGAGCCGGTTTACCGGCAACACCACGAGGATCATAATGAGATCTAGCCTCAAACAGCACGTAGGGTTATTACCGGATGATGTTTCCCGGGGCCCGAAGCTGTCTAAATCCGTGTCTTGCATCGCATCTCTCGATTCCGCTCAACCCCTTCAAGCTACCACATAGATGCGCGCCTCAACACTAAGTCCGTTGATCCGGACATCTGACGTGTTAATTCCACGACATACTCCAAACTAAGGTAAGGCTAATCCAGCAAATCCTCCCGGCGTGTCGACACCCTGATAGTAGCCGCGCGTATCTAAGTCTCAGGACACGACTGGATGGGTGATGCTACGGGTTTTTACCAGACCTCGAGTTTCCTTGAGGTAGCCCCGCAGGACCCCCAGTTCGGACCAACACTCATGTGGAGCACTGGCCCGGGGTTGTTGATTAAAGAAAAAGGGTTTATAACTCCCTATGCAAGTTTAGTTTGTTATTAGGCAAATAGTACCAATGTTGGGATTTGCTGGAAAAGACTTAGCACTTAGCGGTTTATCGAGGGGGTCCCATACACCCCAACCGTGTTAGGAACGCATAATCAAGGAACATAACACCGGTTTAAACGGTTCCTAATGGCATGAGTGGAACAAATCACCAAGCAAAAGGCTTAGCCTTCCACCCTTGCCAATATATAGATGATTTCATTTTAAGCATTTATATAGTGTGATATAACCCAACAAAACTTCAACATGAAGCAAGCATCTTCGATCTTCACCTGCAACTAGCAATGCTATAAGAAAGGCTGAGCGAAGCGTACTTAGCCAAGCAACGGTTTGCATAGGTAGGGTGGTTATACATGGTCATGGTTACAAGTAGGAGGCTGACAGGAAGAACATGGGCATCGAGGCAAAACTATAGAGCGGAACTACTAGCAATAGGCAAAGATAGTAATGTTATCGGGGTTCGGTCATCTTGCCTGAAGAGAAGTCGTTCGGATCGTAAGAAGGGTCCTCGTGCTCAACCTCGTTGGTAACCTCGTGCTCATACTCGTACTCGGTCTCAGCTTCTGGCTCTAAACAATACAATCACACAAGGCACGAATCAACAAGATGCAAAGCGCACACCAAAATGATGGATGCATGATGGATGCACTAAGGATGCACACGGAGCACGGAAAATAGCACTCAAGCAAAACACCTCAAAACATGATAACAATAGGAGATTATGAATCTACACGGAAAATCAATCAAGTTTCATATAAGACTCGCTGAAATCGGAGTTACGGGCTAAAAGTTATGCCCGAAACAAGAAATGAGCGAAAGCTGAAAATTACAGCAACATAGCAACTTTGGAGCACTAGAAAAATAAGCTACGGCACTCAAACAACATGTCAAGGAGCATGAACATAAACTAGACATAACCTACAGCAAATAAGTCCAAAGGTGCACCCCCAAAGGAGCCACGGATCAATAGCAATAAGCTTGGACATATTGAACTTGACAATAAAATTCTGACAGCAGAATTTTATTGAAACTTTGGAGCAAAATTTAAACATGCTACAGCCACTCAAATAAGCATGTGAGAACATGAATGGAAAGCCAACAATATATACTACAAGGAACAATCAAGATCCACTCCAAAACTATCATGGTTTGTCCTAGAGCAGCAAGCAAACATGGCATCGGAACGTTACAGATTTCAGACTTAGTGAAAAATCCACTAAGTCCTAAATCAGCAGTTTCATCATGGCAACTAAAAGAGCAAGTTTAAGTCACCTCGAAACTAAACATGGCAAGTGGTAAGCACCACATCAAAGTACACATGATGGTGATTCCGAAACACACAAGCATGCATCATGGAGATAAACACAACGATAGCAACGAGCTCAACAAGATGGCATTTCATAACAAGTGAAACAACATCACAGCCACATTGCACTTTGCAACGATGATAAACATGGCAAGAATAAATCTATCATGCAACCTATCACCAACAACATGTAGAGCATGGCAAGACGAACACGTGGACATGTCATTTGCATCATTCGGACAAACGAGCTAAAAGTTATCACATGGCAAAGATGGCATAAAAACATCACATAGCAGCAATTATATCGGGATGCACTCTTGCAACGGGAAAACAAGCACCTAGATGATCTCTAACATGCATGACACAAAAAGATAAAACGTAGTGCTAATCACCACGAACGTCTGGACATGCTATTTGCGCGAAACGGGCATCCACACAAAAAGATATAGCAGTTGCAAGATAGCATCAGACAGATAAGAAATCCACAGACTTAGTGGTTTTTAGGGTGTCAACCTCAGATCTGAAGAGATGGGCCCGTGGAGCTGGATCGGCCCGATCTGGCTCGGGTCCGGCCTGACAGAGGGCCCAGGCGGTGCGGAGGCGGCGGCGGCCCGCGGTGGGCTGCGCCTGGAGGCGGTGGAGGCGGCCCGCGGACTGGCGATCTGGCGGCCCGGGAGGAAGGCGGCCCGGAGCGGAGGAGCTGGCCTGGTGGGAGGCGGGCCTCGCGGCGGCTTGCGGGCGATGGAAGGCGAGGCCCCGCTCGGGCGTAGCGGAGGAACGGGCCGGCCTAGCGCGCCTGGCCCGGTGGCTGGCGAAGTGGCCTGGCCTTCGGACCCCAGACGGATCGGCGGGGCGAGGCGAAGGCGCCTGGCGGCCTGGCTCGCGGAGGAGGGAAGGCCCACGGTGGCGACGCTGAAGTGGTCCAGCCCCGCGGCTGGAGCGGTCGAAGGAGGGAAGGCCGATGCGGGGCTGACGCGGCCCAGGCGATGATGTGGTCCAGGAGGGATCGATCGGGCGGAGGGAGCGAAGGCGTTGACCTGGCCCTCGATCGGGCGAGGTAAGAGGGCGGCGGCGGCTGTTTCCTCGATGCTGGCGGCGGCTGGCTCGAGGGGAACTAGCCAAGTGGCTGTGAGGGGGAGGCCAGATCCTAAAAATGAGGGGGAGAAGATCTAGAGATAGGCGGAAGGAGGTAGGATGCCAAAAATAGACCTAGGGGGTCGATATATAGCAGATAGCTAGGGTTTGGGGGGAATTTAGGTGTTTAGGAGCCCTCCGATCGCGATCCGACGGATCCGATCGCGGGGGAAGTTAGGATGGGCCTAGGAGATGGTAGAGGGCTGCTGTAGGGGTGTTTCTGGGCCACAAAGTGGAAGCACTTTGGACCCACACGAATAACTGTTGGGATGGCAAACGGAGTCCAAACGCGACGAGATTTGAGAGGCGGTTACACATAACAAAACAACAACACACGACAAGTCTCGCGGTACACCGGTAACGTTACACGCCCAAACAACAAAGTAGGCCTACGGGACGTCACGGACACGTGAGGGAGCTTCGGAACGCGAAACGGACAACGGGAAGGAACGCGTGGAACCGTATGCAAACGACAACACAAATGCAATGCGATGCACATGTCTACATGATATGAATGAATGCCACACACGCACACAACAACACGACGAAAACCCGAAAGACAAAGAACCCGAAATGGAATAGATGAAGCCGGAGATATATTATAAACCCAAAAGGGAAAGTATTACATCCGGGGCATTACAATTTATCCGAACTTAGTTCGTTGACAAGAGAAATTCTGCAATGCTTGTGAGGATGACCTAGTGTTAGAATGCGAGATTCACTAAACAATATACAAGGTAATGATTTGGGTGCGGGATGGATTGATCACCATACCAACTTACTCATATTGTTTGCCTCTGTTATACGGGATGGTAAATCTGAGTGACTTACCTATAGTAGAGACATGGCGATGTCAAAACCTTGTTTTAAACCTTAGAATGGTATAGAAAATTTTTCTTTGTACATGGCAGCTATTGCCAACCGTAGGATATACGGTGAGGATGAAGCCCAGACCCATTTTCTGCAGGGACCCAACAAATTATTTGACGACCCCCATGAGATATCAATATTGTATAGAATTGGCGCCGGACCTGTCAGCTAAGGAGAGCCAGTTTTAGAGGAACCTTGCCAAGATGAAAGGACCCAAGAATGGATGGCAAATGTTATACCACTACCGGAAGAACCCAGAGAAGGTATTATGCCGAAGATTTGAGAAGACCGACCCTGTCAACCATAAGGGCGGAGTATATGAGGTCTTGTTAGAACCGTGACCTTGTTTCTAAGTGTGGTAGCACACTAGACCATACCGATCAATGGATTTGTTAGGAGAACCCCAAAGCCCAACCTATTTCTTGCTAGCCTCTCCGAATCTCGAGGACGAGATCCATTTTAAGTGTGGCAGGTTTGTAACATCCCAAAATTCTAAATTTTGGAATGTTATAATAAATAGATAGATTTGATTGTTGTTTGATGTGCTGTGTGAAATTGAGTGAAATTTGAAACTTTTGAAAGTTAAATGAGAGGGAATAAAATGACTTTCCCAAAACTTTCACTTTGCTTTTTGATCTCCGAGGGAATTCAAATTCTTTTCAACACAAAACCCTAAAGTGAAGATAATATGACTTCTTCCATTTTAATTTAAATGATAAAGGGCTTTGAAAGGATTTTTTTTTAATTTCACTCTCGAGATATTTCGAATTCAGAAACTTTAAGCAACTCAATGATTTTCCCGAGAGAAGATAAAATGACTTCTTCAAAATATAGGAAATATGAGTTGGAAGTTCTTCTGAAATTTTCCGCAACTCAATTTCAAATATTGAGTTATTTGGGTTTTATTCAATTTATTTTTCTCCAAAAATAAATTACATGGAAAATAGGGTAACATGATTCCCTACAGCAGAAAATTGGAGAAAAATAAATTTGAAGTCATTTTGGTATTTTAGAATGATTTATTATTGGATTTTATTGCAGCTGTAGGACCTTTTGATTTATTAGATTTTGTGGGCATTTTATTTGACACTAAGAAAATGTCCATCTTGTAGGATTTCTTTTTCTGCAAATTTTGATATATTATACGCCTATATAATATTTTAGGTTATTTCTAGTTTACACTTTTCTTGCCTGTTAAAAAAAATTCTCTCCCCGAACTGGGCCTGCCCAGCATCCGAGCCAGGCCGCAGACCAGCAGCTCGCGCGCCTCCCCCCTCCCGCACAGCAGCGCCGCCGCCACCGACCTCAACGTCCGTGCCTTGCACGTCCCGCCACCGCCTCCCTCTTACCCCTCCCGCACGCCTCGCCTCACCCCTCCTCCCATATAAAGGGCGCCCGCCCGGCCCGCTGCCCCCTCTTCGCATCACGCCGCCGCCCGCATCTCGCCGCCGTCGCCGCACTTGCCAGCACCGCCGCCGCCTGCTGCGCCCGTTCCACCGTCGCCGCACTCCGCCCGCGCCGCCGCCCCGCACAGCCGCCGCTCGCCGCCCTCCCCTTGAGCCGCGCCGCCGCTCGCCTTGCCCGCGCGCCGCCGTCGCCGATAGCCGTCACCGCCATCGCCGGAGCACGCCACTGCCGCCCGATCTGCCGTCACCGATGTTTTTTCTCTGCTGAACCGCCCAAATCGCGAACCGGTATAACCGACTTAGCCCGCCTGGTTTTCTTCGGGTTTTTTTATAGATTGGTTTTATTCTTTTAGGTCGGTTTATTATTTAGGTTTTCGTTATTCTGTGAGCGTTCATTAGTTAGGGTTCTGTAGTAAACGGTGTTCGTTCATTAGCGTTCCGTAGCGAACGTTCGTTCGATAGGATTTTCTTTTTATTTTAGTTTTCGGTCAGGGACCTATCTATGATGATTTTATTTACAGATTAGTCCTTGATTTTCAATCGATCACTACTTTTTACTCGTTAGTCCAAATCCAACGAAACCAACACTCACGTCTTCATTATGATCTCCTCTATCCAGTAATCCAACTCAAACATGCTTTTTGAAAATTTAAAATTTGAATTAGATCAGATTTGAGTTTAAAATTTGTTTGATCATAACTTGAGTTTCGTAACTCCGATTTAGTTGATTCTTTTTGCAAATCGAAGCTCTTGACCTAAACCTTCTGATAAGGCCAAATTCACATAATTTTGGTACTGTTAGAACTTGTTTTATGTTGCAAGAGTGATTTGCTTGATTTTGTTGTTTTCCGAATCGTTCTTCATTCTTTTTGGTCTTTTGAGTGATTGCTTATGTGTGGTTACTATTGCTTGCTTACGATAGATTGACCAGAGTGTGACGAGTAGAGCTACCAAGAGTTTTGAGTGCGAATCATCTTCATCAACATTGCAGGCAAGTAACACTTTCATCATACTTTCCAATTACCCAGTTTTCATTGCATTAGTCAAACCCTCACACATTGCATGAGTAGGAGCTATTAACATGTGGGACTGGGAAGTAGATTGAGGTAGTACCTATTACCTGCATTACATTCAAACCTTTGGGAGTTACTTCTATGTTTGCAAATAGGTTATGCTATGCTCGTAGATGTGGATTGGGTGAGTGTATCCATGACAGATGTGAGTTTGTTAATTAATGGTTCAACTTAAGGTGGCAACTTTAACACACATCTGGGTGGATTGAGGCATCTGGGTATTCCAGTGATTGCCTATTTTCTTTTGGACCGCCACCCAGGCTCAAAGGGATCATGAGATTATTAATACTAGAAACTTCCGTATCCAGCCACATGCTAATATGGGCTCTGGCATAGTTGAGTAAGTTGTGGGAAACCTTTCCGTGATGGGCTAGCAGATGTAGAGGGATTGTAGGTGTACCGGCCTATCTATCCGGTTAAGGGGACCTCCTTGGAAAGACTGTGTCTCGGTCATCCGTTTCTCAAACACCATCCAGTGCGAGAAACCAAACGGAGGCGATCGAGTCTTGTGGGAAAAGTGCACAAACCTCTGCAGAGTGTACAAACTGATCATGATTAGCCGTGTCCCCGGTTATGTACTTCTTGAGTATCTAGTACTTGGATATCATGTGAATCTCATCATGTTACTTTAAATTAATAATGTTGGGTTTAATGATGATTATTAATTGGGGTTGAGAGGATGTTTATCTTCTCAACGATGTTTCAACTACCATGATAGTTAATTAAAATCTATTCCTTTGTAGTAGGGAAAATTGGCTTTACGCAAAAACTTTAACCTTACAGACTCCACCAGCCAAATATGCATGTAGTTGTAGGCTTTGTTCATCATTATCATTATAGTGTGAAATTGCTAGTACATTCAATGTACTGACCCATTGTGGCTGCAACGTCTCATGTTGCAGGATTATCTTACGACGAGTAAGTGATACGTTAGGGTTACGATTTCTACACTCAACTTTGCCGTTGGTGTTGATGGGAATCCACAACCTTTGTTGCTTCCGCTATGATCGACTGAGGTAATAGTATTTACGTTACTTAATACATGCGATTTACCCTGTTATAAATCCTCGAGTACTGTGTGTGTCAGCATACCGATCCAGGGATGACACAGAACACAGAGACTTCGGTCCATTCGGATCGTGGTCGCTACAATTATATGCACCCAAGTATATCTAGAGTAGTCATCAACGATCACGAAGCCATATAAACAAGAAGTGGTAGTGAGAGCAGAGTAGTGAGTAGGGCCAAATAAGTCCATGTGAAGCAGCTCGAAGGGACAAGATGTAGTCATGATTGTCTTTGAGGGATGCTTGGACCTAGTCATCTTCCCAGCTTCACAAGCACCACACAGATGATATTTCTTGAACTTGACGCCCTTGATGCCTATGACGTGCTTCTTCTTGGCGAGAGTATGCATGTTCCTCATGCCTGCATGACCTAGTATTCGATGCCAAAGCCGGCACTCTGAAGCTTTTGCGAGAAGACAAACGGCGAGCTATGGCCCTGCGGAGAAATCTACCATATACAGATCACCTTTTTTATGTCCTTCGAAGACTCGAGACTTGTCAGATTCCATAAGCACAAGGCAACAATATTTTCCAAATATCACAATCATGTTTAGATCACATAGCATAGAGACTAACATTAAGTTGTATCCAAGGGATTCAGCAAGTATCACTATCGTGGTTTTGTCACGGCAGATGTCCTAGCAAAAGGACTTAGTCGTGGGGCCATCGCTTCGGGTTAGCTTAAAGGGGTTAAAGCGGCCAAGGACACAAGGGATTTTATACTAGTTCGGCCCCTTCGATGAAGGTAAAAGCCTACGTCTAGTTTGGTGTGGTATTGCTAGGGTTTCGATAACCAGGGAGTGAATCCGCTTTGCCTGTGTCTCGAGTTGTTGTCCTCTGTCCCTGAACCGTCGCCGGGTCATCCCTTTATATACACAGGATGACGCCCGGTCCGGTTTACAGAATCCCGAGGCCGGCTCATAAACGTGCCCGGCTCGGTCTCTATCTTTCCTATCTTACAATACAAGTCACACGCCGTATGGCGGTTTATATCTACGGGCCCTAAAACCCTTTGGGTCCTGGATCTTTAACTTTCTGTAGTAACGCGCCATACTCTGTCTCGCTGGGCTTCATTAGAAGTTATTCCTTATAGGCATAAACCGGCCCCTCCTGAGCGGTTTATACCTAATAGTTATATCCCTGACATTAGGCCCCAGATTGATTTGAACCTGTTCATGTCAATCTTCAACACCTTGGAAAAGTTAGTCCTGCATGGCTTCAAATATCTTGTAAACCACCATGACGTCATCTTCCCGGATTATGTTGAACCGCTATGACGTCACCTGTTCACTTAATACTTGTACCTGTTTTATTCTTTATTTATTAAAATCTCCGAAGATCGAGGCGACAGTGTCATCCCATATCCATTTTTTGGGCTCCTCGATTCCCACGCCTGTTGTTTATCCCTTTGGCTTATAAATAGGGCGAGGGGTCATTTCTTTTCCCCCCTCGTCTCTTTGCTTCTTCTTCTTCCTCGCGCCCGTACATGCCCAAGCACCGCCGCCGTCGTGGACCTTTCCCTCTTCTCCAACTCAGACCGCTGCATCAACCTGTTCGGACCAGAGCTTCGTCGGCGCGCCTCCGCACCCGACAACTCCGGTAAGTTCTTTCCTTACTTTCATATAGATCTCGTTAGGGTTTTTCCTGCAAGTTCGTCGCGGCTAAGGCGCTGTTCTTCGTTGTTCTTCCTTATTCTTCGTCATAGCTTGGATGACTAGTTGTAGATCCAATGCGTTTGCCTGTGGATATAATAATAACTCCGCTCACTTCACGTACTTATCTTTCTCTAAAGTACTCCCCAATCTAGGTTCGTTTGAACTGCTGCAGCACCCGTTCCGTATTGATCTTGAATTTTTCGACATGTTGTAGATCTGTAATTCTGCTACTGTTTTGCGGAAACCTCTTTTCCCATAACTTTAGATCTGCACCCCTCATATTCTCACCGGCGGTTTAACTTTTAGAAAAATCATAAACCGGTAGATATCATTAGGCCCCGCTTAAACCGCCGTTGCAATCGCCCTCGTAATACTTCCGATAATTAATTATAGTTTATTATTGCACATTTCTCAATATCTGCCAGTCATAGATCATAATCCGGCCCTTCACTGTAATTTCGGTTTTTCCTTCAAAATGGAAAAGCAAGCTAAGCAATTCACTTCTTGCAACTGGGTTCCGTCTCGGGTTACTGAAGAAGATCTGAACGGCTGGACTGAGGTCGACGCTTTAGGCAAGAAAGATGTCGTCCATTGGAGAGTTCCTGGTCCGGAATGTCCTCCAGAACCCAAAGATGGAGAAGTAATTGTGTTTATGGACCACTTATCTCGAGGGTTTAGTCCTCCCGGATCAAAGTATTTTCGTGACGTACTGACCAGCTTCCAACTCCACCCCCAAGATATTGGACCAAACTCTGTGTCCAATATTTGCAATTTTCAAGTATTCTGTGAAACTTATTTGTAAGAGGAACCTTCAATTGAACTATTTAGGGATGTCTTCCACTTAAATCGTTGCACATAATTTACGGACGGGCCCAACACTGAACTTGGCGGAATGTCCACTAAAAAAAAGGATGTCAGCTTTCCTCATGCCAAACATCACAGCCATCCTAAAGATTGGAAACCGACTTGGTTTTACTATTTAGATACGTCTCCAGCCGAAGAAAACCTGTGGGGTTATCGTCCTCATCGTCTTCCCGATAATCATCCTTTCCCCCAACAGCTAAGTGCCCAGGAGCGAGCCCAATACGCACTGCAGCTTTCAAAGCTCCGGGCCTTCACCGCAAACGGCTTAACATGCATTGACTTTGTTGGCTGTTGGATTTAATGGAGTATTCTACCGCTAAGCTGGCGCTCCGGTTTGATGTGTGAATATACCGGAACTCCCAAAGATCCTCTACGCCATACTGAAGTTGTGCTGTCAGAGAGTGAAATCAATGAGTCTGTTAAAAAGATATTGAATGAACCGGTGGACGCCTGCAGCAAAATTAGGCTGGCCCCTTTCTGTGAATGCAATAAACCGCCATCGGTAAGTCTTCTTATATTGCTTGCTTTATTTCAATCTGTTTAAGTATCCTTTCTGAATGACCCCTCAACTTTTATCAGGGTAATGATCCGTTCTGGAAGAGGAAATCCCAAGATAAACCGGTAAAGGCAACTCGCCTTAAGACCAAGGCCGTTAAGAAAACTTCAAAGAGGAAAAACACTGAAACATCTGATTTAAACCTTGATGATGATGAAGCGCCCTCAGAGGTATCACTTGACTCCCTTGGCTCCCTTTTCATGCATCTTATTGACAATGATTATACTCAGGAAAACGCTGAAGGAAGCCAGGCTGATGATGTTGAGGTAATTATCGTTTCTTCTGGTTCAGATCCTCTGCCAACACCGAAAATTCGTCGAGCAAGCTGGAAAGTACAATTTTCTCACCCTTTCGCTTACTTGGACCCAAACTTTATTTTGAAGAAACAGCAACATGAATCTCGCTTCACAACACAACACAGTGGTCAAGTTATCGAATCCACCGGTTTACCACAGACACCAGCCCGGAGACGTTGATCAGAGGTCTTGTATATTCCAGATGTTCTTTATCACAAAGCGGGTCATATTCGCCAGCCTCTTAATCCGTTTGATTTAAATTATCAAGACATTCATCATTCGTCATCCGGCGAATCAACAGCCACACAGCTTCCTCCTCTCAAAACTGTTCCTGGGTAAGTTTTTATTTTCCTGTTAATCCTTTTCTTTTACTCCACTAACTATCTATACCTTTAAATTTCGCAATAAGCCAAAGCCTAGCAAGAAGGCTAAATTGAATAAACTGGCAGGTCACAATACAAACCCTGAACCGGAAAAGAATTCTGAGCCAGCCGAAGAAAACGCTGATGTCCTGCATGATGATCCTCCTCTACCAGATCATGAAATCTTTACTGAACAAGAAGCTGCGCCAATGGACCTTGGCGATAACCCAACTAGCCCAGTCCGGGCTAGTAACACTCCGGCCAGTCCTGTCAGAGCCACTGCCGCTTCAACAGAAGATGTCCAAATTACTGGTTTTGGTTACATTGCTCCTGGTGAACCCGTTCCTTTATCCAAACATACTGCTAAAGAAGAAGTCTCTAGGAAAGACAAAGGCAAATGGAATGCCGATTTGTCCAGCTATGCTCAAGTCAGCGCCCAGGACCTTCATTCGGGATACCTGAACCGGCTGCATACAAGCCGTGATTATGAAGCCGGCTTAGTGAATCTTATGAAGGAACGATGTGAGGTAAACTTTTGTTTTAACTTCTGCAATATTATCTCTCTCTAAACCCAATATCTTTCCTCGACTCCACCGTAGCCCCCAAGGGCCAGTTTATCTCTTTAAGATGAACCGGGACATCAGAATGCCCAATATGTAGTTCTTCACATGTGTAGTCCCCAAGGGCCGGTTTGTCTCTTCAGGATGAACTGGGACTTTTATTTTTGTAACCCTCTTTGAACAATAACGCATTAGCCCCCAAGTGCCAAGTGTATAACTTTGTTATGTGCTTGGTACTTTGATAAAGATGCCTGATAACTGCGAATATGCGTTAGCCCCCAAGTGCCAAGTGTTAACCTGTTATGTACTTGGGACTTCCAATATGCTTTACCAATGTATGATGTGTGCATCTCTTTGCAGGCTGATCTAAACCAGAAAGAATCTCAAGTGGATGAACTCCAAGACACCCTGAAATTCCAACAAACCGCCGCTTCCAACACCAAGGATGAGCTGACCATCGCCTTATCAAGCATGAAGAAATTGAAGAAAGACTTCCAGAAGGAACGGGCAGATTGGGAGGCAGAAAAAGCCGCTTTGGAGAAACGGGAAGTTGACGCACAGGCCGCCCTCAATCCAGTGACAGAAGAGCTATCTGGCTTAAAGAGGCAGATAAACACCATGACTACTGCTGTCTTTGGTAAATACTCTTATCATAATTCTGAACATGATATCTCTATAACCTTCCGGTTTAACCCTAGTTCCGTTGACGTAGGAAAACGTACTGCTCATCTTGGTGCTGATATGCAGAAGAAGCTTAAGGCTGCCTATACTCTTATAGACCAGCTTTATACTGGCGCTCAAAGGATTATTTGTGCCGCTTTTCATAACAAACCGGCTCCCACATTGATCAGGGAGACATTGGAAAAGTTATCAGTACTAGCCGCCCGGTTTGGAGAACTCAAGAAATCAGCTGCCAGGGCGGGCGCTTTAACTGCACTAACTCGGGCAAAGGCATGGGTACCTGATCTTGATCCGGCCGATGTAATAAACGACTATCCAAGCATGAAAGAGGACGGATCAGAATTCACCAATGAAGATCTGCGGGCTCTGACAAGAGAAATGTAGCCCTTGGCCAGCAAACTAGTCGATGAAGCTGATCTGTCCCGCTATCAGGCGGGTTACGATGCTGACAATTGTCGGGTCAATGCGCCGGTCCATGAAGTGAAAGATTTCATCCCGTCCATCCGTAAGCTTACCTATGCCCCTGATGTTGAACCGTCTGAGCTCATAAGCGATGAAGTTGTTTTCCAGGCTCAGACAAAGATCAATTGGGCAACCACTAACTTCCAGATGCTGGATGAAAACGAAGAAGAGATGATGCACGATGATCCACAACCGTCTGGCCGGGCTGACGAGCAGCCATGAACCGGCGCCGGTTTAACGTTTAGTGTGTCGCAATACTTGGTGAGGAACATATATTCTTTTGGGCTGTAAAACGCCTTGTAATAGGATAGCTGAAACATTTGGTTATGTCTTCATGCATATTCCCTCTGCACAACATTGCTCAATCCAGCAGTTTCATAGTATTTCTGCTTATGACGCTGAATAGTTTTACTCAACCTGTTTTTGCATAAGACAAAATTTAAAGGATCCTGGCGGTTTATTGCCGGACGGGTCATAATGCCCAAATACATGATCTAGGTTTATAACCTTAGCTGTATTAAAATACGAAACATATATCATACCTGTGATATAGAATCGTGTCGTTGGCTTAACCAACTTTTGCAGTAAGGGTGATGACTCCTGCAATATTTTTCCAGTTCATGATGAAACCATATCGGGTTGTGATGATATTGGCTTGATAGCCGGTCTAAGAGGGCCATAGGAACTCCGTCTTACACACAGAAGCCCCCATGTGACAAACTCTTATGAAAAAAGCAGCAGATACCCCGCTTTAATAGGGATGCCGGTTTATTATATTGGTCATAATATATACATTGCGAATATATGTACATAAAGCGGAGCCTATGGCTCAGGTGTAGTAAGGCCGAAGATGAGCGATGTTCCACGGCCGTCGGGTCTCCTCCTCCGTGGTGTGTGAGTCCTTGTGTTCTCGAACGTCAATGAGGTAGTATGACCCATTGTGTAGATTCTTGCTGACCACAAAGGGTCCTTCCCAAGGTGGGGATAACTTGTGCATATCTGTCTGGTCTTGGATGAGCCGGAGCACTAGATCGCCTTCTTGAAACATTCTGGTTTTAACTCGGCGACTATGGTATCGACACAGATCCTGTTGATAAATCGCCGATCGAGCCGCTGCAATGTCACGCTCCTCATCTAGCCTGTCCAATGCGTCTTGCTGCGCCTTCTCATTATCAGCTTCAACGTAAGCCGCCACCCGAGGCGAATCATGTCGGATGTCACTAGGGAGAACCGCTTCAGCACCATATACCATGAACAAAGGCGTGTAACTCGTGGACCTGTTAGGTGTGGTTATGATGCTCCATAACACAGATAGCAATTCCTCCACCCAACAACCCGGTGTCCTCTGCAAAGGAACCATGAGCCGGGGCTTGATGCCTCTCAAGATCTCTTGATTGGCTCTCTCAGCTTGCCCATTGGACTGGGGGTGAGCTACTAAAGATATGTCAAGCCGAATGCGCTCTCGTTGACAAAATTCTTCCATGGCCCCCTTGGACAAATTGGTGCCATTATCAGTTATAATACTGTGTGGAAAGCCAAACCGGAAAATTACGTTTTTGATTAATTGAACCGCCATTGCTGCATCACACTTGCTGACCGGCTCGGCCTCGACCCACTTGGTAAATTTGTCAACCGCCACAAGGAGGTGGGTCTTCTTATCTAGAGATCTCTCAAAGGGCCCAACCATATCTAGCCCCCAAGTTGCGAATGGCCAAGTAATTGGAATCATCCTCAATTCTTGAGCCGGTATATGAGCACGCCGTGAGAACTTCTGGCAAGCATCACACTTTTTGACCAGGTCCTCTGCATCAGCATGAGCCGTCAGCCAATAGAACCCATGACGAAAAGCTTTAGCTACCAAAGATTTTGAACCGGCGTGGTGACCATAATCACCTTCGTGTATCTCTCTAAGAATCTCGCATCCCTCCTCCGGTGACACACAACGTTGAAACGCCCCGGATACACTGCAATGATGCAACTCTCCGTTGACAATAGTCATCGATTTGGACTGTTGGATTATCAGCCTGGCCAAGACTTCATCCTCTGGTAACTCACCTCGGTTCATATACGCCAGGTACAGGACTGTCCAATCTGGAATAACGTGAAGCGCTGCTACCAATTGAGCCTTCGGATCAGGAACAACCAAGTCTTCTTCTGAAGGTAATTTCATAGATGGATTATGTAATACGTCGAGGAAGACATTAGGTGGAACCGGTTTATGCTGGGAGCCCAGGCGGCTTAATGCGTCTGCCGCTTCATTCTTCTGCTGGTCCACGTGGTCCACCTGATAACCCTTGAAGTGTCCAGCGACAGCGTCCACCTCTCAACGACACGCCGCCATCAGTGGGTCCTCGGAATGCCAAGTACCAAACACTTGTTGTGCCACCAAGTCCGAGTCACCGAAGCATTTAACCCGGCTTAAATCCATCTCCTTAGCCATTCGCAGATCGTGGAGGAGAGCCTCATATTCAGCTGCATTGTTAGTACAAGGGAACATTAAGCGGAGGACATAACAAAACTTAATACCTCGTGGGGAAGTTAATATGACTCCAGCCCCCGAGCCCTCCAATTGCCTGGATCCATCAAAGTGAATAGTCCAGTACGTGTGATCCGGTTTCTCCTCCGTTGCTTGCATCTCCGTCCAATTGTTGATGAAGTCTACCAGTGCTTGAGATTTGATTGCAGTACGAGGCACATATTTTAGCCTGTGAGGACTAAGTTCAATGGCCCACTTGGCAACCCGGCCAGTTGCTTCTCTGTTCTCGATTATATCTCCCAGAGGGGCAGAGCTGACCACAGTGATTAGATGGCCTTGAAAATACTGCTTGAGCTTCTGGTTTGCCATGAAGACCCCATATACCAATTTCTGCCAATGCGGGTATCTCTTCTTTGACTCAATGAGCACCTCGCTGATATAGTAAACCGGCCTTTCAATCGGATATTCCTTCCCCGCGTCCTTGCGCTCCACTACAATGGCAACACATACGGCTCGGGCATTAGCGGCCACGTATAACAGCAGCGGCTCATTATCAACTGGTGCGGCAAGGATAGGCGGCTCTGCCAATTGCTTCTTTAAGTCCTCGAACGCAACATCAGCAGCATCACTCCAGACAAAGTGATCCGTCTTTTTCATCATCTGGTGAAGCGGGATGGCCTTCTCTCCCAAATGGCTGATAAACCGGCTCAGTGCCGCAATGCGGCCTGCTATGCGCTGAACATCGTTGATGCATGCCGGTTTAGCCAAGGACATAATAGCCTTGATCTTCTCCGGATTAGCTTCAATTCCCCTGTTTGACACCAGGAACCCCAAGAGATTGCCTGTCGGTACACCAAAAATGCACTTGGCCGGATTAAGCATCATCTTATAAATTCGAAGGTTGTCGAAAGTTTCCTTCAAGTCAGCTATGAATGTCTCTTCCTTCCTGGACTTTACCACGATATCATCCACGTATGCATGAACGTTTCGCCCAATTTTCTTATGAAAAAATTTTTGTACGCAACGCTGATATGTCGCCTGGGCACTCTTGAGCCCAAAAGGCATGGATACATAGCAGAAGGATCCAAAGGGAGTTATAAAAGCCGTTTTCTCCTGGTCCTCAACTGCCATCTTGATCTGATGATAACCAGAATATGCATCCAGAAAGCTTAAGCGCTCACAACCCATTGTAGCATCAATGATTTGATCAATACGGGGGAGGGCAAAGGGGTCAGCTACGCAGGCTTTGTTGAGATCTGTGTGATCAACACACATTCGCCAAGTGTCGTTCTTTTTTAGCACCAGCACCGGATTAGCCAACCACTCAGGATGGAACACTTCAGCTATAAACCCTATCGCCAAGAGCCTCGCTACCTCTTCACCATAGCCTTGCGCCTTTCTTCATTGAAGCGGCGGAGAAACTGTTTAACTGGTTTAAACTTGGGATTAATGTTAAGAGTGTGCTCAGCGAGTTCCCTCGGTACACCTGGCATGTCAGAAGATTTCCATGAAAAGATGTCCCGATTCTCACGGATGAACTCGATGAGCGCGCTTTCCTATTTCGGATCCAGGTTAGCGCTGATGGTGAATTGCTTGGATGAATCGCAAGGAACAAAGTCGACCTGCTTGGTCTCAATAGCTAATTTAAATTTCAAAGCCGGATCATGCTCTGTAGTCGGCTTCTTCAACGGAGATATATCTACCAGATCAACATTGTCCTTATAAATTTTCAACTCCTCGGTTGCACAAACCGCCTCAGCATAGGCTCTGTCACCTTCCTCGCATTCGAAAGCAATCTTACGGCCCCCATGGACCATAATAGTTCCTTTATGACCTGGCATCTTGAGCTGTAGATAAATGTAACAGGGCCTCGCCATGAACTTAGCATAAACCGGGCGTCCTAACAAGGCATGATACGGGCTCTTGATTTTTACCACCTCAAAGGTCAAAGTTTCCGACCTCGAGTCATGTTCATCCCCAAAAGTGACCTCCTGGTCTATCTTACCGACCGGATACACAGATTTACCAGGCACCACGCCGTGGAAAACAATGTTGGACTGCATGAGCTTCTTATCTGTCAACCCCATGCCATGAAAGGTCTTGTAATACATGATATTAATGCTGCTTCCTCCGTCCATGAGTACCTTGGTGAACTTATAACCCCCAACCTGAGGCACCACCACTAGGGCCAGCTGACCTGGATTATCAACCCGGGGTGGATGATCCTCACGACTCCATACAATGGGATGTTTCGACCAGCGTAAATAACGAGGCACCGCCGGTTCAACAGAGTGCACTGCCCTCTTATAAACCTTCTGATCATGTTTACATAAGCTTGTGGTGAAGACGTGATATTGCCCACTACTCAGCTGCTTTGGGTTGCTCTGATAGCCCAATTGTTGTTGCTGCTGATGATTGCCCTAATGATTATAACCACCCTGGCCCTTCTGCTGATTATGCCCGTTTTGATTGTTGTGGCTGTCCTGATTACCTTGGAATCCTGGACCGGAACTACCACCTTGATAACCCGGCCCGTGGAAGCCAGGGCCTGAACCACCGGACGATCCGTGCTCGTATTGGAACCGGTTTCTGAACTCCCTCATAATAAAGCAGTCCTTCCAGACGTGTGTGGCTGGCTTTTCCTTCGTGTCGTGCCTAGGACAAGGCACATTCATCTGGCGCTCCAGATTAATGTTTGATCCTCCGCCCCGTGGGGGCGGTCTACCTTTGCGACGATGGCCATCCTCCTGTGCACTAGTGTCAGCCACAAAATCTGAATTGCTATCTGCTTTACGCTTACCGCCGTATCCCTGATTCACTGGATTAGACTGCGGCGCTTTACCATTCTTCTTTCCTTTTCCTGACTTCTCATCGTCAGACTCTGGATATTTGGCACTATCCGAATCGGCATACTTCACCAGGGCCCCCATAAGTGTTCCCATGTCATTATAGTGACGCTTGAGCCGTCCTAACTTCAGCTTTAGAGGCTCGAACCGGCAATTGCCTTCCAAGGTCACCACTGCTGTATGCGGATTGATGCGGTCTGAGGAATGCAGGATCTCTGAAACTCAGCGCACCCAATAACTCATCTATTTGTTCTCCCCTTGAACGCAAGCTGCTAAGTCTACAATGGACATGGGTTGCTTGCAGGTATCCTTGAAGTTATTGATAAGCCAGTGTCGTAACTCGGCCCATGATCCGATGGAATCTTGCGGTAAGCTTTTTAACCAGGTTCGAGCCGTGCCTTCCAACATCACGGTGAAGTATTTCGCACACGCCGCATTGTCCACATCCAGCATCTCCATTGCCATCTTGTAGCTTTCAACCCACGCTTCGGGGGACATATCAGCGGTATAGTTGGGCACCTTGCACGGTCCTTTGAAATCCTTAGGCAACCGTACATTGCGTAAAGCGGGCCTGAGACACGGTACTCCCAAGGAGCTGGAAGAAACTGCTAGCTCGATCGTGGTAGATGGACGAACCAGCGTAGGTTGACGTGCTTCATATTGTGCCGCTAATTCGGCCTCGCGGCGCTGTCTGCCTTGATTCACCACCTCTTGAGCGTTTGTACCTCCACCCGCCGGGTTATCCCTCCGTGGTGGGTTACGATTCCGCGCACTACTTGACACGACCGGTTCATCCATATGTCTGCTGTAGCTCCGGCTTGGGCGGGGGGTAGAATGAATCCTCTCGCGGCTGTGAGAATAAGCCTGCTGTTGAGTTAAAGCTGTCTCTAGGAACTCCCTTGCTCGCCGCGCCTCCACTGCTATAGGGGACCCCCTTCAATGGGAAGGGCTGCCAATCATGAAGCGGATGCAACTATGTTATCCAAAGGGTTGGAGTAGTGGCCAGGAGGCGTTGGCGCATGCTGTGATGGAATGGCCTGACGGGTTGGATCCGCAGCCTGTGGCTGGACTGATGCCCCTGTGCCAGGCACCTCTCCCCGGTTTACCCCCGGCTGATTGCTGGTTCCCGCTCCTGGCATACTGAAGAGGTTCCTTGCTTCGTAAACCGGCGCCAGGCGAGACTGGCGCCTTCTCCTCATTACGTCATTTGATGCGGTCTGATCCAGCAGGAGCCGGTAAGCCTGAGCATCTAGCTCGGCCTGCCTTGCGATCATCCTAGTATTCTCAGCAGCCAGGTCTAACTTAGCTTGATCTATTTGGCCCCTCACCTTAGCAACTTCCGCGTCGTGCTGTACCTTTTCGGTCTGGCTGACATCCGCAGTCAGTAGCGCGGTCAAGGTGTCGACTAAGGCGGACAGAACTTGAGCCGGCGGCTGAACAGGTCCTCCTGTCCTAGCTGATGCCACTACCGCCAGATCAGATGTTAACGCTGCCGTAGTTGAAGATTGTTTCATAGATTGTGATCCGGCCATGAAGACTGCGACCCGACTCGGCGGATCAAGGGTGTCCGGAATACTGTCACCATCGGAACAGCCCCCAGACAGGCCATCCTGCAACAGATATAAGGACTTGGTTTCTCCGGTGGATGACTCGTCGCCAGAATAAACAACAGTCTCGCCACCAGATTCTGATCCATCCTCAGCTTGCACTCCGTGAACCGCTCCCATGAAGACATGCTTCATGGCGGGCCGAATCCGGGCAGGTCTCGCACGCTGAGCCGACTCGATGATGTTGGAGCAGATGTCCGGCTCAGGGCCCGGTTCACCAATCTTGCCAATTAAGACATGGATGCCACCAAAGGGGACCCGGTACCCGTACTCGATTGAATCGGCCTCGGGGCCCCAGCCTGCATAGTCGATGTAGATCTTGCCGCGATGACTCTTAGTCATCCGGCCCACTGCGTAGCCCTTGAGCCCTTCAAAGCTGCCCTTCAAGAACTCGAAACCATCGTGCGATAGCCCCACGGTGGGCGCCAACTGTCGTGGTTTTGTCACAGCAGATATCCTAGCAAAAGGACTTAGTCGTGGAGCCATCGCTACGAGTTAGCTTAAAGGGGTTAAAGCGGACAAGGACGCAAGGGATTTTATACTAGTTCGGCCCCTTCGATGAAGGTAAAAGCCTACGTCTAGTTTGGTGTGGTATTGCTAGGGTTTCGATGACCAGGGAGCGAATCCACTTTGCCTGTGTCTCGAGTTGTTGTCCTCTGTCCCTAAACAGACGCCGGGTCGTCCCTTTATATACACAGGATGACGCCCGGTCCGGTTAACAGAATCCCGAGGCCGACTCATAAACGTGTCCGTCTCGGTCTCTATCTTTCATATCTTACAATACAAGTCACATGCCGTATGGCGGTTTATATCTACGGGCCCTAACACCCTCTGGGCCCTGGATCTTTAACTTTCTGTAGTAACGCGCCATACTCTGTCTCGCTGGGCTTCAGTAGAAGTTATTCCTTATAGGCATAAACTGGCCCCTCCTGGGCAGTTTATACCTAATAATTATATCCCTGACAATCACTTTGTCCATGTGTTGATCCTTTGAGATAGCAACCCTGCCAAGTCCAAGTACCTTGCTTTTACCGGTGTCTGCGAATGTGATGTGGCTTTTGGGAAGGACGTCGAGTTGAGTCCATGATAAGACGTCGATCACCAGTCATGTGGTTGGTGCATCCACTGTCAATTATCCATTCAGTGGCTTCCGAATCAGTACCCTACAGATTAGTTTGCGGCATAGTCTTCACAAAGAGAAGTGTGAAGCATAAACATTTGACGAGCAAGCATGCTATCAAAGTTCAGGTCCTTGTTAGGCAAGATAGGAAGCTTGTCAAGAAACCATGGGACGAAATACATGGTTAGACTATTTGGACATTTAATCTTGCGTCCCACAAGATGTTTTAGGTCCCCAGCATTGGCGTCAGAAGATGATTTTTGGCTGGAGACCTTTCCCTGTAAGAGAAGTTAATTCTTCTTAACCACCCACATCTTTAGGGGTGGCTTAGAAGCAATAAGTCTAAGTGCAGCATCTGAGAATTTTGTCTTAGGAGCCCTAGCAAATAGTTTTGTAGGAGATGAATGATACTCATATGAATATGCAGAGAAGTTCTTTGTCTTATGAACAAACTGATTAGATGAAATATGCTCATATTCATGAGTCTCATGACTATCTCCCTGCAAAACATTTGCGTTAGAGTGACCCAATGTGGTCATTTGTCTGTATGAAGTATTTGGACCATATGAAGCCTTTGGTCTGGGGTTAATCTTCTTTCCTGGTGGTGTCATGATGACATTCACTGGAAGCTTTTTGATAAGACTTCTCGGAACCCAAATCTTCTTCATCAGTGATCCATTCCTGCAGTTAGTTCCAATGAACCTGGCAAACACTTTACCATTCTGATCCTTGAACAATTTATAGTTTGAGTCAAATGACTCATCAATGACAACAGGGTTAGCACAAGTGAAGCCAGATAAAGTGGATGGATCTACTGGTGGACCCTTTGCAGCAGCCCATGTGGTTATGGGATACTGCTCAGGCTTCCAGTAAGAACCATCAACATTCATCTTCCTTTCAAACCCAACACCCTCTTTCCTAGGGTTTCGGTTCAGAATCTGTTTCTTGAGAACATTGCACAGTGTCTGATGCCCTTTGAGGCTTTTGTACACACCTGTTTCAAGCAATGTTTTCAACCTAGCATTCTCATCACCAATAGCATTGGTTTCCTCAGTAGAGGGGTTAGTTACCACATTAACAGTTGAAGATATTGCAATTTCAGAAGCAGTAGAGCATTCAACAACAGAGATAGCATTGTCACGCTCAAGACATTTTAGACAGGGTGGCACAAAGTCTTCCTGAGCGGAACTAATCTGTTGGGCGAGTAGTGAATCGTTTTCCTTTTGAAGATCATCATGAGACGCTCTAAGTTTCTCAAGGTCTTGCTTCCTTTGAAGATAATCATAGGAAAGCTTCTCATGAGTAACTGAGAGAGTTTCATGACGACTTTCAAGTTTAGTGTACCTTACGTGAAGGTTTTTTATGTCTTCAATTAAGGACTGAGTTCGGTTCATTTCCGTGTCCAACAGATCGTCACCTTTGTCTAGCAACTTCTAAATATGTTCCATAGCAGTTTGTTGTTCAGTTGCAATTTTAGCAAGAGTTTTATAGGTGGGTTTGGATTCACATTCAGAGTCATCTTCACTGGAGGTCTGAAAGTAGGCATCGCGTGAGTTTAGCTTTGCACCACGTGCCATGAAGCAGTAGGTGGGTGAAAAGTCGTCCTCATCATTTGCTTTGGCGCTGATGGAGTGACCATTATCGTCAGTGTTGAAGATGGACTTGGCAACAAATGCCGAGGCTAGAGCTAGGCAAGCCACGCTAGAATCAGATTCCTCCTCAGATTCCACCTTTGCCTCCTCAGAAGCAAACTCCTCCTTTGAATCTATTTCCTTGCCAATGAACGCATGATCCTTGCCATATGAGCTCTTCTTGTAAGACAAAGACTTTGATGAAGACTTGGAAGAATACTTTGAATATTTCCTCTTCTTCTTGTCGTGAGAGTCATATTCCTTGCTCTTCTTCTTTTTCTTGGATTCATTGTCCCACTGAGGACATTCAGATATGTAGTGGCCAGGATTTTTGCACTTGTGGCATGTTCTCTTCTTATTGTCACGAGAGGAAGCCTTGTTGTTTCTTGAGCTAGATCTTGAAGACTTTCCGAAGTTTTTCTTCCTTGAGAACCTTTGAAACTTCTTCACAAGCATAGCTAGTTCTCTGCTAATGTCTTCAGGATCGTCAGAGCAGTTCTCAGAGTCTTCTTCAGACGAGGACACAACTTTAGCTTTCAAGGCTCTGGATCGACCGTAGTTGGGGCCATAGATATCTCTCTTCTCAGATAGCTGGAACTCATGTGTGTTGATCCTCTCAAGTATGTCAGACGGATCAAGACTTTTGAAGTCAGGTCATTCTTGAATCATCAATGCCAAGGTGTCAAACAAACTGTCAAGAGACCTCAATAGCTTCTTCACAACTTCATGCTTGGTGATTTCAGTGGCGCCAAGAGAATGAAGCTCATTGGTGATATCAGTGAGGCGATCAAATGTAAGCTGGACATTTTCATTGTCATTTCTCTTGAAGCGATTGAACAGATTGCGAAGAACGTCAATCCTTGAGTCTCTCTGTGTTGAGACGCCTTCATTGACCTTGAACAACCAGCCCCATACTAGCTTGGTTGAATCCAGTGCACTCACACGTCCATACTATCCAGATGAACACAGATGATGTTCTTGGCGGTTGAGTCTAGTTGAGCAAATTTCTTGACATCAGCAGGGGTGACACCTTCACCAGCCTTGGGAACACTGGTCTTGACGACATACCAGAGGTCGTTGTCGATAGCTTCAAGATGCATGCGCATCTTATTCTTCCAGTAGGGGTAATCAGTCCCATCGAAGACAGGGCACACAGCGGAGACTTAGATTATCCCTGCAGTCAACATAACTAAAACTCGAGGTGGTTAAACCAAATCACACAGACCAAGGGAGCACCTTGCTCTGATACCAATTGAAAGTGCAAGTTATCGACTAGAGGGGGGTGAATAGGCGATTTTTACGAAAGTCTTCAAAACACGATATCTTTTGAAGACAAACAGATAAATGAACCTATATGATAAGCAGCGGAAGATAAACGATTCCAGGCACACAATAGTCAAGTAAGCATCAGAGATAATACGAAGACTATTGATAGCTAGATAACATGGATCAAGATGGAAGATATAAATGAAGCTAAACAGGGGACAGTCTTCACACACTGAAGTCAAACAGATCAGACAAACAAGCAATGACTTCACAAAGACAGACTGAAATGTAAATGAGTTGGAAGATAGAACCGGTAGCTTGGAGACGCATGGAATTTGATAAACCAGTTCCAGCTGTTGTGACAATTGTACATCTGGTTAGGGAGGCTAAGATTGAACTCTGAAGACCGTGTCTTCACCTTATTCCCCTTGAGCTAAGGACACCCAGTCCTTGCCCAATCACTCTGGTAAGTCTTCAAGGTATAATACCGAACCTTCATAGACTTTGTTCATCGACGATCCACAATGACTCTTGGATGCTCAGAAGGCAATGCCTAACCGGCTGGAGGATGCACAGTCCTCAAGTGTTACAAGTCTTCAAGTCACACGGGCAACAATACTTCAATGATGCCTAACACTCTTTGGCTCTGGGTATTTTGGGCTTTGTCCTCGCAAGGATATTTTCTCTCAAAGGCTTCGGAGGTGGGTTTCTCTCAAACGACAAAAGCCGTGCACTAACTCTGAGCAGCCGCCAATTTATGGTGTAGGGGTGCGCTATTTATAGCCAGGAGGCAACCCGACATGGTATGTCCGAAATGACCTTTGGTCACTAAGGAACTGACATGTGTCCCACGGTCGGATTATGAACACATGCGGCAACTTTGCTTGAGCTCCAAGTAAAGTTGACTTATCCAACTCTGGATAAGATTTGCTCTCATTGTCTTCATTCGAAGACATAGGCTTTTGGTTGAGCATCACTTCAGTCAACTGACTATGTTCACTTGGACCCCACTTAACAGTATGGTGGTTCCTATGACTGAAGAAAGAATAAAAAGAACTACGAAAGAAACTATGTCTTTGTAATCCATAGTCTTTAATGAATGTCTTCATAGGTCATTATCTTCACGTGAATGTCTTCACGAGCCACCATTGTCTTCAATGTTTTCACACAATTTTAGGGGTCATCTCTCGAAGGTAAAATGGATCAGTGAGGGACTATTGCATATGTTATCCTGCAATTCTCACAAACATGTTAATCCCTCAACCACGTTTGTCGTCAAAATTCCAAAACCAACTAGGGGGCACTAGATGCACTTACAGGAATGCTTTGTCAAATTAGTCAAAAAAATGGTTCTGACATCTGTAGTCGTTGGATGTACATCTAACGGCTAGCATGCATCTTCAATCTCTCATCTTCTTCCTCCAGCCGGCGGGACTTCCTGCTCCCGCCTCCAGCAGCCAGCAGCGCTGCTTCGCACGCCTCACCGCGAAGCACTACTCCACCGTCGGCCAGGCCACCCCTCCACCCCTCATGTTATTCTCTGGCGACTTCAACCCCAGGCCGCATTGAACTAGTCAACCCCCGTAAGTCGTACTCCTCTCCGGCCGTGACTCAACTACCGCATCTCCCCCGGCTCCGGGTCAATCCTTTCCTATGCCTCGCCGTCGTCCACCACCTTGGTGCTCTTGGCGCGGCATGGTCAACGTGGTCAAGGAATGACTTCCATCGGAAGAGGAAGGTACGTGGAGAGGCTGACAGCTGGGTCCACGGCCGCACGCAAGGAAGTGCCTCCTTATTACGGGCAAAAAAATGATTCACCCCTTACAGCTGGGACCCGCTGGCTATATCTTCGCACGCAAGGATGTGCCTCCTTATCCTCCCTGACAGCTGGGACCCACCCGGTGGAATCGTACGTAGGGTTGTCTATCTGGTCGCGAACGTGTGCATACATAGCGGTCGATCGGTCCCTCTGCAGTGGTGAACCATGGCCGAGTAAGGAGCAACACGCGTCGTATGTACAGTCCCTTCAAAATCGTGTACATGTACGTATAGCCACAGGGCAAAAACATGGCTTTGTACGTACATACGGGCGGAGTCTCGAACGCGTACTCGCGCATATGTACGGCCAGAGTTGGTGTACATGGAGAGGCAGCGGACGGCAGCATCGGTGTCGTGTTCATCGACAGCCAACCAGCGGGGTCAGAACGGAGAAACGACGTCATGTTCATCGGGAGGCAACGTCTTGGACGAAACAGCCAAAATCTGGTGTGGCGTACCACAAAACATAGGAAAATGGCATTCTGCTGGAGCGCGTACGGTCGAAATGGGGTTATGTTCATCAGGAAGGGTCTGGTGTACGGCAAAATGGAGGAAACGGCCTTCTGCTCGACCGGCTACGGTCGAAACAGGATCCTGTTCATCGGGAGGGGTCTGGCATACCACAAAACGGAGGAAACAGACTTGTGTTGGAGCGCTACGGTTAAAACGGGGGTCCTGTTCATCGGGAGGGGTTTGGCGTACCGCAGAACGGGATTCCACTAGCTACTGTTCATCCACCGTCGACTTCCTCCAGCCTCCACCTGCAATGTTTATCCACCGCGTCTTCCTCTGCCTCCACCGACTACTGTTCATCTAGCCCTCCATGGGGTCCTGTTCATCCTACCATCCCTCCACCGGCTACTATTCAACCAGCCCTCCACGGGGTCCTGTTCACCCACCCCCAACGCCTCGGCTGTGGCGGCCTCGTCTCGGAGTCCTGTTCATCCCGCGGCAACCGCAACATCCAACCCCCACGAGGTCCTGTTCATCCAACCCCCGCGGGGTCCTATTCATCCAACCCCAACCACGTACGTCTCGACTCGTTCAACCAACCCCACGTTCACTGTTCATCAAGAGGCAGCATGTTCGATCGGCTTCAGTAAGCAGTAGAAGCAATCGATCGGGTTCAGTTAGCAGCGGTAGCGAGGGAATTGCTTGGGTTCAGTTAACAGCCAAGGGATTGATCGCTCGGGTTCAATAACGCAGCTAGTGCAATCGCTCGGGTTCAGTAAGTCAACGCCTCGCTCGGGTTCAGTTAGAGCTCAATGCCTTGCACATACATGCGACGTGTACGAGATAAACGTGCAAACCTCCATGCATCGCTCCGCCCTGACCACCCACCGTAATGGGGAACTCCCCGAAATTTTCCTCCCCCTTGCTTCTATCACGGTTTTTTCTATCATGGACGGCCCAAAGAATGCATGCAGCTGCATCTCCGGCCCGCCCAGGACGAAAAGCCCATTTTCTGTCATGATTTCTTGTCATAGAAGTAGGAGCCCACCACATCTATGATGATACGGGTTTTTGTCACAATTATCGTCATATAAGTGTCATAAGCATGATAGGAAAAAAAATTGTTCGGCCCTAAATGTCATGGATGTGTCTTTTTTTGTAGTGCGGGTTCTTTTTGCCAGAGCAAGGGTGCTAAGGGTACTAAGGTTGAACACGCATTTAATTAGTAAAGATGAATGGTATGTTGATCGGAGCCGGCAGGTACTGCAGAATTGAAGAGGCTCCAAAAAGCTAAACTTCGTATTGGAAGAGCATATGACAGAGTAATTGGAACTCATTGTGTCAAACCCATACATGACTTGTGAGCGGCTGAACCCTTTGCAGAAATGACGAGGTTTGCAATGTTTGAATTTGGGCATTGTAATCTTTGAATTTGAACCTTGTAACATTTATGCTATTTGTTATATAACGTAATTGGATGTTTAATTTGGTATTGCAATCATGTTATGTTACACGTATATATATTATTATCATGTACACACAGCATAGATGTTCTGCAGACAGAGCATATCACATTGCACACAGACTGCACTTGGTAACCCGTCAGCGATGAGTTCATCAATCGCAAGCAGTTATTTACCAGCAAGTGTTTACCACAACAACACACACGGCTTATTCCATCACAAACAGCCCTAATGGATCAACTGTATGCCACGTATCGCACACGCAACTATAATATGATTCATGCTTGATGTCTTCGACATTGCTTGCACAGTTCGTCTAATTTACCACGTATCACTGTGTCGGCCTCTGCTCGCGTCCCTCGACAAGCTTTGCTCGCCGTTAGGCGCCACAACGTGATGTGATCGCTGTTAGGCGCCGCAGCGCGCTCTGCTCGCGTCCGTCGGCGTGCTCGGCTTGTGGACAACTTTTCCTTGTGTGTTCAACTGTGATATATGAACATATATATATGGTTGCTTGTCGTTGAGGCGATCGCGGAGCGCTCTGCTCGCGTCCCTCCGTGCGCGCTCTGCCAGCGGTTGGGCCTGCAGGATCACGTCGGGGGCCCCATATGCATGCGGTTGCGCCGTGCGCGTTGCCACGCGATGATGTTACGTGCGACATGATGGAGTTACGCGCTACAAATTAGAACTGCCATCAGGGCGTGATGATATTTCTAGGCCATCCGGCTTCCCCTTTAATTCTTGTGGCCATTATGACCTTAGTCTCTTCAGCCTTTCGATCGTGCCCCACAACACAACAAGCACACCCACGACGACACATACAGAGGGGGTGTCTAGCGGTGCTCCAATGGATTTCGGTGAGCATAAAGTGGAGACCCACGCAAGGGAGATGGATCTCTCGGTGGTGTACACCATCGATCCGACCGTGGTGGACGACTACATCAACACCATTGAGCAGTTGCTTGCTCGAGACAAGTACAAGGTGGTCGCATCGACCTCCAGTACACCGCCAGTCATCCCAACATAGATCAGAAGGTTGTCGTCGCCCAGTTGTGAGCACGCCATCATGTCCTCATCTACCACTATTGCATGGCCACAGAGCCTTCCAACCGTTTCGCCAGGTTTGTGAACAACAAGGACTACAAGTTCGTTACGGTGGAAACCACCGACGATGTAAAAGAGCTCAGGGTTACGGGCTTGTCCTGCAAGAACCTTGTCGAAATCCGTGAGCACTACAGGGTCTGGGGAAGCACGAAGAAGGACTCCCTGGTTGAACTCGCCTCGGCCATGATCTACCCATACTACAAAAAGATGAAGTAGGATGCCAACAGAACAGGTCCCATATACTGGCACAGGGCCTGGATGCGGCAACTAGATGAACCTCACCTCATGTTCGTGGCTAAGAGCGTGTACACATGCTACGACATGCACAAGCGGATCGTTGACATGATGAAGGGCCTCATTACCCAAATCGGCGAGGCCGAATCGAGCCACAAGCAGAGCAAGCGTCACAAGAAGTAGATGATGATCAGATGATCGTTTATCCTATTTAATCATGCATGTAATATATAGTTTACTTTGGTGTGTGGAAATGGCATGTGTGTAGTAGCCACCTATGTAATTATGCATGTAATAGTTTACTTTGTTGTGTGCAAATGTCATGGTTGTAGTAGGCACCTATTTAAGTGGATGTTAATTTGGTTATGCAACCATGTCCTTATAAGTGTGTGTATATATATGTTGTTGTTATGTATGCAATACCATCGCACAACACACATGCCTTATTAGCAGCAATCGTATATGTTATTATCAGTCTTCTCACACATTTCTGATTACAGACCTGTTTGCCACGTATCACACACATCTTGTTATATTGAACAATTTATGTTCTCTTGTCTCAAGGCAAACAGTTCATCCGAGTGAACCGCATGCTGTATATCGCACACACCTTGATCTGGCTGACCGTTTATTTTGTGTTGCCTAATCACAAATAGTTCATACGAGTGAACCATATGTTGTATATCGCACACACCTTCATCTGGCTGCCCGTATCTTTTGTTCCACCTCATCGCAAATAGTTAATTGAACTGAACCGTATGCCCTTCATCGCACACGCAACTAAAATCTGAACCGTGTTTCATGCATCCGTCATCGCAAATGTGTTGCATCTTTTCTGACGTTTTTTTTACACCACCGTTTGCGATTATTACATCGCGCACAGATTTGTCGAAGGGTCTCTGATCGTAGTGTCACGTTAGCAGCATCCTGCAGTAGTGATAGGCTTGTCACCGATAACCACGCGAGGGAGTGTACCATTCGAAGATAACCACTACATGCATATGTATGGAGGTGATGCATGCATGCATGTTTGAATACCATTTTACAACATTGATGTGGCGCGTGCGTCGAAAATTGTACAGTCCCCACACAAAGAGAGATCGGTTCATGATGTGCCGTGGTACTGGCCACTTCGACTCGATGGGAGGGATTCACGCGTACACATGTCATCCCAGAGCATGACCAATATACCCTAATACAAACAAAAATAATAATCCACTCCTGAGTCAAATTAACCTCTCTCGTTGTCAGGCAAAGTAGTGATGGACCAAGCGGGCCCACAGATGGAAAGCATCGATATTATCGTCGATAACCGCGTGAGTGGGTGCGAGAGGACAACCACCATCGCTTTGCATGTGGGCCAAACATATGTTGAATACCCAAAATGCACAACTTTGATGTGGCACATGCCTCGAAAACCGTAAAGTCCCCACACAGAGCGTGGTTCATGAAGCGTACTACATATCCAGGTCTCAACCTCTTCGACACATACTATATGCTCCTACCGTAATACAACCCAAAAAGAATCCTCCTTGATGCTGAAATTAATTAACCTCTCCCGATGTAGGTTAAAGTGATGCATGCATCGACAATGACCTCGCGAGCCCACATATGGAAGCATCGCATGTGAGTGTCCTAGGATAACCATCGCCTGCATGCATGTGGCCCAAAGAGGTGTTGTGTGATGTTTGAATAGCTAATGCACAACTTAGATGTGGCACGTGCCTCGGAAACTGAAAAGCCCCGACACTAAGTGAGGTGTACGTTTTCACAGACACGTACATAGTATATATGCTAGTCTCCTCCCACCTCTTCGACACGTTCTATATACTCCCACCATAACACAAACAAAAAAGATAATACCTTCCTAGTCAAATTAACCTCTCTTTTGGCTCTCGGTTGATGTCTACTACGCAACCTTCTTCTTGTAGACGTTGTTGGGCCTCCAAGTGCAGAGGTTTTTAGGACAGTAGCAAATTTCCCTCAAGTGGATGACCTAAGGTTTATCAATCCGTGGGAGGCGTAGGATGAAGATGGTCCCTCTCAAACAACCCTGCAACCAAATAACAAAGAGTCTCTTGTGTCCCCAACACACCCAATACAATGGTAAATTGTATAGGTGCACTAGTTCGGCGAAGAAATGGTGATACAAGTGCAATATGGATGGTATATAGGTTTTTGTAATATGAAAATATAAAAATAGCAAGGTAACTAAAGATAAAAGTGAGCACAAACGGTATTGCAATGCTTTGAAACAAGGCCTAGGGTTCATACTTTCGCTAGTGGAAGTTATCTCAACAATAATAACATAACTGGATCATATAACTATCCCTCAACATGCAACAAAGAGTCGCCCCAAAGTCGCTAATAGCGGAGAACAAACGAAGAGATTATGGTAGGGCACAAAACCACCTCAAAGTTATTCTTTCTGATTGATCTATTCAAGAGTCCGTAGTAAAATAGCACAAAGCTATTCTTTCCGTTCGATCTATCATAGAGTTCGTACTAGAATAACACCTTAAGACACAAATCAACCAAAAACCCTAATGTCACCTAGATACTCCATTGTCGCCTCAAGTATCTGTGGGCATGATTATACGATATGCATCACACAATCTCATATTCATCTATTCAACCAACACAAAATACTTCAAAGAGTTCCCCAAAGTTTCTACCGGAGAGTCAAGACGAAAACATGTGCCAACCCCTATGCATAAGTACACAAGAACCCGCAAGTTGATCACCAAAATATACATCAAGTAGATCACGTGATGTCCCATTGTCACCACAGATAAGCACATGCAAGACATACAACAAGTGTTCTCAAATCTTTAAAGTCTCAATCTAATAAGATAACTTCAAAGGGAAAACTCAATCCATTACAAGAGAGTAGAGGGGGAGAAACATCATAAGATCCAACTATAATAGCAAAGCTCGCGATACATCAAGATCATGACATCTCAAGAACACGAGAGAGAGAGAGAGAGAGAGAGAGAGAGCGATCAAACACATAGCTACTGGTACATACCCTCAGCCCCAAGGGTGAACTACTCCCTCCTCGTCAAGGAGAGCGCCGAGATGATGAAGATGGCCACCGGAGAGGGATCCCACCCTCCGGCAGGGTGCCAGAACGGGTCTAGATTGGTATTCGGTGGCAACAGAGGCTTTCGGCGGCGGAACTCCTGATCTAGGTTATTTTCCAGAGGTTTCAGTATATACAAGAGGTGTTGGAGTCGGGGACAAGTAAAGGGAACTCCGGGCTATCCACGAGGTAGGGGGGTGCACCTAGGGGGTACGCCCCCTACCCTTGAGGGCAGCCGGGGAACCTTCTGGTCCCCCTCCGGCACTTCCTGGGCTTCTTCTGGTCCAAAAATAACCTCCGTTGAGTTTCAGGTCAACTGAGCTCTGTTTGATATTCCTTTTCTGCGATACTCTAAAACAAAGGAAAAACAGAAACTGGCACTGGGCTCTGGGTTAATAGGTTAGTCCCAAAAATCATATAAAAGTGCATATAAAACATCCTAGAAGGAAAATATAATAGCATGGACAATCAAAAATTATAGATACGTTGGAGACGTATCAAGCATCCCCAAGTTTAATTCCTGCTCGTCCTCGAGTAGGTAAATGATAAAAACAGAATTTTTGATGTGGAATGCTAACCAACATAATTCTCAATGTAATTCTCTTTATTGTGGCATGAATGTTCAGATCCGAAAGATTCAAGACAAGAGTTTATTATTAACATAAGAATAATTATACTTCAAGCATACTAACAAAGCAATCATGTCTTCTCAAAATAACATGGCCAAAGAAAGTTATCCCTACAAAATCATATAGTCTGGCTATGCTCCCTCTTCATCACACAAAATATTCATATCATGCACAACCCCGGTTCCAGCCAAACAATTATCTCATACTCAATTTTTTTTCAAACTTCTCAACTTTCACGCAATATATGACCGTGAGGCATGGATATAGTACTATATGTGGAATGGACTGGTGGTTGTGGAGAAGACAAAAGAGAAAGATAGTCTCACATCAACTAGGCGTATCAATGGGCTATGCAGATGCCCATCAATAGATACCAATGTGAGTGAGTAGGGATTGCCATGCAACGGATGCACTAGAGCTATAAATGTATGAAAGCTCAACAAAAGAAACTAAGTGGGTGTGCATCCAACTTGCTTGCTCTTGAAGACCTAGGACGTTTTGAGGAAGCCCATCGTTGGAATATACAAGCCAAATTCTATAATGAAAATTCCCACTAGTATATGAAAGTGATAAAACAAGAGATTCTCTACCATGAAGATTATGGTGCTACTTTGAAGCACAAGTGTGGAAATAGGATAGTAGCATTGTCCCTTCTCTCTTTTTCTCTCATTTTTTAGAGGGGCTTTTTTTAGCCCGCCCTCTCCTTTTTTGGGGGCCTTCTCTTTTTTTGGCCTTTCTCTCTCCCTTTTCTTTTGTTTCGTCACACGGGGCAATGCTCTAATAATGAAGATCATCACACTTTTATTTACTTACAACTCGAAGGTAGAACAAAATATGACTCTATGTGAATGACAATGATGAAGCATGTCATATGAACGGAACGGTGGAAAGTTGCATGGCAATTTATCTCGGAATGGCTATGGAAATGCCATGATAGGTAGGTATGGTGGTTGTTTTGAGGAAGGCATATGGTGGGTGTGTGGTACCGGCGAAAGTTGCACGGTACAAGAGAGGCTAGCAGTGGTGGAAGGGTGAGAGTGCGTATAATCCATGGACTCAACATTAGTCATAAAGAACTCATATACTTAATGCAAAAATCTACAAGTCATCAAAACAAAGTACCTAACACATACTCCTAGGGGAAGGGTTGGTAGGAGTTAACCATCATTTGATCCCGACCTCCAGACAAAGGATGACACTCAATAAATAAATCATGCTCCAACTTGATCACATAACGGTTCACCATACGTGCATGCTACGGGAATCACAAACTTTAACACAAGTGTTTCTCAAATTCACAATTACTCTACTAGCATGACTCTAATATCACCATCCTCATATCTCAAAACAATCATCAAGAATCAAACTTCTCATAGTATTCAATGCACTTTATATGAAAGTTTTTACTATACCCATCTTGGATGCCTATCATATTAGGACTAATTTTATAACCAAAGCACATTACCATGTTGTTCTAAAAGTCTGTCAAAATAATATAAGTGAATCACGAGAGTTCATCTATGTCTTCAAAATAAAACCACCGCCGTGCTCTAAAACATATAACTGAAGCACTAGAGAAAACAACAAACTACTCCAAAAGATATAAGTGAAGATCAATGAGTAGTTGAATAATTATGTAACTATGTCAAGACTCTCTAGCATTAAAAAATTCAGATCTTGGGATATTATTCAAACAGCAAGCAAAAAAAGATAAAATAAATTGACGCTCCAAGAAAAAACACATATCATGTGGTGAATAAAAATATAGTCTCGAGTAAAGTTACCGATAGATGAAGACGAAAGAGGGGATGCCTTCCCGGGGCATCCCCAAGCTTAGGCTTTTGGTTGTCCTTGGATTTTACCTTGGGGTGCCTGGGGCATCCCCAAGCTTAGGCTCTTTCCACTCATTATTCCATAGTCCATCGAATCTTTACCCAAAACTTGAAAACTTCACAATAGAAAACTCGTAAGCTCCGTTAGTATAAGAAAATAAAACCACCACTTAGGTATTGTTGTGAACTCATTCTAAATACATATTGGTGTAATATCTACTGTATTCCAACTTCTCTATGGTTCATACCCTCCGATACTACTCATATATTCATCAAAACAAGCAAACAACACATAGAAAACAAAATCTGTCAGAAACAGAACAATCTGTAGCAATCTGTAACTTTCGAATACTTCTGTAACTCAAAATATTCTGAAATAAATTGGTGGACCTGAGGAATTTGTCTATTAATCATCTTCAAACAGAATCAACTTAAAATCACTCTCCAGTAAAAAAATGGTAGCCAATCTCGTGAGCACAAAGTTTATGTTTTTTACAACAAGATCACATTAATATTCACCCAAGTCTTCCCAAAGGTTCTACTTGGTACTTTATTGAAACAAAAGCTATAAAACATGATTACTACAGTATGTTCATCATGTGAACACACAAAAATAGTAGGGGTAAATATTGTGTTGTCTCCCAACAAGAATTTTTTTTAATGCCTTTTAGCTAGGCATGATGATTTCAATGATGCTCGCATAAAAGATAAGAATTGAAACATAAAGAGAGCATCATGAAGAATATAACTAGCATATTTAAGTCTAACCCACTTCCTATGCATAGGGATTTTGTCAGCAAACAACTTATAGAACGATAATCAACTAGCATAGGAAGGGAAAACGAGCATAAATTCAAGATTTTAAGCACATAGAGAGGAAACTTGATATTATTGCAATATGTAGAAGCATATGATCCTCTCTCATAATAACTTTCAGTAGCATCATGAATGAATTCAACCATATAACCAGCAAATAAAGCATTCTTTTCATGATCTACTTGCATAGAAATTTTACTGCTCTCCACATAAGCAAATTCATTCTCATCAATAGTAGAGGGAGCAAACTCAACAAAATAACTATCGTGTGAAGCATAATTCAATTGAAAATTAAAATCATGATGACAGGTTTCATGGTTATCTTTATTCTTTATAGCATACGTGTCATCACAATAATCATCATAAATAGGAGGCATGCTTTCATCATAATAGATTTGCTCATCAAAACTTGGGGGACTAAACATATCATCTTCATCAAACATAGCATCCCCAAGCTTTTGGCTTTGCATATCATTAGCATCATGGGTATTCAAAGAATTCATACTATCAACATTGCAATCATGCTCATCATTCACATATTTTATGCCAAGCATTCTATGTAATTCTTCTTCTAGTACTTGAGCACAATTTTCCTGCCCATCATTTTCACGAAAGATATTAAAAATATGAAGCATATGAGGCAACCTTAGTTCCATTTTTTTTGTAGTTTTCTTTTATAAATTAAACTAGTGATAAAACAAGAAACTAAAAGATTCGATTGCAAGATCTAAAGATATACCTTCAAGCACTCACGTCCCCGGCAACGGCGCCAGAAAAGAGCTTGATGTCTACTACGCAACCTTCTTCTTGTAGACGTTGTTGGGCCTCAAAGTGCAGAGGTTTGTAGGACAGTAGCAAATTTCCCTCAAGTGGATGACCTAAGGTTTATCAATCCATGGGAGGCGTAGAATGAAGATGGTCCCTCTCAAACAACCCTGCAACCAAATGACAAAGAGTCTCTTGTGTCCCCAACACACCCAATACAATGGTAAATTGTATAGGTGCACTAGTTCGGCGAAGAGATGGTGATACAAGTGCAATATGGATGGTAGATATAGGATTTTGTAATCTGAAAATATAAAAGCAGCAAGGCAACTAAAGATAAAAGTGATCACAAACGATATTGCAATGCTTTGAAACAAGACCTAGGGTTCATAGTTTCGCTAGTGGAAGTTCTCTCAACAATAATAACATAACTGGATCATATAACTATCCCTCAACATGCAACAAAGAGTCACAGAAAAGTTGCTAATAGAGGGGAACAAACGAAGAGATTATGGTAGGGTACGAAACCACCTCAAAGTTATTCTTTCTGATCGATCTATTCAAGAGTCCGTAGTAAAATAGCATGAAGCTATTCTTTCCGTTCGATCTATCATATAGTTCGTACTAGAATAACACCTTAAGACACAAATCAACCAAAAACCCTAATGTCACCTAGATACTCCATTGTCACCTCAAGTATCTGTGGGAATAATTATACGATATGCATCACACAATCTCAGATTCATCTATTCAACCAACACAAAGAACTTAAAAGAGTGCCCCAAAGATTCTAGCGGAGAGACAACACGAAAATGTGTGCCAACCCCTATGCATAAGTTCACAAGAACCCGCAAGTTGATCACCAAAACATACATCAAGTAGATCATGTGATATCCCATTGTCACCACAGATAAGCACATGCAAGACATACATCAAGTGTTCTCAAATCCTTATTGACTCAATCCGATAAGATAACTTCGAAGGGAAAACTCAATCCATTACAAGACAGTAGAGGGGGTGAAACATCATAGGATCCAACTATAATAGCAAAGCTCGTGATACATCAAGATCATGCCATCTCAAGAACACGAGAGAGAGAGAGAGAGAGAGAGAGAGAGAGAGAGAGAGATCAAACACATAGCTAATGGTACATACCCTTAGTCCCGAGGGTGAACTACTCCCTCCTTGTCATGGAGAGCGTCGGGATGATGAATATGGCCATCGGAGAGGGACCCCCCTCCGGCAGGGCGCCAGAACAGGTTAAGATTAGTTTTCGGTGGCAACAGAGGCTTTCGGCGGTGGAACTCCTGATCTAGGTTATTTTCCGGAGGTTTCAGTATATATAGGAGGTGTTGGAGTCGGGGACAAGTAAAGGTTACCTCCGGGCTGTCCACGAGGTAGGGGGTGCGCGCCCCTACCCTCGTGGTCATCCCGGGAACCTTGTGGTCCAACTCCGGCACTTCCTGGGCTTCTTCTGCTCCAAAAATAACCTCCGTTGAGTTTCAGGTCAACTGGGCTCCATTTGATATTCCTTTTCTGCGATACTCTAAAACAAAGGAAAAACATAAACTGGCACTAGGCTCTGGGTTAATAGGTTAGTGCCAAAAATCATATAAAAGTGTATATAAAAGCCCATAAAACATCCTAGAAGGATAATATAATAGCATGGAACAATCAAAAAATATAGATACGTTGGAGACGTATCATTGGTCAAAGTGATGGACGACGACCTCGCGGGCCCACATAAAGCGTCACATGCGATTGAGTGTCGTGTAGGACAACCACTAACTGCACGTGGACAAAACATGTATGTGTGAAAGAGTTGTGCAATGTTTTCAATAACGAATTCATGACTCTGATGTGGCACCTACCTCAAAAACGGCCAAACCACACGGTGGCTCACGACTCATAGTGTACTTCCAGCCACCCCCCACACGCGCGCGCGCCCACACACACACACACACTGTGCATCCACCGCAACTACGATGCATGTTAAATTTTCCCGCGGTGAACATATGTTACGAAAGGAGGGACGTTTTAATTTTAAAAAAAAACAGAGATCATTAAGACGTTTTAGTACATCGATTGATTTTCTAGGGGTATATATAATGTGCAAAAATCAAATTTGAGCTACATGCACACGTGATGTGCACTTAATTGGATTGAATACACATGTGTCTCACTGGTTGCATGTTTAATCCCCGTGCAAGAAATTTCAAACATTGAGAATCTTGATTTTTGAAATATAGTACATCCAAAACTTATTTGAAATTCTGGAAACTTGTCATGTTGTCGTATGGACACCAATACACGGTGGAATTGTACTTTTTTGTCAAATTTGAGAAAAGTTTTGATGTAATCTTTATCTTCTTACAAACGGGAGATTAATAATAATTGGGAACCAATATCGTATACAGATTATTTATTCGAACCGTGGGCGTTAGACCAACAATGGGTACGTTCCATGCTTCGGTTAAGCAATAAAGCGGCAGTATTAATCATCAAAATAGAAAAACAATATATGTGCCGCCACACGACCCGTGTGTCATGCAAGAAGGTGTGAGTTGACGGGGCGCATGTGAGCAGTCCACCGCGCAGGCAGATCGAGAGGCGTGCGTGCAGGTGTGTGAATTGATGGGAGGCGTGCTCGCTGTGTAGTGTCATCGGGAGGCGTGCGAGTAGCTGTGTGAAATGACGGTAGACATGCCGGCAGTCTGGTGTGCAGGTTCACCGGGAGGTGAGCCAGCAGTTTGACCATCGCCCGCCTCTCTCCCACTACTCCATATTAATGGCGCGCCCGAGCGGCCGCACCCCCATCCTCGCCACACGCACAATCCTCTCTCTTCTCTTACATCCTCGACGCCGCTCTCAATCCTCAAACTCGTTAGTGTATGAGGATGTTGCCGAAGTGCTCCTTCGGAGGGAGTGGCGACAGAGGGGCTGCTGAAGCACCGGAGCACGGCGTGGAAATGGAGGCACATGTAGACGTCGCCGCCGGCGAGGTATCACTGCACCCTAACGTCGTCGACGGTATCGTGCTTCCACAGCAGGAGCCGGAGGTCCACACCGACTCCGGTGACGACTTGGGCAACGACTCCAATGACGACGGAGAACTAGTTAGTCATCTATACCCATTTATGTGTCAAATACATCCTAGGGTATCTCTGGTTACTCCTGCATCCTGCCTCCCCCTTTTTGCAATAGAAATCATATGGTTATGTTCTCCCAGTCCATGAAATCTAAGTAAGTTTCGTTAGATCCGTGTAGTGTATTGATTGTTTGAATGCATGGTACACATGATAAGTGATTAGTTGCTTCATCTATGCAAATGATTTCTGCTAATAATCCGACTGGGGTTAGTGTTCGTGCTAATAATTTCTAACCAGGTCTTGACAATTGATTTGGAATGACCTACATATATGTTTGTGCCATTATTTTCTTCAAGATTGGTCTGTACATAGATGACTGTGCTTAAAAATCGAACCATAATCTCTGGATATGTCTAAATAAATAGCCATAAATTCCTAATCCTACTTTATGGCATGTAATCATTGATTTGATGCCAAATTTTGGCAACTGCCAAATGTTCGCAACAGATTAGTTTGTAAACATTAATTTGATGCCATAATTTTTTACTATATGTATAGGCGATGTCTGACGATGTCGACAACGAGGATGAAGATGGCTAGAGGAGGTACAAGAGGCAAATCTCATGGAGCTTTATGTGGGAATGCATAACAGTCATATTAGGACCTGGAACTGGGGCTATCGATGCCCATTTTGCAACCAAAAGCTTCATCCTGCGTATCAGAGTGTTCTGGCGCATGCAAGAGGATGAGCCGTTGGCTCCTTCAAGCAGAAGTATTCTCGCAGGGTGGCCCACGCCGCATACGCTGAGTACCTGGAGAAGTTTCAGGATTGTGCCGGCATATGAGATGAGATGTGGGATCGAACTATGTATGGCTATGTACTGTGTTAATTACAAATGTGCTTGAGTATGCTTAATGACAATTGAACTATATACTTATGGTTGAAATATGCTAGTGTACGCTTATTATCTATATCTGAGTATGTTTAATCTATGTTTACTTATGTCTAAATGTGGGATATAGATGCAATCAGTTCGGTTGATGGAATCTACCTCCGTCATGGTTTATTGGTCCCCTTTGTAATTTGTGTTAAATTTTGACCAAAGATTAAACTCACAAAATGTTAGTGCAGGTCAGCAAAAATTATACCGTTGGATGCGTATTTGAACATAGTGTTCAATGATATAATTTTGGTGACATGCATAAACATCTTTTAGTTAAATCTTTGGTCAAAATTTGGCACAAATTACAAAGAGGACCAATAAACCAGGACGTAGGTAGTACGTCAATCACAAACGGTTCCCAAAACTGGAACCGTGTGCAATGACTTTCATTTTCCCTATTACGTCAATCACACACGGTTGGCTCTAGAAAACCGTTGCCTCTGAAACTCTTTGTGGGATAGAAAACCCTCACCATCCAATTGAAAAAGGAAAAAAGAAAACCCTCACCATCCCCACGTCACAAAAACCCTCACTCCACCTGTCACCCCCTCCGATCCCATTCACACCTACACAAGCTCCTCTACGACTCTGCATGGCACCGCCTATCGCTGCGGCAATCACTTAGCTCGATGCATGTCGTCGCCTATTGCCATTGACTTTCTTGACGCTGCTCGTGGTCGACCTAGCTCTGCCCGATTGGGGAATCCACCGTTTTGAGGGTTTTTTTCATGGACAACAAGTTAACTAATTTAATGAGATATTATCTCATCTCTTATCCTAGTTCATCTGCCTCCTTTAATCGCCCTGTCGAAATCGCCATGAATTCATTTTTGTTCGAGCTGATTTGAGGATTTTCTTTCATTCATAGAGTGTACAGTGTGCGAACACATCACGACTTTACGGCCACTGCCAGACATGCATGGAGTTCCATATCACTGTCCAGTGACTTGAGGATGCGTGTGGTATGTTCAATCTCACCCTAAATTGATTGGCATGGCCTACTTTCCTGAACATATACTATATATGGCTGCATTTGGATAAAAGGTGCCACATTCAGCATATAAATCAAAGGGGATCCCCCCCCCTCTTCTTTCTATATTAGGCAAATTAATGATGTATTGTTCTTTCGATTACTCTCATATTTCCATGAAATCATGGTCACCCTATCTGTTTAATTATAGATTTTTGTCCTTTGATTTCAACTGATGTACAATTCTTTCAATTTGTCCCATATATATTTGCATGTTACAATCGTTGCTTCTGTAAGACTTGATGAATATGATCACTCCTATTTTTCCACGGGCCTTTGGACAGAAATATCTAAGTTTTATGTACTGAAAGATGGCACTAAAATTGCACTGCACATAAAAGAGCCTGGTCGTGAGATATATGCTAACTTCCCCGACAATGTCATCCGTCCAGACTTTGTTCAAAGTAAGTGTTCTTTTCAAGTATCTGCATGTTCACTTACCCAACAATATCAAAGGAATTGTGTAGTATTTAAGCAACCAATTGTTATTCCATTTGCTTACTCTATTCCTACCTACTAACTTGTAGTAACCAATATACTTTTCTATTTCCATGTTTTAACTAATTATTACCTGTACTCCCACTTCTATCAGAAAGCGCAGCTGACGAGGAGACTCCGAAGGTGGAGAACGGGGCTGCCAGCAAGCGGAGCCGGGTCGAGCAAGAACCGCAAGCGACTCTAGGAGGCATAGACTTCATTAGCAGCGTCCCCGATGATATGTTGATAGTCATCATCTCCCTCCTCCCAATCAAATATGGGGCGCGGACAACCATCCTTTCCCGGCGGTGGCGCCCCCTATGGCACTACAACCCTCTCGGCCTCATCGACACCCACGAGCTCTACCATGGCTATCGCAGAAGCTTGGATGCATTCTCTAAGATCCTCGACAGTCATCATGGCCCAACCAGAGGCCTTAGCATGGGCAAGTTCCATTCCAACTACAAGAACCGATCCAAGCTTGACGAGTGGTTCCGATCCCCCGCCCTAGATCAGCTCAAGGAGCCCACTTTTGATGATGGGCTTATGCCCTTGCTGCCCACATCCGGACTCCACCTCGCGCCCACGCTGCACATCGCTAAGTTCAGGAACTGCCATCCCCCTTAGTGATGTGCCCGCTCTTATTCTACCACAACTGAAGCATCTTGAGCTCGTCGCCGCCTGCCTCCCAAATGGTGACATGGAGCGCCTGCTCCGCGGCTGTACTGCACTCGAGTACCTTCATCTTCAGGCGATCAATGGGTTGAGTAGCTTCCACATCACCTCCATGACTCTCCGGACTATTTATATGTGTTGTTGGTGCTACAAGAAGACATCACAAAATGTGAACCACGGTATGGTCATTGAGGACACACCTTCACTTGATAGATTACGTGTAGTTGATCAAGAAGGTCCCACAAGAATCAATATCATTTATGCGCTGAAATTGACAGTGGTGGGCTACTCGTCTGCCAAATACTCTAAACTTGTTATTGGATCCACACTCGTTCAGGTACAATAGCCGCCTTCTACCTCTCCTTCTAGAAATTAACATTATTTCTAATTTCGAAGATGTATGTTCGTCTGTCATCTAGAAAATAATTCCAACAAGCTTGACCTCGAAACTATGCACAGTAAAGGTCTTGGCACTAGAATCTATTGGCCCCAACTTGGACCAAGTTGTCAGTTTCCTGAGATGGTTACCGTGCCTTGAGAAGCTATATATCAAGGTGATGTTCCTTTCCTATTAAATGTTATCCATAAGGGAGTTCAATTTTTGACACCTTTTTCCAATTTTTTCTATGAATTCTGAAGGATTTTGGAGGATTTCAGTACATACATGTCCCCCGTTGCTTGATCCATATGGTTACAATCCATAAGCATTTATCCTTTGGGTTCATCTGTACTAGTTTTCTTAGGGAACTTTTCATCCACTCCAACATCTTGTGAAGAAGGTTACATTTTTCTAGATCGTAATCATTACAAATCCTGCAAACCAAATAGGCATGTAGTAGTGTTCAAAACTGCATGTAGGCACTAACACATTTTATTCTTTTGCAGATAATATTAGGCCCAATGGTGGATAATGTGATACAATATAATAATCACATCGAATGCCTAGATCTGCATCTCTCAGAATTTACTTTCAAGTCCTACCGCGGGACCTTACCGGAGATTATATTCGCCAAGTTCTTTGTCGTCACGGAAAGGGTGCTGAAGGTAATGAGGTTTGGCCTACATTTATTTCGCAAAAATGAATGGTTTGTTGATCGCGCCGGCGGCTGCGGTAGAATGGAATAATCTCCAAAAAAGTTGAATTTCGTTTTGGAACTTCAGATGACAGAGTAATCGGAAGTCATCGTGTCAACCCCATACATGACTTCTTAGTGGTTGACCCCTTTGCAAAAATTATGAGATTTCAAAACTAGCCTTACAAGTGGTAATATTTGTTTGAACCTCTCTTATATCCATCTTCAGCGGATCAGCTCGGGCGTTTGCATCTGATGAGCAGAATTTCATTTCTAATATCAGTTTGAACCTTGTAATCTTCGAATTTGAGCCATATAACTCTGGAATTTGAACCTTGTAATATTTCGAGCTTTTGTGGTACAATCGTTGAAATGGCATCGTATGAGACTCGTGTATTGGAACTAGTTTGACCTTAATATGCAATGGACTTAGATTTTATTAACCATTCTCGAATGAGTTTACCTTGTCGATCTCATAGCACACGGTTTGTATAGCTAACTCGACTGCGATCTTTGACATTATTGCACATAGTTGGTTTCTTCAACCGTGTGCCCTCTAGAGCACAGAATTAATTATCGCACTCAAGTGTCCATCATCACCCTTCTGTGTAACTTTGACCTCATCATCCACGGGTAAACTTATGACCGAAGTCATTTCACACACTTCGTTTTTACAAAGCTTTTTGCCAATAAACGCCCATGATTTGTCCCTCTTCTAGCCGACTCGTGGCCAAACTAGCTCGGCGGGAAGCTTGCGCCATAAACTACGCGGTTGCGTGGGAATGGGCTCATCAACGATACATTTGGCGCCTCTTCAAGACCACGCGTGCGGTGTTCTCAAGCGTGCACTGGAATCCTCCGCTATGAACGCGGTGATAAGACATGACGGTTACAGGCCGGTTGGCCCCCATTTATTACAGTGTCTCTTCAACCTTTCGATCACGCCCCACTATTGCAAGAAGCACACCCACCATGACAAATTCTTAGAGGGTATGTTGCGCGGCTCCAATGGCGCTCTGAGTGGTTGCTGAGGACGAGCAGCAGTTCACCATACATGTTGTGGTGGACACCCATAGAAGGTTCACGGAGCTCTCGGTGGTGTACACCAACGACCCGGTCTAGGAGGAGCACTCTATCCACATAATGTAGATGTTGCTTGCTGAGGAGAAGTACAAGGTGGTCGGGTTCAACCTCGAGTACACCAGCGCTCGTGTCAGGTCTCGTCCCAAGGTCGTCATCGCCCAAATGTGCATGCACAATAAAGTCCTCGTCTACCACTACTTCTTGGCCACAAGGCCTTGCGAGCATTTCGCCAGGTTTGTCAACAACCTCCACTACATGTTCGCTATGATGGACATCACTAATAATGTAAAGGTGCTCAAGAATTCAGGCATCGCCTGCTAGAATCTTGTCGACATCCAGGGCTAATATAAGATCTGGGGTAGTGTCGAGCATGAGAAGGACTGACTGGTTCACCTTGCTGAGGCCATCATCGATCCCTACTACAGAGACACGAAGGATTCCTGCAACAAGGACAAGCGTGCCTGGCACTCGGCCTGGATGGAGAAACTCGACAAAGCTCAACTCGTGTATGCGGCCAAGGAGACGTACACGATCTACAATATGTACAGGCAGATTGTTGACACAAGGAAGTTCCCCCTTCACCAAAACGGCCAGGGATCTAGCCGGAAGCAGAGCAATGGCAGGCGTCGTCACAACAAGAAGTAGATGATTAGATCCTCGTTTCTCCTAGTTTAGTATGCATGTAACTGCTTACTTTGGTGTGTGGAAATGTTATGTCTGTAGTCACTTGTGTAATTGTATGCTCAATTTGGTTATGCAATACTATCATTTTAAGTATATATGTTGATGCTCTGTAGATAGAGCGTAGATGTTGTGTGGACAGAGCAAATCACACCGCATACGAACTAAACAATGGAACCCGTTGGTGATGTTTTCATCAATCACTCACAATTGTATACTAGTAATTGTTTTCTCACAACACACACGACTTGTTAACAGGAATTGTATGTGTTGTTATCGGTCTTCCCACACGTTTCCGATTGCAGACCTGTTTGCCACGTATCACACACATCTTGTTAAGTTGAACCATTTCTGTTCTCTTGGCTCAACGAAGCAGTTCATCCAAGTGAACTGTATGTCGTATATCGCACACACACATTCATCGGGCTGACCGTTTCTTCTGTGTTGCCTAATCACAAATAGTTCATCCGACTGAACTGTGTGTCGTATATCGCACACACCTTCATCTGGCTGCCCGTTTCTGTTGTTTTGTCTCATCGCAAACAATTCTTACGGATCAATCGTATGCCCCACATCACACACGCATCTAAAATCTGAACCGTGTTTGATGTATCCACCATCACAAACCTTTTTGAAAGTGCATTATATCAACTAGAGGGGGGTGTATAGGCGATTTTTATGAATTCTTCACTTAGGAATTTGTTGTTGAGGAAATTCCTTAGCGAAGAACTACTTGCAGTGGAATACGTACTCAGAAGTAAACATAGCAGAATACAAACATGGTCATCATGAAGATATGAAGACAAACACAGAGTATAGAAAGCGTAAACACAGGATAGCACAGGATAAAGACAAACAGACTGAAGAAATTGAACTGAGGAAATTGAGAAAGTCTTCAGTCAAAGTCTTCAAACAGATATGAACAAGCACACAACACAGATATGAGGAAATGAAAGAGTTGAGGAAATAGAACCAGTAAGCTTGGTGAAGACAATGATTTGTTAGACAAGTTCCAACTGTTGTCTTAGTTGTACATCTGGTTAGGGCGGCTAGGTATTTAAACCTGAGGACACACAGTCCCGGACACCGAGTCAAGGACACACAGTCCAAGACACCAAGTCCTCGCCGTATTCCCCTTGAGCTAAGGTCACACAGACCTCGCCCAATCACTCGTGGTAAGTCTTCAGGTGACTTCCAAACCTTCACATACTTGGTCACTCGGCGATCCACAATTCCTATTGGATGCTCTAGACCATGACGCCTAACAGTCTAGAAGAAGCACAGTCTTCAAAGGTAACAAGCGTCGGATCCCCGTAGGATCAATCTCTTCAGTGATGCTCAATCACTTTTGGGTTTGTAGGTGTTTTGGGTTTGGTTTTGGGTTTTTCCTCACTTGATGATTTTCGCTCAAAGTCCTCGGATGATGGGTTGCTCTTATGACAAGTGCCGGTTTCTCGCGGAGCAGCCAACCAGCTAGTGGTTGTAGGGGCGGCTATTTATAGCCTAGGGAGCAGCCCGACATGATAAGACATAAATGCTCTTTAATGATATGACTGTTAGGTAGGTAGAAATTTTGGGACAGCTGGCGCTTAGCACAGCAACGGTCGGAAATTTGAGTATCAAATTCCTCAGGGCTATCATGTTCCTCACTGTGTAGGTAATCCGCACTGGCGAATTCCTAACTCCTCAGTCAGAACAAATTCCTCATAGACCAGAAGAACTCCGTCTCTGTCACTGAAGAATATGACTGAACTGTATGAGATTGCCAATGGCTTCACTCGAAGGGATTGGTAGGTGTAGGATTTTGAGTTGAGCATCACATGGAAATTTTTCCTTAGTATTTCCTCGCCCCCCTTTAACAGTATGGTGTTTCCTGTGACTCAAGAAAGGGAAAAAGAAACTATGAAAACAAAAGTCTTCACGCTTCATGTTCCTCAAGTGAATACCAAGTCTTCAAGGTCACACCAATTTCTTCACTTTCAAAGTCTTCAGAAAGTCTTCAGAAATCCAAAGTCTTCAGTCGAAGAACTTCATTTTTAGGGGTTGGCTTTCCCTATAAATATCAGACTCCTCGTAGACTTATAGACATGTGTACACTCATAAACACATTAGTCCCTTAACCTATAAGTCTTCAATACACCAAAATCACTAAGGGGCACTAGATGCACTTACAATCTCCCCCTTTTTGGTGATTGATGACAATATAGGTTAAGTTTTCAACGGGGATAAACATATGAAGTGTAATTACTGATATTGAGGAATTTGATTACAATATATAGAAGAACTCCCCCTGAAGTTGTGCATAGTGAGGAATTTGCTTTTGAAGCAATGCACACTTGAAGAGTAGAATCTTGGAGATCTCCCCCTATATCTTGTAATTCGTACACGCATTTGACATATAATATGAAGAATTTGAAATGCATGATGAAATATAGTGACTGATGTAATTCAACATGCGTGCATAACATTAATGCGGAATAAGCATGCAAAAACATCACAGCAAAAGTATTAGGTCACCATAGAGTTTAAGTTTACAACTCGATCCACAAAGTCATCAGAAGAACGAGAGTTGTAACTTAGCAAAAAAACGCCCATATATATAGACCCGCTTGAAGACTAGCTCAAATTTCTCCCCCTTTGTCATCGGATGACCAAAAGGATCGAAACTGAGGACTAATGCCCCTGAAGAATCTCAAGATGATGAAGGAGCGCCAGCGTTGTTGGGGTCGATGGTTGAGGTAGGGCATGCCGCAGTGTCGTCCGGGTCTTCATACTCGTCAGTCATGCGCGATGAAGAATAGGAGCTGGCCACCAAGGGAGGAACCTTGACCTTCTTGTATTTCTTCGGAGGAGGAGCAAACCAGTCAAAGTCATCCTTGAGACCCATTTTCTTCAGATCTTCTTCGCCATACAGATGAGACAGAACAGCCCAAGTGCGGTTGAGGGTTTCATGAAGGTAGTAGTGGTTCTTCTTCACTGCATTATGTGTGGAGGTCATGTTGTGAATAATTGAACCAAACTGACGCTTGACCCATTTGTGGTTGCGATCAGTGGTGAAGACTGAGGAGAAGCTCACGATCAGTCATCACCCTGGGAGCTGTGCATTGAGGATTTTGCTTGGGAGCGTTGGCAGCAGAGTCATGAGTGGCAGAGTCATCATTGGTGGAATAAGATGCAGCTTTGCAAAACTGACCATCCAATGGACGAGTGCCTTCATCAAAAATAGAAGTGTCCTTGCCCTTGTCATCAGCTGAGGAAAATGTCCGTTTGAGGACTTCAATTGGGGGCAAGTAGCTGTAATGATTGAGAGTGTCAGCTTTGTAATTCACTGAAGACCTTGCCCTGACGAATCTCATAATCCATGGAGCATAAGGCTTCAGGTTGAAAGGGGACAGTGCAACATTTGCCATTGTCCTCATGAAGAAATCATGAAAGTTGACGGGAACACCATGGATGATGTTGAATAGCAGATTCTTCATGATGCCAACGACTTCTTCATCATTCGAGTCGTGGCCCTTGATTGGACTCAATGTCTTCGTCAGAATGCGATAGACAGTCCGTGGCAGAAACAGCAATTCCTTCACGAGGAATTTGGTCCGTGGGGCTTGTCCTGGCTTCAAAGGCTTCATAAGCACTTGCATGTAGTGATCAGTGAGTTCAGTTTCTTCATACTTGCAACATGCAGCTTCATTTGGAGGACTGAGGGGCAGAGCCTGAAGCAATTCAGAGGCTGGAGCTTTGTAATGAGTGTTTTCAGACATCCAGTCCAGCACCCATGAATTCACGTCTTCAGAATTGCCAGTGATGTGCAGGGTTGCATAAAATTGGAGAATCAATTCTTCAATCCAATCGCATATATCAATGCAAAAACCCAGAAGTCCAACGTCGTGAAGAACACTTAGGACTGGCACAAAACACGGCAGAGATTCCATATCCACGTGAGGAATATGCTGATGATCGAAGACTTTGTCTTTGTTGTAAAGCACTGAGGAATAGAAATTTGCCTGATTGGCAGTCCAGAAACGCCTCTTCCTTATGCGAGCAGAGTCATAGGGATTGAAATCAGTGAAGAACACATGCTCGCCAAAGAAATCAGCCTTCTTGAAAGATTGCTTCCTTGAGAAAGAATCCTTGGGCTTTGGTTGAGGAGTGTCAGTCAATTGCGTCACTACCTCTGGATTTGCAATCTCAGGTTTTTCAGTCTGAGGAATTTCTTGTTCCTCTTCAGTGGTAGTCTTCATCAATTCAGTAGCAGCAGTTTCTTCAGCACTAGTGGCTAGAATGTCTTCATGAATAGACTGTGTGGGATGAGTTTCCTCAGAGCCCAATGGAACAGTTGGTGCTGGTGAATAAGGAATTTGTTGGAGTGGCGTGAACAAAGGGGAGTTGGGATGCTGACTATCCCAGAATTCATCAGTCATCAATGGAGTGGCATTACCAATGTCCACGTCAGAGTCTTGTTCTTCCATTTCTTCAACGCCGGCCTCTTCAGCAGTAAACTGAGGCATGGGCGAGGAGATTATTGGGTTTGAAGGGATAGCATCCACTTCAATTTCTTCATCCGTCTGCTCTGAGGAAGCAGCAAAGGGAATGTCTTCATCCGATTCACTTGGAATCACATACTCTTCATCAAAAGGAACAAGGTCCTTTGATGGCATAGATGAAATTGGAATGGCATCAATTGGATTCTCAGCTGAGCTTGTCAATGGCTTCATTTTCTTCAGAACTGAAGAATCTGAAGAAGTTGATGCCTTCCTTTTATTCACAACTGCACGCTCTGCAGCCTTTGTCTTCTTCACATCTAATGCAGATGGGAGGATTGGAGTTGGAGTAGGCGCAGGACCAGCAGAGGAATCTGGTTCATTTTCTTCAGACACAACTGATGCAGTTGTTCTGAGTTCTTCACGATCTTCAGGCATAGCCTTGGGAGCTTCAGCTGGCCTGACATTTTCTTCAGGCGCAACACTAGAGGTTGCCCTGGCAATTTCTTCAGCGGCTGGAGTGGAGTCATCAGCGCTGGGATGTTCTTCAGCAGCCTGATGTTCTTTAGCAGTGCTGGCATGTCCTTCTGCAGACTGAGCAGATGCTTCAGCCTGAGGAATTTCAATGTGCGTCTTACGAGTGGCACTTGAAGAAAAATCTTTGGTCAGATTTACAAATCTGACTTTGGCGCCCAACCAGTCAGCACGATATGCTTCAAATTCATCACTAAGGGCTTTGATTTCGCCCTAAATCTTGACTAGTTCTTCAGTTGTCATGTTGACAACATTTTACTTCAGGAAGCGCTCCTTCTTGTACTGCGCTTTCTTGGTCTGTCTGGCCTGTTCAAACTTCCATTTTTCTTCGCCTATGAAGGCGGTCAGCATATGACTTTGGCCAGGGGTCAGGTTGAAGTTAGGCATAGGAGTGTTTGGGTCCTTATGCCAGAGATCTATGAAATCAAGGATCACCTTGGGATCCAACAGCAGCGGTACTTCACTTCCTTTGGCTCTCGCGGCCTTTTCTTGCCTGTCTCTGATGATTTGAACTAGTTCTTCATCATCAGCTTCATCATCAGACGGCATTTGGAAAGCAACTTGTTTGTTATGAGGACTTGGGCGAGTGCCTCGTCCAGCAGTTGTCTTTTTCTTCAGCAGCGAAGGACCAGCTGAGGAACTTGGTATCGCTGAGGAACTTGGGGTAGCTGAGGAGCCTGCAGAGGCTCCTGAGGCAATGGATATGCCTGCAGTCCTCTGACATTTGGCAAGATGCACTGGAGCAGAAGACTTTGTTGCAGCATCTGAAGACTTTTGCGGGGGAGCTGAGGACTTTGGAGGAGCAGGACCAGTCTGAGGAATTTGCCATGAGGGCTTTGAAGAAACTGGCCGTGAGGGCATTGCTGAGGAAGAAGCACTAGGCTTGTGAGCAGGCTTCTTAGCCATGGCCTTCTTAGGCTTGGAAGCAGAAGCCTGAGCAGAGGCAGCAGCAGCAGAGTCTTCATTGGATTTCCTCACTGCTTCTTTTGCTTGTCTGGCCAACTTGGCCTAGCGCTTAGCGCATTCTTCAAGAAAGTCCTCACCACGCTTGAGGCTTGTGGGATCAGCAACTTGGCCATGTGCCAGTGGAGGTCTTGGGCATGGAGGATTGAGTACGAATTTCTTCATGTATTTGGGAGTGACATATCTGTACTCCCTCTACTCACGTGCCCCTCTCCTCTCTATTCTTTGTATGCGCACTTTGCGCTGATTCTTGTCCTCTTTTCCGAATTTTGCCTCATCAGGGGTGCAATAATCAGCATAAATGTCTTCAGGTAGTTCAAAAGCAGTATTGACCTCTAGCTTCTTTCCTCCTTTCTGTGGCTTCTTTCCATCAGCCATTTTCTTCAGATGAGGAATTTGAACAATTGAACTTTCTGAGGAAGTGTGCAACTTTTCTTCAAGGAACGCTGCAAATGAGTTAAGTTGGTGAGAACCTAGTGATTCAGCAGCAGACATGAGTACCTGTGAACAGAGTATAGTTGCAAGGAATTTGGAGAGGTCATATGCGTTCTCAAAATATTTTGTAAAAAGAACAAGTTTGAGGAATTTGACCAGATGATCTTGAAGAATTTGACTAAGCGTTCTTTGTCTTAGGTTCCAGAGTTGTATAGATTGAAAAATCCACACAATTGAGGAATCTTGAAGAAAATCATAGCTTAGAGAAATCAAATCAAGAACAGAGGATATGTGAGGTGTTTAGTGTGTGAAGATTTGATGAAGAAAACACCTTTTGAGAATTTTGAAGAACACATTTGAATCAAAGAGAGCAGTAAAAATAACTTTTAATTACCCTGGATGAAGAACATGATGAACTGTGGGATGGAGAAGAGAAGTTCATCTGTGCAGATCTTCCACGCCCTAACTTGGCAGAGGAAGACAACTACGGCGGCGGCAGAGTGAAGAAATCCGCTGTCGGCGCGAGTACGAAGGCGACAAGGTCGAGGTAGTGAAGCTCTTCCTCACCGGCGACGATGGAGTAGCGGCGGAACTAGGGTTGGAGAAGCTCGAGCGGGAGAGTGAGAACGAGCGGAGTAAAAAGTGAAGTGAGGGAAGGGGAGGGTATTTATAGCTGAGATGAAAAAACCGTTCGCCCGAGGAAATAGGACGAACGTGCCCCTGACCCTTCTCGTTCGTACGACATGTGTCACCCACGTACTGTGTAGTGGAGATCGTGTGAGATCGTGGGTGAATAGATAAGTATTGCCGTGGGAAGCGGAAGGTTTTGAGTGGCAAAACCAAATTTTTTGGAAAGGATAAGTTTTAACGTTTCGTTCGCAATTTCTTCAGCTGACAAGGACACAGTGAAGATTTTGAACAAGTTTCAAATAGAACGCATATGAAGAATTTGTGAATGGAATGGGTTGAGTTTAGCATAGAGGGGGAAGGGTCCAATCACATTCACTTAGCAGAATTTTGCAAAGTTGAAGAATATGAACAACTGAGGAATTTCACAAACTCAAATTGAAGATTTTCAACTTTTGTGGTGGCGTGACCCACCGTATGAGAATGATGATTTCAGACACTGCGTACAATTGTCGTAGGGTTCTGAGAATCAAATTCTTCATTAATTTCTTCACACTTAGAGCGTTATTCTTCATTGATTGAAGAAAAACAATTTCTTCATGTGTTGCACATCTAAGTCATCAATTTTTCATAAGTGTTAGGATGAGTGTCCAATTCAAAGACCATTCGAAGATTCTAAGATATTTAGCTCACACCGTAACTTATTAAATCTCTTCTAATCCAAGAGCTTTGTGAAGATATCGGCTAGCTGTTCTTCATTCTTCACATGTTCAATGGAGATGTCGCCCTTCAACACATGATCAGGAAGAAAATGATGACGAATCTGAATGTGCTTTGTCTTCGAGTGATGAACTGGGTTGTGAGCAATCTTGATGGAACTCTCATTGTCACAGAGTAGAGGCACATTCTTCACGTTGACACCATAGTCCTTGAGAGTTTGCTTCATCCATAACAATTGAGCACAGCAAGAGCTAGCAGAAATATACTCAGCTTCAGCGGTAGATAGTGATACACAGTTCTGTTTCTTCGAGGACCAACAGACCAAAGATCTTCCGAGGAAATGACATGTACCAGACGTTGATTTGCGGTCCACATGATCACCAGCATAGTCAGAGTCTGAATATCCAATGAGATCAAAAGCCGAGCCCTTGGGGTACCATAATCCAAGTGTTGGTGTGTGAGCTAGATATCGAAAAATATGTTTCACAGCCTTATGGTGTGATTCCTTCGGTGCAGCTTGAAATCGGGCACACATGCAAACACTAAGCATTATATCTGGCCTGGATGCACATAAATACAATAAAGAACCAATCATGAAGCGGTATACCTTATGATCGAAGTCAATACCAGTTTCATCAGTGCACAGATGGCCATTTGTGGGCATAGGAATTTTGACGCCTTTGCAATCGTGCATACCGAATTTCCTCAGTACATCTTTGAGGTATTTCTCCTGAGATATGAATATACCATTGTGTTGTTGAAGAATTTGAAGACCTAGGAAGAATTTCAACTCTCCCATCATAGCAATTTGATATTCTTCACTCATCATATAGGCAAATTCATCACTATAGCGTTGCTCAGTACAGCCAAAGATAATATCATCAACATATATTTGGCACACAAATAATTCACCATCATAGATTTAGTGAAAAGAGTTGGATCGAGTGAACCGGGTTTGAAGCCTTTCTTCATGAGGAATTCCTTCAAAGTATCATACCAAGCCCAAGGGGCCTGCTTGAGGCCATAGAAAGCCTTATTGAGTTTGAAGACTTTGTCAGGATTCTTTGGATCTTCAAAACCTGGGGGTTGAGCAACATATACTTCTTCCTCAAGCTTACCATTGAGGAATGCACTTTTCACATCCATTTGATAGAGAATGATATCATGATGGTTAGCATAAGCAAGTAATATGCTAATAGCCTCAAGTCTAGCAACAGGTGCAAAAGTTTCCTCGAAGTCAATTCCTTCAACCTGTGTGTAGCCTTGAGCTACAAGTCATGCCTTATTCCTTACCACAAGGCCATTTTCATCTTGCTTGTTGCGGTAGATCCACTTTGTGCCGATGATATTATGCTTGCGAGGATCTGGATGTTTGACCAGTTCCCAGACGTTGTTGAGTTCAAACTGATGTAATTCTTCTTGCATCGCTTGAATCCATTCAGGCTCCAGAAATGCTTCACCTACCTTAGTGGGCTCTGTGATAGAGACAAAAGCAAAGTGCCCACAAAAGTTAGATAAATGTGAAGCTTTTGAGCGTGTTAGAGGACCTGGTATATTGATGTCGTTGATGATTTTCTCAATCTGCACTTCTTTCGCAACATGAAGATGAGCTGGTTGTCGTCGAGAAATCTGATCAGCATTTTCTTCAGCACCATTTTCTTCAGCATTTTCCTCAGGTGCATTAGCTCGACGATCTTCAGGTTCTGGAATGAATTCTTCAGCAGATTCTTCGATAGGAATGACATCCTCAGTAGCCTTGAATTTGATAGTTTCCTCAGGTGCTGGTTCATCTATCACAGTAGGCAGGTGCTCTCTTTGCGAGCCGTTAGTTTCATCGAACCGCACATCTACAGTTTCAACAACCTTGTGAAGAACGTTGTTGAACACTCTGTAGGTGTGCGAATCCTTTCTGTAACCATGCATAAACCCTTCATGTGCTTTCGGTGCAAATTTTGAGTTGTGATGAGGATATCTAATCCAACATTTAGCACCGAAGACTTTGAAATAACTTACATTGGGTTTCTTGTCAGTGAGGAGTTCTTAGGCAGTCTTCTTGAAGAATTTGTGAAGATATACTCTGTTGATGATGTGGCACACAATATCAATTGCATCAATCCAGAAACGACGAGGCGTTTTGTATTCATCAAGCATAGTGCGAGCCATCTCAGCAAGAGTCATGTTCTTGCGCTCCACGACGCCATTTTGCTGAGGAGTATAAGGAGCAGATAACTCATGAGTAATACCAAGTTCATCAAGATAGTCATCTAGACCAGAGTTCTTGAACTCAGTTCCATTGTCACTTCTGATGTGCTTGATCTTCACACTAAAGTTGGTTGAAGCCCTCGAGGAAAATTGTTTGAAGACTTCCTGTACTTCATGTTTGTAAGTAACAATGTGTACCCATGTATATTGAGAGTAATCATCAACGATAACGAAACCATATTGAGAAGCATCATTTGAAATTGCAGAATAATGATTAGGACCAAATAGATCCATGTGAAGCAATTCAAATGGCTGAGTAGTAGTCATGATAGTCTTCGCTGGATGCTTGGCCTTGGTCATCTTTCCACCGCACAAGTGATCCTTGAGGAATTTGACATTCTGAATGCCAATGACATGCTTCTTCTTCGCAAGCGTGTGCAAATTCCTCATGCCTGCATGACCAAGTCGTCGATGCCATAGCCAGCCTTCTGAAGCTTTTGCAAGTAGACACACAGTTGGTTGAGGTCCTGTAGAGAAATCAACAATATACAAGTCTCCTCTCCTAAAGCCTTTGAAGACTATGGAGTTATCAGATTCCATGATCACAACACAACGATGTTTGCCAAAAGCAACAACCATATCCAAATTGCAAAGCATTGAGACAGACATGAGGTTGTATCCTAAGGACTCGACAAGCATGACTTTGTCCATGTGTCGATCCCTAGTGATCGCAACATTACATAGACCCAATACCTGACTTTTTCCTTTGTCAGCGAAGATGATGTGCTTTAGATGAGATGGTGATAAGGGAGCATCCATCAAGAGATTCTTGTCACCAGTCATGTGATTTGTACATCCACATTCGAGGACCCACTCAGTGGCTTTGGGTTGATCATCCTGTAGATGAATTAGTGCAGCTTACAAACTCATATACTTCATCAGCGAAGAATATGACATTAAATCATCAGATCAATTTCATCAAGCAATGCAACAGATAAAGCAGTATGAGGACGTGAGAAATGAGAGTTCATTTCTTCATGATTAGCATGCGTCCTTTCAGGCACTTTTCAGGTCTCCAGCAAATTCTTCAGACGTTTGAGCACGTCTGGAGACGTGACCCTGCAGAAGAGATTAGTTCTCTTTCTTCACCACCCACATCTGAAGGGGTGGCAAAGAGTTCATCACTCTGTGAGCTCCATATGAAAAAGGTGGCATAGACGCCAGCCCATTTCGTTTCACATAAGAGGAGTTAGGATAAGCATATGAATAAGCAGAGCAATTCTTCGAGGACTTATGAACATAATGGTTAGAAGAATAATGCTCATGTTCATAGCCCTTAGCTCTTCCCTACGAGACGGAGTTGTTAGCACGATGATATTCATATGAGGACTTTGATCCTTTTGAGGAATTTGATCCATATGGAGAATTGGATCTGGGGTTCCTCTTCCTCACACGAGCTGTCATGAGGACATTCACTTGAAGATTTTCAAGGTGCCTCTTAGGGACCCAGATTTTCTTCATAGGGGGACCATTCCTGCAGTTAGTTCCAACATATCTAGCAAATTCTTCACCATTCTGATTTTTGAACAGTTTATAGTTGGAGTCAAATGACTCATCAGAAGAATGAGGAGATTCACATGTAAAGCCCGATAAATTGGATGGATCAACTAGAGGTCCCTTTGCAGCAACCCATGAGGTTTTGGGGTACTGCTCAGGCTTCCAATATGAACCATCAGCATTAAGTTTCCTCTCAAAGGCAATTCCCTCTTTCCTAGGGTTCCCGTTGAGGATCTGCTTTTTAAGCACATCACAAAGAGTTTGATGCCCTTTGAGGCTTTTGTACATGCCTGTCATGTACAATTCCTTCATCCCTGCATTGTCAGTGATACTAGCAATGTCCTCAGATGAGGAATTAGTGATAGCAGAGACAGTTGAAGAATTTGTAGCATTTGAAGCACTTGAACATTCACGTGAAGAATTAGCAGTTTCTCGTTCAATGCATTTCAAGCATGGAGGAATGAATTCTTCCTGAGAAGCGCTGATTTGTTGAGCAAGTAATGAATCGCGGTCCTTCTGAAGATCTTCATAACTCACTCTTAGCTTTTCAAGATCTTGCTTTTTTGAAGAAATTCATAAGAAAGCTTCTCATGATCAGACAAGAGAGTGTTATGATGACTTTGAAGGTTATCACACTTGGACTGAAGTCTCTGAAGATTTTCAGTCAAGATTTTAGATCGATCCATTTCTTCACCCAACATATCATCACTTTTATCTAGCATGTTTTAAATCTTATCAAGAGCCTTTTGTTGTTGCATAGCAATCTTAGCAAGTTTAGAATAGATGGGCTTAAGGTTTTCATCAGATTCATCCTCACTAGATTCAGAGGAGGTATATTTGAGTACCTTAGCACCCTTTGCCATGGAGCAATAGGTGGGAGCATAGTCATCATTGTCTTCATCAGCCTTGTTGGAGAAGCCATTTTCTTCAGTGTTGAAGATGGACTTGCTGACGAATGCAGTAGCGAGAGCTAGACTTGCCACACCATATTCGGATTCCTTAGATTCCTCCTCTTCCTCATGATCCTCAGATTCAGCTTCAGAGTCCATTTCCTTGCCGATGAATGCCCGAGCCTTTTTGGAGTTGTTCTTCTTGTGAAATGAAGACTTTGAGGATTTTGATGATGAAGATTTTGACGATTTCTTCTTCTTCTTTGCATCATCAGAACTATAATCCTTGTATTTCTTCTTTTTGGATTCCTTTTCCCACAGAGGACAATCTTGAATGTAGTGATCAGGCTTCTTGCATTTGTGACATAGCCGTTTGTTGTAGTCACTGGATGAGGAATCAATTCTCTTAGTGAACTTTCCAAAGCGACCACATCTTGAGAACCTTTGGAACTTCTTCACAAGCAATGCTAGCTCCTGGCTCAATTCTTCAGGATCACCAAGGCTACTACCAGAATCTTCACCTTCAGATTCAGAGACGACCTTGACCTTCAGGGCACGTGATTTGCCATAGCTTGGACCATAGAGATCTCTCTTTTCAGCAAGTTGGAACTCATGAGTGTTTAGCCTTTCGAAGATATCAGCGGGATCAAGTGACTTGTAATCACCATGCTCTTGAATCATCAATGCCAGAGTATCAAACGAGGAATCAAGCGATCTCAGCAATTTCTTCACCACCTCATGGTCGGTGATGTCAGTGGCACCAAGTGCTTGAAGTTCGTTTGAGATGTCAGTGAGACGATCGAAGGTTTGCTAAACATTTTCATTGTCAAGTCTTTTGAAACAGTTGAAGAGATTGCGAAGAACATCAACTCAGGAGTCACGCTGTGTTGAGACTCCTTCGTTGACTTTGGACAGCCTATCCCAGATAATCTTTGAAGTTTCCAAAGCACTCACTCTTCCATAATGTCCTTTGCTTAGATGGCCACAAATGATATTCTTCGCTCGAGAATCGAGTTGCTTGAATCTCTTCAAATCAGCAGCATTCAGAGAAGGTGATACCAAGGGAACATCATTTTCCACAACATACCAAAGATCGTTATCAATTGCCTCAAGATGCATTCGCATCTTGTTCTTCCAGTAGGGGTAGTCTGTCCCATCAAAGGTAGGACACCCAGCTGAGACCTTGATCATACCTACGGTCGACATAACTAAAACTCCAGGTGGTTAAACCAAAATCACACAGAACAAGGGACTACCTTGCTCTGCTACCAATTGAAAGTGTGTTATATCGACAAGAGTGGGGTGAATAGGCGATTTTTATGAATTATTCACTGAGGAATTTGTTGTTGAGGAAATTCCTTAGCGAAGAACTACATGCAGTGGAATAAGTACTCAAAAGTAAACATAGCAGAATACAAACATGGTCATCATGAAGATATGAAGACAAACACATAGCATAGAAAGCGTAAACACAGGATAGCACAGGATGAAGACAAACAGACTGAAGAAATTGAACAGAGGAAATTGAGAAAGTCTTCAGTCAAAGTCTTCAAACAGATATGAACAAGCACACAACACAGACATGAGGAAATAAAACTAGTAAGCTTGGTGAAGACAATGATTTGTTAGACCAGTTCCAACTTCTATCTTAGTTGTACATCTGGTTAGGGCGGCTAGGTATTTAAACCTGAGGACACACAGTCCTGGACACCCAGTCAAGGACACACAGGTCAAGACACCAAGTCCTCATCGTATTCCCCTTGAGCTAAGGTCACACAGACCTCGCCCAATCACTCGTGGTAAGTCTTCAGGTGACTTCCGAACCTTCACAGACTTGGTCACTCGGCGATCCACAATTCCTCTTGGATGCTCTAGACCATGACGCCTAACAGTCTGGAAGGAGCACAGTCTTCAAAGGTAACAAGCGTCGGATCCACGCAGTATCAATCTCTTCAGTGATGCTCAATCACTTTTGGGTTTGTAGGTGTTTTGGGTTTGGTTTTGGGTTTTTCCTCACTTGATGATTTTCGCTCAAAGTCCTCGCAGGATGGGTTGCTCTTATGACAAGTGTCAGTTTCTCGCGGAGCAGCCAACCAGCTAGTGGTTGTAGGGGGCGGCTATTTATAGCCTAGGGAGCAGCCCAACATGATAAGACATAAATGCCCTTTAATGATATCACCGTTGGGTAGGTAGATATTTTGGGACAGCTGGCGCTTAGCACAGCAACGGTCGAAAATTTGAGTATCAAATTTCTCAGGGCTATCATGTTCCTCACTGTGTAGGTAATCCGCACTGGCAAATTCCTAACTCCTCAATTAGAACAAATTCCTCAGAGACCAGAAGAACTTCGTCTCTATCACTGAAGAATATGACTGAACTGTATGAGATTTCCAATGGCTTCGCTCGAAGGGATTGGTAGGTGTAGGATTTTGAGTTCACCATCACATGGAAAATTTTCCTTAGTCATTCCTCGACCCCCTTTAACAGTACGGTGTTTCCTATGACTCAAGAAAGGGAAAAAGAAACTATGAAAACAAAAGTCTTCACGCTTCATGTTCCTCAAGTGAATACCTAGTCTTCAAGGTCACACCAATTTCTTCACTTTCAAAGTCTTCAGAAAGTCTTCAGAAATCCAAAGTCTTCAGTCGAAGAACTTCATTTTTAGGGGTCGACTTTTCCTGTAAATATCAAACTCCTCATTGACTTATAGACCTGTGTACACTCATAAACACATTAGTCCTTTAACCTATAATTCTTCAATACAACAAAATCACTAAGGGGCACTAGATGCACTTACAGTTTTGCATCTTTTTTGACGCTTTTTTACATCACCGTTAGCGATTAATGCATCTCACATAGTTTCATCGAAGGGTCTCTGGTTGTAGTGCCGCGTTAGCAGCATCATGCAGTAGTGATGGATGATTATTCAATATATATATTGGTATACTTCTTCAAGGGGAAGAGTGAGACCCAACAAACTATCATCGACTTTGCAAATGAAGCTCGGCGTTGACATGAGGCAAAGATATTGATGATTAGAAACGACAATGACACCGAGTTCAAGAACTACACCCTGGATGAGTTCCTTAGTAATGAGGGATCAAGCACCAATACTTCGCACCCTATACCACTCAACAAAATGGTGTTGCGGAGAGGAAGAACCGAACATTGATGGATGCGGCAAGGACCATGATGGCATTATTCAAATCACTGTACAACTTTTGTGCCGAAGCCACCAACATCGTATGTCATGCATCCTATCGGCTCTATCTCCGCAAAGGCTTGAACAAGAATCCTTATGAGATACTTAACGGGAACAAGCCCAACCTCATGTACTTCCGAGTGTTCGAGTGTAAGTGTTTCATTCTCAAGAAAGGTGTTCGTTTGTGTAAATTTGAACCTAGAGCTCAAGAGGGCATATTTGTTGGATATGCTACAAACTCTCATGCTTACTGTGTCCTCAACATGTCCAATGGACTCATTGAGGAGACGTGTAACATGGCATTTGATGAAAATAACGGCTACCAAGTGTAGCAAAGTGGTCTTCGTAATGTAGGTGATGAAATTCCTCCCCAAGCCATAAGAAGCATAGGAATTGGTCAAATCCTCCCCATTGAAGAACCCCTTGTGGCGAAGGAGAAGGACAATGTTCGACACAAGTGGAACCATCACCAATGCTAGACCCACACACTTCCGAAGAGCAAAGTGAAGGCCCTCAACCAAATGAACATGATCAAGGACAAGATCAAACTCATGATGGTGGTGTTGCACCAAATGATTCCCACGATCATGTTCAAGTCTCCGAGCAAGCTCAAGATCAAGAGCAATCTCAAGATCAAGAGCAAGCCCAAGACGACGCTCAAGATGATTAAGATGACTCTCCTCAAATGCCTATTGAAGAGCTATCGGAGCACCGTGCCGCCAAGGTTGCTTCCACTCTAAAATTTCAAGAACATGTGATGGAGAATGTGCTTGAAAACTTAAGAAAAGGGGTAACTGGTCGTAAACAATTAAAAAACTTTTGTGAGCATCATGCGCTTGTTTCTTGTGTTGAACCCCAAAAGGTACATGAAGTGTTCAATGACACGGATATGCTTGAAGCCATGCATGGTGAAATCACCAATTTCGAGCGCAACAAAGTGTGGGAATTAGTGACAAGGCCAAAGGAGAACCATAATGTTATTGGAACCAAATGGATCTTCAAGAACAATCAAGATGTGAAAGGTGTGGTCGTTCGAAACAAGGCAAGATTGGTAGCACAATGCTACTCCCAAGTCGAGGGCACCGACTATGGTGAAACCTTTACTCTCGTCCCTCATCTTGTATCTATTCACATGTTGCTTGCATATGCATCTCATCATGATTTCAAGTTGCAACAAATGGATGTGAAAAGTGCATTTCTTAATGGTCCTTTGAATGAGTTACTATATTTTAAACAACCCCAGGGATTCGAGGACCCCAAGTTCCCCAATCATGTATTTACACCCAATAAGGCGCTCCGCGGCCTTAAACAAGCCCCACGTGCGTGGTATGAGCACCTTATCGAGTTGTTGCAAGATCATGAGTTTGAAACTGGGAAAATTGACCCCACTCTTTTTACTAAGAGGGTCAAAGGTGTTTTGTTCATATGCCAACTATATGTTGATGATATTATTGATGGTTCTTCTACAAAATATTTCAATGATGTGTTTGCCGCACTAATGACCGAGAATTTTGAGATGTCTATGATGGGATAGTTGAAGTTCTTTCTCGGGTTCGAATTCAAGCAAAGAAGAGAAGGAACGTTCATTAACCAAGCCAAATACACCCAAGACATGCTCAAGAGATTCAATCTAGAAGATTTCAAACCGGCCAAGACTCCAATGCTAACTAAATGCCAACTTGACATTGATCCCAATGGTAAAGCGGTGGATCAAAAAGTATATCGTTCCATGATTGGATCCTTGCTATATCCTTGTGCATCTAGACTGGATATCACTTTGAGTGTGGGAATGTGTGCACGGTTTCAAGCCGCACCTAAGGAAAGTCACTTTGTCGTGGTCAAGCGAATCTTTCGACATTTGGGTCATACCCCAAACTATGGTTGATGGTACCCCAAAGGAGCTAGCTTTCATATCATGGATTATTCAGACTCGGATTGGCCGGGAGACCATGTGGATAGGAAGTCAACTTCCGGAGGGTGCCAATTCATTGGTCGCTCTTTGAAGAAGCAAAATTATGTATCTCTCTCCTTCATTGAGATCGGGTATGTAGCCGCCGCAAGTTGTTGTGCACAATTTCTATGGATGAGGAAAACTTTAAAGGATTAGGTTGTCACGTGTGACAAAGTGCCTCTTCTATGTGACAATGAAAGTGCTATCAAGATCTCCATTATTCCAGACCAACATAGTAAGAGGAAGCATATTGAGATACGTCATCATTTCATCTGGGATCACATCAAGCGTGGAGAGATTGATATTATCTGCGTTAACACTCAAGAGCAACTAGCGGCTATTTTCACAAAGCCACTAGATGAAGCAAGATTTCGCGAGTTAAGGCATGAGCTGAATATCATTGATTTGAGCAATGTGGCATGAAACTAGGCACACCCCACCGCATGCATCATGTTATCTTGTTTTACATGTAGGCATGGACATAGGGGGAATGTGGTTCTCTCAATGAACTCTCCCTCACCCTATTATGCATAACTAAATCAAATCTTTCACATTAGCCATTTTTAGGGTACTTGTGCTTCAAAGATGAGTTTTGGTCATGGGCCCAAGGTTAAAATCTTCGCAGTGCCATACCAGTTGACTCAAACATAGGTGGCTTCGGCCACCGCCCTCTCCTTGACAGGTGTGTTCGAGTTGGTTTATTTGTTCTTTTCTGGTCGTTTGGACTTTTGTTAGTGCATTGAGTCAGTCCGAGTTTGCTCTCCATTGTTTGTCTCTTTGAACTTGGAGTGTCTATTCCCATTTGCTGGTGTTTGTGTCTCTAACCCAAGCCTTGTCACCTACAACCTCTCGTAATTGCATAAGCCACCATCCTTTCCTGTTGGAAGTTATGTAGCTAAAGCAGTTGTACCGATTATAAGCGGCACTACCACCTCCCGTGGTACTACCGCCGGAGCGATACTACCCGGCCTCATGCCGCATAGTAGTACCAGGACGGTACTACCGCTCCTTCAATGATACTACTGCTCTGCGATATTCATGGGGTGGGGGTTATGAGTCGGGGAAGGGAGAGTTCTAACTCCCCCATACCCATTCATCTCTCTCTCCCCACGCTCTCCTCTCTCCAATTGACGAACTTGCACCAGTGGCCGCCCCACCAATGCTGGGCCATCTTCCGCGTTTCCGGCCCGTGGGGTCGATCCCCACCTTTTCCTCTTGCCATGGATGATGGTATTGCCCCCATTTTCCTCTTCTATAGTTCTCTCTTTTGAATCTAGGTTCTAGGGCAATACGTGTTGCATTCATCAATTTTTGGCTAAATCCTGGCATGAGTAGGACGTTTAAGACTGCTAAAGTAGGAGACTCGAAGTTTGGTCGGAGAAAATTTGAATTTCGCACCTCCAGTAGTATCGGATCTTGCCATGGTAGTTTTGGTTCCGCCTCGGGCGATACTATCGTTCCCTGGAGCAGTACTACCACTGCAAGGTAGCAGTACTACCGCTCTGAGCTGTCAACTTCATATTTCCTCCCATTTAACTTCAATTATTTTTTATTCCTTTTGGCTTATGCAATATTTTACACCTGCTTTTCCTTTATGCCATTTTGTTAGTTCTAAGTGGTAGCAGCACCGGGCACCGAGCTCGCCAAGGCAGGTCCAAGAGTTTCCGCGCCTCAGATGGAGCGGGTACCGGTTCCAGTGGTGCTCCCAAGCAAAGGACCATGCAAGTTGCCAGCAAGCCGAACGAGAAAGTAAAATCCATGAATGAGTTGCCTTCCAAGTAGTAATATGTTCTTCGCCGCCGCAATCCCTATCGCCACGACCAAGATCCCGCTCTCATCAACTGTACTTTCTGGACCACTCAACAACACTCCATCTATCTTGATGTGCTCAAGGGCAAGAGGAACTTGTTTGTGAATGTCAGGTCTAGTTATCTTAGTCACTTGGATAAGGATCCTCAATACTTTGGATAGATCTTGCTCTTTGTGCTCAGCTTGACATTCTCAGGATCATCTCTTTCAACAAAGACTTTGATGCAGAGATTGTGGTCCAGTTCTATGCCACGGTCCACCTTTGTACTAATCTTGAGAGGTCACTCACTTGGATGACCAATGAAAGTGTTTTGACTGTCAAGTGGAAGGATTTCATGAATAGTTTGACCTACAATGATGAGGGGCTCGAGAACCATATTAGGTTGTGCCATCACAAGGAGGAGGCGGCCATGCACAAGTCCAAGCTCTGGCGCTACTATACGGAAAATATTTTTCCCTCCACCGGCAAGAATACTTATGAGTTGTGCCCATTCCTGGACTTTATGCATCACATCTTCAGGAACACACTTTTCCCTCGCATTGGGAATTTGGATCAGGTTCACTCTTACCTCGTGGACATGCTGCTTATATGCCAAAAGGAGAACACGCAACATGTGTTGGATGTTTCTCATCTCATGTGGTCTGAACTTCACTCTACTGTGATGGAGTGCAAGTGTCGTATTTATGGCCCCCTATCCGATGCAGCTCATTGAGAACACATGGGCCTCCACTTTTGCACATAAGATGTTCGTGACTGGTGACTTGGTTTCACATGATATCCAGTTGAGGCAGAAGGATAACTAGGGTACTTCGAATGCTCCTGAGATGGAGGCTCTTAAGATAGAGTGTGAAGGCGGTGATGAGCCCAACTATGATCCTTCTGCCAGGGAGCCATCTTGGGCTTCTAAGCTCAGGAAGAAGAAGGAAAAATTGTTTTGTCTCCAGGTACATGGTCAATACAAGACTCACATGGTGGAGAAGAAGGCTATTATGAGGAGGTTGCCGATGGTTCAGAAGACATGATAACATTAGAGGAGGAGTGGGTCTCAAAGAATTGTAAGTGGACAGATTCAGATGATGATCGGCCTGCCAGTGCAGAGGAGTTCGAGGATCACGAGGAGGAGGGGCACGTTGATAATAACGACATGGAGTGATGTTAGTAGCTTGGACCGCAGTGGTGCTCTTTGCCCTTTTGGTGTATCGATGCCAAAGGGGGGAGAGAGTTTAGGGATGTGGTGAGTCACAAGTGTGTCTTATTTGCTTTCCCTTTCTTCACTCATGAACTCTTTTATCCCTTGCTTTCGTTTATGTTTGGTTTGTGTTTGTGAGACGCGGAGACCTTATCCATATGGTGTGAGACATATGCTATCTTATGTTTATATTTATGTCAAATACTATTTTAGCTTGCGAGATTATGTCTATATTGTGCCCATATCCTTATGCTCACATACTATTTCTTGCATCCATGACTAACTCTCATATTATGTTGTAGCAAGTGTTGCCTTGTGTCAGGCCCAAGATGCGATTCTATCCCGATCACGTGATAGACTCGTGATTGGGACACAACCGCATTTCGGGCGCTTAGCAAGATGGATATCATTACATCGTACCATTACTAAATACATGGGGATACAACAATTCATACAAGTCACGTGAGTACAACAACATCAATACAAGACATCCGACTACGAACGCAAACATGAAAAACACAACGACATCCATATGCTATCCCAGGCTGCCGACCAGGAACCGAACCCAAGACTGATGAAGAAGAAGAAGAAATAACTCCAACACAAAGAACATCGCTCTCATGTCAAGTCATCTGAAACCTGCACCTGCAACTGTTGTTGTAGTATCTGTGAGCCACGAGGACTCAGCAATCCCATAACCATGGGTATCAAGACTAGCAAAGCTTAATGGGTATGGAAAGGTTAAGTGGTGAGGTTGCAGCAGCGGCTAAGCAAAATATGGTGGCTAACTTACGAGTACAATAAGAAGATGAGCATCTATGCAAACGGTCGCAAACTAGTAATGATCGCTAAAGATCCTGAACTTCCTACGAGTCAAACATAACCCCACCGTGTTCTCTTCTCAAAGTGAAAAGAGGCAGTCACGGTTACTCACACGGTTCGTGTATTTTATTTCGGATCCTCTGTCAAGTTTTCTACAACCGGACATTAACAAATTCCAATCTGCCACATAACCGCGGGCACGGCTTTCAAAAGATCAAACCCTGCAGGGGTGTCCCAACTTAGCTCATCACAAGCTCACGATCTGCGGAGTCGCAACTCCATGTTGGGAAGACCCGAGTATTCTCGGAATCCCGTGCTCAAGATATTTCGACAAAGGTAAAACTAAACCAGTAAGACCACCCGGCGTGTCGACACCCTGATAGTAGCCGCGCGTATCTCGTCTCAGGCCACGGCCGGATAGGTCAGCCTACGGGAGCCAATCCTCGAGTTTCCCCATGGTGGCCCCGTAGTCTGCCCGTTTGGGACCAACACCATCAACACTGGCCCCCTTGTTATGTAGAATTGAGAACCCGGGGACATGATCCCCTATGCAATTAATTAATTAAGTTTTTATTATGTTGCAAATTAAAATCAATGTTGGGCCTTGCTGGAGGGGTTATATTCAAAGACGAGCTATCAAGGGGTCCCCATATACCCAACCGCGTTAGGAACGCAAAATCAAGGAACATAACACCGGTTTATCGGTTCTTAAGGCGGCATGAGTGGAACAAAACACCGAGCAAAAGGCCAAGCCTTTCACCCATTGCCAAGTATGTATGTGTGTTAATTATAGTATTAGATATTGTGATATTCCAACAACCAAGTTCCAACATGGAGCAATCTTCATCTTCACCTGCAACTAACTACGCTATACGAGGGGACGAGCGAGCGGGTAACATAGCCAAATAACGGTTTGCTGAGAAGGTGTCAAAGGTTAGAGGTTTCATGGCAACAAGGAGAGGCTGACAACAAAAGATAGGTAGCGCGACATATAGCGATAGCATCGAGACAACTAGCATAGCAATGATAGTAAAGGTATCCAAGGAGACGTTCATCTTGCCTGAGATCCCGCAAGGAAGAAGAACGAGTCCGTGAAGAAGACGAGGAAGAAGCCACGAAGACGAACCAAGTGTAGTCGAACGAATCCTCACGATCGCAACGGAATATCAACTAGCGAGAAGAAGCACAAAACATGGTAAACACACCACTCAAGAACATGACAAGATGCTCAACCAAGTATGATGCAAGACAAGTATATATGTTGCAAAACATGGCAAGGGATAAAGCACGTAAGAACATCACACAAGGCAAGTTTAAATGAGGCCGGAAACAACATAAAACAATTCCGGTAAGTCCTCATATGCACGTTTCGAAATTGGTCCAGATCTGAACAAACCTTAAGTTCAATTTGTTAAACAGCAAGTTAACATACACCAAGATGACCTACTCGAAATTCTAGTCAAGTTACATGTAATGTTCATTTAATATTCGGAGGTACGGCCTAGAAGATATGAGCAAAACAAGACAAGCATGGCAATTATGCAAGATGCATACAAACAACAAGCAAACGCAATCCAAGCATGTAAACAACATGATATTATGCATCTACATGCGAAAACACACAAGTTTCATATAGGACACGCTCAAAACGGAGCAACGGTTCAACACACTAGATGACTCGTTGCGCCAATGGCGCAAAGGCCAAGTGTAAGGCAAGTATTATAAGAGTGTGCATTAAAATATTGTTGTTCGAAAAGCACAATTCATGATATGTATGCAGCACGCAAGCAATTGTCATACACATAAGGTCAAAAATGATGCAGTAAATCATGTAGGAAAGGACTCTTGTGATCTGCTTAGATTGGATAGACAATCATGCAAAGGCATTTGGACGTGCACTTGAAGGCGAAAGCATATATTTCTTTCATCATTGTTGTTTCAAAAGCGTGCCACACAGTCTTAGGGGATTACATAAGATCCAAAAGGATGATAAACATAGAAGTCTTAGTATGCACCTATACTAATGCTAAGTTATATAATAAGGGGCTTTTGCAACTTGCTTATATTGAGTAGACGATCAAACACAGTCCCTTGGAAGTGCGTTTGAAGGCGAAAGCATATGCTTGGCCTTTGTTCGTTGCGCCGATGGCGCAAATGGCAAGAGCGAACTAAGCTTTCGAACCATATGAGTTAGAATATTTAAGACACCTGTCATAAAATTGCTGAAGCATAGAAAGGCAGGAGATTAGTTCATGGAAAGCAAAGCTACATAAGCAAAGATGCATCATATATATAGCTTTGGTCACCCAGCTTATGGTAACTCAGACATCAATTTGTACCGCCTCTGTTTTTAAATGTAAGATCTTTTACAGATCAATTTAGACTGCAAAAATGTCTTATATTTAGGAACGAAGGGTGTACATTATATACAGAAGCACTCGGGTTCAGACAATGGAATCAAAGATGTGCTATGTACGGTGGTGTTTCGTACATATAGTAAACCACATGGCCCTTTTGTGTTTTGAGCAATGATGATGTATATTCATATTAAGACCGGTGACTAATTCCCACCAGCAAAATGCATGTTCGGTCCACTAAACACATTTCCCATGAATCGTAAACTCAGTATGCCATAATGCACATGAAATATTACACCATGCAGCAGGACCCGTATCTACTCCCTCCGTTCCTAAATATAAGTCTTTTTAGACATTTCAAATGAACTACAACATACGGATGTATGTAGACATATTTTAGAGTGTACATTCACTCATTTTGCTTTGTATGTAGGTCACTTGTTGGAATCTCTAGAAAGACTTATATTTAGGAACGGAGGGAGTACATGCCAATCCACAACTATTTCAGTGAGAAATTCTAGCATCATCTCAAGGCCTACTGGCGCCACCCACCGCATCCAGCTCCGTCAGTAAAAGGTTACATAGATGTCTTGCAGGGCTGGAGGTATACCCCTTCAGTTACAACAATTGTAAAAAGATGCCAACTATGTTGGTCACTGGCAATACATTATGCTGCAAAGAAATCATTCACATGAATTGTTTTATTGCTATAACAAACATACTATGAGATTAATTACTATGTTCAACAAACCAGAGATAGGCATACTCTGAGATTAATTACTTAGTTCACCAAACAAAAGAGATGTAATGCCATAGAATGCTGTTTAAGTGGGAAGATAACCTGGACAGCCTCAAATGTTGTAGACAAAGAACCAGATGAATTGTCAAGGGCGTAAACAATAGCATTGAGCAAGGGAGTTACTCCATCCTCTACCACCGAAGCCTCCAATTGTTGAACAGAAATGCACCAGACTGCAAGATTACAAATAGCCTGTAATAACAAATTAATAAGACAAGAAATAGGAACTCAATTACTGAACGAGCGCACACATTCTCCACAGTAACACTGAACAAAAGAAGAACCTGAAAACAAAAAATGGTGAGCAGAACAAACCTTCATCTTGGTGGTCATGATCAGCCGAACCAAAGTAGCCAATACCGATTGAGCCAACTGTCCTGCAGGGTAAGAAAAATAAATATATAATTCCTTCAAACCAACTGGTAATTTGATGATTTTTTTAGATGAAAGGCTCAGCACCCTGTTGTATACAATTCATGATTCAAGGGCATGTCTGAGCAACTGAGCACATTAATCTGTTCAGAGGGTAATCAAAAAACAAGGGATAGCAATGGATAGTGATTTAAAATAGCAAAAGGGACAAGCTCTTTAATTGTAGAAAACCATGAACTGTCAAAACAAAAAATTATCAGCTCCAACTTCTAGCATGTGTACGCAGAGTACCTGCCATGAAATGAAATTTTTCTACGTTTTCCTAAGAAAATGTAAACTACCAGCTCTCACTGAAAGGCCAATGTGTGAGGATGAAACTGGTAGATGATAGGAAAATGGATCTGAGACAATGGCTTATTAACCATATAGTATCAGTGGAAGACTGGAAGGTAAACCTACAGCCGTGCAAGGCATGGCCTGACAGAAACCAGATTGTCAGAACAACATGGTGGTCGCCCACATTCCACCAAGATTTTCTTGACTGGGACTAAGCCTAACTCGGTACAGACATAAACTGCACATTTAGTTGACGAGAAAGGGGCTACCAGGAGGCGCTACTACCTGAGATGGTGGAGACGAGCACGGGGTGTTAGAGCGCGAAGCCGAGGCACTTGAGGGCGGAGGCGGCGACGGCCTCGTCATCTTCGGCAGCGTCGCGGAGGAGGAGGCGGAGGTTGCGATGAGGCGCTTCGGCTACTGCTTCCCTCCTCCTACCGAGTCCGGATCGAGATCCCACTCCTCGGCTCGAGCTCCTCCTGCCAAGGACGGATCAAGGCCGACGGGCACCGGCGGAGCATGGGGCGCGGCTCCCCTCCTCCTGTCTCGAGGGCGAGCTAGTCCCGCCGAGACAAATGCCATGCCAAGTAAAATGAAAGTGTCTGCTAAGCCTCGAACACCTATTCCTTGTTGTCTCAATGGGGATAATTAATATCAATTATTTTGTTGACATTCCTATAATAAATGAAATAATACGTCATATAGACAACAACTCTTTAGTTAGCAGCCACACTAATGGGACATAATAATACTGTTAAGAAACATCTTTTTTTTGCCCAATACTACGAACATCTAGTCTAGCTTTAGGACAACAGACATGTCCACATCATCATGGTGTTTCTGATCGACTGATTTGTTTGCATCTTTACAAAAAGCTAATGGCATAATTCCTTACACACCATCAGTTAATGATTCAGAAGAATAAAATTCTCACTTGAAATATCACATATGTTTGTCACTTTGTCCTAGAGCTAGCTTAATAGAAGTTATGCACTTTTTGCACCACGGGACAATATCCCATGTAAACTCTAAATCCTATTTATAGAATAAAGATGTGTGATGACTTACATGTGACATCCGTCCTGCTGTGATATATTCATTTCTCTTAAAAAGCCTTTGAAGCTTGTAATTTTAGTTCAGATGTTTTCTCCTAATACTAATGTTCATCCTTACCACAAATATTTGATTAGACCGTATATGTGGAACAATCTTGCTGTCAGAGTATGTGTAATCTAAATTGTCGAATTTATAATCCAACTGCTGATTCAAGTCAATTTGCTGATTGAAGTCAATTTCATCAAATTCATAATCAGACCCTTCATCGCTATTCCCATAACAGCCTTCATCTTTGTCATACACATAATAATATCCTTCCTCGATGTCACAAGTCAAAATTCTGTAGCTCAGCTTCATATGCTTCGACAGAATCATTTTCTATGCAGGATCCATCTTCATCACTGGATGAAGATCCCTGTAAAATATGTCAATGCAGTTATAAAATAAGAAAATATTTTTAACTGTATATACAAATTTCAGTCTGCCGAGAAGTACTTGTAAGTTGTAACTTTGAGTTGTGTATCAAGATCCATTGCTTTGGTGCCAACATTAGACGTGCATATATGGTAAAGGAAATCCACATTGTTTTCCCAACAAAGCATCCACAAGAATCTAGCAATTAAGAAAGCATAATATATAGATGTGCAACAGGAGGATCTAATCTATTTTCTCTCACAGAAGCATTTTCTTTCATAGAGATTTCTTGAAGAAACCTAGTTGCAGTAAAAAAACTCAACAATGTAGTAAAGTATAATACTTGTGCTCAGGTTCGTCAAAACTACAGTTCAAAAACAAAGTTCATCAAAACTGAATCCCAGTTCTTATATTCTGAAACTCTGAAAGTGCACACTTATTATGCTTCTTCTTCTTTGACTAAACTTGACTTTCCACCTTGATAAAATCCCAGTTTAGCCATGGCCAGATTTCAGTAGACTAACTTGGAGTATAATGGTTATTACACTCCATTTTTCACACTTCTAACAACAAAATAGATATCCTAATCCACATTCGCAGGTTACAAAACAATTTGTGAAACAGGGTAGTCTTATTTTAAGAGACAAAACAGATTAGTAGGCGAACTTACCTTTGGAAACTCCAGCAGTGAATGTTTCATTATTTTGTCAGAGTGAGGATCACCAGCAGCTTGCCATACTCCAAGAAACACACCTAATCCAGACCAGCCTCCTAAATGTTGCAGATCCAAAATCCAAATAGATGTCAGATCGATGCAGGCATAGTTCTACCGTCGAACCAAGCAACCATGAGCCGGTCAGACCCGATGGCAAGCAAGCAACAAACCTGACGTAGTAGTGAAGGTGGTGGAACTCGTCGAGGCTGACGTCGTTGACGCAGCCGTCCACCACCAGCCGCCGCAGCCCCGCCTCCACTTCCACGGCGCCCGCGTCGGAGCCGTAGCTGCCCTTTGCCATGTGTGACGGCTTGGCCCATCTCGCGGACGCACAGGGGAATAAGATAGGGAAGTAGGAGGATGCGGCAGGAGGAAGAGGGCAAGCCGCAAAGGAGATGGGAAAGGAGAGGCTGTGTGCTGAGAGGCGGCGACGGCGCTAAATCGCAGCTTCTCGTCGACCCGGACGCCCCCTCCTCACCGTCCGTTCGTCGGCCGAGACGCCCAAGAGGAGGCGGATCCGCCACTCCTCTCCATCAGGCTGACGACGCCCCCTGGTTCCTCTTGCCTGCATCCCAAGCCGTCGCCTCCTGGTCCACATCGTGTGGTCAGGCCATGCTAGCTGGGTGCGGAGGCAAGGGAGGAGGAGGGGGAGGAGGAGACGAGGCGGCCAGGAGGAAGGGGAAAGTGGCGGCGGCGGCATGGGGAAGAGGAGGAGGACGGGAAGAGATGAGGGACGGAGGGAGATATTTTCCATACTCTGCCCGCGACGCCCTTTTTCTTTTCCTGCCGCTACCCGCTCTCGCTGGCCCGCACTGCCCGCTCGCACTGTTCATAGCGATTAAGGGCGACGTGGATGGCTTCGTTCTGCCTAGCACCCTAGCAGGGTTTATATGTTCAATACACATGGAACAAGATATAACAATAATCTGTCCAAAAACAGCAACATGGCACTTAGATGACATCAAAACAACATGATACAATAACACTTCATGGCAACAAAGGGCATGGCAAGCATGTACATGTCCAGCACTACAAGCATGACCAAAGATCTACTAAAAACCCCACTAGAACATGCTCAAAACATCATGGCAATATTGCAGAAGATTACAGATTCACAGACTTAATGAAAATAAACTAGACATGGCAGCAACAACGACAAGTAGGCATGTTTGCAAGCTTGTGCAACTCACCTCAAAGCATATCATGGCATGTGAATATAACCAACAACAAGAAGACATGTTTATGAAGCTACTCATGGCAAGAACATGGTCATAGGATGCATAGATCACTAGCATTTCACATGGCAAAACTGAACTTATTGATAACAGGCTGACAGAAACATTTTATAGCAACTTGAGAGCAAGATTTAAACAAACTACAGCAGGGCATACATACAAACAAGGGCATGGATGGATAGAGCATAACATGGACAACAAGACATGATCATTGGACAACCCAAAACATTCATGGATTTGAGTGGGGTATCAAGCAAACATGGCATCAGGATATAATAGTTTCAGACTGCAGTTTTCAACATGTCATAGAAATCAGCAACAGCGAGTAGGCCACTTTACAAGCTTGTTGCACTCACCATAAGGCATAACATGAAAAGTGGATTGCATCACAACAAACATGGCATGATTGTGCTTCTAAAACATATTGACATGTAGCTCAAACAAAAATCACTCATAAAGATATGAAAAAGACAAATCAGCATCTTATAACAAGTTTCAGCACTTAACAGCCACATGCAATTTTGCAACAGAGATAATCATGGAATAATGCACTCCAACATGTATGCATATGCAACCATCATGTAGAGCATCACCACATGAACAAATCCATATATCATATGCTTCATTTGGATCAACATGCACATAGATAGGGCCCACACAACATGCACACATAATAACAGTTTCCAGCAGTTTATATCATTTAGCCCTTTTGCAACGAAGATTAGGGCATCAAGATGAACACAACCAAACACGCCGCAGTACAACAATATGAACAGCATCACGAGATGAATATTTTGATATATCATAGACTGAATTTGGAGCAACATGCATGAAGTTACAGTAGATCTAAGATGCACACATATTATGGGTTTTTTCTAGGGACTTAGTAAAAACACAAATAGTAAAAAACACTGGGCCGAATTGGGGCGGACTGGGCCTCACCAGAGCAGGCCGAGGCCCAGAAAGAAGAAGAGGCAGGCGCGCCGGCGGGGAGGTAGCTGGGCCGGGGCCGTGCAGACCGGTGCTGGGCCGCGGCTGGCAGGGCAGCCGGGCCTCACGGCCCACGCTCGGATGAGTCGTCCTCCTCCCTGATTCCGCTGGATCGAGGGAAGGCAGGGCAACGGCGGCGGCTGCGCTGTAATCCGGCGAGGGCGAGGCCGGTCCGGCGGGGACCGATGGGGATGGGGCGGATCCGGAGGAGAGGTCGCCGGATCCGGCCGAAGGAGGTGAGGCGGAGGCAAACGGTGACGAGGCTGGGCGGCGGACCTCCATGGACGGCGGTTGGGCACCTGCGGGAGAGACAAGGTGAGGGAGAGAGAAAGAAGACGGGGAGGGCAGGTCAGTGGTGGCGGAGGGGTACATCGGCGGCGGCTGAGCGGCGACAGAGCCAGGGGCTCGTGCTCCGGCGAGGCTCTGCCGGAGCGGCGGCAGGGCAGAGCACTCGGGGAGGAGCGGCGTGCACAGCGGCCTCGTTGCGGGCGCGTGGTGGAGCGGTCGGGCCCGGTTCGGCCCGCCGCGGGCCGCGGCTGGGCTGCGGCGGCTCGAGGCGTGGGTGAGGTGGCTGGGGACGACGTGGCGCTCCCTGGGAGAAGAGGTCTAGGGGTAGGGGAAGACTAGGGATGCCCAAAATGGTAAGGAGAGGGGTTTAAGTAGGCAGGGGGTCTAGGGATTAGGGTTTGGAGGGTGTTTAGATGGTCTATGGACCTCCGGATCGCGATCGGACGGCTACGGAGCAAATGGGGGGTTTAGGTGGGTTGTGTAGAGGGGTGTGGGCTGAGAGGAGAAAAGATAAGAACAGCCCAGCGATGGTTTTCGGAGACCGGAAACGTCTGACGTCAGTACCGGCAACGGTGCCGTTACGGATGACGGTTCGGCCATCAAACGGACTCCGAATGCGACGAAATTCGGCAGGCGGTCTACCTATGCTATAATAAGACCACACGCCAAGTTTCATCCCATTCCGAGAACATTTTCCAGCCACTTATAAAATAAATATTCGGAGGTGCCGCGGGCACGTGCGAGTGTGTTTGGGCTCAGAACGGACAACGGAGAGGACGGGCTGACTCGGACGGATGCAAGTTTTGAAAACATGATGATGCAATGCACATGATGACAAGGCAAAGTGCAACACACAAGCAGATGACATGGCAATGGTAGTGAATAACTATAAGACACCTGGCGCATCGGTCTCGGGGTGTCACAACACTCCCCTACTAACAAAAGATCTTGTCCCGAGATCTTAGGAACGAGACAGAAGAGAAAAGGAAGAAGGTGAAACCAAAGAACCTTGAGAGGTTGAGCCACTTGAAAGGAAGAATACAACGGTGATGAACATGATTGAGGAGCTCCGGTAAAATGAGGAAACAAGGCATACGACGAGAACCAAGAGCTAAACGAACAAGAATGAATTGGAAACAACTCCAGTTAAGCGAGATAAACAAGGAATAAGAACAAGAAAATTTAGATGGCACTCCGTTTGAATATGAATGGAATAGAACATGAACTTGAGAAAATGGAACCATACTTGATGAGTTGAACAAGACAATGCCTCCGGAAGAAATGAAAGAGTGAAATGAAAAGAACGGATAAGAGAACAACAAGTTCCACAACAAATGAATTTGAAAGAGGATGTTCAAGATAAAGGCTTGAACGGAGTTGTTGAGAAAATCAACAACAAAAGAATACGCTCGTTGTGGACTTATGAAAATCATCCCAAACTTGAGGTGAATTTCAGCCAGTACGAGAAGATTGAATAGTTGAGAAGAACGAAGAAATGCAAAACTCCACTTCAAAATAATAGGGAGAATTATTTGCACTTAGAGACGCAAGAAGAAGAATACTTGAGTTGCTCCACAAGAATTTGAAGAACACTTGAATAATGAATTAAAACATGACGAGCCACCATGAAGAACTCTGGTAACAAAAGGACGATGAGATAGAATGAAGATGAGCAAAAGAATAAGATTAAAACCTTGCGATGATTCAGACGGGGTTCCGACGAGAAGGCTGAGAAAGCTTGAACTCCGGAAAAGAAAAGATGAAAAACACTTGGGACTAGAATTTATTCAACGTGAACAAACTCTGAAGGAAGGAATTAATCAACTTGAAGAATAAGAATTATGTTATGCTTATCCTTCATCAATTTAATTGATGAGAAGAAATGGATTTGCATACCACTTATTCGCGTTAAAATTGATTAAAGAGGGATATAGCTCAAAACTCGAGAAAGTCTTCATGAACCACCGGTAGGATTGGAACGACGAGCGAATTGAATCGACGTGATAAGAACGGAAGTGAAAATCTTGAATGAACCACCGAAGAATTGAAGCCGAGTGAAGAAAAAGAACGACCCACCGGAAAGAATTAGAATACGAACGAAGAAAAGAGAATGAATTGCTGGGAGGAATTAGAAAACAAATAAAGAACTTTAAGAAATTAGATAGAAGAGAACAAAGAGATCGCGAACTGATTAAAGAATACTTGGACGAAGCACCGGAAGAATACGAAGACGAACGAAGAGGCATCAATTAAGAATATCTGGAGGATGAAGTTGAAAACTGAGAACGAAGAAATCTTCTGGAATGATGGCCTTCGGAGGAACACAAAGAAAAATATTTGTGAAATACTCCAGAAGAATGAAAGAAGAAAGGTTGAACCAATGATGAAAAGAATTAAAAGTGATCTTGGAGAAGGCATATGACTAATGGAATCCATACTTACGTCAGACATTGAAAAGAATTTGGGAATCACTCCGGAAGAATTAGAAGAGTCAGGTAAGAACCTGGGAAAAGACCTGTGGGTTATGAGCCCACCGAAGAGAAGACACCGTTGGAAAGGATTGAAAAGGAGATGATGCACCGGAACAATTGAAAGACTCGAATGAGGTGACAACCTCGAATTAATTAGAACACAGACGAATCTCTTGGAATGACTTCGGAACATCGGAACAATTAAATGGCGAGAGGCGAACGAGAGAAGGGGGAAACACTTGAGCAATGGAAAAGAATATGAACAACTCCGAGAACAAATTGAATTGGATCCACCGGAGAAGAAAAGAGATGAAGAATGATGAACTAGACGAGATATCACCAGTTGAAAATAATCGATGAAAGGAATTCAAAGACTTCACACAAGTAGGATGGATACTCAATTAAGGACTCCGGCTCCAAGAAGAAAAAGGGTGGGCGGGTGGGAAAAAGAAATACCACATCGGACGGGGAAACACCGTCGGTTGAAAGAGCTGGGGATTGAACTTGCAAAAGACGAAGAGGGTCGACTAAACTTGACGAGAATTGCACCGGATGAAAGAGTTGACATCGCAACGAACGAAAACTAATAGCATGATCCTAAAAAATTGAAGGGGAAGAGGAGTAATTCAAAACACCTATGTCAAGGTTCCTCACCAGAGCGACGAAGGGACTGAGGACTAAAAATAATTCCTACTCTTCGATATAACTAGACTCCAAAATAGTTTTCTGCTAGACTCGACAAAGGCCAAACTACGATCAATCAAGGGGGCTCCTATGGTCAGTCGAGGCTCTGATACCAACTTGTGAGGCCCAAGATGCGATTCTATCCCGATCACGTGATACACTCATGATTGGGACACAACCACATTTCGGGCACTTAGCAAGATGGATATCATTACATCGTACCATTACATAAATACATGGGGATACAACAGTTCATAAAAGTCACATGAGTACAAGAACATCAATACAAGACATCCGACTACGGATGCAAACATGAAAAACACAACGACATCCATCTGCTATCCCAGGCTGTCGACCAGGAACCTAACCCAAGACTGACGAAGAAGAAGAAAAAAGAACTCCAACACAAAGAACATCGCTCTCACGTCAAGTCATCGGAAACCTGCACCTACAACTGTTGTTGTAGTACATGTGAGCCACGAGGACTCAGGAATCCCATAACCATGGGTATCAAGACTAGCAAAGCTTAATGGGTATGGAAAGGTTAAGTAGTGAGGTTGCAGCAGCGGCTAAGCAAAAATATGGTGGCTAACTTACGAATACAATAAGAAGATGAGCATCTATGCAAACGGTCGCAAACTAGTAATGATCGCTAAATATCCTGAACTACCTATGAGTCAAACATAACCCCACAGTGTTCTCTTCTCAAAGGGAAAAGAGACAGTCACGGTTACTCACACGATTCGTGTATTTTATTTCGGATCCTCTGTCAAGTTTTCTACAACCGGACATTAACAGATTCCAATCTGCCACATAACCACGGGCACGGCTTTCAAAAGATCAAACCGTGCAGGGGTCTCCCAACTTAGCCCATCACAAGCTCACGATCTGCGGAGTCGCAACTCCATGTTGGGAAGACCCGAGTATTCTCGGAATACCGTGCTCAAGATATTTCGACAAAGGTAAAACTAATCCAGCAAGACCTCCCGGCGTGCCGACACCCTAATAGTAGCCGCACGTATCTCGTCTCAGGCCACGACCGGATAGGTCAGACTACGGGAGCCAATCCTCGAGTTTCCCGTGCTGGCCCCGCAGTCTGCCCGTTTGGGACCAACACCATCAGCACTGCCCCCCCCCCTGTTATGTAGAATTAAGAACCCGGGGACATGACGCCCTATGTAATTAATTAATTAAGTTTTTATTATGTTGCAAACTAAAACCAATGTTGGGCCTTGCTGAAGAACTTTTATTCAAAGACAAATTGTCAAGGGGTCCCCATATACCCAACTGCGTTAGGAACACAAAATCAAGGAACATAACGCTAGTTTATTGGTTCTTAAGGCGGCATGAGTGGAACAAAACACCGAGCAAAAGGCCAAGCCTTCCACCCATTGCCAAGTATATAGGTGTGTTAATTATAGTATTAGATATTGTGATATTCCAACAACCAAGTTCCAACATGGAGCAATCTTCATCTTCACCTGCAAGTAACAACGCTATCAGAGGGGCTGAGCGAGCGGGTAACATAGCCAAACAACGGTTTGCTGAGAAGGTGTCAAAGGTTAGAGGTTTCATGGCAACAAGGAGATGCTGACAACAAAAGATAGGTAGCGTGACATATAGCGATAGCATCGAGACAACTAGCATAGCAATGATAGTAAAGGTATCCAAGGAGACGGTCATCTTGCCTGAGATCCCACAAGGAAGAAGAACGAGTCCATGAAGAAGACGAAGAAGAAGCCACGAAGATGAACCAAGTGTAGTCGAACGAATCCTCACGATCGCAACGGAATATGAACTAGCGAGAAGAAGCACACAACATGGTAAATACACCACCCAAGAACATGACAATATGCTCAACCAAGTATGATGCAAGACAAGTCTATATGCTGCAAAACATGACAAGGGATGAAGCACATAAGAACATCACACAAGGAAAGTTTAAATGAGGCCGGAAACAACATAAAACAATTTCGGTAAGTCCTCATATGCACGTTTCGAAATTGTTCCAGATCTGAACAAACCTTAAGTTCAAGTTGTTAGACAGCAACTTAACATACACCAAGATGATCTACTCGAAATTCTAGTCAATTTACATGTAAGGTTCATTTAATTCGGAGCTACGGCCTAGAAGATATGAGCAAAACAAGACAAGCATGGCAATTATGCAAGATGCATCCAAACAACAAGAAAACACACTCCAAGCATGTAAACAACATGATATTATGCATCTACATGCGAAAACACACATGTTTCATATAGAACGCGCTCAAAAGGGAGCCACGGTTCAACACATACACATGGAACAAGATATAACAATAAGCTGTCCAAAAACTGCAACATGGCACTTAGATGACATCAAAACAACATGATACAATAACACTTCACGGTAACAAAGGGCATGGCAAGCATGTACATGTCCAGCACTACAAGCGTGACCAAAGAGCTACTACAAAACCCCACTAGAACATGCTCAAAACATCATGGCAATATTGCAAAAGATTACAGATTCACAGACTTATTGAAAATAAACTAGACATGGCAGCAACAACGACAAGTTTGTATGTTTGCAAGCTTGTGAAACTCATCTCAAAGCATATCATGGCATGTGAATATAACCAACAGCAAGAAGACATGTTTATGAAGCTACTCATGGCAAGAACATGGTCATAGGATGCATAGATCACTAGCAATTCACATGGCAAAACTGAACTTATTGATAACAAGCTGACAGAAACATTTTATAGCAACTTGAGAGCAAGATTTAAACAAGCTACAGCAGGGCATACATACAAACAAGGGCATGGATGGATAGAGCATAACATGGACAACAAGACATGATCATTGGTCAACCCAAAACATTCATGGATTTGAGTGGGGCATCAAGCAAACATGGCATCCGGATATAACAGTTTCAGACTTTGCAGTTTTCAACGGGTCATAGAAATCAGCAACAGCGAGTAGGCCACTTTACAAGCTTGTTGCACTCACCACAAGGCATAACATGAAAAGTGGATTGCATCACAGCAAAGATGGCATGATTGTGCTTCTAAAACATATTAACATGTAGCTCAAACAAAAATCACTCATAAAGATGTGAAAAAGACAAATCAACATCTTATAACAAGTTTCAGCACTTAACAGCCACATGCACTTTTGCAACAAAGATAACCATGGCATAATGCACTCCAACATGTATGCAAATGCAACCATCATGTAGAGCATCACCAGATGAACAAATCCATATATCATATGCTTCATTTGGATCAACATGCACATAGATAGGGCCCACACAACATGCACACATAATAACAGTTTCCAGTAGTTCATATCATTTAGCCCTTTTGCAATGAAGATTAGGGCATCAAGATGAACACAAACAAACATGCCGCAGTTTAACAATATAAAGAGCATCACGAGATGAACATTTTGATATATCATACACTAGATTTGGAGCAACATGCATGAAGTTACAGTAGAACTAAGATGCACACATATTTATGGTTTTTTTTCTAGAGACTTAGTAAAGAAACGCAAACAGTAAAAAAACATTGGGCCGAATTGGGGCGGACTGGGCCTCACCAGAGCAAGCCGAGGCCCAGGAAGAAGAAGAGGCAGGCGGGCCGGCGGGGAGGTAGCTGGGCCGGGGCGGTGCAGACCGGCACTGGGCCGCAGCTGGTAGGGCAGCCGGGCCTCGCGGCCCATGCCCGGATGAGTCATCCTCCTCCCCGATCCCGCTGGATTGAGGGGAGGCAGGGCAACAACGGCGGTTGCGCTGTAATCCGGAGGGGGCGAGGCCGGGCCGACGGGGACCGATGGGGATGGGGCGGATCCGGAGGAGAGGTCGCCGGATCCGGACAGCGGAGGTGAGGCGGAGGCAAACAACGATGAGGCTGGGCGGCCGACCTCCATGGACGGCGGTTGGGCACCTGCGGGAGAGACAAGGTGAGGGAGAAAGGAAGAAGACGGGGAGGGGAGGTTAGTGGTCGCGGAGGGGTTCACCAGCGGCGGCTGAGCGGCGACATAGCCTGGGGCTTGTGCTCCGGCGAGGCTCTGCCGAAGCAACGGTAGGGCAGGGCGCTCGGGGAGGAGCGGGGTGCGGAGCGGCCTCGCTTCAGGCGCGCGGTGGAACGGTCTGGCCCGGTTCGGCCCGGTGCGGGCCGCGGCTGGGCTGCGATGGCTGGAGGCGTGGGTGAGGTGGCTGGGGACGACGTGGCGCTCCCCGGGAGAAGAGGTCTAGGGGTAGGGGAAGACTAGGGATGCCCAAAATGGCAAGGAGAGGGGTTTAAGTAGGCAAAGGGTCTAGGGATTAGGGTTTGGGGGTGTTTAGATGGTCTACGGACCTCTGGATCGCGATCGTACGGCTACGGGGCAGAGGGGGGGTTTAGGTGGGCTGTGTAGAGGGGTGTGGGCTGAGAGGAGAGAAGAGAAGAACAGCCCGGCGATGGTGTGACGCCCGAAGACCGACGTCCCAAAAGATTCCAGATGTTCCGGGTTCTCCCGTGTGTTTCATTTGTGCTTGTGTTATTTATTTTTGCATTGCATCATGTCATCATGCCATCATGACTTTAATTCTGCAACTCAACCAAATAAGTCGTGTGGACCTTCGGTCCATTTAAATCGAGGGAAGGATGACTTCTCTTTATAACATATATATATCCTCCTAATATTTATGGAGCTATTATAAAAATATCCCATTAGTTTGGGATCACCGTAACACACTTGCAATTATTCTCCAGGCCTCTTTTGCTTCAAGTTTCACCGTCGAAACCTTCTCTATAATTCTTTTCTCGTTTATCGAGGTTCCTCCAAAAACCTCAACATTTTTGGACACTTCATAAATCAAGTCTTAGTTCAAACCCATTTGAATTAAATTCAAATATGTTTGAATTATATCTCGATCTTGCCACTTCTATTTTTCTCAGACTACGCTCATTTTTATGAGCCCGAGAAAAATAATCCCATGTGCTAAATCTTTCCCTAAGCTTCCCTTTCTTTTTCCTTCTTTCTTCTTTTTTCTGTTAAAGAAAATCAGTAGAAGAGGCCCAGCCGCCGGCCTCTAAGGCCAATCAGCCTCCAGGCCAGGCCCAACTCTCTTCCAGCGCCTAACCCTAGCCCGCACTCAGCGTCGCTCCCTTCTCTCCCTATCTCCCTTGCTTGACCCCGCAGCCCGGCGCCACCTCTCGCTCCCCTGCACGACCTGCTCCTCTCCATCCCCTCGTCCCTCTCCCTCTCGTCACCTCCCACCCGCATCGCCAAAGAGAGGGCAGCGCCCCACCGCCCATGGACAGCGTCGGCCAAGCCTTCGCCCGGATCCCCGCGCCTCTCCGCGGCCATCCCCGCCGCCGGACGGCGATGCGCCGGAGCTCGTGGGCTCCCCCGCGCGAAGCCGCCCCGGCGCCAGCACAGCCGCCATCCCTCCTCCTTCCGCGCGCCATACCTACCCAACCACGACTCGCCGCCGTCGCCAACTACTCCGCCGCCGCTGGCATGGTCTGCTCCTTCGCGGGCCAGTGTCGCCGGTCTCCGGAGCTCTCTTCCCTGCCTCAGATCCGGCGGTCCCCATGGGTTCCCTGCCGTTCTCGAGCCCTCTTCGGTGCACCAAGGCTGCCGCCGCCCTGCGTCGTTCTTCTCCTGCGCGTCGACCCCATCGAGCGCTCGGGGGCCCTCCTCGCCAAGCCTAGCGGTGCCCCAGGGCCAACCGCTAGCTCAAGTTCCATCTCCAGCCGCTGCCTTGGCCTCGTCTTCGTCCTGGAGCAAGCGCCGCCAGCCCCTGCAACACGCCCCTGTTGCTGTTGACGCCTAGTCCAACAACCATCGAGCGGGAATCCGTCAAGTACCCCTACCACGACCCTGGATGTCTACAAGTCGTGTACCTCTACAGCCAGTGTGCATTTCGTCAAATCTGACAGCGACGCCATGTACCACTACGCCCAAGTTCCACTACATAAACGTGTACCACTACGTCCGATGCCGCGACAAGTACCTCTAAGGAAACATGAACATCTACAAAACGTGTACATCTACCACCGCCGTGGAATCGCCAAGACGACAAGTACCACTACGACGCGGCAAGTACCTCTCCGAGACGAAACGAGAACGGCTACAAAACGTGTACCCCGACCGCGAGTACCACTACTTCCCTCGACGACCTCGAACCGCCCCGAAATGAACGTTTCAAAGGTATACCGCGAGACGACACCCGAGAACGTTTTCATGTGGTTGTATGAGATGTTTTCCCTTGTTGCACCGTGTCCGTTGTGCCCGTCTTTTGTCGCCGACTCGTGGGAACCGGGTAACCAGGAGCGCCCCATCATCTTGTTCGACACTTTCACGCTCATGCTACCTTGCTTTTGCACCGGCATCTCGACGAGTGTCGGATCATCGGAACGTTGCCGTGGCACCGTATCCGTTTTTGCCGCCATGACCCTCTTTTCTTTCCGTCGTGGCGACAAATACTCCTTATCATGTTCATATTAACTTTTACTAAAAATTGCATAAAACTTGATCATGTCATCCGCATCATGATAACAACCTTTGAATGTTAAATTGTTGTTGCTTTACTAATTGCTAAATTGGTCATGGGGATTTTCCGGAATTGTTGTTGTTATTTCCGGCCTCATTTAAAATGCCTAGATAGCTAGTTTACACTTGCTTCACCTCTTGCCATGTTAACAAACATTTAATAATGTGGTGTTTCGTCAATATGCAACTCGTTGCATATTGAGCTCCACTTAACTTGTAGTTTTGTTTGTGCACCTTGCCATGCCATGCATGTTTAAATCGGACATACATCATACTTGGAGGTGCATCGTATGCCATGTTAATGCTTGTGTTGTTTTTCTGTGCTTCCTACCTTGCCATGTTTTGCTTCCTGTATAGACTTGTCATGCATCATACCTTGCCATTTATTGCATCATATAGACTTGTGTTATTTTTCTGTGCTTCTTACCTTGCCATGTTTTGCTTCCTGTATAGACTTGTGGTGCATCCTATATAGAACTGTCTTGCATCATACTTGATTGAGCATATTGTCATGTCTCGTGTGGTGTGTTTACTGTGTTGCTTGTTTCTTTCCGGTTTGCTTCTCTCGTTAGCTCCGGGTTCGTTCCGGAGTTGTGAGGATTGTTTGACTACTGCATGGACTTGTTCTTCTCCCTCGCGGAATCCCAGGCAAGATGACCATACCCTTGGATACCTTTACTACCATTGACATGCTTAGTTGTCTCGATGCTATCGTTACATGTCGCGCTACCCATCATTATTGTCAGCCCCTCTCCTTGTTGCCATGAAACCTCTAACCTTTGACACCTTCCTAGCAAACCATTGTTTGGCTATGTTACCCGCTTGCTCAGCCCCTCTTATAGCGTTGTTAGTTGCAGGTGAAGATGAAGTTTGTTCCATGTTGGAACTTGATGCTTTGGGAATATCACAATATCTATTATTATTATTATTAACACACCTATATACTGGGCATGGGTGGAAGGCTTGGCCTTTTGCTCGGTGTTTTGTTCCACTCATGCCACCTTAGGCGCCGATAAACCGGCATTATGTTCCTTGATTTTGCGTTCCTTACACGGTTGGGTATATGGGGACCCCTTGACAATTCGTCTTTGAATAAAAATCCTCCAGCAAGGCCCAACATTGGTTTTAATTTGCCTCATAATAACAACTTAATTAATTAATTAAAATTGCATAGGGGGTCGCGTCCCCGGGGATTCTTTCTACATAGCAGGGGGCCAGGGCTGATGGTGTTGGTCCCAAACGGGGAGACTACGGGGCCGCCACGGGGAAACTCGAGGTATCTGGTATAACCCGTAGGATCACCTATCCGGACGTGGCCTGAGACGAGATACGCACGGCTACTATCAGGGTGTCGGCACGCCGGGAGGTCTTGCTGGACTTGTTTTACCATTGTCGAAATGTCTTGTGCACCGGGATGCCGAGCCTGATCGGATTTCCCTAAGATAAGGGGTGATGATATTATATTTATCACTTCAGCTGATCGTGAGAGCTTGTGATGGGCTAAGTTGGGACACCCCTGCAGGGTTATGATCTTTCGAAAGCCGTGCCCGTAGTTATGTGGCAGATTGGAATTTGTTAATGTCCGGTTGTAAAGAACTTGACAGAGGATCTGAAGTAAAACACACCACTGTGTGAGTAACCGTGACTGTCTCTTTTCACTTTGAGAAGAGAACACGGTGGGGTTATGTTTGACTCGTAGGTAGTTTAGGATCTTTAGCGATCACTACTAGTTTGCGACCGTTTGCGTAGATGCTCATCTTATTCTTGTACTCGTAAGCTAGCCACCATATTATGCTTAGCCAACATACTCGTAAGCTTTGCTAGTCTTGATACCCATGGTTATGGGATTGCTGAGTCATCGTGGCTCACAGATACTACAACACCAGATGCAGGTACAACTGAGTACGATGCAGGACATGGATCAGAACTTCTGGGTGTTCCATGAAGAGCGTGGTCGTATGTTTGTGACGTTTTCGACGATCAGTAGTGGTTTCTACTAGGGGCGTTTCGGACCTCTGGCTTTATGTTTTTGGTATCTTCTTTTGGATCTTCGCCCATAGTCGAGTTGTGATGTTTTGGATGATGATTTGCTTATGTAATGAATTGTGTGACATGGCGAGTGTAAGCCAACTATCCTTTTGCAATTTCATCCCTATTTTTACATGAGTCGTGCAAAGATACCAAACTTGAGATCATTCCAGAATGGGCTTATACCTTTAAGTCGTGCCTCGACACGTAGGAGGTATAGTCCCATCCTGGGCATTACAGATGGTTTCTAGAGACCGGAAACGTCCAACGTCAGTACCGGCAACGGTGCCGCTACGGATGACGGTTCGGCTATCAAACAGACTCTGAATGCGACGAAATTCGGCAGGCAGTCTACATATGCTATAATAAGACCACACGCCAAGTTTCATCCCATTACGAGAACATTTTCGGCCACTTATAAAATAAATATTCGGAGGTGCCGCGGGCGCGTGCGAGTGTGTCTGGGCTCAGAATGGACAACGGAGAGGATGGGCGGACTCGGACGGATGTAAGTTTTGAAAGCATGATGATGCAATGCACATGATGACAAGGCAAAGTGCAACACACAAGCAAATGACATGGCAATGGCAGTGAATAACTGGAAGACACATGGCGCATCGGTCTTGGGGTGTCACACCTTGTCTATAAAATACAGAGGGAGTGTTGATCCTAGTGTGTGCTCCTTGCATTCCAAAAGTATACCCAAATACTGCACACATCTAGGGGGAGCCCGTCTATATTTTATAGATGTTGGGTTTGCCTAGTATCTCTTTATATCCTTTATGCAAATCCCGTGTTGTCAACGAACCACCAAAAAGGGGGAGATTGCTAGGGCATATTTCTACCTTAGTGGTTTTGGTGATTGATGACAATGCATTTGCGGACTAATCGTGTGCATTGAGCATTTCAGATAGTCGATTGTATGGCACAAGACGATTCATGCCCCTCGGAGATACAGTGTCAAGATGGTTATTTTTCTGCATTTCTTATTCGATGGACTTGAGTCATAGGAAAACCGTACTATTAAGAAGGGGTCCGCATCGGAAAGGTTTGGGTCGAATCATCACATACACATCTTCCTTTCGCACCCACCTTCATTCCCACTTCACTGGAGTTCCACATTGTTCTTCTAAAAACTTGTTCAGAGGCAACCCAACAGTAGTACCGCTCTGGGTAGCGGCAGTACCGCTTTGGGTAGCGACAGTATCGCTTGTAGTCGGTACTTCCGCTGATCCAGTACCGTGTGTACTACCATTTAACTAGGGTGTTCTCCTGTCTATTTGAGCCTAGCGGAAGTAGCGCGATAGTAGGGTTGTAGTACCGCTTGCGGTACTTCTTCCCCTACCACCGACCCACTACCACTAATCTTGTTGTAGCTCAGTTCGCTAAGCGGAAGTAGAGTGGCACTAGAGCGGTAGTACCACTTGTGAGTGGTACTACCGCACAGACGCTGCCGCTGCCACTACTGCTTATTCATATGCTTCTGGGCTGGTTTGCCACATTGGAGCGGTAGGGCGCGGTAGTACCGTTGCTATGGTACTGTTGTCATACTCTACACTACCACCGTTATTTCCTGTATAGTGCACCCTAAGTGGTAGTACCGCTACGGCGACACTACCGCCTCGTGGTGCACTACCCATGCATTATGTTCTAGAACTACTGCTCTATCAGGACCCTGATCCTAAGTCACACTGGTCTAGCATGTAACACATCATATCACTTTGTGGCCTCATGCAGGGTATCCCCACAGGTGCCACCTTACCTGGCCCGAGACCGTTTGCGCATTTTGGCTCACGTATATGATAGTGTCTCTAGCATCCATATGACAGAGAACCCGGGCCGACATGACTAGACGTAAACCAAAAGTGGCGCTAGATTACAGGGACGAGCATACATGACCCAACAATGCACGTGTCGGTCAGCAACGAGTGTTGCCAGGCTGTAGCAAGCTAATAGGACTCCAGTATACACCGCGTGAAATTTCCCCGGAGGGGATAGACACAGGAGCAAGGAAGGATACATGCCGGTCAATCAATGTATTTCGGAGCAGTAGCAAGCCACTAAGGCTCAGTGGAAGCACTAGGAGGCATTTCCCCATAAGATAGGCTACCAAGGGTAAACAACTAGGTGTCGGATCCCACACATACCAAGCATTTCAATAACATACACACAATATGCCCGATATGTGCAAATACAACATGTCATCACAACAAAACTCTATAACTCAAAGTATTTATTTAAGAGGCTCGGAAGAGCCATACATAACATATCCATATAGGTAGGGGTCACACGACCCAACACTGAAGTTGTAACACCCAAGATGCGGCTATATCTCCTACGTGTCGAGGCACAACTTAGAGGCATAACCACATTTTGGAATGATCGCAAGAAGGGTCATCTTCAAACGTTCCCATGTAAATGAACAAGGAAGTAAATAGTTGGCTTACAATCGCCACTTCACACAATGGTCAAATTATTCATACATCATTCAGAGTACACACAAAGTCCAACTACGGACGAAACCAAATGAGAAGATAACCAGCCATGCTATGTCCGATCGGCCCTAGTAGGAACCACTTCTGATCATCGGGGTATGCCATGTACATACGCCCACGCTCTTCATTGAACTCCCATTGGAGCCCCTGGCCATCGCCTGCATCAAACTCAGTTGTACCTGCACCTGTTTGTGTACTAAACCGTGAGTCACGAGGACCCATCAATTTTGTTCCCGGGTATCAAAACTATCAAAGCTTTTAGGTGGGGAGAAGGTATCAAGTGGGGTTGCGGCAAGCGCTAAGCATATATGAGGTGGCTAGCTTACGAACTTTCAGAGTGAGATGAGAAGCTATGCAAACGGTCGTAGTCTAGTAATGATCACTAAGTGATCCTGTCTACCTACGAGTCATTCATAACCCCACCGTGTTCTCTTCCTGAACTCCCTCGAAAAAAGACCATCACGGCTACGCACACAAGTTGTGTATTTTATTGAGTTTTTGTGTCAAGTTATCTACAACCGGATATTAACAAACTCCAATCCGCCACATAACCGCTGGCACGGCTTTCAAAAGATCATAACCCTGCAGGGGTGTCCTGATACGTCTCCAATGTATCTATAATTTTTTATTGTTCCATGCTATTGTATTATCTATTTTGGATGTTTAATGGGCTTTATTATGCACTTTTATATTATTTTTGGGACTAACCTACTAACCCAAGGCCCAATGCAACTTGTTGTTTTTTTCCTATTTCAGTATTTCACAGAAAAGGAATATCAAACGGAGTCCAAACAGAATGAAACCTTCCCGAGGATTGTTTTTGGAACAAACGCAATCCAAAAGACTTGGAGTACACACCTGGGAAGCCACGAGGTGGCCACGAGGCAGGAGGGCGCGCCCAGGGGGTAGGCGTGCCCCCGCCCTCGTGCCCCTCGTAGCTCCACCGACGTACTTCTTCCTCCTATATATACTCATATACCCTGAAAACATCCGGGAGCACCACGAAACCCTATTTCCACCGCCGCAACCTTCTGTACCCGTGAGATCCCATCTTGGGGCCTTTTCTGGAGCTCCACCGGAGGGGGAACTGATACATCAACACCATAGCCTCTCCGATGAGTTGTGAGTAGTTTATCACAGATCTTCGGGTCCATAGTTATTATCTAGATGGCTTCTTCTCTTTCTTTGGATCTCAATACAATGTTCTCCTCGATCTTCTTGGAGATCTATCCGATGTAATACTTTTTTCGGTGTGTTTGTCGAGATCCGATGAATTGTGGGTTTATGATCAAGATTATCTATGAACAATGTTGATTCTTCTCTAAATTCTTATATGCATGATTTAAATATCTTTGCAGGTCTCTTCGAATTATTAGTTTGGTTTGCCCAACTACATTGATCTTTCTTGCAATGGGAGAAGTTCTTAGCTTTGGGTTCAATCTTGCGGTGTCCTTTCCCAGTGACAGCAGGGGCAGCAAGGCACGTATTGTATTGTGGCCATCGAGGATAAAAAGATGGGGTTTATATCATATTGCATGAGTTTATCCCTCTACATCATGTCATCTTGCTTAAGGCGTTACTCTGTTCTTATGAACTTAATACTCTAGATGCATGCTGGATTGCGGTCGATGTGTGGAGTAATAGTAGTAGATGTAGAATCATTTTGGTCTACTTGTCACGGACGTGATGCCTATATACATGATCATGCCTAGATATTCTCATAACTATGCGCTTTTCTATCAATTGCTCGACGGTAATTTGTTCACCCAATGTAGAATACGCTATCTTGAGAGAAGCCACTAGTGAAACCTATGGCCCCCGGGTCTATCTTCCATCATATTTATCTTCCATCAACTACTTATCTTTGCTATTTTGCAATCTATACTTTTCAATCTATACAACAAAAATACCAAAAATATTTATCTTATTATCTCTATCAGATCTCACTTTTGCAAGTGGTCGAGAAGGGGTTGACAACCCCTTTATCGCGTTGGTTACAAGGTTCTTATTTGTTTGTGCATGTACGAGGGATTTGCATGTAGTCTCCTACTGGATTGATACCTTGTTTCTCAAAAACCGAGGGAAATACTTACGCTACTTTGCTACATCACCCTTTCCTCTTCAAGGGAAAAACAACGCTAGCTCAAGAGGTAGCAAGAAGAATTTCTGGTGCCGTTGCCGGGGAGATCTACGCACAAGTCAAGACATACCAAGTACCCATCACAAACTATTGTCCCTCGCATTACATTATTTGCCATTTTCCTCTCGTTTTCCTCTCCCCCACTTCACCTTTGCCTTTTCTTCACCTCTCTTCCGTTCGCCTTTTTGTTTGCTTGTGTTGCCATGTGCCCTCTATTAGCTTGCATCTTCGCTTCTAAATTATGGATCCTCATCCACTTGCTAATCTTTTTAGAAGATCCAATTATGTTGAACCAATTTCTAGTGAGTTGAGTGCACTAGATTATCTTTATGAGGTTTTGCTTGCAATTCGTGAATCTGAAATTTGTGATGAAGTGATTAAATAAGAAATTAATGAAGTGATTCACGATAGCTCTTTGAATGAAAAACATGATTGCAATGATGTTATTATTGATTCTATTAATGTCAATTGTGTTAATAATATGCAAAACCATAAGCTTGGGGATGTTGTGCCCACTACTTGTTGCAATGATCATGGTTGGGGTGATTCTTCTTATGATCTTAAAAGTTTATTTAAGCCCCATGATTAATATAAGATTGATAATAATGTTTGCAATACTATTGAAAGTGGGTTTGGACGAGTGTCAACTTTAGATCCCACATATTTGGAGAATATTCAATCTTATGAATTTTTTGATAAAAGTGGGTTTGGAGAGGTCATGACTTTAGATGTTGATCCCACTATTTTGGAAGAGTGTCAACTTTGCATGCATGTGGATCGTGTTGAGAATATGTTTTATGATAGCTATATTGTTGAATTTGCTTATGATCCTACATGTAATTATTATGAGAGAGGAAAATATGGTTGTAGAAATTTTCATGTTACTAAATTACCTGTCACTATGTTGAGATTGATATTATTTCTTTCTTCTTCCTTGCATATGCTAGATCTTGCTTCTCTTGCAAACTTGTTTTCCTATAAAATGCCTATGCATAGGAAGTATGTTAGACTTAGATGTGATTTTCACATGCTTTACGATGCTCTCTTTGTGCCTCAATTCTTATCTTTCATGTGAGCATCATTGAATTTTCAAGCCTATCTTAATAGCTATAAAGAAAGAGCTTGTTGGGAGGCAACCCAATTTTATTTTCTTTGCTTTTATTTCTATTTATTAATAAATAATTCATCTAGCTACTGTTTAGATGTGGTTTTATGTTTTCATTAGTGTTTGTGCCAAGTAGAACCTTTGGGAAGACTTGGGTGAAGTCTTTGCGATCTTGCTATAAAAACAGAAACTTTTGCGCTCATGAGATTAGCTGCCATTTTTTACAGGAGAGTGCTTTTAGGTTGATTCTTTTTGCAGATGATTAATAGAAAAATTCCTCATGTCCACCAATTTATTTCAGAATTTTTAGAGTTACAGGAATATTCGAAAGTTACAAATTGCTACAGATTGTTCTGTTTTTCGTGTGTTGTTTGCTTATTTTGATGAATCTATGGCTAGTATCGGGGGGTATGAACCATAGAGAAGTTGGAATACAGTAGGTTTAACACCAATATAAATAAATAATGAGTTCAATACATTACCTTAAAGTGGTGGTTTGTTTTCTTATACTAACGGTGCTCACGAGATTTTCTGTTAAGTTTTGTGTTGTGAAGTTTTCAAGTTTTTGGGTAAGGATTTGATGGACTATGGAACAAAGAGTTGCAAGAACCTAAGCTTGGGGATGCCCAAGGCACCCCAAGGTAAAATTCAAGGACAACCAAAAGCCTAAGCTTGGGGATGCCCCGGGAAGGCATCCCCTCTTTCGTCTTCGTCTATCGGTAACTTTACTTGAGACTATTTTTGTATTCACCACATGATATGTGTTTTGCTTGGAGCGTCTTGCATGAATTGAGTCTTTGCTTTTAGTTTACCACAATCATACTTGCTGTAAACACCTTTTTAGAGAGACACACATGAATCAAAATTTATTAGAATACTCTATGTGCTTCAGTTATATCTATTGAGCTAGATAATTGTGCTCTAGTGCTTCACTTATATCTTTTTAGAGCATGGTGGTGGTTTTATTTTATAGAAATTATTGATCTCTCGTGCTTCACTTATATAATTGTGAGAGTCCTTTAGAACAGCATGGTAATTTGCTTTGGCTATAAAATTAGTCCTGATATGATAGGCATCCAAGATGGGTATAATAAAAACTTTCATATAAAGTGCATTGAATACTATGAGAAGTTTGATAATTGATGATTGTTTTGAGATATGAGGATGGTGATATTAGAGTCATGCTAGTGGAGTAATTGTGAATTTGAGGAATACTTGTGTTAAAGTTTGTGATTCCTGTAGCATGCACGCATGGTGAACCGTTATGTGATGAAGTTGGAGCGTGATTTATTTATTGTTTGTCTTCCTTTGTGTGGAGGCTGGGATCACGCGATGGTTAACTCCTACCAACCATTCCCCTAGGAGCATGCGTGCAGTGCTTTGTTTTGATAACTTGAAGATTTTTGCAATAAGTATATGAGTTCTTTATGACTAAAGTTTAGTCCATGGATTATACGCACTCTCACCCTTCCACCATTGCTAGCCTCTCTAGTATCGCGCAACTTTCGCCGGTACCATACACCCACCATATACCTTCCTTAAAACAGCCACCATACCTACCTATTACGGCATTTCCGTAGCCATTCTGAGATATATTGCCATGCAACTTTCCACCTCCATTCATTATGACACGCTTCATCATTATCATATTTCTATGCATGATCATGTAGTTGACATTGTATTTGTGGCAAGGCCACCATGCATAATTTTTCATACATGTCACTCTTGATTCAGTGCACATCCCGGTACACTACCGGAGGCATTGACATAGAGTCATATCTTTTTCTAGCATCGAGTTGTAATTCATGAGTTGTAAGTAAATAAAGTGTGATGATCTTCATTATTAGAGCATTGTCCCAGTGAGGAAAGGATGATGGAGACTATGATTCCCCCACAAGTCGGGATGAGACTCTCTACGAAAAAAAAAGAGAAAAAGAGGCCATCAAAAAAGGGAGAGAAAGCCCAAAATTAAAAAAATGAGAGAAAAAGAGAGAAGGGGAAAAGCTACTATCTTTTTTCCACACTTGTGCTTCAAAGTAGCACCATGATCTTCATGATAGAGAGTCTCCTATGTTGTCACTTTCATATACTAGTGGGAATTTTCATTATAGAACTTGGCTTGTATATTCCAATGATGGGCTTCCTCAAAATGCCCTAGGTCTTCGTGAGCAAGCGAGTTGGATGCACACCCACTTAGTTTCTTTAGTTGAGCTTTCATACACTTATAGCTCTAGTGCATCCGTTGCATGGAAATCCTCACTCACATTGTTATCTATTGATGGGCATCTCCATAGCCCATTGATACGCCTAGTTGATGTGAGACTATCTTCCTCCTTTTGTCTTCTCCACAACCACCACTCTATTCCACCTATAGTGTTATATCCATGGCTCACGCTCATGTATTGCGTGAAAGTTGAAAAAGTTTGAAAAAATTAAAGTACGAAACAATTGCTTGGCTGGAACCAGGGTTGTGCATGATTTAAATATTTTGTGTGATGAAGATAGAGCATATCCAGACTATATGATTTTGTAGGGATGAACTCTCTTTGGCCATGTTATTTTGAGAAGACATAATTGCTTTGTTAGTATGCTTGAAGTATTATTATTCTTATGCCAATATTAAACTTTTGTCTTGAATCTTTAAGATATGAACATTCATGCCATAATAAATAAAATTACATTGATAATTATGTTGGGTAGCATTCCACATCAAAAATTCTGTTTTTATCATTTACCTACTCGAGGACGAGCGGGAATTAAGCTTGGGGATGCTTGATACGTCTCCAACGTATCTATAATTTTTTATTGTTACATGCTATTGTATTATCTGTTTTTGGATGTTTAATGGGCTTTACTACGCACTTTTATATTATTTTTGGGACTAACCTACTAACCCAAGGCCGAGTGCAAATTGATGTTTTTTGCCTATTTCGGTGTTTCGCAGAAAAGGAATATCAGACGGAGTCCAAACGGAATGAAACCTTCACGAGGATCATTTTTGGAACAAACACAATCCAAAAGACTTGGAGTACACGCCTGGCAAGCCACGAGGTGGCCACGAGGCAGGAGGGCGCGCCCAGTGGGGTAGGCGCGCCCCCCATCCTCGTGGGCCCCTCGTAGCTCCACCGACGTACTTCTTCCTCCTATATATACTCATATACCCTGAAAATATCCAGGAGCACCATGAAACCCTATTTCCACCGCCACAACCATCTGTACCCGTGAGATCCCATCTTGGGGCCTTTTCCGGAGCTCCACCGGAGGGGGAACCGATCACGGAGGGCTTCTACATCAACACCATAGCCTCTCCGATGAGTTGTGAGTAGTTTACCACAGACCTTCGGGTCCATAGTTATTAGCTAGATGGCTTCTTCTCTATCTTTGGATCTCAATACAAAGTTCTCCTCGATCTTTCTGGAGATCTATTCGATGTAATACTTTTTGCGGTGTGTTTCTCGAGATCCGATGAATTGTCGGTTTATGATCAAGATTATCTATGAACAATATTTGATTCTTCTCTAAATTCTTATATGCATGATTTAAATATCTTTGCAAGTCTCTTTGAATTATCACTTTGGTTTGGCCAACTAGACTGATCTTTCTTGCAATGGGAGAAGTGCTTAGCTTTAGGTTCAGTCTTGCGGTGTCCTTTCCCAGTGACAGCAGGGGCAGCAAGGCACGTATTGTATTGTGGCCATCTAGGATAAAAATATGGGGTTTATATCATATTGCATGAGTTTATCCCTCTACATCATGTCATCCTGCTTAAGGCATTACTCTGTTCTTATGAACTTAGTACTCTAGATGCATGCTGGATAGTGGTCGATGTGTGGGGTAATAGTAGTAGATGCAGAATCGTTTCGGTCTACTTGCCACGGACGTGATGCCAATATACATGATCATGCCTAGATATTCTCGTAACTATGCGCTTTTCTATCAATTGCTCGACAGTAATTTGTTCATCCACCATAGAATACGCTATCTTGAGAGAAGCCACTAGTGAAACCTATGGCCCCCGGGTCTATCTTCCATCATATTTACTTCCATCAACTACTTATCTTTACTATTTTGCAATCTATACTTTTCAATCTATACAACAAAAATACCAAAAATATTTATCTTATTATCTCTATCAGATCTCACTTTTGCAAGTGGCCATGAAGGGATTGACAACCCCTTTATCGCGTTGGTTGCAATGTTCTTATTTGTTTGTGCACGTACAAGGGATTTGCGTGTAGTATCCTACTGGATTGATACCTTGGTTCTCAAAAACTGAGGGAAATACTTACGCTACTTTGTTGCATCACCCTTTCCTCTTGAAGGGAAAAACAACGCAAGCTCAAGAGGTAGCATGTCCCAACTTAGCCCATCACAAGCTCTCACGATCTGCGGAGGTAATTCTCCGTATCGAGAAGACTCGATCGTCCCCGGAATCCCGGTGCACAAGTTCTTCAAAGAACGGAAAACTAGCCCAAGGAGATCTCCCGGTGAGTCAGACCCGTGTCGAGAGCCGCACGCTCTCTATCTACATACTCATCCGTCTATGCATAGTGGACAATAGCCCGAGGTAGACGATAGCCAGAATACCTCGAGTTGCCCTGAGACGGCAGCGCCAACTGCTAGGTAGGTGGACCAACACTCAAGTCGAGCATTCGCCCAGGGGGTCGATTAATAATCCTCGGTTTTATAACTCCCTTGGCAAAAATTTAGTTCTTAGGCAAATGGTAAAACTAAAGTTGGATCTCCTCAGGAAAGCTTTACTTTAAGCGAAGAAGCAAGGGGGGCCCATAAACCCCGACCGCGTTAGGAACGCAAAATCAAGGAACATAACACCAATTTATCGGTTCTTAAGGCGGCATGAGTGGAACAAAACACTGAGCAAAAGGACAAGCCTTCCACCCATTGCCAATATATATGTGCATTAATTAAATAATAAATAATGTGATATTCTAAAATATCCAAGTTCCAACATGAAGCAATGTTCAACTTCACCTGCAACTAACAACGCTAAAAGAGGGGCTGAGCAAAAGCGTATCTTATTAGGCAATCAACGGTTTGCCAGGAGGGTGGTTAGAGGTTTCATGGCAATGTAGGAGGCTGACAAGCAAATAGATAGGCAGCACGACATAGCGATAGAGTGTGACAACTAGGAAAGCAAGGATAGAGGTGATATCAAGGAATGGTCATCTTACCTGAGATCCCGCAAGGAAGAAGAACGAGTCCATGAAGAAGACAAACGGACGTAGTCGAACGAATCCTCACAACTCCGGAATGAAACCGAAGCTAACGAGAGAAGCAAACCGGAAAGAAGCAAACAACATGGTAAAGAACATATCATAACCATGGCATGATGCGCAATCAAGTATGATGCATGCCCGGTTTAAATATGCATGGCATGGCAAAGTGCAACAAACAACACTACAAATTAAGTGGCGCTCAATACGCAACAAGTTGCATATTGACGGAACACCACATTCACATATTTAGTTTGATCTCGTTTATGTACACAACAAGTTTAAATGTTTGTTAACATGGCAAAAGGTGCAACACAAGAAAACTAACTATTTAGGCAATTTAAATGAGGTCAGAAACAACAAACAATAATTCCAGAAAATCCCCACATGTCATTTAGCAATTTTAATGCAAACAACAATTTTAAACATTTTAAATGTTGTTATCATGATGTAGATGACATATTCAGGTTTTATGCAATTTTGTTAAAAGTTGACATGAAGGTGATATGGGGCATTTGGTCGCCACGACGGAAAGAAAAGGGTGTCATGGCAGCGAAAATGGAAACGGTGTCACGACAAGGTTCCGATGATCCGACAACTCATTGAGATGACGGTGCAAACAAGGGGTGGCATGAGCACGTCATGCAAAAGAAGGTGGGGTGATCCCGATTACCGGGTGTCCCACATGACAGTGGCATGGCAAAAGAGGGGCAACAACAACGACAAACGCATCGGTGCAAACACACAGTTCAACTCATACAACTCATATGCATTCATCCACAGGTCATCGTCTCGGTGGTTATACCTTTGAAGCGTGCGTTTTCGGAGCATTTCAAGTTTGTTGAGGGAAGTAGTGGTACTCGCGGGTAGTGGAGGTAGTGGTACACGGCGACAGTAGTTGTACACGGCGAGGGTAGTCGAACTTGACGCTTGCGTTACACGGGTCTTCGGCGATGGTAGTGGTACACGGGTCATAGTGGAAGTAGTCGTTCTCGTGGTCTTGTCAGATCCACAGCGAGGGTAGAGGTACTCGCGATCTTGGCGATGGTAGTGGTACATGTTGTAGTTGAACTTGACGTCGACGAGGTCGACGGTAGTGGCACTTGGCGCAACACCTTGTAGTCGTTCGGGCATTTGTGGTCTTGCCGGTCTTGACAGTCCAACACGAAGCAACTGAAATGCATGGGTCTCTCATCTTGGAATTGATGGGGTCAACGAAGGACGAAGGCCAGGGCAGGAGGCGGATCGAAGCTCCACTTGGCGGCGGTGGCTGAGCTCCTACATAGCGCAGTGGCGTGCGGGGCTCGTGGTCGTCGGCGGGATGGAGCTCCGGTGGTGTTGCGGCTTGCTGCGCGCGAAGGACGGACGAGGACGGAGGGGAATGGGCAGGTTGCGGCCTCGGGCGCTCGCTGCGGCATGCGATGGTGAGGCTTGGAGATGAAGCAGCAGGAGAGAAGGAGTTGGGCATGGCCTTGGGCACGCTGGATCAAGTGAGGGGCAGAGGAGAACCTGGTGGGTGTGCGAGGGGATCGAGGGAGATTTGGTGAGGGGATCCCGAGCTGAGAGAAGGCAGGTAGGTGGCGGCGGGCAGGAGGATGGATGGGACATACCTCCTAAAATTTAGGGTTGGGCTAATATTTATAGTAGGCGGACATAGGTGGGACTATTTGGACCCTCCGATAATAATCGGACGGTCCGAGATAAATAGGTTAGATGGTCTAAATGAGAAACCAAAGATATTTTAGGGATGTTTGGGGATGATCCAGACCCATCGGTAACAACAGCCCAGTTCGGGTTCGGGGTAGTTTCGGACACACACGAGGGGTCTGAGAGAGGTCGACGAAGACAAGGGGGCCTGAGAAAAGGTCAACGGAGACAAAGAGAGAAGCGACAACTACAAACAACTACGAGTTTTTATGAAAACATGCGGATGCAATGCGGATGATGTGATGATGAAATGCAACAAACAAAAATAAATCACACGATGACGACGAAATAACTGGAAGTCTTCTGGAGCGTCGGTCTTGGGGCGTCACAACTCTCCCACACTAACAGAGGATATCGACCCGAGATCCTAGGGATGGCACCGGAGAGAAAAGAAAAAGGAAGAGGTAAAACAAAGTGCTTCTGCGACAAACGAGTGAAACCAACAACCTTGAGGCTGAACAAATTGAAAGAAAGAATACAACAGAGTTGAACGAGATTGCAAACACTCCATTAGCATAGAGGAACAAGGAATACGATGAGAACCAAGAGGTTAAGTGACAAGATAGATATTGAAACCACTCCGGTTAAAACAAGATAGAGAAGGAATGCGAATGAAATAATTCGGACAGCACTCCAACTGAAAATGGAAGGAAATTAACATGAACTTGAGAAGATGGGCTGATACTTGATGAAATCCACAAAACACTGCCTCCGGAACTATTGAAAGAATGGCAAAAGGGTTAAGAAAGATTTCAGACAGCACTCTGGTTGAAAAGGGAGGCAAAACTTGATAAGTTGAGGGAACTTGAATGGAGAATACAACACTCTTTTTAAATGGACCGGCAAGGAAAAGAACATGATCTTGATATGGCAAGATGATGGTTCGAAGAGAGCGATATCACAAAGTCCGAAACGAATAATGGAGTGAAAAGAACGAAGAAGAACAACATCTTCTACTAGAAATGAATTTGAGAACATCCTTGCAAAGAAGGGTTGAGCGGAGTTGATGAGGAATCACCAATCAAATGATGTACTCCTCGTGGACTTATGAAAACGTCTCAAAACTAGAGGTGAAATTCTGCCACTAATGGAAACAATTACTTGCTTGAGATCAACAAAGAGATGAAAAGTTATTTCACCGGGAGGATAAATGAAGAACTTGGGTCATTTATAAGCACCATAATTAGCAACAATCCTTAGGAAAAACCTTTTAGGTGAGATACAATCCAAGATTACTTTAACGAATAAATTGAGGTTGGAAAGATCTCCTGAACAAAGAAAATGATGGGTTTAAATATCTCATTCTTGATAACTTGTGAGTCATGAAACATGAAGGAAATTGTCAAGAATGACATAACACCACCTCAAAAGATAAGGTAGAAAGAATTGCACTTTGGAATGCAAGACGGAGAATACTTGAGCTCCTCCAACAAGAATCCAGATGAAGACTTGGAGAATGAATGAAATCTTGATGAACCACCATGAAGAACTCCGGTAACCAAAAGAATGAGAAGTGGAGAATGAAAAGAATAAAATTGAAGCCTTGCAATGCTTTAGATGGATCTTCGCGATGAGAAAATTGAGAGAGCTTAGAACACCGGGAGACAAGACATACAACTTGAAACCAAGAATTTATTCCTCCTGAACAAACTCCGAAGGAAGGGATTAATCACATGGATGAAATAAGAATAAGATTATGTTATGCGTATCCTTCACCAATTAAAATTGATGACAAGCAATGGATTGGCATGCTACTTATTCTTCTTGAAAAGGATTGGAGAGAGATATAGCACAATCCAACGGACCACCGATAGGATTTTGGATGGATAGATACGATAACAAAGGAAGATGAATGTTGGACGAACCACCATAAGAATTTGAAAATGAGCGAAGAAAATAGAATGAATCACCGGGAGGATTAGAAAACAAACGAAGATACTTGAAGCAATTTAGACATATAAGAACGAAGAGATCACGAGCTGACTAGAGAATACCTGGACGATCCACTGGTAAGAATTAGAGGGCAGGAGCAAAACTGAAAATGAATTATTCTTCTAAAAAGAATGGTCTCCGTAGAATCCAAATAAAAATACTCCTGAAAAGCTCCGGATGGGTAAAAAAAGAATTTCTGACAAACGGAATAATGTGAGAGAATAGCATGAAGCTAGAACCACGAATCGTCAAGAGAACGGACCAAGATTTAGGAGAAAATATTCTTCAGTCTTCCTGGATATACTGAGAACTAGAAATACATGAAGAATTTGTGAGATACTCTGGAAGAATGAAGAATTAAAAGGTTGAACCAACGATGAAAAAAAATTGAAAGCGATCTTGGAGAAGGCATATGACTGATGGAATACATTCTTATATCACACTTTGAATAGAATTAGAGAAACACCGGAAAATTAAGAAGAGTCAGGTGAGATCCTGGGAAAAGACCTGTGGGTTAGGGCCCACTCAAAAGAAACACTGTTGGAAAAGATTGCTTAAAAGAGAGATTGCGACAGTTGAATTAAATGGGTTAAATGAGGTAACAACCTCAAAACAGTTTGAACGGATCTAGAATAGAAGCACGATCTTCTGAGGTATCTTCACCACTCCGGAAAAGAATAAGAGAGACTTGGACAAGAAATTCCAACATGGGAAAACATGTGAAACAATAGGAAGAGATATGATCAACACCGAAGCTTGAATTTAGTCCACCAGAGAAGAAAAGAGAATGGAGAATGATAAACTTGAAACTCCCGAGCATCTTCGCGAGAAATCACCGGATAAAAAACAGCGAAGGAAAGAATGAAGAAACTTCACATGAATATAATGGATACTTGACTAGCTCCATAAGGAAAAGGGGTGGGGGTGGGGAAAAACAAAAGCAACTTGGTACTAATGGAATGAACACCGTTCAGAAAAAAACTGATAATTGATATCGCAAATATCGAAAGGATCGAATTAACTTGGACAGAAACGCACCGGTTGAAAAAGAATTTAAGATGACAATCTTGATGATCAAGAAGAACTAGCACTCCCATAGAAATATGAGAACACCGATTAGGAAAGGTATGGAATCAACACTTGACATCGAAGCAACTCGAATACCACAATCAAAACAAAACAAAGGATTTGGCTTGCAGAAGAAGCCGGAACAAACATATGATAGAGATTTCATCCAAAGTTTTCATGATGAGGCCCCCCGGGCACGACGTTACAGTGGACATCACGAATGACTATGAAGGGTCCCCGAATCAGCATAGCCAAGGATTCATTAAGACGCGACGAGACCACTGTAAAATCGTCCGTGACAAGCGAACCACTAGACGTTGGATCCCAACCTCATATCATGTATTTGTCGGAAGAAATCCTAGAGCTACTTGAATTCCCACCTAGTAATTCCTGAAACTTTCTGGTTATGCAATATGGTGTTGGGGATACAGGGGAAGCACATATATCTCACCCAACTAACAATCCCTACATCCAGTTGTATCCATCCGTCAACACATAACCAGGCACCTTCGGAAATCGTGTACTTCAGACCTTCGAAAATCATCCGCTATACTAGCTATGGCAATACTCCCGAACTATCCCCCAGTACTGGGTGACGTCGGGGTTATCTCACCACCAGACACGCATAGAAGAGTTTTCGATGTCGGCGACCTCTGGTATTCCGGAACTGTAATGATACAACTATGACGACAACACCTCGGAGCTCAACTCCCCGGGACACTGCCACAACCCCTAAATGATAGGAGGCACCAAGAACAATGTTCTCGCCACAAAGATATCGGAACGATCCCAACAATACCAGCGTGAACCTAAAATTTTTTACTGAAAAGAAGATACGGAAGTCAAAACTTCTGCGTCAGGAGTCCTCACCTGAGCGATGAAGGGGATAAGGAGTAAAAAGAGTTCATACTTCCGATATATATATTCCTAAGACTCAAGACAGCTTTTGTTTCTAGACTCAACATCGGTAGCGGTTTGATCAAGCAGGAGCTCCTAGGTCGAGGAAGGCTCTGATTACCAACTTGTAACGCCCAAGATGCAGCTATGTATCCTACGTGTCCGGGCACTACTTAGAGGCATAACCGCATTTTGGTATGATCGCAAGAAGGGTCATCTTCACACATTCCCGTGTAAATGAACAAGGAAGTAAATAGTTGGATTACAATCGCCACTTCAGAAAATGATCAAATTATTCATACATCATTCCGAGAACACACAAAGTACGACTACGGACGGAACCAAATGAAAAAGATAACCACCCATGCTATGCACGATCGGCCCTAGTAGGAACCACTACTGATCATTGGGGTATGTCACGTACATACGCCCACGCTCTTCATCGAAATCCCATTGGAGCTCCTGGCCATCGCCTGCATCAAACTCAGTTGTACCTGCACCTGTTTGTGTAGTAAACCGTGAGTCACGAGGACTGAGCAATCTTGTTCCCGGGTATCAAAACTATCAAAGCTTTTAGGTGGGGAGAAGGTATCAAGTGGGGTTGCAGTAAGCGCTAAGCATATATGAGGTGGCTAGGTTACGAACTTTCAGAGTGAGATGAGAAGCTACGCAAACGGTCGTAGTCTAGTAATGATTACTAAGTGATCATGTCTACATACGAGTCATTCATAACCCCGGCGTGTTCTCTTCCCGAACTCCCTCGAAAAGAGACCATCAAGGCTACGCACACAAGTTGTGTATTTTATTGAGTTTTTGTGTCAAGTTATCTACAACCGGATATTAAAAAACACCAATCCGCCACATAACTACGGGCACGGCTTTCGAAAGATCATAACCCTACAAGGGTGTCCCAACTTAGCCCATCACAAGATCTCACGATTCGTGGAGGTAATTCTCCATATCGGGAAGACCCGAGCGTCCCCGGAATCCCGGTGCACAAGTTCGTCAAAGAAAGGAAAACTAGCCCAAGGAGATCTCCTGGTGAGTCAGACCCGTGTCCAAAGCCGTGCGCTCTCTATCTACGGACTCATTCGTCTATGCATAGTGGACGATAGCCAGAATACCTTGAGTTGCCCCGAGGCGGCGCCAACTGCTAGGTAGGTGGACCAACACTCAGGTCGAGCACTGGCCGGGGGGTTGATTAATAATCCTCGGGTTTATAACTCCCTTGGCAGAATTTTAGTTATTAGGAAAATGGTAAAACTAAATTGGATCGACTCGGGAAAGCTTTACTTTAAGGGAAGAAGCAAGGGGGGCCCATAAACCCTGATCGCGTTAGGAACACAAAATCACGGAACATAAAACCCGTTTATCGATTCTTAAGGCGGCATGAGTGGAATAAAACACCGAGCAAAAGGCCAAGCCTTCCACCCATTGCCAAATATTTATGTGCATTAATTAAATAAGAGATATTGTGATATTCCAAAATATCCAAGTTCCGACAAGAAGCAATCTTCAACTTCACCTGCAACTAGCAACGCTATAAGAGGGGCTAAGCAAAAGCGTATCTTAGCCAATCAACGGCTTGCTAAGAGGGTGGTTAGAGATTTCATGGCAATGTAGGAGGCTGACAAGCAAATAGATAGACAGCGTGACATAGCGATAGAGCGTGACAACTAGTAAAGTAAGGATAGAGGTGATATCAAGGAATGGTCATCTTGCCTGAGATCCCGCAAGGAAGAAGAACGAGTCCATGAAAAAGACAAACGGACGTAGTCGAACGAATCCTCACAACTCTGGAACGAAACCGAAGCTAACGAGAGAAGCAAACCGGAAAGAAGCAAACAACATGGTAAAGACACATATCATAACCATTGCATGATGCACAATTAAGTATGATGCATGTCCGGTTCAAATATGCATGGCATGGCAAAGTGCAAAAAACGACACTACAAATTAAGTGGAGCTCAATATGCAACGAGTTGCATATTGACGGAACACCACATTCACATACTTAGTTTGATCTCGTTTATGTACACAACAAGTTTAAATGTTGGTTAACATGACAAGAGGTGCAACACGAGAAAACTATCTAGGAAATTTAAATGAGACCGGAAACAACAAACAATAATTTCGGAAAATCCCCACATGTCATTTAGCAATTTTAATGCAAATAACAATTTTAAACATTTTAAATGTTGTTATCATGATGCAGATGACATATTCAGGTTTTCTGCAATTTTGTTAAAAGTTGACATGAAGATGATATGGGGGCATTTGGTCGCCACGGTGGAAAGAAAGGGGTATCATGGCGGCGAAAACGGGAACGGTGCCACGGCAAGGTTCCGATGATCCGACAATGCATTGAGATGTCGGTGCAAATGAAGGGTGGCATGAGCATGTCGTTCGAAAGAAGGTGGGGTGATCCCGGTTACAGGGTGTCCCACAACACGGTGGCATGGCAAAAGAGGGGCAACGACAACGACAAACGCATACGGTGCAAACACACGGTTCAACTCATACAACTCATATGCATTCGTCCACGGGTCATCGTCACAGCGGTTATACCTTTGAAGTGTGCGTTTTCGGAGCGGTTCGAGTTCGTCGAGGGAAGTAGTGGTACTCGCGGGTAGTGGAAGTAGTGGTACACGGCGATGGTAGTTTTACACAACGAGGGTAGTTTAACTTGACGCTTGCGTTACATGGGTCTTCGACGACGGTAGTGGTTGTGACACCCCGAAACTGATGCGCCGGGTGTCAGCCAGCTATTCGTTGTCGTTGCCATGTCCTCTGATTGCGTGTTGCATTTTGCCATTTCATCATGTGCATTGCATCTGCAAAGTTTACATAAACTTGCATCCATCCGAGTCTGCCCGTCCTTTCCGTTGTCCGTTCTGAGCCCAGACTCACTCACACGTGCCCGCGGCACCTCCGAATATTTATTTTATGAGTGGCCGGAAAAATGTTCTCAGAATGGGATGAAACTTGGCGTGCGGTGTTATTATATTGTAGGTATGCGGCCTCCCAATTTTCATCGCATTCGGAACTCGTTTGTTAGCCCAACCATTAAACTATAGCGGCACTATCGCCGGATAAAACGTCGGACGTTTTCGGTCTCCGAAAACTCCCGCTGGGCCTCTCTCTCTTCTCTCCCCACAGCCCAAGACCTTCCCCCACACAGCCCACTAACCTCACGTGCAGCCCACCTAGACCCCCCCCCCTCTGTTCAGAACCATCCGATCATGATCTGAGGGCTCCGAATCGCCCCAAAACACCTAACCCTAGCCCCCTTTGCTATTTATAGTCGTCTCCCCGTCCAAAAATGGCAACCCTAGCTTCACCTCGAAAACCGCGCGCCACCAGCCTCCTCCCACCTCTCCACCACCGCCACATTGCCTTCCCAGCCGCGCGGCCCGCGGAAGCCCAGATCCGGCCTGCCCGGGCCCGGATCCCGCCGCCGCCCGTATGCCGCGTCTGGCCCAGGGCGCCCCGCTCCCGCAGCCCCGAGCCATCGCCGCCAGCCTCCCGAGCTCCCGATCCACCATTCGCCGCCGTGCACCGCGCCGCCTCGATGCTCCGCCGCATGGACCCGTCACCCCGCCGGCCTCCGCGTCGAAACCCGCCGCCGCTCGCGCCCGCGCACGCCTCCCCGCTCGTCTGACCCAAGCCGCCCGCTTCCAGCCGCCCTCCACGACGCGATGCCACTCGCCGCCTCAACCCTCATCGCGGCCGGGATCCGCTGGATCCGAGGTCCAGTGGCCCGATCCCGGCCTCGTCGTCCTCGTCCCCGGTGTCTACCTCGGCGGCGTCGACTCCTCGCCATCGTGCGTTGGCTCGGGAGGAGCCCGGCGCCGCGCCTCGTGGGCCGTCCCATCTCTGTTCGGCCCAGGCCAGCCGCCGGCCTGGTCCACCTCATCCAGCGCCGGCCTCCCCTGCGTGTGGGCCGCGGCCCCGCCGGCCCATCTGCCTAGCGCCACCCCAGGCCAGCCAGCCCACTATCCACCACTACCTGGGCCGAGCCCATGGTGAGAAGCCCTATTCCTCGCCCTGCGCGTTGTTTAACCAAGTTGCGCCTGCTCTTTTTTTTCAATAAAAATGACCAAGTCCCTGTTTGTCAACGTTATGTTGCATGATTGTGAAGATGATAACTTTTTGCATGGTGATCCAAATTGAGCAAATGATATGTCAAAATGTTCGTCTCAGAGTGCTCTACATGTTTGTTTCATTTGCATGCATGTTACTGTTCATTTTGGTGCCTTAATCTTCGTTGCAAAACTGCTATGTGATTTTAGTGTCAAGTCTTGGTTGTGTGTCAACATTATGTATGCATGTTTAACATGGTGTAACTTTGTGCATGTTGGTCTAAATGGAGTGTATGATATTTCAAAATGTTCATTGTGAAGTGCTCTACATGATGGTGGCTGTTGCATTCACGTTAGAGTACATTATGCCATGTTTATCTCTGTTGCAAAAGTGAATGTGGTTGTTAAGTGTTGAAAACTGTTATAAGATGTTGATTTGTCTTTTTCATATCTTTATGTGTGATTTTTGTTTGAGCTACATGTCAATATGTTTTAGAAGCACAATCATGTCATCTTTGATGTGGTGCAATCCACTTTTCATGATATGCCTTGTGGTGAGTGCAACGAGCTTGCAAAGTGACTAACTCGTTGTTGCTGATTTCTATGACTTGTTGAAAACTGCTAAGTCCGAAACTGTTATATCCAGATGCCATGTTTGCTTGATGCCCCACTCAAGTGCATGAATGTCTTGGGATATCCAATGACCATGTCTTGAAGTCTATGTTATGCTCTATCCATCCATGCCCTTGTTTGCATTTATGACCTGCTGTAGCTTGTTGTTTTGATGCTCTCAAGTTGCTATAAAATGTTTCTGTCAGCCTATTAACAGTAAGTTCACTATTGCCATGTGAAGAGCTAGTGTTCTATGCATCCTATGACCATGTTCTTGCCGTGAGTAGCTTCATAAACATATCTTCTTGTTGTTGGTCATATTCACATGCCATCAAATGCTTTGAGTTGAGTTGCACAAGCTTGCAAACATGCCTACTGGTTGTTGTTGCTGCCATGTTTGGTTTATTTCACTAAGTCTGTGAATTTGTTATGTTTTGCAATCTTGCCATGATGTTTTAAGCATGTTCTAGTGGTGTTTGGTAGTAGCCCAGTGATCATGCTTGTAGTGCTTGACATGTACATGCTTGCCATGCCCTTTGTTGCCATGAAATGTTATTGTATCATGTTGTTTTGATGTCAACTATATGCCTACTTGCTGTTTTGGACACATTGTGTTTCAAACTTGTTCCATGTGTATGTGTTGAACCGTTGCTCCGTTTTGAGCGTGTGCTATATGAAACTTGTGTGTTTTTTCATGTAGATGATTAATAACATGTTGAATACCTGTTTGAGTGTGTTTGCTTGATGTTTGAATGCATCTGGCATCCTTGCCATGCTTAACTTGTTTTGCTCATATCTTCTAGGCCGTAACTCCAAATTAAATAAACTTTACATGTAACTTGACTAGAATTTCGAGTAGATCATCCTGGTGCATGTTAACTTGTTGTTTAACAACTTTAACTTAAGGTGTGTTCAGATCTGGATCAATTTCGAAATGTGCATATGAGGACTTATCGAAATTGTTATATGTTGTTTCCGGCCTCATTTAAACTTGCCTTGTTGTGTGTCTTGTATGCATCATCCCTTGCCATGTTTTGCATCATATAGACTTGTCTTGCATCATACTTGTTTGAGCATCATGTCATGTTCTTGTGTTGTGTGTTTACCATGTTCCGTGCTTCTTCTCGCTAGTTCATATTCTGTCGCGATGATGAGGATTCGTTCGACTACACTTGGTTCGTCTTCGTGGCTTCTTCTCATCTTCTTCATGGACTCGCTCTTCTTCCTTGCGGGGTTCCAGGCAAGATGACCGTCACCTTTGATCTCATTACTATCATTGCCATGCTAGTTGTCTCGATGCTATCGCTATATGCCACGCTACCTATCTATTTGTTGTCAGCCTCTCATTGTTGCCTTGAAACACCCTCTAACCTTTGACACCATCCCATCAAACCATTGTGTGGCTATGTTACCGCTTGCTCAGCCCTTCTTATAGCGTTGTTAGTTGCAGGTGAAGATGAAGATTGATCCATGTCGAATCTTGGATTGTTGGAATATCACAATATATCTTATGTTAAATTAATGCACCTATATACTTGGCAATGGGTGGAAGGCTTGGCCTTTTGCTCGGTGTTTTGTTCCACTCATGCCGCCTTAAGAACCGATAAACCGGTGTTATGTTCCTTGATTTTGTGTTCCTTACATGGTTGGGTATATGGGGACCCCTTGCTTCTTCGCTTAAAGTAAAGCTTTCCCGAGGAGATCCAACTTTGGTTTTACAATTTGCCTAATAACTAAAACTTGCCGAGGGAGTAATTAACATGAGGATTTATTAATTCAACCCCTCGGGCCAGTTCCGACTTGAGCGTTGGCCCACCTACGTAGCAGTCGGTGGTGCCACCTCGGGGCAACTCGAGGCATTTTCGGCTATCGTCCACTTTGCATAGACGGATGAGTCCGTAGATGGAGAGCGCGCGGCTCTGGATACGGGTATCGACTCACCGAGAGATCTCCTTGTGCTAGTTTTCCTTTCTTCGAAGAACTTGTGCACCGGGATTCCGAGGACGCTCAGGACTTCCCTCAGATATGGGGAATTTTTACCTCTGCAAATCGTGAGAGCTTGTTATGGGCTAAGTTGGGACACCCCTGCAGAGTTATGATCTTTCGAAAGCCGTGCCCGCGGTTATGTGGCAGATGGGAATTTGTTAATATCCGGTTGTAGAGAACTTGACACATGATCCGAAATAAAATACACTAACCACGTGAGTAACCGTGACCGTCTCTTTTCATGTTGAGAAGAGAACACGGTGGGGTTATGCTTGACTCGTAAGTAGATAGGATCACTTAGTGATCGTTACTAGTTTGCGGCTGTTTGCGTAGATGCTCATCTTATTCTTATACACGTAAGTTAGCCACCATATAATGCTTAGCCCCTGCTGCAACCTCACCACTTAACATCTCCATACCCATTAATCTTTGCTAGTCTTGATACCCGTGGTTATGGGATTGCTGAGTCCTCGTGGCTCACAGATACTCCAACAACAGTTGCAGGTGCAAGTTTCCGATGACTTGACGTGAGAGCGATGTTTACTTGTGTTGGAGTTCTTTCTTCTTCTTCTTCAGTCTTGGGATAGGTTCCTGGTCGGCAGCCTAGGATAGCAGGATGGATGTTGTTGTGCTTTCATGTTTTCATCCGTAGTCGGATGTCTTGTATATGATGATGTTGTATTCATGTGACTATTGTATGATTTGTTGTATCCCCTCTATGTATGAAATGGTACGATGTAATGATATCCATCTTGCTAAGCGCCCGAAATGCGGTTGTGCCTCAATCACAAGTTTTATCTAGTGATCGAGATAGAATCGCATCTTGGGCGTTACAAGTTGGTATCAGAGCCTCGATCAACCATAGGATCCTCCTTGATTGATTGTAGTTTGGCCGTTGTCGAGTCTAGCAGAAAACTATTTTGGAGTCTAGTTATATCGGAGAGTAGGTATTATTTTTACTCCTCAGTCCCTTCGTCGCTCTGCTGAGGAACCTTGACGTAGGTGTTTTGAATTACTCCTCTTCCCCTTCAATTTTTTTTTAGGATCACGCATTTAGTTTCGTTCGTTGCAATGTCAGTTCTTTTCATCTGGTGCAATTCTCGTCAAGTTGATTTGATCCTCTTCGTCTTTTGTCGGTTCAATCCTCAGTTCTTTCCAACTAGCGTGTTTTTCCTCGTTTGAAGTTGTCTTTCTTTTTCCCACCCGCCCACCCTTTTTCCTTCTCGGAGCCGGAGTTCTTAATCAAGTATCCATCCTATTCATGTGAAGCCTTTCTATTCCTTTCATCAATTATTTAACTGGTGAATTCTCGTCTAGTTCATCATCCTTCTTCTCTTGTCTTCTCCGATGAATTCTCCTCTCGTTCGACATTCTTTATTTCTTTTCTTCTCCGGTGGATTCAATTCAAGTACTCAGTGGTCATCATATTTTTCCCTTGGCTCTAATGTTTTCCTTGCTCGTTCATCTATCGCCATTTAATTGTTTCGGAGTTCCGAAGACATCTCAGGAGATTCGTCTGTGTTCCAATTAATTCGAGGTTGTCACCTCATTCGAGTCTTTCAACCATTTCGGTGCATCATCTCCTTTTCAATCGTCCCAATGGTGTTTTATCTTCGGTGGGCTCATAACCCACATGTCTTTTTTCAGGATCTTACCTGACTCTTCTAATATTCCCGGAGTATTCCCAATTTCTTTTCAAGCATGACATAAGTATGGATTCCATCAGTCATATGCCTTCTCCAAGATCGCTTTCAATTCTTTTCAACTTTGGTTCAACCTTTCCTGTTTTCATTCTTCCGTAGTATCTCAACAATTTTGGTGGTGTTTCTCGTCGACATTTCAAGACCGAGAAGAGTTTTCCCCTAAATTTTGTATGTTATCTTGAAAGATTCGTGATGCTAGCTCGATGCTATCCTCTTACTTTGTTCCGATCGTGCCAAATTCTTTTCCTTAACCATCCGGAGCATTTCAAGAATTTTTTCCATTGTGTTCCTCCGAAGGCCATCATTTCAGAAGATTTCTTCATTCTCAGTTTTCAACTTCGTCCTCCAAATATTCTTCATTTATGCCTCTTCGTTCGTCTCACATTCATCCGGTGCTTTGTTCAAGTATTCTTTAATCAGTTCACGGTCTCTTTGTTCTCTTGTATCTAAATTCCCCAAGTGCTTGATTCTTCCTGGCGATTCATTCTCTTGTATTTTCACTCGATTTTAATTCTTCACGGTGGTTCGTTATTTTCTTCACTTGGTGTCAATTCTTCACGATGGTTTGCTCAAGAGTTCTTTTCATGCGTGATCATATCAATTATTTCGTTCTTTCCAATCCTACCGGTGGTTCATGATGAATAAATTCTAATCCCAGGTGTGTTTATCTTTTCTTTTCCGGAGTTCAAAGTTTTCTCAGCTATCTCGTCGGTACCTCCGTCTAAATCAACGCAAGGACTTATTCTTTTCATCCCATCATCCTTTTGTTATCGGAGTTCTTCATACCGGTTCATCGAGATTCAAATCATTATTCAAGTTTTCATCAAGTTTCTTGTTGGAGAAGCTCAAACATTACTCTTTTGCCTCTCGATGCTAATAATCCTCTGTATTCTTTTGTATTGGAGTTTTGCATTTCGTCCTTCTTCTCATCTATACAATCTTTTGGTTGTGGCATAATTAACCTCAAGTGTGATATGTTTTCAATAAGCCCACATCGAGCTTATTCTTTTGTTGTCGATTTTCCAACAACTTCGTTCAATCCTTCCTTCTACGGATGCTTTCAAATTCATTCGTGGTGGAACTTGTTCTTCTCTTATCGGTTCTTTTCATTTCACTCTTTCATTTCTTCCGGAGGCATCGTGTTGTTCATATCGTCAAGTATTGTTCCTTCTTCTCAAGTTCATGTTCCATCCCATTCATATTCAACCGGAGTGCTATCAAAAATTTACTCTTCTTATTCCTTTTTTCTATCTCTTTTAGCCGGAGTGGTTTTGAATTCATTCTTGTACCTTCAACTCTTGCTTCTTATCCTTCAACCTTTTTGGTTCTCGTCATATCCCTTGTTCCTCTTTTCTAATGAAGTGTTTGCAACTTTGTTCTTCTCCGTTGTATTTTTGCATTCAAGTTGTTCAACCTCTCAAGGTTCCTTGGTTTCACCTTATTCCTTTTTTTTCTATTCCATCTCGTTCCTAAGATCTCGCGACGAGATCTCTAGTTAGTAGGGGAGTGTTGTGACACCCCGAGACCGATGCGCCAGGTGTCAGCCAGTTATTCGTTATCGTTGCCATGTCATCAGATTGCGTGTTGCATTTTGCCATGTCATTGTGTGCATTGCATCTGCCTAGTTTTCAAAAACTTGCATCCGTCCGAGTCTGCTCGTCCTTTCTGTTGACCGTCCTGAGCCCACACACACTCACACACGCCCGCGGCACCTCCGAATATTTATTTTATGAGTGGCCGAAAAAATATTCTCGAAATGGGATGAAACTTGGCGTGCGGTGTTATTATATTGTAGGTAGACCGCCTGCCAATTTTCGTCGCATTCGGAGCTTGTTTGTTAGCCCAACCGTTAAACTATAGCGGCACTATCGCCGGATAAAACGTCGGACGTTTTCGGTCTCCGAAAACTCCCGTTGGGCCTCTCTTTCTTCCCTCCCCACAGCCCGAGACCTTCCCCACACAGCCCACTAACCTCACCTGCAGCCCACCTAGACCCCCCCCCCTCTCTGTTCGGAACCATCCGATCGCGATCGGAGGGCTCCGAATCGCCCCAAAACACCTAACCCTAGCCCCCTTTGCTATTTATAGTCGTCTCCCCATCCAAAAATGGCAACCCTAGCTTCACCTCGAAAACCACGCGCCACCAGCCTCCTCCCACCTCTCCACCACCGCCACGTTGCCTTCCCAGCCGCGCGGGCTCGCGGAAGCCCAGATCCGGCCCACCCGGGCCCGGATCCCGTCGCCGCTCGTACGCCGCGTCTGGCCCACGGCGCCCCGCTCCCGTAGCCCCGACCCATCGCCGCCAGCCTCCCAAGCTCCCGATCCACCGTTCGCCGCCGCGCACCTCCGCCGTGCACCCTGCCGCCTCGATGCTCCGCCGCCGAACCCGTCACCCCGCCGGCATCCGCGTCGAACCCCGCCGCCACTCGCGCCCGCGCACGCCTCCCCGCTCCTCTGACCCGAGCCGCCCGCCTCCGGCCGCCCTCCACGACGCACCGTCGCTCGCCGCCTCAACCCTCACTGCGGCCGAATCCGCAGGATCCGAGGCCCAGTGGCCCGATCCCGGCCTCGTCATCCTCGTTCGCCGGCGTCTGCCTCGACGTTGTCGACTCCTCGCCGTCGTCGCCGTCCGCTGGCTCGGGAGGAGCCCGGCGCCGCGCCTCGTGGGCTGGCCCATCTCCGTTCGGCCCAGGCCAGCCGCCGGGCCGGTCCACCTCATCCAGCGCCGGCCTCCCCTGCGTGTGGGCGTGGCCCCACCGGCCCATCTACCTAGCGCCGCCCCATGCCAGCCAGCCCACTATCCACCACTACCTGGGCCGACCCCATGGTGAGAAGCCCTATTCCTCGCTCTGCGCGTTGTTTAACCAAGTTGCGCCCACTCTGGATTTTTTTCATAAAAATGACTAAGTCCCTGTTTGTCAACATTATGTTGCATGATTGTGATGATGATAACATTTTGCATGGTGATCCGAATTGAGCAAATGATATGTCAAAATGTTCATCTCAGAGTGCTCTAGATGGTAGTTGCATTTGCATGCATGTTACTGTTCATTTTGGTGCCTTAATCTTCGTTGCAAAACTGCTATGTGATGTTAGTGTCAAGTCTTGGTTGTGTGTCAACAATATGTGTGCATGTTTAACATGGTGTAACTTTGTGCATGTTGGTCTAAATGGAGTGTATGGTATGTCAAAATGTTCATTGTGAAGTCCTCTACATGATGGTGGTTGTTGCATTCATGTTAGAGTGCATTATGCCATGTTTATCTCTGTTGCAAAAGTGGATGTGACTGTTAAGTATTGAAAACTGTTATAAGATGTTGATTTGTCTTTTTCATATCTTTATGTGTGATTTTTGTTTGAGCTACATATTAATATGTTTTAGAAGCACAATCATGTCATCTTTGTTGTGGTGCAATACACTTTTCATGATATGCCTTGTGGTGAGTGCAACAAGCTTAGAAAGTGACTAACTCGCTATTGCTGATTTCTATGACTTGTTGAAAATTGCTAAGTCCGAAACTGTTATATCCTGATGCCATGTTTGCTTGATGCCCCACTCAAGTGCATGAATGTTTTGGAATGTACAATGACCATGTCTTTAGGTCTATGTTATGCTCTATCCATCCATGCCCTTTTTTGCATTTATGACCTGTTGTACCTTGTTATTTTGATGCTCTCAAGTTGCTATAAAATGTTTCTGACAGACTGTTAACAGTAAGTTCAGTGTTGCCATGTGAATAGCTAGTGTTCTATGCATCATATGACCATGTTCTTGCCATGAGTAGCTTCATAAACATATCTTCTTGCTGTTGGTTATATTCACGTGCCATGATGTTTTGAGCATGTTATAGTGGTGTTTGGTAGTAGCCCAGTGATCATGCTTGTAGTGCTTGACATGTACATGCTTGCCATGCCCTTTGTTGCCATGAAATGTTATTGTATCATGTTGTTTTGATGTCAACTATATGCCTACTTGCTGTTTTGGACAGATTGTGTTTCAAACTTGTTCCATGTGTATGTGTTGAACCGTTGCTCCGTTTTGAGTGTGTGCTATATGAAACTTGTGTGTTTTTGCATGTAGATGCTTAATAACATGTTGAATAACTGTTTGGAGTGTGTTTGTTTTATGTTTGAATGCATCTTGTATCCTTGCCATGCTTAACTTGTTTTGCTCATATCTTCTAGGCCGTAACTCCGAATTAAATAAACTTTATATGTAATTTGACTAGAATTTCGAGTAGATCATCATGGTGCATGTTAACTTGCTGTTTAACAACTTTAACTTAAGGTGTGTTCAGATCTGAATCAATTTCGAAATGTGCATATGAGGACTTACCGGAATTGTTATATGTTGTTTCCGGCCTCATTTAAGCTTGCCTTGTTGTGTGTCTTGTATGCATCATCCCTTGCCATGTTTTGCATCATATAGACTTTTCTTGCATCATACTTGTTTGAGCATCATGTCATGTTCTTGTGTTGTGTGTTTACCATATTTCGTGCTTCTTCTCGCTAGTTCATATTCCGTTGCGATCGTGAGGATTCGTTCGACTACACTTGGTTTGTCTTCGTGGCTTCTACTTCATCCTCTTCATGGACTCGCTTTTCTTCCTTGCAGGATTCCAGGCAAGATGACCGTCACCATGGATCTCATTACTATCATTGCCATGCTAATTGTCTTGATGCTATCGCTATATGTCACGCTACCTATCTATTTGTTGTCAGCCTCTCATTGTTGCCTTGAAACACCCTCTAACCTTTGACACCATCCCAGCAAACCATTGTGTGGCTATGTAACCACTTGCTGAGCCCTTCTTATAGCGTTGTTAGTTGCAGGTGAAGATGAAGATTGCTCCATGTCGAATCTTGGATTGTTGGAATATCACAATATATCTTATGTTAAATTAATGCACCTATATACTTGGCAATGGGTGGAAGGCTTGGACTTTTGCTCGGTGTTTTGTTTCACTCATGCCACCTTAAGAACCGATAAATCGGTGTTATGTTCCTTGATTTTGCGTTCCTTACACGGTTGGGTATATGGGACCCCTTGCTTCTTCGCATAAAGTAAAGCTTTCCCGATGAGATCCAACTTTGGTTTTACCATTTGCCGAATAACTAAAATTTGTCGAGGGAGTAATTAACCCGAGGATTTATTAATTCAACCCCCAGGGCCAGTGCTCGACTTGAGCATTGGCCCACCTACCTAGCAGTCGGTGGTGCCACCTCGGGGCAACTCAAGGCATTTTCGGCTATCGTCCACTTTGCATAGATGGATGAGTCCGTAGATGGAGAGCGCGCGGCTCTAGACATGGGTATCGACTCACCGGGAGATCTCCTTGGGCTAGTTTTCCTTTCTTCGAAGAACTTGTGCACCGGGATACCGAGGACGCTCGGGCCTTCCCTAAGATATGGGGTATTTTTACCTCTGCAGATCGTGAGATCTTGTTATGGGCTAAGTTGGGAGACCCCTGCAGGGTTATGATCTTTCGAAAGCCATGCCCGTGGTTATGTGGTAGATGGAAATTTGTTAATATCCGGTTGTAGAGAACTTGACACATGATCCGAAATAAAATACACCAACTACGTGAGTAACCGTGACCGTCTCTTTTCATGTTGTGAAGAGAACACGGTGGGGTTATGCTTGACTTGTAAGTAGATAGGATCACTTAGTGATCGTTACTAGTTTGCGACCGTTTGCGTAGATGCTCATCTTATTCTTGTACTCGTAAGTTAGCCACCATATAATGCTTAGCCGATGCTGCAACCTCACCACTTAACCTCTCCATACCCATTAAGCTTTGCTAGTCTTGATACCCATGGTTATGGGATTGCTGAGTCCTCGTGGCTCACAGATACTCCAACAACAGTTGCAGGTGCAGGTTTTCGATGACTTGATGTGAGAGCGATGTTTACTTGTCTTGGAGTTCTTTCTTCTTCTTCTTCTTCAGTCTTGGGATAGGTTCCTGGTCGGCAGCCTGGGATAGCAGGATGGATGTCGTTGTGCTTTCATGTTTTCATCTATAGTCGGATGTCTTGTATATGATGATGTTGTATTCATATGACTATTGTATGATTTTTTGTATCCCCTCTATGTATGAAATGGTACGATGTAATGATATCCGTCTTGCTAAGCGCCCAAAATGCGGTTGTGCCTCAATCACAAGTCTTATCTAGTGATCAAGATAGAATCGCATCTTGGGCGTTACAGTGGTACACGGGTCGTAGTGGAAGTAGTCGTTCTCGGGATGGTCTTATCGGATCGACGACGAGCGTAGAGGTACTCGCGATCTTGGCGACGGTAGTGGTACATGTTGTAGTTGAACTTGACGTCCACGAGGTCGACGGTAGTGGTACTTGGCCCAACACCTTGTAGTCGTTCGGGCGTTTGTGGTCTTGCCGGTCTTGACAGTCCAACATGAAACAACGTAAATGCACGGGTCTCTCGTCCTGGACTTGAGGGGGTCAACAAAGGACGGAAGCCAGGGCAGGAGGCGGATCGAAGCTCCACTTGGCGGCGGTGGTAGAGCTCTTGCATAGCGCAGTGGCATGAGGGGCTCATGGTCGTCGGCGGGATGGAGCTCCGGTGGTGCGGCCGCTTGCCGCGCACGAAGGACGGGCGAGGACGGAGGGGAATGGGCAGGTTGGGGCCTCGGGCACTCGCTGCTGCATGCGATGCGGAGGCTTGGGGACGAAGCAGTAGGAGCGAAGGAGTTGGGCACGGCCTCGGGCACACTGGATCGAGCGAGGAGCAGAGGAGAGCCTGGTGGGTGTGCGAGGGGGTCGAGGGAGATTTGGTGAGGGGATCCCGAGGTGGGAGAAGGCCGGTAGGTGGCGGAGGGCAAGAGGATGGATGGGACAGATTTCCTAAAAATTAGGGTTGGACTGATATTTATAGTAGGCCAACATAGGTGGGACTATTTGGACCCTCCGATAACAATCGGACGGTCCGAGATAAATAGGTTAGATGGACCAAATGAGAAACCAAAGATATTTTAGGGATGTTTGGGGATGATCCAGACCCATCGGTAACGGTAGCCCAGTTCGGGCTCGGGGTAGTTTCGGACACACACGAGGGGTCTGAGAGTGGTCGACGAAGACAAGGGGGGCTGACAAAAGGTCAACGGAGACAAAGAGAGAAGCGACAACTACGAACAACTATAAGTTTTTATGAAACATGCGGATGCAATGCGAATGATGCGATGATGAAATGCAACAAACAAAAATAAATCACACAATGATGACGAAATAACTGGAAGGCTTCTGGAGTGTCGATCTTGGGGCGTCACACAAGTCATACAAACATACAAGCACATGCAGAAGCTAAACTTGGTTGAGTACATACAACTTAGAACGAAATACGCTTGATGAAGCCCATCTATCTACAGTGGTCATTCACAGGCTTTGAGATTGCCACCTGGGCAGCAAGCTACTTGTCGACATCGAGGTCTATGTAGAAACCATCGGAAGGGGCGGTGTTCTCCTCTGCAACAGTTATTAAGAAAACATGCGTACAAAGGTACTCAGCAAGTCTTACATCAAAACCTATCATACATGCAACATTATCAATAAGGGTAGTGGAGTTTATTGCAGCAAGCCAGCTTTGACTCTTGGTTATCCTGTTCTACGTCTATCAGCAGTTTGAAAAAGATGAGATGGCGCAAACGAGTCCACTAATCACCACAACAATACTCTACCATGGATCCGCTCCTGTCATCCTACAGAAGGGGCATCCACGACACTCACACTTGTCTTGAGGCTTTTATGAGTAACCATTAACTTGTCTATGAAGTGCATAAGCAACCAAGTGGTCCTTTATCGCGGACGCGGCTATACGAATAGATTGATAACCCTGCAGGGGTGTACTTCTTCACACATGTTTCCACCACTTAGCGTCTGCACATGACATGTGCTTGGCAGACTTCAAGCGAAAGCCGGCGTGGGTGTAGACTATGACCTAATCAACCACTCAAGTCTCTACTCCAGGTTTATCGCCTATTCGGGTTCCATCCGTAAGGAAATCTAGCTGGGGTTTCCACTACAGCCCCAAACGATGTGTACAAGGTTCTCGAGACACCAAACGGGCGTCTCGGTATACCGGGCAATGTACCTGCCACATCACAGCCCACCCTTAAGGCCAGCGCTGCGCACGGCCTCCAGTACACTACAAACACCAGAAACTACTTGAACTCCTGGACTGAGGACAAGACGGTCAATAAGTCGAGCGGGGTCATATTTCAAGGCCCAATGTGTGGTAGTAGCTGATCTTGAATCACACACGTAGAACTCAGTTCTTAGGGACGGTTCCAATGAAACAATCCACCATGTACTCCTACACGGCCTTCCATCGATACCTTTACCAAAACATATTCCACACTTCACTCTCATTACCAGACACAACCATTTCACTCTGATCCATCACCAGATGAACCAGACATGACACAACTCTAAGCATAGCAGGCATAGCACGGTAGGAACACATCAACATGGCTCAATCAACTCCTACACATGCTAGTGGGTTTCAACTATTTAATGTGGCAATGACAGGTCATGCAAAGGAATGGGGTTCAGCTACCGCAACAAATAACAGTTGAAACGTTGTTGTCTTAATGCAGTAAAAGAGAGCAGAAGTGATACGATGGGTTTGTATCGGAATGTTCAATGGGGTTGCTTGCCTGGCAGAGTGGTCGAGGGGTACTGCCCTTCAACTGGATACTCGTGAATATCCTCGAGAGCAGAACCTACCACGAAGATCACACCGGTAACACAATCAATAGATGGCAATATGCAACAATATGATGCATGCTCATGACATGGCAAAATGGATGTGTTTGAGCTAATGCAACTACAAACAGAAAGGTTTGAGCCTATTTGAACCAAAGGTTCAAATTCAAGCCCAAATTATAAATTTCCAAAGTGAATTATCATGTTTTGATATATACAACAAGGTTAAATTGCTTTGTCATGCATGAAACCAATACTAATGGATAGATTGGATTTTTCTGATCATTTTTCATATATAAATCTTCTCCACCTGAGCTATGGTTGATTTATTATGATTTTTTTAAGTTTAACCCTTTTTCTGGAATTTCTGAATAAAATAATTCCAGAAAAGGATTACTACGTCAGCACTACGTCAGGGTGACGTCAGCGAGTCAATGGGGCAGCCAGGTCAAACTGACCAGTGGGTCCTGTTGGGGAACGTAGTATTTTAAAATTTTCCTACGATCACGCAAGATCTATCTACCAGATGCATAGCAACGAGAGGGAAGAGTGTGTCTACGTACCCTCGTAGACCGGGAGCGGAAGCGTCAAGTGACGCGGTTGATGTTGTCGAACTTCTTCGCGATCCAACCGATCAAGCACCGAACGTACGGCACCTCCGCGTTCAGCACACGTTCAGCTTGATGACGTCCCACGAGCTCTTGATCCAGTTGAGCTCCACGGGAGAGTTTCGTCAGCACGACGGCGTGGTGACGGATATGATGTGTTCACCGGCGCAAGGCTTCGCCTAAGCTCCGCGACGGTATGACCGAGGTGTGATTCTGTGGAGGGGGGCACCGCACACGGCTAAAACAATTCAACTTGTGTGTCTTTGGGTGCCCCCCTGCCCCCGTATATAAAGGAGCAAGGGGGGGAGGCCGGCCGTCCCTTCCTGGTGCGGCTAGGGAGTGGACTCCTACTAGGAATAGGATTGCAATCCTATTCCTAGTAGGATTCACCAAAAGAAGGAAGGCGGAAAGGAATAGGAGAGGTGGCGCCCCCCCTCTCCAATCCTAGTCCAACTAGGAACCCTAGGTGGGGGCGCCGGCCAGCCCTATGGGCTGCCTCTCTCTTTCCCTTTAGGCCAACTATGGACCATCCCCTCTCGTAGGGGGTTCCGGTAACCCCCTCCGGCATTCCCGATAAATCTGAAACTTTTCCGGAACACTTCCGGTGTCCGAATATAGTCGTCCAATATATCAATCTTTATGTCTCGGACATTCCGAGACTCCTCGTCATGTCCGTGATCTCATCCGGGACTCCGAACTACCTTCGGTACATCAATACTCATAAACTCATAATACCGATCGTCATCAAACGTTAAGCGTGCGGACCCTACGGGTTCGAGAACTATGTAGACATGACCGAGACTCATCTCCGGTCAATAACCAATAGCGGAACCTGGATGTTCATATTGGCTCCTACATATTCTACGAAGATCTTTTATCGGTGAGAACCGCATAACAACATACGTTGTTCCTTTTGTCAAACGGTATGTTACTTGCCCGAGATTCGATCGTCGGTATCTCTATACCTAGTTCAATCTCGTTACCGGCAAGTCTCTTTACTCGTTCCGTAACTCATCATCTCGTGACTAACTCATTAGTCTTTTGCTTGCAAGGCTTATTGTGATGTGTGTTATCGAGAGGGCCCAGAGATACCTCTTCGACACTCGGAGTGACAAATCCTAATCTTGATCTATGCCAACACCACGAATACTTTCGGAGACACCTGTAGAGCATCTTTATGATCACCCAGTTACGTTGTGACGTTTGATAGCACACAAGGTGTTCCTACGGTATTCGGGTGTTGCATAATCTCATAGGCATAGGAACATGTATAAGTCATGAAGAGAGCAATAGCAGTAAAACTAAACGATCATAGTGCTATGCTAACGAATGGGTCTTGTCCATCACATCAGTCTCCTAATGATGTGATCCCGTTGATCAAATGACAACTCATGTCTATGGCTAGGAAACATAACCATCTTTGATCAATGAGCTAGTTTAGTAGAGGCATACTAGGGACACTCTGTTTTGTCTATGTATTCACACATGTACTAAGTTTCCGGTTAATACAATTCTAGCATGAATAATAAACATTTATCATGATATAAGGAAATATAAATAACAACTTTATTATTGCCTCTAGGGCATATTTCCTTCAGTCTCCCACTTGCACTAGAGTCAATAATCTAGCTCACATCGCCATGTGATTTAATACCGATAGTTCACATCGTTATGTGAATAACACCCATAGTACACATCGCCATGTGACCACCACCCAAAGGGTTTACTAGAGTCAATAATCTAGTTCACATCGCTATGTGATTAATACCCAAGAGTAATAAGGTGTGATCATGTTTTGCTTGTGAGAGAAGTTTAGTCAACGGGTCCGTCACATTCAGATCCGTATGTATTTCGCAAATTTCTATGTCTACAATGCTCTGCATGGAGCTACTCTAGCTAATTGCTCCCACTTTCAATACGCATCCAGATTGATACTTAGAGTCATCTGGATTTAGTGTCAAAGCTTGCATCGGCGTAACCCTTTACGTCGAACTCTTTATCACCTCCATAATCGAGAAACATTTCCTTAGTCATCCAGTTACTAAGGATAATTTTGACCGCTGTACAGTGATCTACTCCTGGATCACTATTGTACCCCTTTGACAAATTCATGGCAAGGTACACCACATGTTTGGTACACAGCATGGCATACTTTATAGAACCTATGGCTGAGGCATAGGGAATGACTTTCATTCTCTCTATATCTTTCTGCCGTGGTCTGGCTTTGAGTCTTACTCAACTTCATACCTTGTAAAACAGGCAAGAACCCTTTCTTTGACTGATCCATTTTGAACTTCTTCAAAATCTTATCAAGGTATGTGCTTTGTGAAAGTCCAATTAAGCGTCTTGATCTATCTCTATAGATTTTGATGCCTAATATGTAAGCAGCTTCTCCGAGGTCTTTCATCGAAAAACTTTTATTCAAGTATCCTTTTATGCTATCCAGAAATTCTATATCATTTCTATTCAACAATATGTCATCTACATATAATATTAGAAATGCTACAGAGCTCCCACTCACTTTCTTGTAAATACAGGCTTCTCCAAAAGTCTGTATAAAACCATATGCTTTGATCACCTCATCAAAGCGTATATTCCAACTCTAAGATGCTTGCACCAGTCCATAGATGGATCGCTGGAGCTTGCATACTTTGTCAGCACTTTTTGGATCGACAAAACCTTCTGGTTGCATCATATACAACTCTTCTTTGAGATATCCATTTAGGAATGCAGTTTTGACATCCATTTGCCAGATTTCATAATCATAAAATGCGGCAATTGCTAACATGATTCGGACAGACTTAAGCATCGCTACAGGTGAGAAAGTCTCATTGTAGTCAACTCCTTGAACTTGTCGAAAACCTTTCGCAACAAGTCGAGCTTTGTAAACAGTAATATTACCGTTAGCGTCGGTCTTCCTCTTGAAGATCCATTTATTTTCGATGGCCTGCCGATCATCGGGCAAGTCAACCAAATTCCACACTTTGTTCTCATACATGGATCCCATCTCAGATTTCATGGCTTCAAGCCATTTTGCGGAATCTGGGCTCGTCATCGCTTCCTCATAGTTCGTAGGTTCATCATGGTCTAGTAATATGATTTCCAGAACTGGGTTGCCGTACCACTCTGGTGCGGAACGTACTCTGGTTGATCTACGATGTTCAGTAGAAACTTGATCCGAAGATTCATGATCATTATCATTAACTTCCTCACTAATTGGTGTAGGAATCACTGGAACAATTTCCTGTGATGTACTACTTTCCAATCTGGGAGAAGGTACAATTACCTCATCAAGTTCTACTTTCCTCCCACTCACTTCTTTCGAGAGAAACTCCTTTTCTAGAAAGGATCCGTTCTTAGCAACGAATATTTTGCCTTCGGATCTGTGATAGAAGGTGTACCCAACAGTCTCTTTTGGGTATCCTATGAAGACACATTTTTCCGACTTGGGTTCGAGCTTATCAGGTTGAAGTGTTTTCACATAAGCATCGCAGTCCCAAACTTAAAGAAATGACAGCTTAGGTTTCTCGTCAAACCACAGTTCATACGGTGTCATCTCCACAGATTTTAGATGGTGCCCTATTTAACGTGAATGTAGCTGTCTCTAATGCATAACCCCAAAAGCGATAGTGGTAAATCGGTAAGAGACATCATAGATCGCACCATATCCAATAAAGTACGGTTACGACGTTCGGACACACCATTACGCTGTGGTGTTCCGGGTGGCGTGAGTTGTGAAACTATTCCACATTGTTTCAAATGAAGACCAAACTCGTAACTCAAATATTCTCCTCCACGATCAGATCGTAGAAACTTTATTTTCTTGTTACGATGATTCTCTACTTCACTCTGAAATTCTTTGAACTTTTCAAATGTTTCAGACTTGTGCTTCATTAAGTAGATATACCCATATCTGCTCAAATCATCAGTGAAGGTCAGAAAATAACGATACCCGCCGCGAGCTTCAACACTCATTGGCCCACATACACCAGTATGTATGATTTCCAACAAATCTGTTGCTCGCTCCATAGTTCCGGAGAACGGAGTTTTAGTCATCTTGCCCATGAGGCATGGTTCGCAAGCACCAAGTGATTCATAATCAAGTGATTCCAAAAGTCCATCATTATGGAGTTTCTTCATGCGTTTTACACCAATATGACCTAAACGGTAGTGCCACAAATAAGTTGCACTATCATTATTAACCTTGCATCTTTTGGCTTCAATATTATGAATATGTGTATCACACGATCGAGATCCAACAAACCATTTTCATTGGGTGTATGACCATAGAAGGTTTTATTCATGTAAACAGAACAACAATTATTCTCTAACTTACATGAATATCCGTATTGCAATAAACATGATCAAATCATATTCATGCTCAACACAAACACCAAATAACACTTATTTAGATTCAACACTAATCCCAAAAGTATAGGGAGTGTGCGATGATGATCATATCAATCTTGGAACTGCTTCCAATACACATCGTCACTTCATCCTTTAACTAGTTTATGTTCATTATGCAACTCCCACTTCGAGTTACTACTCTTTAGCAACTGAACCAATATCAAATACCGAGGGGTTGCTATGAACACTAGTAAAATACTCATCAATAATCTATATATCAAATATACCTTTGTTCACTTTGCCATCCTTCTTATTCGCCAAATATCTAGGGCAGTTCCACTTCTAGTGACCATTTCCTTTGCAGTAGAAGCGCTTGTTTCAGGCTTGAGTTTAGCTTTGGGTTTCTTCACGGGTGTGACAGCTTGCTTGTCATTCCTTTTGAAGTTCCCCTTCTATCCCTTTGCCCTTTACTTGAAACAAGTGGTCTTTATTAACCATCAACACTTGATGCTCTTTCTTGATTTCTACCTTCGCCGATTTCAGCATCGTGAAGAGCTCGGGAATTACTTTCGTCATCCCCTGCATATTATAGTTCATCACGAAGTTCTACTAACTTGGTGATAGTGACTAGAGAACTTTGTCAATTACTATTTTATCTGGAAGAATAACTCCCACTTGATTCAAGTAATTGTAGTACCCAGACAATCTGAGCACATGCTCACTGGTTGAGCTATTCTCCTCCATCTTGTAGGCAAAGTACTGTCAGAGGTCTTATACCTCTCGACACGGGCATGAGTATGAAATACTAATTTCAACTCTTGGAACATCTTATATGCTCCGTGGCGTTCAAAACGTTTTTGAAGTCCCGGTTATAAGTCGTAAAGCATGGTGCACTAAACTATCAAGTAGTCATCATACTGAGCTTTTGTTAAAACGTTCATAACGTCTACATCTGCTCCTGCAATAGGTCTGTCACCTAGCGGTGCATCAAGGACATATTTCTCTGTGCAGCAATGAGGATAATTCTCAGATCACGGAACAATTCCGCATCATTGCTACTAACATCTTTCAACTTGGTTTTCTCTAGGAACATATGAAAAATAAACGGGGAGTAACATCGCGAGCTATTGATCTACAACATAGATATGCTAATACTACCAGGACTAAGTTCATGATAAATTAAAGTTCAATTTAATCATATTACTTAAGAACTCCCACTTAGATAGACATCCCTCCGGTCATCTAAATGATCACGTGATCCAAATCAACTAAACCATGTCCGATCATCACGTGAGATGGAGTAGTTTCAATGGTGAACATCTTATGTTGATCATATCTACTATATGATTCACGCTCGACCTTTCGGTCTCCAGTGTTCCGAGGCCATATCTGCATATGCTAGGCTCGTCAAGTTTAACCCGAGTATTCTGCGTGTGCAAAACTGGCTTACACCCGTTGTATTTGAACGTAGAGCTTATCACACCCGATCATCACGTGGTGTCTCGGCACGACGAACTTTCGCAACGGTGCATACTCAGGGAGAACACTTATACCTTGAAATTTAGTAAGGGATCATCTTATAATGCTACCGTCGTTCTAAGCAAAATAAGAAGCATAATAAGATAAACATCACATGCAATCAAAATATGTGACATGATATGGCCATCAGCATCTTGTGCTTTTGATCTCCATCTCCAAAGCACCGTCATGATCACCTTCGTCACCGGCGCGACACCTTGATCTTCATCGTAGCATCGTTGTCGTCTCGCCAACTATTGCTTTCTCCACTATCGCTACCGCTTAGTGATAAAGTAAAGCAATTACATGGCGATTGCATTTCATACAATAAAGCGACAACCATATGGCTCCTGCCAGTTGCCGATAACTTTACAAAACATGATCATCTCATACAAAACCGTATAACTCATCATGTCTTGACCATATCACATCACAACATGCCCTGCAAAAACAAGTTAGACGTCCTCTACTTTGTTGTTGCAAGTTTTACGTGGCTGCTACGGGCTTAGCAAGAACCGTTCTTACCTACGCATATAAAACCACAACGATGTTTCGTCAAGTATGTGCTGTTTTAACCTTCACAAGGACCGGGCGTAGCCACACTTGATTCAGCTAAAGTGAGAGAGACAGACACCCGCCAGTCACCTTTAAGCAACAAGTGCTCGTAACGGTGAAACCAGCCTCGCGTAAGCGTACGCGTAATGTCGGTCCGGGCCGTTTCATCTCACAATACCGCCGAAGCAAAGTATGACATGCTGGTAAGCAGTATGACTAGTATCGCCCACAACTCATTGTGTTCTACTCGTGCATATCATCTACGCATAAACCTGGCTCTGATACCACTGTTGGGAAACGTAGTATTTTAAAATTTTCCTAAGATCACGCAAGATCTATCTACCAGATGCATAGCAACGAGAGGGAAGAGTGTGTCTACGTACCCTCGTAGACCGGGAGCGGAAGCGTCAAGTGACGCGGTTGATGTTGTCGAACTTCTTCGCGATCCAACCGATCAAGCACCGAACGTACGGCACCTCCGCGTTCAGCACACGTTCAGCTTGATGACGTCCCACGAGCTCTTGATCCAGTTGAGCTCCACGGGAGAGTTTCGTCAGCACGACGGCGTGGTGACGGATATGATGTGTTCACCGGCGCAGGGCTTCGCCTAAGCTCCGCGACGGTATGACCGAGGTGTGATTCTGTGGAGGGGGCACCGCACACGGCTAAAACAATTCAACTTGTGTGTCTTTGGGTGCCCCCCTGCCCCCGTATATAAAGGAGCAAGGGGGGGAGGCCGGCCGTCCCTTCCTGGTGCGGCTAGGGAGTGGACTCCTACTAGGAATAGGATTGCAATCCTATTCCTAGTAGGATTCACCAAAAGAAGGAAGGGGGAAAGGAATAGGAGAGGTGCCCCCCCCCAATCCTAGTCCAACTAGGAACCCTAGGTGGGGGCGCCGGCCAGCCCTATGGGCTGCCTCTCTCTTTCCCTTTAGGCCCACTATGGACCATCCCCTCTCGTAGGGGGTTCCGGTAACCCCCTCCGGCATTCCCGATAAATCCGAAACTTTTCCGGAACACTTCCGGTGTCCGAATATAGTCGTCCAATATATCAATCTTTATGTCTCGGACATTCCGAGACTCCTCGTCATGTTCGTGATCTCATCCGGGACTCCGAACTACCTTCGGTACATCAATACTCATAAACTCATAATACCGATCGTCATCAAACGTTAAGCGTGCGGACCCTACGGGTTCGAGAACTATGTAGACATGACCGAGACTCATCTCCGGTCAATAACCAATAGCGGAACCTGGATGTTCATATTGGCTCCTACATATTCTACGAAGATCTTTTATCGGTGAGAACCGCATAACAACATACGTTGTTCCTTTTGTCAAACGGTATGTTACTTGCCCGAGATTCGATCGTCGGTATCTCTATACCTAGTTCAATCTCGTTACCGGCAAGTCTCTTTACTCGTTCCATAACTCATCATCTCGTGACTAACTCATTAGTCTTTTGCTTGCAAGGCTTATTGTGATGTGTGTTATCGAGAGGGCCCAGAGATACCTCTTCGACACTCGGAGTGACAAATCCTAATCTTGATCTATGCCAACACCACGAATACTTTCGGAGACACCTGTAGAGCATCTTTATGATCACCCAGTTACGTTGTGACGTTTGATAGCACACAAGGTGTTCCTATGGTATTCGGGTGTTGCATAATCTCATAGTCATAGGAACATGTATAAGTCATGAAGAGAGCAATAGCAGTAAAACTAAACGATCATAGTGCTATGCTAACGAATGGGTCTTGTCCATCACATCATTCTCCTAATGATGTGATCCCGTTGATCAAATGACAACTCATGTCTATGGCTAGGAAACATAACCATCTTTGATCAATGAGCTAGTCTAGTAGAGGCATACTAGGGACACTCTGTTTTGTCTATGTATTCACACATGTACTAAGTTTCCGGTTAATACAATTCTAGCATGAATAATAAACATTTATCATGATATAAGGAAATATAAATAACAACTTTATTATTGCCTCTAGGGCATATTTCTTCAGGTCCCGCGTGTCAGTATCTAATTAAGCTAACCTAATTAACTAAAACTAATCTAGGTTAATTAGTGGGGAGGGGCCCACACGTTAGTGACCCAGGGCGGTCAAACCCTGGTCAGACGGGGTCAAACCCACGGGTGGCTCGACGCCGATGAGGCCAGACACGGCGGCGAGTTGCGGGATTCCTCCTCCGGCGACCAAATGGCCGGCGGAGGGCATCTGCGTGGTGCGGACGCTCGTCCGCATCGAGTGGTGGCGGTGGTTGGGCCTGGGGTGGCTGGAGTCGTCACCAGCGTCGACCGTGGCGGTTCCCGGAGCTCGGGTGAGCTCGGTGTCGAGGCTACGACGGGCGAGGCGGCGTGTGCATGGCACCTACGGGCTCTACGCGGTGCGGGGAGGCAGCTGGGCATGACGGCTGGGCTGTTGGACGGCCGGGGACTCGTCGGCGGTGAGCACAGGCAGCTGCGCGTGCGGGCGAGCACGATGTGGTGGCTAAAGTGCACGAGGGAGAGAACGGAGATGGGGAGGAGGAGGAGCAGCTCACAACGGAGTTGACGGTGATCTTGGTGATCTCGGAGGAGGTCGGAGCTGAGCGAGACGGCGAGGGGGATCTCCGGCGACGAGCAGCGAAGGCGAGGTCAGGGAAGCTTCTCCGGGGCGTACGAGCGCTCGGGGCTCGTTCTGCTCGGCGTAGCAGACGACGAGGGAGCTCGAGGACATGGCGAGGCGACGGCGGAGCGGCGGTGGATGCGAGCTTCATGGCGGTGCGGGCGCGGCTGCGTCGGCCATGGCGGAGAGATGAGAGGGAGAGAGTAGGGGGAGAGTGAGGTGTCCAGGGCGTCAGGGTGGTGCCAAGGAGAAGGCACCAGGTGCTGGGCGCTGTCCCGGTGAAGCAGGCGAGCAGGTGGTGTGTCGCTCTGGGCGTACGCGCGCGTCGGCCATGGGCCCAGCCGACTGGCGCCAAGAGGACGACGGCGATGGTTGGCTGGTCCGGCTGGGCCGCACAGTACTCGGCTGTAGGTAAGCGGTTCTGGGCCTTTCTCTCTTTCTCTATTTATCTTTCTGTTTTCTATTTTTTTTCCTATTTTTTTAGTTAGGGCACTAAAACATTTTAGATAATTTTGAAACTTTTTGTGGGCTCTCACTGAATTATTCCAGAGGCCCTCTGCAAGTTTCAAAATATTTGAAGCTTTTTAAAATATACATATTATTTAAACAGCCCCAATTCAAATATGGTCTGGTTTAATTCAATGCCCAAATGGTCCTGCAAAAATAGCATCATTTTTTGTTAGGGCTTTCACCTTTTCCCCTAATTCATGAACATTTTTAGGGCATTTCAGGTTCATTGAAAAATGGTCCTAGCCAACAAAACTTGTTGATTCTCTAGGGTTTGGTTTAGAGGGTCCCAATCTACACTTCAACCAAGAGATATTTGATTCCCCCACTAACCCCTTGCGGATCTCGTTACACTTGGGTATTTGAGCACCCTAGATGAAAGAGGTCACCTCAGAGCCACAATCCGTTGTGGTGAAGCTTCGTGGTGTGTGAGGAGCCTCCAATTAAGTTGTGGAGATTGCCCCAACCTTGTTTGTAAAGGGTCGGTTGTCGCCTTCAAGGGAACGACTAGTGGAATCACGTCACTTTGCATTGTGCAAGGGCGTGAAGAGAATACGGTGGCCCTAGTGGCTTTTTGGGGAGCATTATGCCTCCACACCGCTCCAATGGAGACGTACTTCCTCCTAAAGGGAAGGAATTTCGGTAACACATCCTCATCTTCACCAGCTCTACTTGTGGTTATCTCTTACCTATACTTTGTGCAAACTCATATTGCGTTGTATCCTTTGCTTGTTTGTGTTGTTGTTGTTGGCATCATATACATTGTTCACCTAATTGCATATCTAGACAACATATTTATTGCTAAACCTAATTTGTTAAGAAAAGCTAAAAATTGGAAGTTGCTTATTCACCTCCCTCTAGTTAACCATATCAAACCTTTCAACCGGTCTAAGCCAACCATTGAGTTGGATGCCTGCCGCCAGCGATGACTCAACACCTAGCTCCTCCAAGTGGGGTTAGCGGAGTCCGAGCGCGCCATCCGCCTCCAAGTGGCGGAGGCGCCTGATTGTCTCAAGCGCGAGCGTGTCGCGACGGCCGAGCAGGGATGCACGATGCCTGGCGGGCCTTCCGCCATTGGGCCGACGACAACGACAACTCGGACATCAGCGTAAACTATGAATGAGGTGCCAATGGCCTCGGAGGACATGCCTACAAGGTCGTCGTTTGGTACGTGGCCTAGTTTTTAGTTTAGTTTAGTTGAAGTGTATGTGGTGCTTTGGCGCATCAAGTGCTACGGTGATAGACTCATGGGAGCTGTTGGATCAGTGATACAGGCTCCTTGGATCTGAGATCCAACGGCTTTCATGAGCTCTGAAATATTTCGCCAAAAAGCCCTCTAGAAGTTTGATAATTACACATAGGTCTAGCGGTCCAGCACTTCCAATTGTCATCTGGTTTGAGATCCACAGCCAAGAACCCATATCACAGGAGCACCTGGGCCTCCGGAGTAGTTGATACTCACTAGCAACGGGGTGTCTTGCTGCCAAGGTATCCATCGTTCAACAATTAATATCAACTGAGGGCAATGGCAGCTGAGCAGCTACCAAGGCGACTAGGCGAGGAACGACGCAATCCCCGCTAGTTTTTTGCGGGTCCAGCGGCTGCCCGTTGAGAGTTGATCCAAACGTACACGCGTTTTGTCCTCTCTTTTTTGTTCGTATGGGTCGGCTCGTTCGCCGCCGTGCGCCTAATCGTCCGACCCAATTGTCGTCCGCACAAAATAATATGAATGTAAAAAACGGCCTGCGGTTATAAATCATACCATCGTTTACATGGTGACAGCAAATATCACGCCTTAACCATACATTTTTTTGCCATGGTCAACTATCTCAACCACAGATAATATCCCATCCCCTCCTTATAATACAAATGACAAGCATTTGACGCGCGTTTCAGAAAACCGAAAGTGCTTTCAGTACCTTTCAGGAGAAATTAAAGAGCAAATAAGGAAAGGAAAATAAGAAGAATGCAGCTCCATGGTTGTTGCCGCTATCTTAAAAAGAGCTTGACCAAGGAAACTCAACCAGACTCTTAGTATTTTTCTACGACACACTTATTAATGGCAGACAAGGAACGTTTGTTATTATAAGAAATAGAGAAGGATTGGCGGAATCGATGATTATTGCTTGAGCCTCGCGGACGTGATTATACAATGATCAATTTCGAGTACAAGATAAGTTAGAACAAACCAGCTAGAACAAACCCTAGTGTATTCTATCTTTCCTAATAATCATGATACTCAACATTCCCTCGTAGTCACAACAGTAGCGGCGCAGACAGTGAGACCGGAGAAGAATCTACAGATAAGCCAACGGACGTCCCCCACAGTCATAACGGCAGATGCATCACGGAAGTCGCGGCTGGAGTGAAATCCGACGAGGTTGCTCAACAAGGCGACAACCCTTTGTACCGTTATCGAGGAAGTCGAGAGCGTAGGGTGGTGTAGCCGTGGTCGAGGTGGCCGTGCGAAGAACGTCGTGGTCGATGTCGAGTCGGGGTAGCCGGTGTCGAGAATGTCGTCGTGGAGCCGCGGGTGCAATGAGACGCCTAGTTAGTCATGGGCACAGTGGTGTCGAAGTAGTGGTGCACCTGGAAGAAGACATTGTTGACAAGGCGTCGCGCCAGGTTTACCAAGCCCGGGGTCACATCATGGACGAACGCACGAATCGGTGTTGCCAACACCGGTCATGCGTAGACCGACCGAAGGCGATGTTGACGATGCACCCTCCAAGCTTGCCAGGCCTAGGAACACATCGGGGACGAAGGCATGCATCGGTGTAACCAGCATCGGGCATGCGTAGATGGGGACCTGCACGAGCTGTACTCCATGTCGGAGAAATCAGAGGGGTCAGCAGAGGAGGACTCGACGATGATTGCAGCGCCACTCGGCGTGGGGCCAATGTCGTCGGCGGTGGTCGGAGTGGACGGAGTGGTCTGGGAAGATGATGTCGGCGATGAGCTGTTGCTAGACGGCAATGGAGGGGTGGATGGGCGGCGCGACTCGGGTAAGCGAGCGGCAGCAGCGCCGAAGAAGAGCGGTGGTTGCGGTCTGACAGCGGCGGCGGTTGGGTTAGAAGCACGACGACGATGCTCGAATTGGGTGATGAGAACCCAACAATGTGACGAAGAACGGCGCGGACGGTGGCGTTCCCGCGTCCAGGGAGGCGGCACGATGCATACCATGTTGAAGTTGACACGTTGGGGTGGCAGAGGAGACTACGGGCCATGGCGCCACGGTCCGAAGGGGCGACGCAGCCGTAGCATGCAGGTCGTGGCGACGGCGTGGACCGCTTGTCGTGACGCTACGACCCGAAGGGGCCGCGCAGAAGCGATGTGCAAGTAGGTGCAGCCATGGGAACGGTCTCGGGCAGTGACGGGGACCGCGCGTGGTAACGCTATTGCCCAAAGATGCGACATAGCGGCGACGCGCGAGGCCATGCTGCCGCGGAGAACCACGGGGCAGCGATGCTGCGGCCTAATGAGGCAACGCAGCGGTATTCAGTCGGAAAAAATTTAGGTAGGACTTTCAAAGAAACTCTCGATGAGAGAATCGAGTGTATTCCGAAAGAATTGCAACAATTCTTCAATCCTAACGAAGTAATTCCAGAGGAATGCAATGAACAACAATGATTACTTACAATCAGCTACCATAGTAGAATCATTACCAACGCCACGTTGTGCGCCTAAGTGCGAAGTATGACCGCTTTACCAATAATGGAGACTCAATCCGAAGACGTTTCCGCCTATATTCTTATTAATATAGTCTCTATTATAGCTAGAAAAATATTCTTATTTGTGGATCTATTCAATGCCGGAATTCGACCCGCTATTAATGTGGGTATTTCTGTTTTCAGAGTAGAATCCGCGGCTCAAATTAAAGCCATGAAACAAGTAGCTGTCAAATCAAATGAAATAGAATGGAATCTCAAGTCTTAGCTAGATCAGGGCTACCATGTTCCCTCGGACGAAAAAGAAAAGAATACTAGACCTATTGCTGTAATCCGTAGCTTTAGAGATAGGGGTGGCAGTCACATCATTGGCAGCAATGAGCAGAAGTCAAGAAGAAGAAGCGGTAAGGGCAATTAGAGGGCAAGCATCGGCTCATCAAACCTTTATGTTTCGGTTACAGCTCAAGCGGTTTGTTGCGATTCTTTCTCAACTACTATTCGAATTGGAATAATTTTATTACTTCAATGAAATCCATTTTTTCCAAAAAGAAAATAAAAGACTATTTCGATTCCTTTATAACTCTTATGTATCATAATATGAAAAAAAAATGTTGGGACTTTGGCACTGGATGTTCCGAAAAATAGGTACTATCGGATCGGGTGAATTAGTGAATAGACAGAGGTCCATTGGCATTTCAGCATTTCTTCTCCTTTGAGGGCATATCTGAAAGAGAATACAATACCTCTTGGTTCTGAATATCGGAATAGGACGAACGAACCGGCATCCGCGGATACCTTTGCTTCAGAACAAAACCCTGCAATCAAATAGATTGTCTCACGAGCGTCATATTCTAGGAGCCCAAGTTATGCTATTGAAAATTTGTTCCTCTAGCAGTTCCGGTTTGAGCATTCGGTTCCTTTTTCAAACTCCGACATAGCCTTCGGTACGAGTTGAAGGGAAAATGTTTGATTGCTAGTAAAATAAGTGGAAGAGCTGCTCGGTCAAAGGCATTCTCTCAAATAGCAAAGACAAAGAAGGGAAAGTAAAAATGAAGGTTGCTAGGTAGGAGTACCTCTCCGTGGTAACATCTGAATCAGGAAAGTCTCGATCGGTAGAAACGTGCCGTACTTAATCTTTCTGAGATCCTGTGAAGACGCGCACATACGGTTGATCAGACCGAAAGTGCAACGCAATCGCCTGAGGGCATGGCCAATGCATAGCCTCAGGGTGATGCTTCACATGCCATGTAGGATCGGATAACAGAAAAAGTAGGTTCGGGTGAGGAAGCGGGATCCTCTTCAGGAGGCGGGTTCTTAGAGAGAAAAAGTGTGGTCCGGTTCATAAAGTTGAAAAAGTTAAAATGAAGAGGAGGGATGCATGTCTAGTATGAGTCACTTTCTATTCTTTGATGAGGCCCACTAGTAGTAGCTTGCATTGGGAAGAAAAAATCAACACATATGCCTCAAATTACTTTTTGTCATGAGGCATCTGTATCCATATGCCACCATTGTACATGCCCTGAGTAATAAAGGTCGGCGCGCTGCAGCGCGTGAGGACTTGCACGTCACGCACCATGGTCCATGGGACAGACCAGCACAGGAGTACGCGAGCGGCCGCCGCGAACACGCTACATCATCTTGTACAGGAGGGCTGATGGACATGTACGTTCATACATGAGCAACCATACATGACACATGCATGAGGACACAACATGCGCGTGCAGAGGCGTCGCACCGGAGGATTGGCCGGCCAGGATCAGCGCTCGCAGGCAACCACGACCGCACGGGCTCGTGATGAGGACGAGAGGCCAGCGCTCGACACCAGCGGCGGGCGATGTAAACCTATCTATAGATCGAACACCAGTCAAGTGATCTAGAGAGAGAAAACCTGAATGAAGAGATTAAGAAAAAAAATCTCTAAGGAAGCTTTTTTTTATTTTTTTTAGAAAAGGGGTCATTCCCCGGCCTCTGCATCAAAAAGATGCATACGGCCATATTATTAATAAGCATCACAAAATATCAAAGTCTCCAAGTCAGGGAATCGAAATTACAAAATGCTCAAAACGAGCTAAAATAAAACGAGGTCACCGCAATAGGAGGCATTAATGTAAACATGACCTAAACTTCTATCCTATTACATGACCGCCATCCAAACCGGTTGAAAATAGCCCGAGCTACCATCTCCCAACGGATAGACCCAGTAACCAAACGCTCCCTGGCATCCATCGGAGTGAGTAGCGACCACATACGGATCAAAGCAGTGGCCCGGAGAATAACCTGTAAAAAATGAGCATTCGTAGCTCTATTAAAAACCAAGTCATTCCTGCAATTCCATATAGCCCATAATAACGCACAAACGCCCACACGGATGTGACTCGCTAAATCTTTCTCGACTCCATGTAACCACGTGCCAAATAACGTGGTGATGGTTGTAGGAGTAATATTAAAAGCTATATGGACCGAACGCCATAAGATTTTAGCCAAAGGACAATCTCTCTAAGGAAGCTAATCAACTCGATCTGCGGATGAATTCTAGGTACGGGTTGTGCGGCCTCCGATAGCGATCAAAGAGGACGACTGTTCCAGGAGCGGCGCGGTGCAGAAACGGTGGCTAGGGTTGTGGATTGAGATTAGGCTAATACCATATTAAAAGGAATATGGAGGGATTGATGGAATCGATAATTATGTTTGAGCCTCGCATGCATATAAGAGTATAATGATCAACTTGGAGTATAAGACAACTAAAACAAATCCTAGCCGATCCTATCATAATCATGATACTCAACAACGCTAAACACTCTCCTATTGAAATGAATATTGACGGAACACATTTTTTGCATACTATCCTATCCTCCTAAGAGCATCTCTAATCGGACCTCACATTTTGTCTTTATATGTTCGGACGAACAGTCTGACACAACCCGAACATGAAATTGTCATCCAAGCCCATATGTTTTGGGAGCTCACATGTATGTGTGGAGGGGGGAGGGGGAGAGACAGGCAATTTTGAGCCGCTTGAACACGCCGTCGCTTAGAAATGACCAGTGAAACCCATGTGAAAACTCATTGGTTTGCCTAGGGGGCCACATGTTTGGTGCCCGCATTCATTGTACTCCTGTGAGGCCAAGCCTTAACCATTAAAGCCAGACTATGAGTGCCAAACCTTAGCCGCACTCCTTTCCTCCTTTTCCCCTTCGTCCACGGCACCGTTGGATCCCCGTTTGCTCCGGTCTTGCCCTCCGCAATAGTACATGAGAAGGTCACATGCTACAAGATGCTTGCGTCAAAGCGATGAGCTAAGCTCGCGGCGGAGGCGAGTGCAGCATTGCAGCCGGCCAACTACCAAGTTCACCAAAGTCGAGCTTGGATGAGGAGTCGGAGTCGGAGCAGGTGGCGAGCATGGATGAGGGGAAGGGGAATGAGATGGAGATTGATCTTGTCGCCGGGTTTGAGATGGCGGCGGACGCTGTGGCCCATGGGGGCGATAAAATTCGCCTCCTCTCGACGGAGGAGGCAGGGGAGCAGTTCCTCCTCGCCCAAGTCTGAAGGCAGAGTACCTCGTAGCGGCGGCGTAGTTCAAGGTGAAATGTATAAGTGCTGCCGCCTTCACCGAGCTCGTCCATGACAACACCCTCTTCACAGAGAACCCGACTATTCTCGAGTCCCTCGAGTTCGAGCAGGTGTGGCGGCAAGGCAAACCGCGACCGATTCCACCTCCGCGATGTTGAGCGGGATGAGCTCTTCCCGGACAATGCCGACAACGGTGAGATGCCCTCAATTCACCCCGGCGACTTCGACAAGAGGTTCATCGAGCTCTACTCCGACGAGGAGTAGGCAATTTGCAATCTTCTTTTCGAATGTAGCTCGTTTTTTAACCATCCATTAGTTTGTATGAACTATGTATGAAATCAATGTTTCATGGCTTTATATGGATTAGATGTTTTGCACATCAGGCATGTGGTTGCCAGGGCAGGCTCCTCCACGAACGCGTCCACGGACATATAGATATAGGTAATCAAATTAACAATCCTGGTTGAAGATACTCCAATCATAGGATTCATTTTTAGATGAAGGAATAATGTTCTTCAAGTAGCATTTTCATAATCAAGTTTCAAAGAGAGATAAAAGCAAATTTCATTCAGGACTTGGGTCTCTAGCACTTAAGATTGCAAGCTTTGAAACAATCTTGATCCTGATCCTGATCAAAGCCACACCTCCACGACAACCACTAGTGGATGATTATACTAGGGAATGGTCGCCGCTGGGGAATTTCCGACCATTGAACGGCCAAACCAGCAAAACGCGTAGTACGATACAAAGCTCCAATCGCAGGTCAACAATTATAATTTTGATGATTCGTCATGCACGTCAGTCCTTACCCCTTGCCAAGTTGCCATGTTTGTGTTGTCACAGACAGCAAAATAATGTTGGTGACGCGGAGTTCGAACATAAACCACATCTGCCTCTCACCATTACCATACCATCAACAAATATCTCGGCTATTTTTTCCGAGTTACTCCGTATTTGACATCAACCGGGAGAGGATTTTCCGTAACTTCCACAAGAAATTGGTGGGCAAACACGAAAAGAACATCAATGGCTACTATTGGAGGCAATGCAACTCTCGATGTATTGATCGGGTGCATGGTGCACGTATATATAGATACAAGGGCAGCCCTCGGCCTCATCTATACAAGGAAACTAGAGGCGGGGCTGGCAGGAGATTATCCTGACTGATTACATGCACATATATGTTCAACACCCCCCCGCAGTCGATACGTCACCAGTGACGCATAGACTGGACCGGAACTCCTCAAATGTAGGCGTCGGTAACCCCTTCGTCATGACATCGGCAAACTGCTGAGCGGTGGGAACATGAAGAACGCGGACGCGCCCAAGAGCCACCTGCTCGCGCACGAAGTGGATGTCGAGCTCAATGTGCTTCGTGCGACGATGATGAACGGGGTTGGCGGAGAGGTAGACCGCGGAGACATTGTCACAGTAGACAATGGTGGCCTTCGGGACGTCAAGAAGTAACTCCTGAAGGAGCTGTCGGAGCCATGAGCACTCAGCGACGGCGTTGGCCACAGCACGATACTCAGCCTCGGCACTGGAGCGGGATACCGTGGGTTGTCGTTTAGACGACCACGATATGAGCGAGGGCCCCAGGTAGACGCAGTAGCCGGAAGTCGAACGTCGTGTGTCCGGGCAGCCGGCCCAATCGGCGTCACTGTAGGCGATCAGGTCAGTCGAGGGTGAGGCCGTCAACGTAAGACCTAGAGCCGTGGTTCCACGAATGTACCGAAGAATCCGCTTCACCAAGTTCCAGTGAGTGTCGCGAGGAGCGTGCATGTGGAGACACACCTGCTGGACGGCGTACTGCAAGTCCGGCCGAGTGAGGGTCAGGTACTGAAGGGCGCCGACGATGGAGCGATAAAACGCTGCATCTGGCGCGGGGGAGCCGTCGAACGCAGAGACCTTCGCCTTCGTGTCGATAGGCGTAGGGACAGACTTGCAGTTAAGCATGCCTGCCCGCTCAAGAAGGTCCTGCGCATACTGCTGCTGGTGAAGAAAGAACCCATCGGAGCGTCGGACCACCTCAATGCCGAGGAAGTAGTGCAACGGGCCAAGGTCCTTAATGGCGAACTCGGCGCTAAGGCGAGCAGTATGCTGACGAAGAAGCTCTGGCGAGGAAGCCGTCAGGATGATGTCGTCGACGTATAGAAGCAGGTAGGCGGTCGCCGGAGCCTGGTGATAGACGAACAGCGAGGCGTCGGAGCGAGTGGCCCGGAACCCGAGCTGCTGCAGAAAGCCTGCAATCCGCTGGTACCAGGCGCGAGGGGCCTGCTTCAGCCCATACAAAGAGCGGGAGAGCAGGCACACGTGATCAGGCTGAGATGCGTCGACGAAGCCGGTCGGCTGCTGACAGAATACCTGCTCCGAAAGATGGCCATGCAAGAACGCATTCGACACATCCATCTGATGCACCGGCCAGGCGCGAGAAACCGCAAGCTGAAGGACTGCACGGATCGTGCCCGGTTTGACAACTGGGGCGAACGTATCGGTGAAGTCGACTCCAGCGCGCTGTCGAAACCCGCGGACCACCCACCGAGCCTTATAACGCTCGAGAGACCCGTCAGGACGAGTCTTATGTCGAAAGACCCACTTGCCGGAGATGACGTTGGCATGGGGTGGCCGCGGGACAAGCTGCCAGGTGCGGTTGCGCACTAGCGCGTCGAACTCCTCCTGCATCGCAGCGAGCCAGTGCGGATCGCGAAGGGCGGCTCGAGCAGACGATGGGAGAGGTGACGGCGCAGATGTCGAGGCAGCGAGGAGGTACTCATCCGCGGGATAACGCGTGCTGGGCTGGCGAATACCAGCGCGAGCACGGGTGACCATGCGGGTGACCGGGGCGGCCGGCGGAGTCGGCGGGTCCGGCGGTGCAGCCGGTGAGGTGGTCGTCGAGGAGCCAGGGTCAGGCGCAACGGATGCACTCGCTGACCGGGCTGCAGACTCGACGGGAGTCGGGCCGGCGGAAGCCGTCGAGGAGCCCGGGTCAGAAGCGCTCGCTGACCGGGCTGCGGACTCAACGGGAGTCGGGGGCGCCGTGGCCGCCGGTGAGGATGGAGACGGGCCGGCGGAAGCCGTCGAGGAGCCCGAATCAGGCGCATGGGATGCGCTCGCTGACCGGGCTGCGGACTCAACGGGAGTCGGGGGTGCCGGGATGTCCGGCGAGGAGGCCGCCGAGCCGGCGGGCGAGGACACACTGGGTCCAGGGGCGGCAGGAGCGCCGAAACCAGATGGTGGCCCGTGCGCGGCAGGGGGCCCGAAGCCAGGAGGAGGCCCGCGCGTGGCAGGGGGCCCGAAGCCAGGAGGAGGCCCGAGCGCGAGATGGCGACTTTCCCTAGTGACGCCAGGAGCCGCGGGTGATGATGGTGAGTCGGCCGGTGGCGGTACCTGGTGAAAGGGAAAAGACCTCTCGTCAAAGTAAACGTGCCGTGAAGTAAAAACTCGGTGGGAAACCGGATCATAGCAGCGATAGCCTTTGGTGTTAGGTGGGTATCCGAGAAAGATGCATGCCACGGAGCGAGGTGCGAGTTTATGGGGAGTGGTGGAGGCGATGCTAGGATAACAGAGACACCCAAAAACACGAAGGTCATCGTAGGAGGGCATGCTACCGAAGAGAAGATGATGTGGTGCAAAATTCCCACGAGCGCGAGTCGGACGGATGTTGATGAGGAGAGAGGCGGTGGAGAGAGCGTCCGGCCAGAACCGGGGCGGGACATTGGCATGGAAGAGAAGAGTGCGCACACAATCATTGAGGGTGCGAAGTATCCGTTCGGCGCGACCATTTTGTTGCGAGGTGTACGGGCAGGTGAGACGAAAAATCGTGCCGTGTGTGGCGAGCAGGGTGCGAACTCCGGCGTTATCGAACTCCTTCCCGTTGTCAGTCTGCAAAGCATGAATGGGACGCCCAAACTGCGTAGCGACATAGGAGTAAAATGTAGTGAGAACGGAGAGTGCATCAGATTTTCTCCGCAACGGGAAGGTCCACACATAGTGCGAAAAATCATCAAGTATGACAAGATAATATAAGAAACCCGTATTGCTCGCAACAGGAGATGTCCATAAATCACTATGAAGCAACTCAAATGGATACAACGCCACCGATGAGGACGAGCTAAACGGAAGACGGACGTGCTTGCCAAGACGACAAGCATGACAAGTGTGATCATCGGTTTTATTACACGTGAATGAAAATGTCCTAAGAATATGACGAAGGGTGGCTGGGTTCGGGTGGCCCAGCCGAGCATGCCAAAGGTCCACCGTGGCGGAGAGAGCGACCGGAGCAGATGCGGTAGTGGTGGTGGAGGTCACCGAGTAGAGGCCGTCCGGGCTGTCACATCGGTGGAGCACCATCCGGGTACGGGCGTCCTTGACAGAAAAACCCATATTGTCAAATTCAATAGTGATAGGATTTTCACGTGTAAGAGAACGAACGGAAACAAGGTTAGTGACTAACTGAGGTGAAACTAAGACATTAGACATGCGAATGGGTGTGGAGCTAGACGGGAATGAACTATGACCGACATGAGTAATGGGAAGGGAAGAACCATCCCCAACAGTGATACGGCAGGCGGTAGAGACTGGAGAAGCAGAGTAGAGGTTACCAGGGTTGGAGGTCATATGGGTGGTAGCCCCGGAGTCCATGAACCAGTCACCGCCGCCGGTATATATGTTGGGTGTAGGGGTGGAGTGAAGCGCCGCAAGAAGGGCCGGATCCCAGGGGGCCGGCGGGAGTGCGGTGGCCGCGGCCGGAGGGGCAGCGGGGAAGCCCGCAGTGTAGCCGCCGGGGGCGGCGAGGAGCGCCTGGGGAGCTCCGGGGCGGGGGCCGAGAATCCCGGCCGGAACGGGGGCCCGCGGCACAGGCATCGTGTACGCGTGGACCACCCCCGTCCAAGGGTTGGTCGCGGCGGCCCAAGGAGCCGAGGGCAGCGACTGGGGCTGCGGCTGGCGAGGCGCCCCGCCCGCGCCGGACTGCTGCCTCTTGCCGCGGCGCCCCCCGCGGCGACGGTCAGGGGCAGGGGGCGGCGGCTGATAAGCAGGCGACGGGGACGCCGGGAAGTAGGACGCCGGCGGAGGGCGCGGCGGCTGCGGGGCCGTGGGAGGGGCGGCACGGGAGGTGCCCGCCGCGAGAGCCGTGTGCGTAGCCCGGGACTTGGCCATCTTCATCCGCCTCTCCTCCAACCGAAGATAGGCCACGACCCGAGGAAAGGTCGGGTCCGGGAGAAAAGTGAGGTTGGAGGCGGCGTTGCTGAACTCCTCGTTGAGGCCGGCGGTGAGCGTGCTGAGGAGGAGCTCGTCGGAGACCCGATCCCCGAGGTCGCGAAGCTCGTCGGCAAGTTTCTTGAGCCGCATGCAATAATCGTCAATAGACGAGTCATGCTGATGACAGCCAAAGAACTCCTGCTGAAGAAACACGCGGCGCTGGAGGGCGTTGTCGAGGAAGAGCCCGTTCAGCTTCGCCCAGACCGTCTGCGCGTCATCGGTGTCGCAAACGATGGTATGGAAGATGTCCTTGGAGATGGTTTGGTAGAGCCAGCGAGTGATGGTGGCATCAATGGTCAGCCAGTCATCGTCCGCGTACATGAGGTCGGAATCGACGGAGCCATCAATGTGATCGAGGAGGTGGTACTCGCGGAAGACTAGGGAGAAGTAGGTCTTCCAGGCGTAGTAGGTGGAGGAGGCGTAGTCGAGGACAACGGGCACGCGGGCAAAGATGTCGAGGTCGCGAACGACAGCCACCGGGGGAGGCGCTGGGCCGTCGAAGGGGTTGTTGGAGTGGAGGGAGGCGACGGTGTGAGGAGAGGCCATGGAGGTGGCGCGGCGACCGAGGGAGGTGGGTGGCGGCGCGGCGGCGGCGGGGTAGGTGAAGGTGCGGCGGCGGCGTGGGTAGAGGGTAGGGAGGAAGGGAGAGGGAGGTGGCGGCGGCGGCAGCAAGGAGCTGCGGCGGCGGGGTAGGGTTGTGGCGGCGGCGGCGGCAGCAAGGGGCTGCGGCGGCGGCGGCGGCTTAGGAGCGGAAGCTAGGGTTGGATCGGGAGGAAACTGATACCATATTGGAGGCAATGCAACTCTCGATGTATTGATCGGGTGCATGGTGCACGTATATATAGATACAAGGGCAGCCCTCGGCCTCATCTATACAAGGAAACTAGAGGCGGGGCTGGCAGGAGATTATCCTGACTGATTACATGCACATATATGTTCAACAGCTACAAAAAGTTCCTACCTTATCCATCGGCGCCAAAAGTCCGGCCTTCAGTGGAAACATGATATAAATTTTACCCGATCAACTCCCGTCGACTCTTGTATCAGTAAACGGGCACTAAACACAAAGTTTTTCCAAAGATCCACTGAAACACATATAACACAAAGTTTTTCGATAAACACATACTACTCCCTACGTTTCTAAATATAAGTCTTTTTAGAGATTTGAATATGAACTACATACGGATGAATATAGACGTATTTTAGAGTGTAGATTCACTCATTTTGCTTCATATGTAGTCCATATTAGAATCTCTAACAAGACTTATATTTAGGAACGGAGGGAGTAGTTGCCGTTGTAAGGCAACAGTTACAATTGACAGAAAAAGATTGCTAAATACTCCAGCCAAAATGGAAGTTTTAGTATTCGCAAAAGAAAAGAAACTTCGCTCCCTCCCAAACCCGCCTCATACGTCCGTGCGGGCTGCTCGGTCACGCCCAAATATGGGGCGACTATATGGGGGCGCCCAAGCGCGCCCGGGCACGCCCACCATGTCCGGCCAATGTTGGCCCACCCGACCCCACATATATTCGTCTCCATCTACTCGCTTGAGCAAACCCTAGCCACTTCACTCCACTCCCCTCCCCTCCACTCCGCCACCCGAGCTCGTCTCCGGCGAGTTCCGGCCGTCTCCGGCATGGCAGGTAGCGGATCAGACTCGGACCAATCCAAATCCGTCAACTCGGGTGTCATCCCATGTGGGTTGGAGGAGGCAATGGCAGTCCGCATTGCACTCCGCTGCTCCCGGGAGGACAGCGCCCGACCGACGGACGGATCCGTCCGCCGCGACTCCATAGCGTCGGCTCACCGGGCGCTCGGGTCCTTTGGTGCTGGATCCTCGCGGTCCCGGTCGGAACACCTCTCCTTCCCCATCACCAGTCGGGCAGAGTATGAGTCCCACAAGGACCGGGCAATCCGCCGTGGGAAGGAGAGGATAAGGGCCGCCGAGGCCCGTATCGAGGCGGAAATGGCGGCGGCGGAGGCAGCTGATGCGGCGGCGTGGGCGGCCACAGAGGAGGAAGCCATCCGCACCCGCATTGTGAAGAAACGGCAGCGGAGGAACACGTGCGCCCTCGCCCGAGAGCATAATGGGCGATCCGTGCCATGGCCGGACTGCCACCAAAGGAGAAGGAAGACAGCTACGGTGAGGACAGCTCCGGTGACGAACAGATCCGGCTCGATCCGTACTGCGTCTTCGACCGGTACTTCCGCGAGAAGGACGGCAAGGGCGCCGGGAAGGGCAAGGGCAGCCGTGGATGAACTCCACTATAGCCAAACATGCCAAATTTTGGTAGTCCAATAGCATGTAGTTTAGTAGTGATGGAGTAGCCGCACGATGTTTGTGCATCGATGTAGTTGCATGAGTTTTGCATCGATGTAGTTGCATGAGTTTGTATGGATTTGAGATATGGTAATTGAGGTGTCCATATGTGGACGCCATTATTTGAGGGTTGACCGGCCAGTGCCCGCGGATGCGCCCGGGCGTGTCCGCGGGCGTTTGAGGGGCCGGATTTGGCAAGTCCGGCTGTAGATGCTCTAAGAACACGATTCTTGAGGTATGAGATCTTAGTCAAGTTTCCTGGAGAGAAAATAAATAAATTCCTTTCAGACTGTAAATCGAACATTTAAGATACCAAGCTTGGAACGACAACTATCATTAAAGCCAGGTCTACGCTTGACAACAGTATTAAATGCTTATTTAGCCAAGACTAGCATAACCAGCCATGGTATTGGGTTTGGTTGGCTGCAGCTGATGATTCAAACAACAAAAATCCAAACCCACCCTAAGAAGTTTCTCCGGGGCTATTGTGCAGATTCCGAAAGAGAAATGCTGACGTTGACCTGGATCCATATGACCCAACTACTCATGTATAAAAGCACACCCCATGCTCCTAGACAATTCAAGACAAAATCCAGTTATCCCATATCCTCTTCAACAATCCGAACTATCTTCACCAGTTAGCTCAAATCTTCAGCAGTGGTTGTGGCACCAGTGCTCAAAGATCAGAAGAGAGGTTAATGTAAGTCAACTATACTACCTCCCCTTAACTTCCTCTATGCTCCTATCCTGCTCTAGGGGGGAAGAGATTATGTTGCTGTCTTGTAATGCAAACAATGCAATAACTTATCCATCCTTCAAGTGTAAAGAAAAATCATTCTAAGATGAAATAAAATCGAGAGGAAAAAGAATATGTCGAGGCAATCAGCCCACCAACAATAATTGGTGACAACATCATCTTTCTTGGATAACTTCCAATATATTGGCATATTAAAGTTATCTTTTGGCAAACCACAAAGCTTCCAGAACCAAATTACTATTATTATTTTTGAAAATATACAAAGAGTAAATCAGCAAATATGGTAACCTATTATGAAAACAAATGAAAAACCCAACAATATGTTAGTCTATTAAGTAGATAGTTAATGATTCGGTAATCTGTTGGCCAGTTAGTCATAGCTTGTATGGACTTCACTATTTCATACAGAGGATTACCTATATGTAGTTATGTACACCATTTTCTTGTATAGTGCTGCTGCAGCACACACATAATTTGCCTGCAAAAGGTGACTAGCAATGAGTTTTTTTTTTAATCTGAAAGCTGTTGTAACATTGATTCATACCTTCACTGTTTCAAGACAGAGATAAGAATGGGCAAACTAGTTGCAGCAATAGGCAAGTTGCTCTGCTGTGTACAAGTGGACCAGTCAACAGTAGCCATCAAGGAACGATTTGGGAAATTTGAGGATGTGCTTGATCCGGGGTGTCACTGCGTGCCATGGATTATCGGAAGCCGTGTTAGTGGTAAGCTTACACTTAGGCTTAGGCAAATGGATGTTCGCTGCGAGACAAAGACAAAGGTACTCTTATATTTCACTTCTCGAATTATCCATTCAAAACACCCCCATGAATCACACAAACTTGTAGAGATCACATTAGTTTACGTGCTATTTTCTGATGACACCATACATCCTCTTACAGGATAACGTTTTTGTTACAATTGTTGCATCCATTCAATACCGAGCAATGGAGGACAAAGCAAATGATGCGTATTATAAGCTGAGCAACCCGAAATCTCAAATCCAATCTTATGTCTTTGATGGTAACGATTATCTTCTTAAAATATAGTAATTTCTGGAAATTCTCATGAATCGAAGAATTTTTATGTAAATGCTAAAAATCTTCTCCAAGTGATTCTTAACAAGGGTATATGATCTTGCAGTTATAAGAGCAAGCATTCCCAAACTACAACTGGATGATGTTTTCGAGCAAAAGAACGACATAGCAAAATCTGTGGAGCAGGAGCTTGAGAAGGCTATGTTTGCTTATGGCTATGAGATTGTGCAGACACTAATTGTTGATATAGAGCCAGATGAAAAGGTTAAAAAGGCTATGAATGAAATTAATGCCGGTAAGCGTTTGCCTACTTGAGTAGAGCTTAGTTTAGAGTATGAACTGCTAAAATCTAGCATCAACGCAGATGTTCCATGTATGTATTGCTAACAAACCTTAGGAGTAGTTCACATTAGGGTGTTGATATAGCTGATATAAAACCCTAATTTTTTATCTAAGCAGTTTGATGTATATGTATAACCATTTCTTTTTATTATGCTGTTCAGCTGCAAGAATGCGTGTTGCGGCAAATGAAAAGGCAGAGGCAGAAAAGATCGTTCAAATCAAGAGAGCTGAGGGAGAGGCTGAAGCTAAGTATCTCTCTGGACTTGGAATTGCAAGGCAGCGGCAGGCAATAGTTGATGGCCTCAGAGACAGTGTGCTTGGCTTTTCTGGCAATGTGCCTGGGACTTCCGCCAAGGATGTGATGGACTTGGTTCTGCTCACTCAATACTTTGATACCATGAAAGAGATCGGTGCTTCATCCAAATCTTCTGCAGTTTTCCTCCCGCATGGCCCAGGTGCTGTTGCAGACATTGCCAGTCAGATTCGCAATGGATTTCTTCAGGCGTCCACACATAATGCCTGAACTGAACCCATGTGTACAAGAATTTGGATTGGTGAGGTCATTCCTACATGCTCCTGGTTTGACATAAGAAAATGGTCCTTTAAGCGTGTGATAATATTGTGTGAGTTTGTGACTTGTGAGATATCTACAAAAGCTTGTAAAATGGTTTGTATTTTATAATGTATCAGCTGGATGTATTGAATGATTGTTGTGTGGCTATACTTAGGCTTCAAGAAAATAATGTTTCCACATCTTCTTTAAATTTAATACATAGCTTTGGTTTCATATATTTCAGCAATAATTATACAATAACTCATCTTAGTCTCATTGGATTTCCTCAGCTAGCATTACTCACAATCAAAACATGCAGTTTGAATCAAACTAAGAAACTGAGATCAAGTTAAATAATTTAAAACCTGTAATCAGAAGCATCAATGTCCGTGGATCATTAACTTAGCTCAATACGTGCACAGCTTAAATCAAACGGCACTATTTTGGGTGGGAAAGTGAACAGTTATCAGTTAAGATATGAATATTAGCTTAACCTGGTCAACCAAAAGAGTTAGCAAGGCTATAACTCAAATTAGCATAAACTCACACCGAAGGGATCACTGGATCAATGTGTGCAGTAATCTGAAGCACACTTTAAACTACATAGGTGCACATGACATGATAGTCATTGGCAGTATGATAATTAGTGGCACGGGAGATGATTAACTCCTGGACTGGATCGAACAGGGGAAAAGACCCCAACACTGCATAATAAAATTGCAATATATATACCTAACAGCCGAGATGGGCTTCAGTAAGGTCGGCCCTCCTCGGGATACCCCTCTTCCGGCCAGTACCTCAGCCACGAGAACATGGGCCCCTTGGCCATCGCCAGCTCCAGGATGTCAGCGCCGGCGACCCCCGGGTCCACTTCCCTCCCAACCAATCTCACCGCCTCCACTAGCCGGTCCTTTTGGTGTCTCCCTCCCTCCGCGCCAGCCGCCGAACCGACTGGCGCCTTGCCCTTCCTGCTCCCCGCGGCACTGCCGCCGCGCGCGCCTAGGTTCCCGGTGGACGAAAGAGGGAGGAGCAGCGTTGGAGGAAGGGAGCGAGGAGTGGCCGCGGCGACAGAGGATGAGGCCTCGGAGGCGGGCGGCGTTGGCGGTGGCGGTGGCGGTTTCGACATGGCTTCTCCCGGAAGGAGAGCGAGAGTTTTTCTTTTTCTTTTTTTGAGTTGATGAGGAGAGTGAGAGGTTGGTCATTCATTTTAGGAAAACGTTAGCAGCCGGTCGACCGGCTACCTGTTCCGCCGGTCGCTCGCGCACACGTGCTGGGCTCACGGATGCTCTTCTCTCGTCGCATATCTCAACACGTGCCGCTGTTCCTCTTTTTCTCATCTTTGACCAGGACACCGCAACTTCCCCTATCTTCTTCACATTCACAGCCACCGCTGCACACAACGGCCACCAATCGCCGCTGTAAATCGAGGGGAGGCAGGTGCTGCTGCGAGGAGTCTGGGGGAGGGAGGTGATGTGTTTTCTGGCCGGCGGTTTTTGCTGGTGAATCTGGTGCTGTGGGTGCCGGAGGCCTCGACGGCAGTTGGCTGGAGGGAAGGAAGACACGAGCGCGAGGTGTGATGCGGGGCGACAGCGGTGACTCGAGGTGTCGGAGTGCTACAACTGCGTTGTGCGTGGAGCTAGGACCGGTGTGCCGAGCTGCCGGGGCATGTTGGAGCCGGCGAGGCGGAGTGCCACCACCGGCGAAGAGCGGTGCTTCAACCGGATTCGACGAGAGCTGCCATCGTTGCAATTTTTGCTATAACTATGTTTTTGTTTTGCTGGAATTAGTGATTTTTTTAAGGATTTGTAATTGGGGGTGTTTGTTTCTGGAACCAGCTCTAATTTTTGCTGCTACCACCTATGATTTTTCTACTACCATCCTTCTGATTTTTGCTACCACCCATCTTTGATTTTGGCTGAAACGAGTTTCAAATTTTTGCTACCACCGCCATTTGTTTTTGCTCCTGCCGTATTTGATTTTTGCTACCACCCTTTCTTCTTGATTTTTTGTTAGATTCATATTTTTGCTGGAACCATCGAAGTATTTTGCTGGGAGCAGCAAATTATTCTGCTGGAACTGGCTGCTTCCATAGCACGGCCCTGGCGGCCGCTTTTCCTCCCTCGCGTGAGATGTGCCAGAGCTACGAAATTGGCAAAAGCTGGAACTGGCGCACAATTTTGCTGGAACCGGCGCCGAATTTTGCTGGAACCGGCCACGGCGACGACTACGATAGGAGCAACGAACTAGCGAGGATGTTTTAACCAGCAGGCTTTTTTTACTGGAACCGACCCCGTGTTTTGCTACATAGGGGCAGACAAAAGTGGGGCACGAGCGATGCAACCATCAAGCCGGCGAGGGGGTCCGGCGGGCTGCACCGACGAGCAATGACTGCGGGCCGACGAGCGGCGCCATGGAGCCATAGGCGGGAGGCCGCGGGGGAACGACGAGCAAGCAGGGGATGTGTGCGACTCGCGAGAAGAGAGGGACGTGCTAAAAGTGCAACTATTCCTGGGTGGTTTTGATAATTCCTAACAACATATAGCTTATTGAACTAATGCTCTTTTGAGATGATCATTTCAGAAAATTCAATGATTGGCATGGCATGGACTAGGAATATGGACCCCTCAAAATGCTAAGGACACATATTGGCTCAAGCTCAAGACTCTATATTTTCTATTTTAGTGATCCAAAATCACATTGAGTCCATAGGAAAGCCAATACTATTAAAAGGGGATGAGGTGTTGCTTTATGAGTTTCTTGCTTAAAGTGCTTAGTGATATGCTCCAAAACCCTCAACTACTTTCTCACATCCACATATGTCCCAAACCAAAAGTCAAACTCGGCCCCACCGAAATCTTTTATCCGGCGCCATCGAGTTCAGTTGACATAGCCATTGCCACAAAACCCTAGTCACTTTGGTCTCACCGAAAGGGATCTCGGTCTCACCGAGATGGGATTGCAAACTCTCTGTTTTCCTTCGTAACGTTTGGTCTCACCGAGATGAGCGATCGGTCCCACCGAGTTCGCAATGCAAACTCTATGTTTCCTCTTCGTAATGTTTCGGTCCAACCGAAACGAGCGAATCGGTCCCACCGAGTTTGCCTGACCAACCCTCTGTGCGCTTATTACCAAAATCGGTCCTACCGAGTTTGTGTAATCGGTCTCACCGAGATTACGTTATGCCCTAACGCTAATGAAATCAGTCCTACCGAGTTGATCATATCGGTCCCACCAAAATGCCTAACGGTCACATTATGAACTAAATCGATCTGACCGAGTTCTTTGATTCGGTCCCACCGAGTTTGGTAAATTATGTGTAATGGTTAGATTTTGTGTGGAGGCTATATATACCCCTCCATCCACTCTTCATTCGTGGAGAGAACCATCAGAACATGCCTACACTTCCATTACTCATTGTTCTGAGAGAGAACCACCTACTCATATGTTGAGACCAAGATATTCCACTCCTACCATATGAATCTTGATCTCTAACCTTCCCCAAGTTACTTTCCACTCAAATCATCTTTCCACCAAATTCAAATCTATGAGAGAGAGTTGAGTGTTGGGGAGACTATCATTTGAAGCACAGGAGCAAGGAGTTCATCATCAACACATCGTCTATTACCTTTTGGAGAGTGGTGTCTCCTAGATTGGTTAGGTGTCACTTGGGAGTCTCCGACAAGATTGTGGAGTTGAACCAAGGAGTTTGTACGGGCAAGGAGATCGCCTACTTCGTGACGATCTACCCTAGTGAGGCAAGTTCTTCGTGGGCGATGGCCATGGTGGGATAGACAAGGTTGCTTCTTTGTGGACCATTCGTGTGTGGAGCCCTCCGTGGACTCGCGCAACCATTACCTTTCGTGGGTTGAAGTCTCCATCAACGTGGATGTACGATAGCACCACCTATCGGAACCACGCATAAAAAATATCCATGTCTACATTGTGTCTGCTCCCTCAAACTCCTCCCTTTACCTTCATATGCAATTGTTTTATTTTCCGCTGCTATACTCTTAGAATTGCATGTGTAGGTTGATTGCTTGACTTGTGCTAAGTTGCTTTAATCTGCCAAGAATTAAAATTGGGAAATGCTAGATTTTTATTTGGTCAAGTATAGTCTAATCACCCCCCACTATACATACTTTCGATCCTACAAGTGGTATTAGAGCTTTGGTCTCCTTTTGCCTTGATTTCCATAGCTTTGGTGATCATAGCCTTGGTTTCACAACCTAGGAGAGTATGGCGTCTAGCGAGGGAAGTTACCACCGTAGAGGTCTTTACTTTGATGGTACAAATTTTGCTAGTTGGAAGCATAAGATGAAAATGCATATTCTTGGACATAACCCCGCTGTTTGGGCTATTATGTGTATTGGTTTGCAAGGTGAATTCTTTGATGGGAAGGAACCAAACCGTGAAGCTACCGCGGAAGAGTTGAAGATGATGCAATACAATGCTCAAGCTTGTGATATCCTCTTCAACGGATTGTGCCCCGAAGAATTCAACAAAATCAGCCGTCTTGAGAATGCAAAGGAAATTTGGGATACTTTGATTGATATGCACGAAAGTACTGACTCCGTCAAGGAATCCAAGTTGGATGTGCTTCAAAGTCAACTTGACAAGTTCAAGATGAAGGATTGTGAAGGTGTCGCTGAAATGTACTCTAGGCTTGCTCTCATCACAAATGAGATTGCCGGCTTAGGAAGCGAGAGAAATGACCGACAGATTCATGATTAAGAAGATCCTAAGAGCCTTGGATGGAAAATATGATATCGTGTGCACATTGATCCAAATGATTCCCAACTACAAAGATCTCAAGCCAACGGAAGTCATTGGAAGAATTATTGCTGATGAGATGTCACTTAAAGATAAAGAAGAACTTCACAACAAGTCTAGTGGTGCTTACAAAGCCTCATGTGATGCTCCTACATCATCAAGTGAAACAAGTCTTCAAGCAAGAATTGAGCTTAATGGTGAAGAGCTTCAACAAGTTCTACAAGAATAGAAGCAAAGAGAGAAGTTCCAAGGCAAGGTTCTACAATGGCAAAAGATCTTCTAGTCGTGACCGAAATTGCTACAATTGTGGAAGACCCGGACATTACTCCAATGAGTGATCGGCTCCCCACAAAATAATAGAAGACTCACCTAAAAGGAGAATTAGAAGAGAAGAATCACCACCAAGAGAGAGAAGGAGTAGAGATGATCGTTATGAACGAAGACCTTCTCGGAGAAGCAAAGATTTGGAAAGGAAGGACAAATCATCAAGGAGCTATACAAGATGAAGACATCAAGCTCATGTTGGTGAATGGGTATCCGGTTCCGACTCCGATGACCACTCCGAGAGAAGCTATTACACCGACTCCGAAGATACTCAAGATGAAGGTGTTGCCGGAATTGCTCTTGTGTCATCCAACTCCTACGACATATTTGACTCACCAAATGAAGGAATTGGAAGATGCTTCATGGCTAAAGGCCCTAAGGTATCACACCCCGAGTATCTTGATTTCAATAGTGATGAAGATGATTTGCTAGGAGATGATGATTTACTTGTTGGTAGCAATAGTCATGAAACCTATGATAAAAACTATGATGAAATTGTTATTACACATGCTAATCAAGATAAAATGAATGACAATGATAAGGAGAAGATTGAGCGTCTAACTAAAGAAATAAACACTCTTAAGTTAGCTAATGAAACTACCTTGAAAGATCATCGAGAGCATGAGTTCTTAAAAGCAGTCAATGATGATCTTCGCAAGAAAAGTTCTTCTTACATTGCCAAGCGTTTACTCTTGTCTACTTACATGCCACAAGTAAAATCTAGCAACAAGAACAAGAAAGGTTCTTCCTCTAGTAGTAACAACAATCATGATAAATCCAATATTGTTGCTTCTAGTAGTTCACTTGATTCCACTAACGATTCTGTGTAGCGACCCGACCCGAAAGGATCAAGTCTCTGTGCTTATGTGTCATCCTTGGATCGGTATGCTGACACACACAGTACTCGAGGATTTATAACAGAGGTAAATCACATGTATAAAGTAACGTAAATACTATTACCTTGATCAACACAGCGGAAGTAACAAGGTTGTGGAGTTTCATCAACACCAACGGTAAAGTTGAGTGTAGACGGCGCAACCCTAACGTAATACTTGCTCGTCGAATAATTCCTGCAACATGAGATGTTGCAGCCATGTAGGTCAGTACATTGAATGTACTCGCAAATTCACACTGTAGAAGTAATGATGAACAATTTCTACAACTACATGCATATTTTGCTGGTGGAGGCTATAAGGTTTATTTTTGAATAAAGCTAGTTATTCCCTACAACAAAGGATTGCATTTATTTAACAACTTTGTTAAATTTACTTCATGAACAATTGAGTATGGTTCCCCCATCTCAATCCCAAACCAAAGTCATTATTAACCCAACAAATTAATTAAATAAAGTGTTGAGATCAACAAATAATCCACTTCTAGATACTCAAAGATGTCCATAACCGGGGACATGGCTACTCATGAATAGTTTGTACACTCTGCATAGGTTTGTGCACTTTTCCCCACAAGACTCAATCTCTTCCATTGGTTTTCTCGCACTGCATGGTGTTTGGGAAATGGATGACCAAGACACAGTCTTTCAGAAGCATGAACTCTTTACCCTGGGTAGACCGGTACACCTACATTCACTACATCTGCTAGTCTACCATTGAAAGAGGTCACACAACATACTCAACTATGCCAGAGCCCATAATGGCTTGTGGCTGCTCATGGAAGTTTCTAGGCATGAAAATATATTATGATCTCTTTGAGCCTAGGTAGCATTCCAATAGGCTGATCACACGGGTCCTCCGGGATCCCCTAGGACAACACTGGTTTCTCCAGGTGCCCGGGCAAACCACTGGGTGCTCCAGGGTGCCCCAACCAATCCACCCAGATGTGTATTAAATTTCCACCTTAAAGTTTCCCTTAAATAAATATCACTCTCACATCTTTCATGAAACTCTCATACCAATCCACGTCTACGAGCATGGCTAAGCAATAAGTAACAAAGCGTATATCCCCTTGGTTGATCTCAAGTCATTGGGTTCCTACCTCATGAAGTACAAAGCATCATATTATGTAACCAATCCTACTCATGCAAGTGTTTGAGGATATAACTAATGCAATGAAAACTGGGTATTAGAAAGTATGATCAAAGTGTGAACTTGCCTTGTACTGATGATGTAGATTCTTCGCACTCAAAACTCATGATAGATCTACTCGTCACACTCCGATCAATCTATCGTAAGCAAACAATAGTAACCACACATAAGCAATCACTCAGAAGATTGGAAAGAACGAAGAAACACTTCGGAAAACTTTAAAACCAAGCAAATAACTCTTGCAACATAAAACAATTTCTAACCGTACCAAAATTGAATGAATTTGGTCTTATCAGAAAGTTTAGGTCAGGAGCTTCGATTTGCAAAAAGAATCAACTAAATCGTAGTTATAAAACTCAAGTATGACAAAAAGAAGTTTGAACCAAATTTGTTTGAATTCAAATTCTTAAAACTTTCAAAAATATGTTTCAGTTGCTTTACTGGATAGAGGGGATCTTAACGAAGAAGTGGGTGCTGGTTTCGTTGGATTTGGACCAACGAGTAAAAAGTTGTGAACTTTTGAAGTTCAGGGAATAGTCTCTAAATAAAATATTCATGGATGGGTCCTTGGCCGAAAACTAAAGTAAAAAGCGAGCGAACGCTCGCTAACAGAACTAAACGAACGAAATCACTCGTTAAAAGAGACTAACGAGTGAACGTTCGTTATGTAACCTAACCTAATAAAAAAACGATCTAAAAAGAAAACCAAAAAACCAAAAAGAACCGGGCGGGTTTTAACGGTTTATACCGGTTCGGCGAGAGAAAGCCGGCGGGTCGGGCGGATTGGACCGGCTTCTGGTCTGGCGGATCGAAGCTCTGGCGGCTTCGGCCAGCGGCGGCGCAGCTACGCGGCAGCGACGTCGGGTGGCGCGGACGAGTAGCGGCGGCGCGCGGGCGAGGGCGAGGCGCGGCTGCGGGACGGCAGCAGCGGCAACAGGGTGCGGCGGTGGCGAGCAAGTGTGGCGGCGGCGCTCGGGCGACGGCGGCGGAACGCGTGCGGCGGCGGCGTACTAGGGCGAGAGGAGGGCCGGCCTCGCCTTTTATAGGCGGGGAGGGGTGGCGGTGGCGTGGGGAAGGGGGTGGCGGCGGTGTCCGCGTCGGGGACGGCAGCGATGACCTGCGCGTGCACGCGAGGAGGCAGGCGGCGGCGCGGACGGGCCGGCTGGGCCTTTGGCCCAGTTCGGTCCGGAACTTTTTTTAACAGACGGGAAAAAAATAAAAACACAAATAAAATAAAAAGTAATCTAGGCATATAATATATCAAAATTTTCACAAAAAGATTTCCTACAACATGAACATTTTTCTACAGTCAAGTAAAATACTCAAAAATTTAAATAAATCAAATAGTGCTACTGTTGCAATAAAATCCGATAAAAATCATTTTAAAAATGCCAAAATGACATCAAATTTATTTCTCTCCGATTTTCTACTGTAGGGAATCATTTTACCCTATTTTCAATATATTTTATTTTTGGAGAAAAATAATTTGGATAAAACCCAATAACTCAATTTTTTAAAATAAGATTCAAAAATACTTCAAAGGAACTTCCAACTCATATTTCTTATAATTTGAAGAAGTCATTTTATCTCTCTTGATAAAATCATTGAGTTGCTTAAAGTTTCTGAATTTGAAATATTTTAAAAATAGAATTCAAATCTTTTCAAAACCCTTTTCATTTATTAAATGGAAGAAGTCATATTATCTTCACTCTAGGGTTTAGTGATGAAATGCATTTGAATTCAAGGAGAACATAAAGGCAAGGTGAAAGTTTTGGGAAAGTCATTTTATTCCCTCTCATTTAACTTTCAAAAGTTTCAAATTTCACACATGCACATCACACAAGCAACCAAAACTATCTATTTAATATAACATTCCAAATTTTAAAATTTTGGGATGTTACAAACCTACCACACTTAAAATGAATCTCGTCCTCGAGATTCGAAGAGGCTAGCAAGAAACAGGTTGGGGTTCGGGGTCTCCTAACAAATCTATTGATCGGTATGGTCTAGGGTGCTACCACACTTAGAAGCATGGGTATGGTTCCATCAAAATATAGGTACTTCATTCTTTGGGTTGACGGTGTCGGTCTTCTCAGATCTTCTGGGTAATTCCTCCTCTGGGCTCTTTCGGTAGTGGCATAACCTTTGTCCTCAATTCATGTGTCCTTTCATTCGTGGTAAGGTTCTTTCGAGACTGGTTCTTCTTAGCTGACAGGTCTGGCGCCAATACTAAACACATATCGATATCTCATGGTAGTCATCAAACAAATTAACAGGGTCCCTACAGGAAACGGGTCTGGGCTTCATTCTCACCGTAATTCCTACGGTTGGCAACAACTACCTTGTACAGGGGAAATTTGTCATACCGTCCTAAGGTTTAAACAAAGTTTTGACATCGTCGTCTCTCTACTATAGGTAAGTCACTCAGATTTACCATCCCGTATAATAGAGGCGAATAATAAGAGCAAGTCGGTATGGTGATCAATCCATTCCGCACCCAAATCATTACCTTGTATATGGTTTAGTGAATCTCGAATTCTAACATTCGGTCATCCTCACAAGCATTGCAGAATTTCTCTTGTCAACGAAGTAAGTTCGGATAAAATCCATTACTTCTGCAAACTAAACAAACATCTATCGTGCTTCACAACCCTCGGGTTTTGCGTAAACTCCTAGGAAACGTTTGCGGATCAAAAATCGTAGCTCCTTCCAGGAATTTTCCTTCAACAAGAGTGTGCTTGCTTTCTTGACAGGTCCTGGGGCCTGTGGCTTATGGCTCATCTCACCACTAGTAACACTTGGTCTCATCATCGAGTTGCAACTCATCATTGTTCCAACATCCATCTTCCTTGGCTTTCTTAAATCCATCCAATTATATTGTATCCCTTCCTTCTCTTGGTACAAATTATGATGTAATTATTCAGACTCATCTTTGTCTGATCTATTCCAAGGTCTGATGTAACTAGCTCTTGTATTCGGGTAACGATGCTGGGTTCTACCACCCATAACATGAAAACACTAGTTCTCTTCAAAATATCATTCCATGCATCATGATTTCACTCATCACTTATATAGTACCAACTCATAGAATCCAAAATCAATACCATGATGCTAACTGTAGTGATTTTCACCTTACTACGATCTACTGCATTACCATGCCTCAACTCAACTATTTAGCGCAAGTCTCCTTCTCCTAGGGACAATCTCTAGCATAGTGCCCTGCTTCATTACAACAGAAACTTATTACTTCTGCAAGTCTCGTGGTTCCCTTGTGTTTACATAGCCTCCTTAGGTCCTCGGCTTATGGGTCCACTTCAGATCTTGTATATCCTTAACTCATCCTTGGGGTCACTAATGCTCCACACTCTAGTATTACTCCCTCATTAAATCCAATTGTACTTATTTCCTTCATCCTCTTGGGGTAAGCATCATATCAATAATAATCTCCCATCTATTTTGTGCAAACTCCACTCTTTGGAGCAACATTTTCCTTTCTATTGGTCCAGGATTTGCACAGAAAAGTATCGCCCTAAACAAAATGCACTGGTTCCTCCGTAATTCATATTCTCCTCATATCAAATCTTTTATTACTTCCTGAACCATTATTCAACACTCCAATTACAAAGGTGCTTCACTATGAATGTTGTCATCCACATAGTTCGGTTGGGTCAAGCATTCCCTCCATCTTTATTCATTTGTCCTAGCTAAGGATGCTTCAGTCCCACTGGAATTGTGCAATGTGATTCTTGAAAGCATCGATCTTTTGATTCATTCTATTGGCCGTGTGCTTCATCTCCATCATCTCTGCATGCACCCCACTCAGGCATTCCTGAGTGTGACGAAGTCTTGCTTCGAGTATTTCTCCAATCTGACGTATGGCCTCCGTAGCAGCTTCACGAATAGCATCGAAGAAGGTTGTTCGTGGTACTCGAGAGATGAAAAAGTATTGTCCCATAGTTTTTGGACAAACTTGTTTCACACGGTGGAGGTGTACCTCCATGTACCAAAGTTCAATTCCATTCTCCATGAAGGGATAACCCTTGTAAACTGCATCTCCTTCAAGGTGTATATGTTTCATCATGTCCTTCAGGATCTTCGGGTAATCCTGATCGCTAGTTATGGTCATGATCGTTTCTGGGCCTTTGAGAAAAGACTCGTAAAGGGTTGTCATCTGTGGGTATAAGATAGAAGGGGTACTCAGAATAATGGGTGTATTTCCATGTGTGAAATATGGTTGTTTGTCCAAGAAAGGTTTGGGGTCAGCTTCTCCATGGGTTCTAGGTTTTAGTCTGGATGAGATAGCAAGGGAGGCACTTCACACTTAACCAACAGCTCATAACCTTTCCTTCCTAAATTCCAAAAATATCAACTTCTATTGCTTCACGAACTATTACAATGTTCTTTCCATAACTCAACTCAACATCATAATAAAAGTGTATTCCACATTTATTTACATGCTTAATTCTAATATCCAAATGTCAACTACTCTGCTCAATCTTTCCTCTGGTCTGAACCTTCTCTAGCAAAATGCCATGTGTCCTTTCAGCGTAAACTAATGACATTAGACAAATCTAGGGACTTCATGGTGACTATCTTGGTTCACTGGGTTCTTGTCTTCCTTGTTGGGCAGTTGCTAGCATAATGACCTAAATCCTTGCACCTATAACATGTGATGTGACTCGGGTACTTTTCCGCAGAAATTGGGTTGTTTTGGGGACACATGCTCTTTCTCTTCCTCGACTTCCTTGTTCCAATCAATTCTTCTATCTTTTGTGGATCAAACTCCACCTCTTCTATCGGGAAGTCTCCCACATACTCATGGCTTTCCTTCATGCAATGCTGTGAAAAATATCCTTCTTCTCCACATGAATAGCAAGCACGGGAGAAAAATCTATTTAGGCCTTCTCCATCAGGGTCGTCAATATATTCCTCCATCGCAGATTCCCTTAAGGTTTCCTCGAGGTCTTCTTTCATTGCTTCTTTCTTCTGATGGATAGTTATTTGTACCATGGGGTAAATGTGACACTGAGCAGGGTAGTGAGTAGTCCCTTCACACAAGAAACAAGTAATCTGCCTAGCTGGGCATTCTTCTGCTGGGTGACTTTCTTCACAATGAGGGCATTCATCCTTGTGCTTCTCATGGGTGTGTCCTATTTTTCCACAAATCTTGCAGGCACAAGGTTTCTTCTTCGGGTTGTCACCATGCTTTCGGATGAGACGGGATCTTAACAGAGTCTTCTTGAATTCCTCCCAACCTTTTGTTCTATTACATCCTTGTATGGCTTGATGCATTTTCCACCATGTTTCAACACTTGTTGTAAAGTACTGTAGAGCGTATTGAACCTCATACTTCCTTGCAACCAAGTTTTTCCTAAAGTGATCCTCCATGTTTTGTATCCATAGCTCTGCCACCGGCTGGGTCATCGGTCCAGAGACTACAAGTCTATCTTCTTTCATCCTCTATTGGGCCCAAGGGTTTTGGGATGAGATTCGGGAGATGGAGAGAGATACACTCTATACAAACAATAGTTTTGAAAATACGGGTTTTGTTTTGTGGCCGTCTGAAAAACATCAAACAATTGACGGCTCACAATCATCGCATCTAACGTAAGTACATAACAAGGGTTTGGTCTTCTAAAGGTCAATATCTCCTCAAAGTCGTCAACTCTTCAAATCTTCAGAGTATCCATTGTTGTAGCTTCAACACTTCTAATGCATGGTGAAATCCTCTTTACTCCGAAGTGGTCAAAAGGGGCGAGGGTGTAGTCTAACTATTTGAGGTGAGAGGCGAATTTGGTAAAGCTCAGAGAAGATGAGAGATATAGAATCTTTTTGAAAATTACGTTTTTAGATAAATCCTTTCCTATGGGCTTGCCAGTTTCTAGGTCACGTCCTACAGTCAACATGTGCTCTGATACCATCTTGTAGCGATCCGACCCGAATGGATCAAGTCTCTGTGCTTAAGTGTCATTCCTAGATCGGTATGCTGACACACACAGTACTCGAGGATTTATAACAGAGGTAAATCACATGTATAAAGTAACGTAAATACTATTACCTCGATCAACACGGCGGAAGTAACAAGGTTGTGGAGTTCCATCAACACCAACGGCAAAGTTGAGTGTAGACAGCGCAACCCTAACGTAATACTTACTCGTCGAATAATTCCTGCAATATGAGACGTTGCAGCCATGTAGGTCAGTACATTGAATGTACTGGCAAATTCACACTGTAGCAGTAATGATGAACAATTTCTACAACTACATGCATATTTGGCTCGTGGAGGCTGTAAGGTTTATTTTTGCATAAAGCTAGTTTTTTCCTACAACACAGGAATGCATTTATTTAACTATTTTGTTAAATTTACTTCATGAACAATTGAGTATGGTTCTTCCATCTCAATCCCAAACCAAAGTCATTATTAACCCAACAAATTGATTAAATAGAGTGTTGAGATCAACAAATAATCCACTTCTAGATACTCAAAGATGTCCATAACCCGGGATAAGGCTACTCATGAATAGTTTGTATGCTCTGCAGAGGTTTGTGCACTTTTCCCCACAAGACTCGATCTCCTCCATTGCTTTTCTCGCACTGCAACTGAGAAATGGATGACCGAGACACAGTCTTTCAGAAGCATGAACTCTTTACCCTGGGTAGACCGGTACATGAGAGGTCACACAACATACTCAACAATGCCAGAGCCCATAACGGCTTGTGGCCGCACATGGAAGTTTCTAGGCATGAAATTATCATATGATATCCTTGAGCCTGGGTGGCATTCCAATAGAGTGATCACACGGGTCCTCCGGCATCCCCTAGGACAACACTGGTTTCTCCAGGTACCCGGGCAAACCACTAGGTGCTCCAGGGTGCCCCAACCAATCCACCCAGATGTGTATTAAATTTTCACCTTAAAGTTTCCCTTAAATAAATATCATTCTCACATCTTTCATGAAACTCTCATACCAATCCACGTCTGCGAGCATGGCTAAGCAATAAGTAATAAAGTATATCCCCTTGGTTGATCTCAAGTCATTGGGTTCCTACCTCATGAACTACAAAGCATCATATTATGTAACCAGTCCTACTCATGCAAGTGTTTGAGGATATAACTAATGCAATGAAAACCGGGTATTGGAAAGTATGATCAAAGTGGGAACTTGCCTTGTACTGACGATGCAGATTCTTCGCACTCAAAACTCGTGATAAATCTACTGGTCACACTCCGATCAATCTATCGTAAGCAAACAATAGTAACCACACATAAGCAATCATTCAGAAGATCGGAAAGAACGAAGAAACACTTCGGAAAACTTTAAAACCAAGCAAATAACTCTTGGAACAGAAAACAATTTCTAGTCGTACCAAAATTGAATGAATTTGGTCTTATCATAAAGTTTAGGCCAAGAGCTTCGATTTGCAAAAAGAATAAACTAAAACGGAGTTATAAAACTCAAGTTATGACAAAAAGAAGTTTGAATCAAATTTGTTTGAATTCAAATTTTTAAAACTTTCAAAAATATGTTTAAGTTGCTTTACTGGATAGAGGGGATCGTAACGAAGAAGTGGGCGCTGGTTTCGTTGGATTTGGGCAAACGAGTAAAAAGTTATGACCGTTTGAAGTTCAGGGACTAGTCTGTAAATAAAATATTCATGGATGGGTCCCTGGCCGAAAATTAAAGTAAAAAAGAGAAAGACTACCGAGCGAACGCTCGCTAATAGAACTAAACGAACGATTTCATTTGTTAAAAGAGACTAACGAGGGAACGTTCGTTATCTAACCTAACCTAATAAAAAAACATATGTAAAAAGAAAAGCGAACAAAACCAAAAAGAACCGGGCGGGTTTTAACGGCTTATACCGGTTCGGCAAGAGAAAGCCGGCGGGTCGGGTGGATCGGACCGGCTTCGGGTCCGGCGGATCGGAGCTCCGGCGGCTTCGACCGGCTGCGGCGGCGGGTGGCGCGGACGAGTAGCGGCGACGCGCGGGCGAGTGCGAGGCGCGGCTACGGGGCGGCAGCAGCGGCAACAGGGCGCAGGGGCGGCGAGCAAGTGCGCCGGCGGCGCTCGGGCGGCGGCGGCGGAACACGTGTGACGGCGGCGTGCTGGGACGAGAGAAGGGCCGACCTTGCCTTTTATAGGCGGGGGGTGGCGGTGGCGTGGGAAAGGGGGCGGCGGCGGTGTCCGCGTCGGGGACGACGGCGATGTCCTGCGCGTGCACGTGAGTAGGCAGGCGGTGGCGCGGACGGGCCGGTTGGGCCTTTGACCCGGTTCAGTCCGGATTTTTTTTAACAGACGGGAAAAATAAATAAAAACACAAATAAAATAAAAAATAATATAGGCCTATAATATATCAAAATTTTCACAAAAAGATTTCCTACAACATGAACATTTTTTTATAGTCAAATAAAATACTCAATTTTTTAAATAAATCAAACAGTGCTACTGTTGCAATAAAATCCAATAAAAATCATTTTAAGAATGCCAAAAGGACATCAAATTTATTTCTCTCCAATTTTCTACTGTAGGGAATCATTTTACCCTATTGTCAATATATTTTATTTTTGGAGAAAAATAATTTGGATAAAACCCAGTAACTCAAATTTTGAAAATAAGATTCAAAAATACTTCAAAGGAACTTCCAACTCATATTTCTTATAATTTGAAGAAGTCATTTTATCTTCTCTTGAGAAAATCATTGAGTTGCTTAAAGTTTCTGAATTTGAAATATTTCAAAAATTGAATTCAAATCTTTTCAAAACCCTTTTCATTTATTAAATTGAAGAAGTCATATTATCTCCACTCTAGGGTTTAGTGATGAAATGAATTTGAATTCAAGGAGAACATAAAGGCAAGGTGAAAGTTTTCGGAAAGTCATTTTATTCCCTCTCATTTAACTTTCAAAAGATTCAAATTTCAGTCAATTTCACACATGCACATCACGCAAGCAATCAAAACTATCTATTTAATATAACATTCCAAGATTTAAAATTTTGGGATGTTACATTCTCTTCGCCAAGTTACACTTGAGCAAGAAAATAGCTTATTGAAGGGAATTATAGAGAAAGGTGTTTACAAGAGTCTTGCCGAGAGTAAGCAATTTTAGGAAATTGTACTGTGACGCCCGAAGACCGACGTCCCAGAAGATTCCGGAGATTCCAGATGTTTCGGGTTCTTCCGTGTGTTTCTTTTGTGCTTGTGTTATTTATTTTTGCATTGCATCATGTCATCATGCCATCATGTCATATTTATTTTGCATCTCAACTTAAATAAATCGTGTGGACCTTCGGTCCATTTAAATCGAGGGAAGAATGACTTCTCTTTATAACATATAAAAGCCTCTCAATATTATTAGGGAGCTATATTAAATATTCCATTCATTGGAATTAACCCAACACACATGCATAATTTTTCCCCATGTCTATTTCCTACTTCGAGTTTCTCCTTCAAAAATCTTGCCAATAATTCTTTTCTGTTGTTTCGAGGTTCCTCCGAAAATTCGAACATTTTTGGACACTTCAATAACCAAGCCTTAGTTCAAACCCATTTGAACAAAATTCAATGAGTTTGGATTTTCATCATTCTATCTTGCCATTTCTATTTTTCTCGGACCGCGCTCATTTTATGAGCCCAGAAAAATATCCTCTTGCCCAAATTCTTCCCCTTCCTTTCATCTCTTTTATTCATTGCTATTTCTTTTACTGTTTTGAGAAATGGCAGGAGAGTGAATAAGAATCGCAGAGGCCAGCCTCCCTCTCCTCCTTTTGGCCCATCTCCTCTAGGCCATCCCAGCCAAGCCACCGCGGCCCATCCCTCTGGTCTCCTGGCCCATAGGCCACAGCCATAGCCCGAGGCCCAGCCTCGCACCTAACCTAGCCGACCCCTCGCTCTTCCCCGTCCCTCCTCGCTTCCCCTCGCGCCGCCAGGAGCGTTCGCTCGTCTCTCCACCCGATCCCCTCGATCTCCCTCAGCCGCACCTTCCATCGACCCTCATCCTCCGTTCCCCATCGATCTCCCTCCCGATTCCCTCCATCGCCGCATCTCCTTCACGCCAGAGGCCGCACCCCAGCTGCCTCGCGCGCGCCACCTCGCGTGGTCGTCCCAGGAGCAGCCGACCGCCCGACCTCGTCGACCCCTCTCGGCATCGAACGCGCCAGGAGTTCCAGCGCCGAGTCCTCGTTCCCCCTGCCGCGCCAGGAGCCCTCGTCCTCTCCTCGACCAGGCCGCAGTGCCCTTCGCCTCCCTCCGTCCGCGCCGGGAGCCCCATCGCCGGGAGGTTTCGGCTCCTCCGCGCGCCATGGCCCAGCGCCGCGATGCCCCTCCAGCCGACCAAGCCCGCACCCTCAGGCCGCAGCCTCGTCCAGCGACCCCGTCCTCAGGCGCCCGTCCTCTCTGGCCCAGCGCGCGCCTCGCCAAGGTGCCGCGGGACGGCCAGGAGCGCCTCCTCCCGTGCGCCCGAGAAGCTCCCTCGTCTCCTCCAGCCCGAGCCGTGGCCTCTGCTCCGACCATCGGCGCCCCCAAGATTGCTTTTGCTTGCTGCTATGATGCCGCTGCCATGGCCTCGTCGTCGAGTTTGTTGCTGCTGCTCCCGCCGGCCAAGTTGCTGCCATGGGTTTTGCCAAGTGTCTATTCCGGTGTGCCGGAGATCGACAAGTACCACGACGACCCGAGCGGCTACGAAACGTGTACGACTACATGTGTGATGCGCCAAGTACCACTACCGTCGCGAGAACGAGAACCCCCAAGTACCACGACGACCGACTCGACAAGTACCCCTACCATTGAACGAGAAAAACTACTTCCCTCTACGGCATGTACCACTACCGTCGCCCGGAAACGATGGATGCGCCAAGTACATCTACAAACTCGACGCTCGAACAACTACCGTCGCCGAGACCGCAAGTACCTTTACGAACGTGTACGACTTCTTCCTCTACGTCCCTCGACGATCTCGAACCCCTCCGAGAACGATGTTCCGAAGGTATAACCCCGAGACGATGACCCGTGTGATGCATGCTGTGTTGTATGAAATGTTTACCCTTGTGTGCACCGTGGCCGTTTCATCTTTTGTCTTGCTCCTCGGTTGCCTCGTCGCCGACCCGTGGGAACCCGGTGACGGGATCACCCCACCTTTCATCTTGTTCGACTCGCTCACGTCATCTTTTGCACCGGTCTCTCACCGAGTTACCGGAACCGAGATGTTGCGTTGCATCATTTTCGGATCGTTGCCGTGGCACCTTTTCCTTCCACCACGGAGACAAGTGCTACATATCTCTCTTGTCAACTTTTAATAAAACTTGCATAAAACTTAATCATGTCATCCGCATCATCATAACAATATGAGAATGTTTAATTGTTGTTTGCTTATATTTACTAAACATGCTCATGGGGATTTTCCGGAATTGTTGTTGTTATTTCCGGCCTCATTTAAAATGTCTAAATAGTGTAGTTTTATTATGCTTCACCTCTTGCGATGTTAAAAACATTTAATCTTGTCTTGTAATTAAAGAGAGTCAACTAAATAAATAAAATGTGGTGTTTCGTCAATATGCAACTCGTTGCATATTGAGCTCCAATTAACTTGTAGTTTTGTTTGTGCACATTGCCATGCCATGCATAATTAAACCGGACATGCATCATACTTGTTTGTGCATCGTATGCCATGTTTATGCTTGTGTGCTGACCGTGTTGTTTTGCTTCTTTCCGGTTGCTTCTCTTGTTAGCTTCGGTTTCATTCCGGAGTTGTGAGGTTTCGCTCGACTGTTGCTCCTTCTGCTTCATGGATCCGTTCTTCTTCCTTGTGGAATCCCAGGCAAGATGATCATACCCTTGGATACCTTTACTACCATTGCCATGCTTAGTTGTCTCGATGCTATCGTTACATGTCGCGCTACCCATCTTTTATGTCAGCCTCTCCTTGTTGCCATGAAACCTCTAACCTTGACACCTTCCTAGCAAAACCACTGTTTGGCTATGTTACTGCTTGCTCAACCCCTCTTATAGCGTTGTTAGTTGCAGGTGAAGATGAAGTTCGTTCTAGGAGGGAACTTGTTGTTGTTATATCACAATATCTATAATTATTATTAACACACCTATATACTAGGCATGAGTGGAAGGCTTGGCCTTTTGCTCGGTGTTTTGTTCCACTCATGCCACCTTAGGCGCCGATAAACCGGCATTATGTTCCTTGATTTTGCGTTCCTTACACGATGGGTTTATGGGGACCCCTTGACAGTTCGACTTTGAATAAAACTCCTCCAGCAAGGCCCAACATTGGTTTTAATTTGCTCATAATAACAACTTAATTAAATAATTAAATTGCATAGGGAGTTAGCGCTACCCGAGGATTCTTTCTACATAGCAGGGGGGGCCAGTGCTGATGGTGTTGGTCCCAAACGGGGAGTATGCGGGGCCACCACGGGGAAACTCGAGGATTGGCTCCCGTATAATCGCCCATCCGGTCGTGTCCTGAAACGAGATAGGCGCGGCTACTATCAGGGTGTCGACACACCGGGAGGTCTTGCTGGACTTGTTTTACCATTGTCGAAATGTCTTGTGCTACCGGGATGCCGAGCCTGATCGGATTTCCCTAAGATAAGGAGTGATGATATTATATTTATCACTTCAGCTAATCGTGAGAGCTTGTGATGGGCTAAGTTGGAACACCCCTGCAGGGTTATGATCTTTCGAAAGCCGTGCCCGCGGTTATGTGGCAGATTGGAATTTGTTAATGTCCGGTTGTAGAAAACTTGACACATGATCCGAAGTAAAACACGCAACTGTGTGAGTAACCGTGACTGTCTCTTTTCACTTTGAGAAGAGAACACGATGGGGTTATGTTTGATTCGTATGTAGTTTAGGATCTTTAGCGATCACTACTTTTGTGACCGTTTGCGTAGATGCTCATCTTATTCTGGTACTCGTAAGTTAGCCATCATATTATGCTTAACCGCTGCTGCAACCTCACCACTTAACCTCTTCCTACCCTCAAAGCTTTGCTAGTCTTGATACCCATGGTTATGGGATTGCTGAGTCCTCGTGGCTCACGGATACTACAACACCAGATGCAGGTTCAGCCGAGAAAGATGCATGAGCTGGTTCAAGTTCTACACTGGGAGCCCGATGAAGAGTTTGGCCGTATGCTTGTTACGTTTTCGACGATCAGTAGTGGTTTCTACTAGGATTCGATCCTGACCTGTGGCGTTATGTTGTTTTGGTATCTTTCTTTTGGATCTTCACCCGTAGTCGGGTTGTGATGTTTTTGAATGATGTTTTGCTTATGTAACGTATTCTGTGAAGTGGCGAGTGTAAGCCAACTATCTTCTTTTGCATTTTAATCCCTCTTTTACATGAGTCGTGCAAAGATACCAAACTTGAGATCATTCTAGGATGGGCTTATACCTTTAAGTCGTGCCTCGACACGTAGGAGGTATAGTCCCATCCTGGGCATTACAAGTTGGTATTCAGAGCCTTCTCCGACCTAGAAGCCCCCACTGATTGATCGAATCGTTGACGGTTGAGTCTAGGCACACACTTGAAAATGTTTTGAGTCCTATATATATATTGGAGAGTAGGATTTCTTTTGCTCCTAATCTCTTTTCACTCTGGTGAGGACTCCTGACAGCTACTCTTGCCTCTTCTACTTTCAAAAATTGCACCAAATTTTTTTTAGGATCACGCGAGTATTGTTTGGATTGTTTCGATGTCTTTGTGACGAGAACATTGTTCTCGATGCCTCCTGACATTAGGGGTTGTGGCAGTGTCCCGGGGAGTTGAGCTCCGAGGTGTTGTCGTCACAAATATATCACATCAGTTCTAGAATACTTAAGACGGCCGACATCGAAAACTCTCCTATGCGGTTAGTGGCAAGATAACCCCAACATCACCCAGTACTGGGGAGGTAGTTCGGGAGTATTGCCATAGCTTGTATAGTGGATGCGTTTCGAAGGTCCGAGGTAAACGGTTTCCGAGAACAACTGGTTATGTGTTGAAGGATGGATACAGCTGGATGTAGGATTAGAGTTGAGTGCGCGGTGCTTCCCCTGTATCCCCAACACCTGATTGCATAACTGGAAACTTTCGGAAATTAATAGGTGGGTTCATCTAGTAGTTCTAGGCATTCTTCCAACGGATGCACGATATGAAGTTCGGTGTTCTACATTGAGTGAAGTGGTTTTATGGACTTGTTCTGATCGGGAGTTGCATCTTAAAGGGTCCTTGGCTATGCTGATCCGGGGATTGCAAAACCCTTTCGTAACGCGTTCATAAGCTTTCAGCACAAAGATGTTAGAACGAAGCTCCTATCTTGTGTTTGTTCCATCTGTTCCTTGTTCCTTTTTATTTACCTTTTGTTCTCCAAGTGGCTTCTCGTCAAGCTGATGTACCTGCGTAATTCATTCGTTCAATTCTCTATTCGGATAGATATGTTGCAACATAATCTTCTTCATAAACATATCTATCCTTTGTTTTTGTTTTGATTCTGGTATTCGAGTTGCTTCGATGTCAAATGTTGATTCCATACCTTTCTTAATCGATGTTCTCATATTTCTATGGGAGTGCTAATCCTTCTTGATCATCGAGATTTTCATGTTAATCCTTTTCAACCGGTGTGCCTTCTTTTCAAGTTATTCCTTACGGACGTCGTTGAGAAATCTGACGATTGTCTGTTTCATTCATCCCAAGTTGTCCTTGTTTTCCCCACCCTCCCACCCTTCTTCTTCTTGGAGCCAGAAATTCTCAAATGAAGTATCCATTTTATTCATGTGATATTTCTTCATTCTTTTCCTTCAATGTCCTTATCCGGTGATTTATCGTGAAGATGCTCAAGAGCTTCAAGTTCATCATTCTTTTGTTCTCAAATTCTGACGGTGGATGTAATTCAAGATTTCGGTGTTGATCTTATCCTTTTCCTCATTTCATAATGCTTTCTTATTCCGGTGCTCCAATTAATCATTCTCCTCTTGCTATTCATATCCGGAGTGCTGAAGATTCATAATTCCATTCTTAACCCGTTCAAGCTATTTTGAGATTGTTATCTTATTCAAGCCATTTAATTCAACCGGTGCAATATCTCATAAGCAATCTTTTTCAACGGTGATTTCTTTAGTGGGCCCTAACCCACAGGTCTTTTCCAGGATCTTACCTGACTCTTCTTTTTCCGGAGAATTCTTTTAAAGTGTGACGTAAGAATGATTCCCATCAGTCACAGTCTTTCTCCAAGATCGCATCCAATTCTTTTTCATCATTGGTTCAACCTTTTAATTCTTCATTACGGAGTGCCTATACAATTCTTATGGCATTTCTCATCGTCTTCTCAGATTTTGAAGACCGGAGAAGTGTTTCTCTTAAATTTTAACCCGTTCTCTTGATGAGTTGTGGTTCTAGCTTCATGCCATCCTCATTATTGTTCCGATTGTGAGGAATTCTTTTATACCGTCCGAAGCATTTCATAAATTCTTTCCATTGTGATTCTCCGAAGGCCATCATTTCAGAATATTTCTTCGTTCTCTGTTTGCAACTTCGTCCTCCAAATATTCTTCATTGATGCCTCTTCGTTCGTCTCCATATTCTTACGGTGGTTCTTTCAAGTTTACCCTTCCGTTGTTATCGTTTTAATTCATTTGTTCTTTTTCATAATCCTACCGGTGCTTTGTTGAAGATTTACCCAAGCTTGTGCTAGATCTCTCTTTAATTCTTTCCAATGAGAATAAGTAGTATGCCAAATCCTTTGGTTGTCATCAATTTAAATTGGTGAAGGAGATGCATGACATAATTCTTATTCTTATTCCTTCAAGGTGATTTAATTCTTTTGTTTGGAGCTTGTTCATCATATCATATTCTCGGTTCTAAGTTGTTCATCTTGTTTTCCGGAGCTCCAAGTTATTTCAATTATATTATTTCAAAGCTCCATCTAATTCATCGCAGGCCTTGAATCTTATTCTTTTCATCTTTCACTTCTCATGCTTTCATTACCGGAGTTCTCATGGTGGTTCATCATCATTTAATTCATCCTTGAAGTCTTCATCAACATTCTTGTTGGAGCTCAAGCATTTTCATCATGCTTTCCAATTGCAATCCGTTCTACCTTATCTTTTCAGATGGTGTTATGTCATTCTTGACAATTTTCCCTTCATGTTTCATGACTCACAAGTTGTCAGGAATGAGATATTTAAAATCATCATTTTCCTTGTTCAGGAGATCTTTTCAACCCTTCAATTATTCGTTGGCGTTATCTTGGGTTGTATTTCACCTAAAAGCTTTCCCTAAGGATTCTTGCTAATTATGGTGCTTATAAATGACCCAAGTTCTTCATTTATCATTCCAGCGAAATAAGTTTATCGTCTCCTTGTTGATCTCAATCAAATCAACTGTTTAAGTTAGTGGCAGCATTGTCACCTCATAATTTTGAGATGTTTTCCATAAGCCCACATCAAGCTTATTCGTTTTCGTTGTTAATTTTCCAACAAATCCATTCAACCTTCTTCGTAAGGGTGATTTGCAATTCATTTTGAGAGAAGTTGCCATTTTCTTCTCCATTCATTCTTTCTTTGATCTATATTCCATTCTTTCGTTTCGGAGGTTTCGTGATATTGCTCTCTTCGAACCATCATCTTGCCAGATCGAGATCTTGTTCTTTCCCTTGCTTATCATTTAACCGGAGTGTTGTATTCTTCATTCAAGTTCCGTCTTCTTTTCATGTTTTGCCTCTCTTTTCAACCGGAGTGCTGTCTGAATCTTTCTTACCCTGGTGCCATTCTTTCAATTGTTTCGGAGACATGTGTTGTTGTTTTCATCAAGTATCTTCCCAACTTGGCTAGTTCTTGTTAATTCCTCCATTTTAAGACGGAGTGCCGTCCAAATTATGTCATTCTTATTCCTTGGCTATATCGTTGTGGTTTCACATTCTTTTGGTTCGTAAGCTCTTGTTTCATGTCTTTCAACCTGCAAGGTTCTCATAAGGCTCCTTGTTCCTCTTTTCCAACGGAGTGTTTCATCTTCGTTCATCTTCGTTGTATTCTTCTTTAAATTTGTTCAACCTCTCAAGGTTCTTTGGTTTCACTCGTCTGTCAAAGAAGCAACTTTGTTTTACCTCTTCTTTTTCGTTTTTACCCGGTGCTATCTCTAGGATCTCGGGTCGAGATCCTCTGTTAGTGTGGGAGAGTTGTGACGCCCGAAGACCGACGTCCCAGAAGATTCCGGAGATTCCAGATGTTTCGGGTTCTTCCGTGTGTTTCTTTTGTGCTTGTGTTATTTATTTTTGCATTGCATCATGTCATCATGCCATCATGTCATATTTATTTTGCATCTCAACTTAAATAAATCGTGTGGACCTTCGGTCCATTTAAATCGAGGGAAGAATGACTTCTCTTTATAACATATAAAAGCCTCTCAATATTATTAGGGAGCTATATTAAATATTCCATTCGTTGGAATTAACCCAACACACGTGCATAATTTTTCCCCATGTCTATTTCCTACTTCGAGTTTCTCCTTCAAAAACCTTGCCAATAATTCTTTTCCGTTGTTTCGAGGTTCCTCCGAAAATTCGAACATTTTTGGACACTTCAATAACCAAGCCTTAGTTCAAACCCATTTGAACAAAATTCAATGAGTTTGGATTTTCATCATTCTATCTTGCCATTTCTATTTTTCTCGGACCGCGCTCATTTTATGAGCCCGGGAAAAATATCCTCTTGCCCAAATTCTTCCCCTTCCTTTCTTCTCTTTTCTTCATTGCTATTTCTTTTACTATTTTGAGAAATGGCAGGAGAGTGAATAAGAATCGCAGAGGCCAGCCTCCCTCTCCTCCTTTTGGCCCATCTCCTCTAGGCCATCCCAGCCAAGCCACCGCGGCCCATCCCTCTGGTCTCCTGGCCCATAGGCCACAGCCACAGCCCGAGGCCCAGCCTCGCACCTAACCTAGCCGACCCCCTCGCTCTTCCCCGTCCCTCCTCGCTTCCCCTCGCGCCGCCAGGAGCGTTCGCTCGTCTCTCCACCCGATCCCCTCGATCTCCCTCAGCCGCACCTTCCATCGACCCTCATCCTCCGTTCCCCATCGATCTCCCTCCCGATTCCCTCCATCGCCGCATCTCCTTCGCGCCAGAGGCCGCACCCCAGCTGCCTCGCGCGCGCCCCCTCGCGTGGTCGTCCCAGGAGCAGCCGACCGCCCGACCTCGTCGGCCCCTCTCGGCATTGAACGCGCCAGGAGTTCCAGCGCCGAGTCCTCGTTCCCCTGCCGCGCCAGGAGCCCTCGTCCTCTCCTCGACCAGGCCGCAGTGCCCTTCGCCTCCCTCCGTCCGCGCCGGGAGCCCCAGCGCCGGGAGGTTTCGGCTCCTCCGCGCGCCATGGCCCAGCGCCGCGATGCCCCTCCAGCCGACCAAGCCCGCACCCTCAGGCCGCAGCCTCGTCCAGCGGCCCCGTCTTCAGGCGCCCGTCCTCTCTGGCCCAGCGCGCGCCTCGCCATGGTGCCACGGGACGGCCAGGAGCGCCTCCTCCCGTGCGGCCGAGAAGCTCCCTCGTCTCCTCCAGCCCGAGCCGTGGCCTCTGCTCCGACCATCGGCGCCCCCAAGACTGCTTTTGCTTGCTGCTATGATGCCGCTGCCATGGCCTCGTCGTCGAGTTTGTTGCTGCTGCTCCCGCCGGCCAAGTTGCTGCCATGGGTTTCGCCAAGTGTCTATTCCGGTGTGCTGGAGATCGACAAGTACCACGACGACCCGAGCGGCTACGAAACGTGTACGACTACATGTGTGATGCGCCAAGTACCACTACCGTCGCGAGAACGAGAACCCCCAAGTACCACGACGACCGACTCGACAAGTACCCCTATCGTTGAACGAGAACAACTACTTCCCTCTACGGCATGTACCACTACCGTCGCCCGGAAACGATGGATGCGCCAAGTACATCTACGAACTCGATGCCCGAACAACTACCGTCGCCGAGACCGCAAGTACCTCTACGAACGTGTACGACTTCTTCCTCTACGTCCCTCGACGATCTTGAACCCCTCCGAGAACGATGTTCCGAAGGTATAACCCCGAGACGATGACCCGTGTGATGCATGTTGTGTTGTATGAAATGTTTACCCTTGTGTGCACCGTGGCCGTTTCATCTTTTGTCTTGCTCCTCGGTTGCCTCGTCGCCGACCCGTGGGAACCCGGTGACGGGATCACCCCACCTTTCATCTTGTTCGACTCGCTCACGTCATCTTTTGCACCGGTCTCTCACCGAGTTACCGGAACCGAGATGTTGCGTTGCATCATTTTCGGATCGTTGCCGTGGCACCTTTTCCTTCCACCACGGAGACAAGTGCTTCATATCTCTCTTGTCAACTTTTAATAAAACTTGCATAAAACTTAATCATGTCATCCGCATCATGATAACAACATGAGAATGTTTAATTGTTGTTTGCTTATATTTACTAAACATGCTTATGGGGATTTTCCGGAATTGTTGTTGTTATTTCCGGCCTCATTTAAAATGTCTAAATAGTGTAGTTTTATTATGCTTCACCTCTTGCGATGTTAAAAACATTTAATCTTGTCTTGTAATTAAAGAGAGTCAACTAAATAAATAAAATGTGGTGTTTCGTCAATATGCAACTCGTTGCATACTGAGCTCCAATTAACTTGTAGTTTTGTTTGTGCACATTGCCATGCCATGCATAATTAAACCGGACATGCATCATACTTGTTTGTGCATCGTATGACATGTTTATGCTTGTGTGTTGACCGTGTTGTTTTGCTTCTTTCCGGTTGCTTCTCTTGTTAGCTTCGGTTTCGTTCCGGAGTTGTGAGGTTTCGCTCGACTGTTGCTCCTTCTGCTTCATGGATCCGTTCTTCTTCCTTGTGGAATCCCAGGCAAGATGATCATACCCTTGGATACCTTTACTACCATTGCCATGCTTAGTTGTCTCGATGCTATCGTTACATGTCGCGCTACCCATCTTTTATGTCAGCCTCTCCTTGTTGCCATGAAACCTCTAACCTTGACACCTTCCTAGCAAAACCACTGTTTGGCTATGTTACTGCTTGCTCAACCCCTCTTATAGCGTTGTTAGTTGCAGGTGAAGATGAAGTTCGTTCCAGGAGGGAACTTGTTGTTGTTATATCACAATATCTATAATTATTATTAACACACCTATATACTGGGCATGAGTGGAAGGCTTGGCCTTTTGCTCGGTGTTTTGTTCCACTCATGCCACCTTAGGCACCGATAAACCGGCATTATGTTCCTTGATTTTGCGTTCCTTACACGATGGGTGGATGGGGACCCCTTGACAGTTCGACTTTGAATAAAACTCCTCCAGCAAGGCCCAACATTGGTTTTAATTTGCTCATAATAACAACTTAATTAAATAATTAAATTGCATAGGGAGTTAGCGCTACCCGAGGATTCTTTCTACATAGCAGGGGGGCCAGTGCTGATGGTGTTGGTCCCAAACGGGAGTATGCGGGGCCACCACGGGGAAACTCGAGGATTGGCTCCCGTATAATCGCCCATCCAGTCGTGTCCTGAGACGAGATACACGCAGCTACTATCAGGGTGTCGACACACCGGGAGGTCTTGCTGGACTTATTTTACCATTGTCGAAATGTCTTGTGCTACCGGGATGCCGAGCCTGATCAGATTTCCCTAAGATAAGGAGTGATGATATTATATTTATCACTTCAGCTAATCGTGAGAGCTTGTGATGGGCTAAGTTGGAACACCCCTGCAGGATTATGATCTTTCGAAAGCCGTGCCCGCGGTTATGTGGCAGATTGGAATTTGTTAATGTTCGGTTGTAGAAAACTTGACACATGATCCGAAGTAAAACACGCAACTGTGTGAGTAACCGTGACTGTCTCTTTTCACTTTGAGAAGAGAACACGGTGGGGTTATGTTTGATTCGTATGTAGTTTAGGATCTTTAGCGATCACTACTTTTGCGACCGTTTGCGTAGATGCTCATCTTATTCTGGTACTCGTAAGTTAGCCACCATATTATGCTTAACCGCTGCTGCAACCTCACCACTTAACCTCTTCCTACCCTCAAAGCTTTGCTAGTCTTGATACCCATGGTTATGGGATTGCTGAGTCCTCGTGGCTCACAGATACTACAACACCAGATGCAGGTTCAGCCGAGAAAGATGCAGGAGCTGGTTCAAGTTCTACACTGGGAACCCGATGAAGAGTTTGGCCGTATGCTTGTTACGTTTTCGACGATCAGTAGTGGTTTCTACTAGGATTCGATCCTGACCTGTGGCGTTATGTTGTTTTGGTATCTTTCTTTTGGATCTTCACCCGTAGTCGGGTTGTGATGTTTTTGAATGATGTTTTGCTTATGTAACGTATTGTGTGAAGTGGTGAGTGTAAGCCAACTATCTTCTTTTGCATTTTAATCCCTCTTTTACATGAGTCGTGCAAAGATACCAAACTTGAGATCATTCTAGGATGGGCTTATACCTTTAAGTCGTGCCTCGACACGTAGGAGGTATAGTCCCATCCTGGGCATTACATGTACGCAAGCAAGGAAGACAGCGGAAGAATCAAGGTGTTGGTTTTGAACGAAAGTTCAATGCCAATGGAGTTGAGTGGGAAGAAGATCAATACCACAAGACGAAGTTTGTTCCTCAACAAGAGAAGTATGATCCTACTTCTTTTCAAGGGACACAAGCACAACATGATCTTCCACCACAAGACCACAAGCTAAAGGGCAAGGACAAGCTTCAAGAGGATATTGATGCATTTGAAGAAGCTCCTAAGGCCTTGGTCAAGTGGGTTCCCAAGACTACATCAAGTTCTACTTCATCAAGTACATCTACAACTCCAAGGATTCCCATCAAGATGGTGTGGATCCCGATGAAGAAGAACTAGAGAGCTCTTGAGGGTGACTCCGCCAACATACTTCACTCATATCATTTTGGCGAAGACAAGTGCAAACAACTTTCATATCTTGCACTAGTTCTAGGAGTCACAAACCCTCTTGTTGGTCAGACAAGGGACAAGGTAACCTAATGCTTTCATGGACATCATCTTGTGTGCAATTCACTCTATGTCTATGGGTATCCTTGTTTATTCCTTTTGGGACTAACCCGTGTAGGTATTGAAAGTGCAACTCACTCCAATGGATTGCTCCAAAGGATCTACATCAACATTGAGCATCCACATCTTCAACACCTACATGAAGTCATCATCGACAAAACCCAAGGTTAGTTCATCCCTCTTAGGGGGATATTACATCTAGGGGGAGGTTTACTCTAATCAATTGAGCTAAAGCACCTCTAATGATGTGAACACAACAATGCTTTATGTAAAAGTGGTAATCCCACTTGTGCTTAAACGATGAGTATGACCTATGATCAAATGTTCTCATTTGACTCCTAAGTCAATATACTCATATATAGATGACCTAGTCATCGCCAATTGCTTGATATATGTTTGAATGGTTGTGCATGCTTTGCCACATGTTTCATTTGCTATCTTATTGTGTGAGCATGTTGAATGCATATTTTTCTCATTCGAGGACATCCATTTGTTGCTTCGATTGTTTGGCTCTTTCTCTTTTGCCAAATGGATGGACAAGAATGCCTAAAAAAACTCTAGCTATCTATGCTTTTCTCGTCTCAAACTCTATTCATGCTACATCTCAAAGTTTGATCAAGTCAGATTCAAACCACTCTGTGTGAGGAGCACTCAGAGTCCCCGATTCGTCATAGACTTAAACTTCCAAAACCTCTTTGTGCATTTTGGTAAGACCGAGTCATCCACTTCGGTCACACCCAGTTCACTAAGTTGATCTAGATTTTCAATCTCGGTGCAACCGATTTGAACTTTTCGGTCACACCGAGTTGCAGTAACTGCTAGCAGTTTTGCATCTCAGTGCCACCGAGTTGTTCCACTCGGTCACACCGACATGGTCAGGTTATAAACCTACGTGTTGAATTTTTTAAAACTTTCCAAAATCTTCTCGCCCACGCATGACCTGCTCTGCCGTCTCGGGTCTCCGGATCATCTCCTTGCCTCCAGCGACCGCCCGCCGCTGGTCTTCGCCGCCGTCAACGGCAATCTGCCCTGCCGTTGCTGCCGTAGCGAGTTCACCGCCAAGTTAGGGTATGAACTCGATCTTTGTGCTATTCCTTAACTCTAATTCGTAGCAGATTGCTTTGCCATGATTCTTGCCACGATTGAAATCATCATGTCCAGCAGAAACATCCTTAGATTAGTTTTGATTCCAAAAATTTAGGGTTAGGTCTCCGTGAACTCATCTCGGACCGACCGAATTGTAGAAATCGGTCTCACCGATTTGGCTTAGGCCATTGCACTTGCACTTTTTGGTCTAACCGAAAATTGCAAATCAGTGCGACCGAGTTCAACTCTCTGTGTAACCCTAGCAATCTCGGTGCCACCGAACTGTGACTCGGTCTGACCGAGTTCACTAGTTTAGGTTCCAGAATTGCTTCGGTATCACCGAGGTTAACAAATCGGTAGATCCAAAATGCTTTCTGTAGAGAACTAAAACTAAGTTTTTGACTCATCTGTTTTGCAAAAACTCTGCACTTTGTGATGCTCATCCACTCTACCTCATCTACATCTATTCACAGGGTCTGCTGTTAGTGTATTTGCCAAGATGTCTGACCAGAGTGACAACCAAAATTTGTGTGAGGAGCAAGTTAACATGAGCGAGGGCACTAGTCCCTCTAGCAGCTCTGATGAGGGCAGCAGGAGCACACCTAGCAACTTTCCCAAGGCAGCTACCAAGACAAGAAAGAAGAAAACTTCTGACACTGATGATGAGGACTTTGTGGCTGATGAGGACTTTGTGGCTGATGAGGCCACTTCAAAGAAGAAGGTGCTAAGGAAAGAGTATGGCACAGCTGCTGCAACCAAGCCAGGTCTGAACAAGAAGGTTCCTGCCATAATAGCTCCAATGTCCAAGGCCAGATCATCTACTCAGGAGACAATGGTGTTCACCCTTGAAACCAGAGATGATGAGCCAGCAGGAGCAAAGAAGAGAGCAAGAAAAACCATAGCCAGAGTGATTGGCAAGCCATCCATGAGAGAGGATGATGATGATGCTGAAGAAGAAGAAGAAGAGGATGTTGCACCAGTACCTAAAGCTCAGAAGCTTATGGGGGATGCAATCAAGTCAGGGGCTGCTCCTTCAAAGCCCAAGACTGCTCCCAAAGCTGCTCAAGCCACCAAGTCTGCACCCAAGAGAAGCACCAGAAACATTCCAGCTTCAGAGAAGAACAAGGCCCCAATGCCTGAGATTGATGAAGATCCTGAGGTCCAAGTGCTCAGAAAGCTCAAGCCCAAGATCCCTGATCATGATAATACTCATATTGTTGCTGAGGACATGAAGTTGAGGAAGGATGCAGGTCTGAGAAGATGGAGACAAAGTGACCCATATGCTGTGAGGAGAAGGACTGATGTGGACTACATGTTTCATACCAAAGAATAGCAAGACTTCTATGAGACAGTTCTACTTGACAAGAAGCCCATAGTATGTGATATGAGATGGGTTGATTGGGATTACATCAAGGACAATGAAGATCATTTTCCATGTGTGCTTGAAAGTTTCAAAGCATGTGGTGTTGACAAGTTTGTTGGTCAAAAGTTGACCAAATGGAATGATGAACTCATCATGCAATTCTACTCCACAGCTCACTTTTATCCTGATGGTAGAATTGTATGGATGTCTGAAGGTACAAGGTACCAGTCAACTGTTGATGAGCGGGCCAAGCTGATAAAAGCCCCTAAAGAGCATGAGGATGAGTTGGATGTGTATGCCAAGCAGAATCAATACCACAACTCCATGGCTAACATGTACAAAGAGATCCCAGACAAAGCATTGGAAACACATCAGTTTGGATCTGTACACTTCTTGTTGTCTGGTCTAGCTACAATTAACACCATCTTGAGGCATACATTGTTGCCCAAATCTGGAGATCACAAGATGATCAGAGGACATTCAATCAACTTGCTGCACAGTTTTGATGTCCCTTAAAAATTCAAAGTCATGAGTCTGATTGTTGAAACAATCAAGAGGACTGCTGAAGATCAGAAGAGATCATGTGGGTATGCTCCACACATTCAGGAGCTCATCAACACCAAGATGGGCACATGCATATACTTGTTGGACAAGGAACATCTACCCCTATATCCTGACGTTGAGCACAACACAGTTGCGATGGATGAGAATGAACCTTTGATAACCCACAAGTGTAGGGGATCGCAACAATTTTCGAGGGTAGAGTATTAAACCCAAATTTGTTGATTCGACACAAGGGGAGCCAAAGAATACTCTTAAGTATTAGCAGCTGAGTTGTCAATTCAACCACACCTGGAAACTTAGTATCTACAGCAAGATAGTTTAGTAGCAAAGTAATATGATAGTGGCGGTAGCAGCAATAAAAGTAAAGATAGTGTTTTTGTAGTTTTTGTGATATAAGCAACGGAAAAGTAAATAGCAACTAGAAATATAGGTAAATCTCGTAGGCATTGGATCGGTGATGATAAATTACGTCAGATGCAATTCATCATGTAGAAGTTATAACCTAGGGTGACACAGAACTAGCTCCAGTTCATCAATGCAATGTAGGCATGTATTCTGAATATAGTCATACGTGCTTATGGAAAAGAATTTGCATGACATCTTTTGTCCTACCCTCCTATGGCAGCGGAGTCCTATTGGAAACTAAGGGATATTAAGGCCTCCTTTTAATAGAGTACCGGACCAAAGCATTAACACATAGTGAATACATGAACTCCTCAAACTATGGTCATCACCGGGAGTGGTCCCGATTATTGTCACTTCGGGGTTGCCGGATCATAACACATAGTAGGTGACTATAGACTTGCAAGATAGGATCAAGAACACACATATATTCATGAAAACATAATAGGTTCAGATCTGAAATCATGGCAATCGGGCCCTAGTGACAAGCATTAAGCATAGCAAAGTCATAGCAACATCAATCTCAGAACATAGTGGATACTAGGGATCAAACCCTAACAAAACTAACTCGATTACATGATAGATCCCATCCAACCCATCACCGTCCAGCAAGCCTACGATGGAATTACTCATACACGGCGGTGAGCATCATGGAATTGGTGATGGAGGAAGGTTGATGATGACGATGGCGACGATCTCCACTCTCCGGAGCCCCGAACGGACTCCAGATCAGCCCTCCTGAGAGAGATTAGGGCTTGGCGGCGGCTCCATCTTGTAAAACGTGATAATTCTTTCTCCTTGATTTTTTATCCACGAAACGGAATATATAGGATCTGGGGATACGTCGGTGGAGCATCGGGGGGCCCTCGAGGCAGGGGGGCGCGCCCTGGGAAGGGGGGCGCGCCCCCCACCCTCGAGGACATGGTGTGGCCCCCCCGGTGCAGATCTTCTTGCAGATATTTTTTATATTTTCTAAAATAATTCTCCGTTGATTTTCAGGCCATTCCGAGAACTTTTTATTTTTGCACAAAAACAACACCATGACAGTTCTGCTGAAAACAGCGTCAGTCCGGGTTAGTTCCATTCAAATCATGCAAGTTAGAGTCCTAAACAAGGGCAAAAGTGTTTGGCAAAGTAGATACGTTGGAGACGTATCAACTCCCCCAAGCTTAAACCTTTGCTTGTCCTCAAGCAATTCAGTTGATAAACTGAAAGTGATAAAGAAAAACTTTGACAAACTCTGTTTGCTCTTGTTGTTGTAAATATGCAATCTAGCATTCAAGTTTTCAACAAGATCATGAACTAACCACATTCGCAATAACTTTCAGGTCTCAAGACTACTCACATCAATAGCATAATCAACTAGCGAGCAATAATAATAAACCTCGGATGACAACACTTCTCAAAACAATCATGATATTATATAACAGGATGGTATCTCGCTAGCCCTTTTTGAGACCGCAAAGCATAAATGTAGAGCACCTTTAAAGATCAAGGACTGACTAGACATTGTAATTCATGGTAAAAGAGATCCATTCATGATCATACTCAATGCAAATTAATAGTAATACATGCAACGACAGAGGTGCTCTCCTACTGGTGCTCTTTGATAAGAGGATGATGGCTCTGCATAAAAGTAAATAGATAGGCCCTTCGCAGAGGGAAGCAGGGATTTGTAGAGGTGCCAGAGCTTGATTTTTAAATAGAGATTGAATAACATTTTGAGCGGTATACTTTCATTGCCAACATAACAACCAAGAATCTCAATATCTTCCATGCTACGCGCATTATAGGCAGTTCCCAAACAGAATGGTAAAGTTTATACTCCCCCAACAACCAACAAGCACACTCCAGGGCCAGCCAAATCCACGGGTTACCATCCAAACAAGCAACAGCCCTCGGGGAGTTTTGTTTAATTATTATGATTTTGAGCATGGGACTGGGCATCCCGGTTACCAGCCATTTTCTCATGAATGATGAGCGAAGTCCACTCATCGTGAGAATAACCCACCTAGCATGGAAGATATAGATAGCCCTAGTTGATACATGAGTTGTTCGAGCATACAAAACAGAATTTCATTTGAAGGTTTAGAGTTTGGCACATACAAATTTACTTGGAACGGCAGGTAAATACCGCATATAGGAAGGTATGGTGGACTCACATGGAATAACTTTGGGGTTTATGGAAGTGGATGCACAAGAAGTATTCCCGCTTAGCACAGGTGAAGGCTAGAAAGGGACTGGGAAGCGACCAGCTAGAGAGCAACAATGGTCATGAACATGCATTAAAATTAATCAACAATGAATGCAAGCATGAGTAGGATATAAATCACCATGAACATAAATATCGTGAAGGCTATGTTGATTTGTTTCAACTACATGCATGAACATGTGCCAAGTCAAGTCACTTAAATCGTTCAGAGGAGGATACCACCCATCATACCACATCACAACCATTTTAATATCATGTTGGCACGCAAGATAAACCATTATAAACTCTCAGCTAATTAAGCATGGCATAAGCAACTATGATCTCTAATTGTCATTGCAAGCATGTTTCATTCATAACAAGCTGAATCAAGAACGACGAGCAATCATATTTGCAAAAACAAGAGAGGTCGAGTTCATACCAGCTTTTCTCATCTCAATTAGTTCATCATATATCATCATTATTGCCTTTCACTCGCACGACCGAATGGTGTGGATAATAATAATAGTGCACGTGCATTGGACTAAGCTGGAATATGCAGGCATTTAAGACAAGAGAGAAGACAAGGTAATATGGCTCAAGGTTAAATCAACAACAAAGTATGTGAGAGCCACTAAGCATTTTAATCATGGTCTTCTACTCTTAACCCCTAAAGAAAAGAAAAGAAACTATTTACACGGGAAAGCTCCCAACAAGCAATAGAAGAACGGGAAATCTTTTTGGGTTTTCATTTTTAGTTACTACCACAAGCAAAGAAAGTAAACTAGCTAGAAGCTACAACTAATATTTTTTGTTTTTCTGGGTTGTTCTAGGACACAAGAAAAAGACTAAGAAAAGGAAATTTGAACTAAGCATGGATGGTACAGTGAAAGAGTGTGAGCACCGACAACTAGAATAGCTGTGAACATGAAAGTAAGTCGATGAAAAACACGTACTCCCCCAAGCTTAGGCTTTTGGCCTAAGTTGGTCTATGGCCAGTATTGGCCTGACGGATATCCAAAGTTGTAGTTGGGGTCGTACTGAGATGCAGCTCAAAGGCGGCCTGGCTCCGTCATGTTATAATGGGCATTTGCCTCCTCCATAATTATAGTGTGTCTTCCCTTTTCCTAAAAGTTAAACAAAGTAGGGGCAGGAAGAACAATAGGGATGGCATGCTGCCGGTTTAAGATTAGTCGATATTTGAGAGTTTGATTATGCCACTCTATAAACTGATGACTAGCCATAGCATTACAGTCTAAATAAGCAGCAGGTAAAGGTTCGTCATACGGATGCACAGGCACATCAAGATAGCGGGCTATGCGAGTAGCATAGATCCCACCAAATAAATCTCCATACAAACCATTATGGTGTAGTCTACGTGCGACAATTGCTCCTAAGTTATATTGCCTATCACCTAGTACATCACTCTTGAGAATGCTGAGATCAGGGACACACATGTGACAGGCTTCATCCTTACCATTTATGCATCTACCAATAAAGAGAGCAAAGTAATGAATAGCAGGAAAATGTATGCTCCCCGTGGTGGCTTGTGTGATGTCCCTGGATTCTCCCACGGTAATACTAGCAAGGAATTCTCTAAATTCATATTTACGAGGATCACTCATACTGCCTCACTGTGGGAGCTTGCAGGCTTCATTAAAATCTTCTAAGTCCATGGTGTAAGATTTATCATAAAGGTCAAACAGGACAGTGTGAGAATTACGTGAAGATGAAAATTTAAACCTTCTCACAAAGCTATCAGTCAAACCACGATATTGGAGGCACTTATCTTGCATGAAGTCCTCGAGGTCGGCGTTACGCACATATGCGTAAAATTCATCTTTGATGCCCGCTTGACTCATAAATTCATTGACGGCCATTCACAAGGCCGTACATCAGCATCCTTTGGTGGTTCATCGTCCGGCCCACGGAACGCGAGCCTTGGTTCTTGCTTCCTTGAAGGACCACCTTGGAAGTTTTTCCTAGACATTTTTCTGAAATTTTCTAAAAAATTTAGTAATTCACAATAAAAGTTAACCAAACTCAATAAGATTGATAGCAACAACTCCTATAAGTGCCTAGAAGCTATATCATGCATTAGAACTACTTGGGACCAAGAAAAATTTGACATGCAAGCTCAAGAACAAGGTCACCACAGCAGCACAAATTTGCAACAAATAAATCACTAGAACAAAAACTAATTGGACCAATGGAGGAGTCACATACCAAGGAACAATCTCCCCAAACAGTTTGGTGAATGGTGCTTTGAGCAAGGAGATCGAAATTGGCAGCAAAATGAGCTAGAACTCGGGTTTGAGCTGGTTGGGGTTTTTTTGGGAGGAAGAAGAAGATCATGGGTGAAAGGATAAGTGCAGGTGGGCCACGTAGGGCCCTCGAGGCAGGGGGGCGTGCCCTGGGAAGGGGCGCGCACCCTGTGCCCTTGAGGCCACGTGCTGTCTCCCCTCGCTGTGTGTTCAGTGCCATATTTTCTTAAATATTCTAGAAAAAATCATATTTCATTTTCATGGCATTTGGAGAACTTTTATTTTCATGATATTTTTTATTGCACGCATAAGTCTGGAAACAAACGGATAATGTTATTTTTCTTTTATTTATCCTAATTAACAGAAAGTAAAAAGAGGGTACAGAAGGTTTGTGCTATCTAGATTCACCTATCCCATGTTCATCAAAAGGAATCCATTAACAAGGTTGATCAGGTCTTGTTAATAAACTCTCTCCGAGTAACATGAAACCGGAGAATTTTTGAATAACACTATGTTACCTCAATGAGGATATGTATGTCCCCAACAATAAGTATGTCATATGCCTTCTTGATAGTGGGAATAGGAAACTCAAAACCTCCAATAGTAATAGTTGAAGTTTTTCCAATATAATTGATACTATGGACCTGAGGTTGTTTCCTCGGAAAGTGTACCGTATGCTCATTACCATTGACATGAAAAGTGACATTGCCTTTGTTGCAATCAATAACAGCCCCTGCAGTATTCAAAAAAGGTCTTCCAAGAATAATAGACATACTATCATCCTCGGGAATATCAAGTATAACAAAGTCCGTTAGAATAGTAACATTTGCAACTACGATATGCACATCCTCACAAATATCGACAGGTATAGCAGTTGATTTATCAGCCATTTGCAAATATATTTCAGTAGGTGTCAACTTACTCAAGTCAAGTCTACGATATAGAGAGAGAGAGGCATAACACTAACACCGGCTCCAAGATCACACAAAGCAGTTTTAACATAATTTCTCTTAATAGAGCAAGGTATAGTAGGTACTCCTGGATCTCCTAGTTTCTTAGGCATTCCACCCTCAAAAGTGTAATTCGCGAGCATGGTGGAGATTTCTACATCAGGTATCTTTCTTTTGTTGGTAATAATATCTTTCATATACTTGGCATAAGGATTTGTTTTAAGCACATCAGTCAAACGCATACGCAAAAAGATAGGTCTAATCATTTCAGCGAAGCGCTCAAAATCTTCATCATCCTTTTTCTTTGATGGTTTCGGAGGAAAAGGCATGGGTTTCTGAACCCATGGTTCTCTTTCCCTATCGTGCTTCCTAGCAACAAAGTCTCTCTTATCATAACGTTGATTCTTTGATTGTGGGTTATCAAGATCAACAGCAGGTTCAATCTCTACATCATTATCATTGTTAGGTTGAGCATCATCATGAACATCGTTATTAAGATTATCACTAGGTTCATGTTCATTACCAGATAGTGTCTCAGCATCGGAAACAGATATATCATTGGGATTCTCAGGTGGGTGAGCTACGGGTTCACTAGATGCATGCAAAGTCCTATCATTTTTCTTTTTCTTTTTTAGAAGAACTAGGTGCATCTATATTAGCTCTCTGAGAATCTTGCTCAATTCTCTTAGGGTGGCCTTCAAGATACAGAGGTTCCTGAGTCATTTTACCACCTCTAGTAGCAACTCTAACAACATAGTCATTATTCTTACTATTTAACTCATTGAGCAAATCATTCTGAGCTTTAAGTACTTGTTCTACTTGAGTGGTGACCATGGAAGCATGTATACTAATAAGTTTCAGTTCATCTTTAGCACTAGACAGATAATCACTCAAGCGTTCAATCATATGAGCATTGTGTTGCAGTTGTCTACCAACATAAGCATTGAAATTTTCTTGTTTCATAATAAAATTGTCAAACTCATCTAAGCATTGGCTAGCAGACTTATAACGAGGAATATCACCTTCATCAAATCTATAAAGATAATTTACCTTTACTACCCGTGTCAGGTTATTAAGACCATGTATTTCTTCAATAGGCGGTAAATTCTTAACATCTTCAGCTTTAATACCTTTTTTCATGGATTTCTTTGCCTCTTGCATATCTTTAGGACTGAGAAATAGAACACCTCTTTTCTTCGAAGTTGGCTTAGGGGCTGGTTCAGGAAGTGTCCAATTATTTTCATTGGCTAGCATATTATTCAATAGTAATTCAGCTTGTTCCACTGTTCTTTCCCTGAAAACACAACCAGCACAACTATCCAGGTGGTCTCTGGAAGTATCGGTTAGTCCATTATAAAAGACATCAAGTATATCATGCATCTCAAGAGGATGATCAGGCAAAGCATTAAGTACCTGGAGAAGCCTCCTCCAAGCTTGTGGGAGACTCTCTTCTTCAGTTTGAGCAAAGTTATATATTTCCTGTAAGGCAGCTTGTTTCTTATGAGCGGGGAAATATTTAGCAGAAAAGTAATACATCATATCCTGGGGACTACGCACACAACCAAGATCAAGAGAGTTAAACCAAGTCTTAGCATCACCCTTTAATGAGAACAGAAATAGCTTAAGGATATAGTAGTAGCGAATATTTTCATCATTGGTAAAGAGGGTGGCTATATCATTCAACTTGGTAAGATGTGCCACAACAGTTTCAGACTCATAGCCATGGAAAGGATCAAATTCAACCAAAGTAGTTAACTCAGGATCAACAGAGAATTCATAATCCTTATCAGTGACACATATAGGTGAAGTAGCAAAAGCAGGGTCATGTTTCATTCTAGTATTCAAGGACTTCTCTTTCAGCTTAGCTAATAACTTCTTAAGATCATATCTATCATTGCAAGCAAGAAAGTCTCTAGCAGTTTCTTCATCCATAACATAACCCTCAGGCACAACATGCAATTCATATCTATTGGGAGTAGTTTCATCATCACTTTCATAAATATCATCAACATTTGCACTCTCCCTAACCTTAGCAATTTGTTCATCTAGAAATTCACCTAGTGGCATAGTATCAGGCATAGAGGTAGTTTCATCATGCATAGCAGAAGTAGCATCATCAAGAACATACGGCATATCAGATACAATAGTAGGAGTAGGTGTCGCAAGTTTACTCAAGGAGAATCAAGTGCAGAGCTAGATGACAGTTCCTTACCTCTCCTCGTAGTTGAGGGCAAGATCTTGGTTTTTGAGTCTTTCAAATTCTTCATAGTGATAAGCAGATATAAATCCCAAGTGACTTAAAGAATAGAGCTATGCTCCCCGGCAACGGCGCCAGAAAATAGCCTTGATAACCCACAAGTGTAGGGGATCGCAACAGTTTTCGAGGGTAAAGTATTAAACCCAAATTTGTTGATTCGACACAAGGGGAGCCAAAGAATATTCTTAAGTATTAGCAGCTGAGTTGTCAATTCAACCACACCTGGAAACTTAGTATGTGCAGCAAGATAGTTTAGTAGCAAAGTAATATTATAGTGGCGGTAGCAGCAATAAAAGTAAAGATAGTGTTTTTGTAGTTTTTGTGATATAAGCAATAGAAAAGTAAATAGCAACTAGCAATATAGGTAAAGCTCGTAGGCATTGGATCAGTGATGGGAAATTACATCGGATGCAATTCATCATGTAGAAGTTATAACCTAGGGTGACACAGAACTAGCTCCAGTTCATCAATGCAATGTAGGCATGTATTCCGAATATAGTCATACGTGCTTATGGAAAAGAACTTGCATGCCATCTTTTGTCCTACCCTCCCGTGGCAGCGGGGTCCTATTGGAAACTAAGGGATATTAAGGCCTCTTTTTAATAGAGTACCGGACCAAAGCATTAACACATAGTGAATACATGAACTCCTCAAACTATAGTCATCACCGGAGTGGTCCCGATTATTGTCACTTCGGGGTTGCCGGATCATAACACATAGTAGGTGACTATAGACTTGCAAGATAGGATCAAGAACACACATATATTCATGAAAACATAATAGGTTCAGATCTAAAATCATGGCACTCGGGCCCTAGTGACAAGCATTAAGCATAGCAAAGTCATAGCAACATCAATCTCAGAACATAGTGGATACTGGGGATCAAACCCTAATAAAACTAACTCGATTACATGATAGATCCCATCCAACCCATCACCGTCCAGCAAGCCTACGATGGAATTACTCACACACGGCGGTGAGCATCATTGAATTGGTGATGGAGGAAGGTTGCTGATGACGATGGCGACGATCTCCACTCTCCGGAGCCCCGAACGGACTCTAGATCAGCCCTCCCGAGAGAGATTAGGGCTTGGCGGCGGCTCCATCTCGTAAAACGTGATAATTCTTTCTCCTTGATTTTTTTCTCCGCGAAACGGAATATATAGGACCTAGGGATACGTTGGTGGAGCATCGGGGGGCCCTCGAGGCAGGGGGCGCGCCCTGGGAAGGGGGGCGCGCCCCCTCCCTTAAGGACAGGGTGTGGGCCCCCCGGTGCAGATCTTCTTGCAGATATTTTTATATTTTCTAAAATAATTCTCTGTTGATTTTCAGGCGATTCCGAGAACTTTTTATTTCTGCACAAAAACAACACCATGGCAGTTCTGCTGAAAACAGCGTCAGTCCGGGTTAGTTCCATTCAAATCATGCAAGTTAGAGTCCAAAACAAGGGCAAAAGTGTTTGGCAAAGTAGATACGTTGGAGACGTATCAACCTTCATCGGTGCAAGCACAGGAGAAGAGAGCCAAAGCTAGAGATGAGAAAGCTGCCAAGATGCCAAGTGTTGAAGAGGCATCTCAAGTGTCCCTCAAGTCAAAGCAAGATCAAATGGAATATCTGATTCAAGAAACTTTGAGGATTGAGAAGGACTTGGCCACCCTGACTCAAAATCAGGAGAGCTTGGAGAGGATCATTGAAACAAAGTTCTATGGTCTTGATCTGAAAGTGACTGAGATACAGACTGCAGTTGAGCAGCTCCAGGAGGAAGCAGAGAAGAGGAGAGGAAAGGCTACCACAGATGCCTTTCAGAGAGTGCCTAGAGAACTGTTGCGGTGCCGGTACCTAATACTCAAACTACTACATCAGCACCAGCAGCCACAACTTCAGTGCCACCTCCAGTTGCCACTCCACCAGCTCCAACTACATCATCTGAAGCCTTCGTCATTGGTGTTCTCTCTACACCACCTCCCGAAGATCAAACCTGAGAGACGCATAACACTATGCATTTTCAATTTTTTTGGTAACTTGTTGCCAAAGGGGGAGAAATATGAATAGATCATAGGCTTCGAGAGAGAGTGTTTTGCTTCTTGGTCTCTCTTGCTATTTGGTTGAACTTCTTTTTTCTTGATACTATATGTTTGTGTGTGAGATACTCGTTTGATCATGTGATTGATCATATGCTACTTTAATGCTTGCTTGGATGATATTATCTCTTATATCTCTACATTATCATTCACTTTGCATGGTGATGAGTGCATGCTTTTAGTTTATATCATTTTGAGCGCTCCACCAAGATGTATGTGACATGGAAGAGTAACCCATGATCCCAATCGATTGTGCATTTTCATTCACACGCAAATTTTAAATAATGCACAAATTTAGGGGGAGCTCTTGCTTATCACATACTTCTCAAAGCGACGATGTATTTAAATCTTATTATCATTTGTCGAAGCTTGGATCTATATGTTGTCATCAATTACAAAAAAGGGAGAGATTGAAAGTGCAACTATCCCTGGGTGGTTTTGATAATTCCTAACAACATATAGCTCATTGAACTAATGCTCTTTCAAGATGATCATTTCAGAAAGTTCAATGATTGCAATGGCATGGACTACGAATGTGGACCCCTCAAAATGCTAAGGACACATATTGCCTCAAGCTCAAGACTCTACATTTTCTATTTTAGTGATCCAAGATCACATTGAGTCCATAGGAAAGCCAATACTATTAAAAGGGGATGAGGTGTTGCTTTATGGGTTTCTTGCTCAAAGTGCTCAGTGATATGCTCCAAAACCCACAACCACTTTATCACATCCACATATGTCCCAAACCAAAAGTCAAACTTGGCCCCACCAAAATTTTCTATCCAGCGCCACCGAGTTTAGTTGACATAGCCACTGCCACAAAACCCTTGTCACTTTGGTCTCATCGAAAGGGATCTCGGTCTCACCCAGATGGGATTGGAAACTCTCTGTTTCCCTTCGCAATGTTTCGGTCTCATCGAGATGAGCGATTGGTCCCACCGAGTTCGCAATGCAAACTCTCTGTTTCCTCTTCGTAACGTTTCAGTCCAACCGAAACGAGCGAATCGGTCCCACCGAGTTTGCCTGACCAACCCTCTGTGCGCTTATTACCAAAATCGGTCCTACCGAGTTTGTGTAATTGGTCTCATCGAGATTACGTTATGCCCTAACCCTAATGAAATCGGTCCTACCGAGTTGATCATATCAGTCCCACCAAAATGCCTAACGGTCACATTATGAACTAAATCGGTCTGACCGAGTTCTTTGATTCGGTCCCACCGAGTTTGGTAAATTGTGTGTAATAGTTAGATTTCGTGTGGAGGCTATATATGTTGGGGAACATAGTATTTCAAAAAATTTCCTATGATCACGCAAGATCTATCTACTAGAAGCATAGCAACGAGAGGGGAGAGTGTGTCTACGTACCCTCGTAGACCGAAAGCGGAAGCATCTAGTGACGCGGTTGATGTAGTCGAACTTCTTCGCGATCCACCAATCAAGTATCGAACATACGGCACCTCCGCGTTCAACACACGTTCAGCTTGATGACATCCCACGAGCTCTTGACCGAGTAGAAATTCGTGGGAGAGTTTCGTCAGCACGACAGCGTGGTGACGGAGATGATGAAGCTACCGGCGCAGGGCTTCGCCTAAGCACTGCAACGATATGACCCAGGTGTGTTTCTGTGGAGGGGGGCACCGCACACGGTTGGGAGAGATCAACTTCATCAACTTGTGTGTCTAGAGGTGCCCCCTGCCCCCGTATATAAAGGAGCAAGGGGGGAGTCCGGCCGGCCCCTATGGCGCGCCCTAGGAGGGCCACTCCTACTAGGAATAGGATTCCAATCCTATTCCTAGTAGAGTCCACCAAGAGGGAGAGGGGAAGGAAGGAGAGGGAGAGGGAGAGGGAAAGAGGGGCCGCGCCCCCTTCCCATAGTCCAATTCATACTCCCCTTGGGAGGGGGCGCGCCACCTCCAGGGTTGCTGCCCTCTCTCTCCCCTAAAGCCCACTAGGGCCCAATACTCCCCCGGGGGGTTCCGGTAACCCCCCCGGCACTCCGGTTTAAACCGAAACTTTTCCGGAACACTTCCGGTGTCCAAATATAGTCGTCCAATATATCAATCTTTACATCTCGTACATTCCGAGACTCCTCGTCATATCCGTGATCTCACCCGGGACTCCGAACTACCTTCGGTACATAAAAACTCATAAACTCATAATACCGATCGTCATCAAACATTAAGCGTGCGGATCCTACGGGTTCGAGAACTATGTAGAAATGACCGAGACTCATCTCCGGTCAATAAAAAATAGCAGAACCTGGATGCTCATATTGGCTCCTACATATTCTACGAAGATCTTTATCGGTCAAACCACATAACAACAGACGTTGTTCCCTTTGTCATCGGTATGTTACTTGCCCGAGATTTGATCGTCGGTATCTCAATACCTAGTTCAATCTCGTTACTGGCAAATCTCTTTTACTCGTTCTTTAATACATCATCTCGTGACTAACTCTGTAGTCAATTGCTTGCAAGGCTTATTATGATGTGCATTACCGAGAGGGCCCAGAGAGACCTCTCTGACACTCAGAGTGACAAATCCTATTCTTGATCTATGCCAACACCACGAACACTTTCGGAGACACCTGTAGAGCATCTTTATAATCACCCAGTTACGTTGTGACGTTTGATAGCACACAAGGTATTCCTCCGGTATTTGGGAGTTGCATAATCTCATAGTCATAGGAACATGTATAAGTCATGAAGAAAGCAATAGCAGTAAAACTAAACGATCATAGTGCTAAGCTAACGGATGGGTCTTGTCCATCACATCATTCTCCTAATGATGTGATCCCATTGATCAAATGACAACTCATGTCTATGGCTAGGGAACATAACTATCTTTGATCAATGAGCTAGTCTAGTAGAGGCATACTGGGGACACTCTGTTTTGTCTATGTATTCACACATGTACTAAGTTTCCAGTTAATACAATTCTAGCATGTATAATAAACATTTATCATGATATAAGGAAATATAAATAACAACTTTATTATTGCCTCTAGGGCATATTTCCTTCAGTCTCCCACTTGCACTAGAGTCAATAATCTAGTTCACATCGCCATGTGATTTAATACCGATAGTTCACATCGTTATGTGAATTAACACCCATAGTTCACATCGCCATGTGACCACTACCCAAAGGGTTTACTAGAGTCAACAATCTAGTTCACATCGTCATGTGATTAACACCCAAAGAGTACTAAGGTGTGATCATGTTTTGCTTCGTGAGAGAAGTTTAGTCAGTGGGTCTGTTACATTCAGATCTGTATGTAGTTTGCAAATTTCTATGTCTACAATGCTCTGCACGGAGCTACTTTAGCTAATTACTCCCACTTTCAATATGTATCCAGATCGAGACTTAGAGTCATCCGGATCGGTGTTAAAGCTTGCATCGACGTAACTCTTTACGACGAACTCTTTATCACCTCCATAACCGAGAAATATTTCCTTAGTCTTCTTAGGATAATTTTGACTGCTGTCCAGTGATCTACTCCTAGATAAAAAAATGTACTCCCTTGTCAAAATTAGGGCAGGGCATATGATATGTCTGGTATACAGCATGGCATACTTTATAGAACCTATTGCTGAGGCATAGGGAATGACTTTCATTCTATCTTCTGCAGTGGTCGGGCATTGAGTCTTGCTCAACTTCACACCTTGCAACACAGGCAAGAACTCTTTCTTTGTCTGTTCCATTTTGAACCACTTCAAAATATTTGTCAAGGTATGTACTCATTGAAAAAACTTATCAAGCGTCTTGATCTATTTCTATAGATCTTGATGCTCAATATGTAAGCAGCTTTACCGAGGTTTTTCTTTGAAAAAACTCCTTTCAAACACTCCTTTATGCTTTCCAGAAAATTCTACATCATTTCTGATCGACAATATGTCATTCACATATACTTATCTGAAAGGATGTAGTGCTCCCACTCACTTTCTTGTAAATATAGGCTTCACCGCAAGTCTGTATAAAACTATATGCTTTGATCAACTGATCAAAGCGTATATTCCAACTCTGAGATGCTTGCACCAGTCCATAGATGGATTGCTGGAGCTTTCATATTTTTTTAGCACCTTTAGGATTGACAAAACCTTATGGCTGCATCATATACAACTCTTCTTTAATAAATCCATTAAAGAATGCAGTTTTGTCATCCATTTGCCAGATTTCATAAAATGTGGCAATTGCTAACATGATTCGGACAGACTTAAGCAACGCTACGAGTGAGAAAGTCTCATCGTAGTCAACTCCTTGAACTTGTCGAAAACCTTTCACAACAAGTCGAGCTTTGTAGACAGTAACATTACCGTTGGCGTCGGTCTTCCTCTTGAAGATCCATTTATTTTCAATGGCTTGCCGACCGTCGGGCAAGTCAACCAAAGTCCACACTTTGTTCTCATACATGGATCCCATCTCAGATTTTATGGCCTCAAGCCATTTTGCGGAATCTGGGCTCATCATCACTTCCTCATAGTTCGTAGGTTCATCATGGTCTAGTAACATGACTTCCAGAACCGGGTTGCCATACCACTCTGGCGCGGAACATACTCTGGTTGATCTACGAAGTTCAGTAGTAACTTGATCCGAAGTTTCATGATCGTCATCATGAGCTTCCTCACTAATTGGTGTAGGAATCACTGGAACTAGTTTCTGTGATGTACTACTATCCAATTCGGGAGAAGGTACAATTACCTCATCAAGTTCCACTTTCCTCCCACTCACGTCTTTTGAGAGAAACTCCTTCTCTAGAAAGGATCCATTCTTAGCAGCGAATATCTTGCCTTCGAATCTGTGATAGAAGGGGTATCCTATGAAGACACATTTCTCCGATTTGGGTTCGAGCTTATCAGGTTGAAGCTTTTCACATAAGCATCGCAGCCCCAAACTTTAAGAAACGACAACTTTGGTTTCTTGACAAACCACAGTTCATAAGATGTCGTCTCAACGGATTTAGATGTTTCCCTATTTAACGTGAATGCAGGTGTCTCTGATGCATAACCCAAAATGATAGTGGTAAATCGGTAAGAGACATCATAGGCCGCACCATATCTAATAAAGTATGGTTACGACGTCAGACACACCATTACGTTGTGGTGTTCCGGGTGGCGTGAGTTGTGAAACTATTCCACATTGTTTCAAATGAAGACCAAACTCGTAACTCAAATATTCACCTCCACGATTAGGTTGTAGAAACTTTATTTTCTTGTTACGATGATTCTCTACTTCACTCTGAAATTCTTTGAACTTCTCAAATGTTTCAGACTTGTGCTTCATCAAGTAGATATACCCAAATCTGCTCAAATCATCAGTGAAGGTCAGAAAATAATGATACCCGCCGCGAGCTTCAACACTCATCGGTCCACATACATCAGTATGTATGATTTCCAACAAATATGTTGCTCGCTCCATTGTTCCGGAGAACGGAGTTTTAGTCATCTTGCCCATGAGGCATGGTTCGCAAGCACCAAGTGATTCATAATCAAGTGATTCCAAAAGTCCATCACTATGGAGTTTCCTCATGCGCTTTACACCAATATGACCTAAATGGCAGTACCACAAATAAGTTGCACCATCATTATTAACCTTGCATCTTTTGGCTTGAATATTATGAATATGTGTATCACTATGATCGAGATCCAACAAACTATTTTCATTGGGTGTATGACCATCGAAGGCTTTATTCATGTAAACAGAATAACAATTATTCTATGACTTTAAATGAATAACCGTATTGCAATAAACATGATGAAATCATATTCATGTTCAACGTAAATGCCAAATAACATTTATTTAGGTTCTACACTAATCCCGAAAGTATAGGGAGTGTGCGATGATGATCATATCAATCTTGCAACCACTTCCAACACACATCATCACATCACCTTTAACTAGTCTCTGTTCATTCTACAACTCTTGTTTCGAGTTACTAATTTTAGCAACTGAACTGGTATCAAATACCCAGGGGTTGCTATGAACACTAGTAAAATACACATCAATAATCTGTATATCAAATATACCTTTGTTCACGTTGCCATCCTTCTTATCCGCCAAGTATCCAGGGCAGTTCCACTTCCAGTGACCGTTTCCTTTGCAGTAGAAGCACTTAGTTTCAGGCTTGAGTTGGCTTTGGGTTTCTTCACGGGAGTGACAACTTGCTTGTCATTCTTCTTGAAGTTCCCCTTCTATCCCTTTGCCCTTTACTTGAAACAATTGGTCTTGTTAACCATCAACACTTGATGCTCTTTCTTGATTTCTACCTTCGCCGATTTCAGCATCGTGAAGAGCTCAGGAATTACTTTTGTCATTCCTTGCATATTATAGTTCATCACGAAGTTCTACTAACTTGGTGATAGTGACTAGAGAACTTTGGCAATTACTATCTTATTTGGAAGATTAACTCCCACTTGATTCAAGTAATTGTAGTACCCACACAATCTGAGCACATGCTCACTGGTTAAACTATTCTCCTCCATTTTGTAGGCAAAGTACTGTCAGAGGTCTTATACCTCTCGACACAGGCATGAGTATGAAATACTAATTTCAACTCTTGGAACATCTCATATGCTCTGCGGCATTCGAAATGTTTTTGAAGTCCCGATTATATGTCTTAAAGCATGGCGCACTAAACTATCAAGTAGTCATCATACCGAGCTTGTCAAACGTTCATAACGTCTACATCTGCTCCTGCAATAGATATGTCACCTAGCGGTGCATCAAGGACATAATACTTCTGTGCAGCAATGAGTAAAATCCTCATAACACGGAACAAGTCTGCATCATTGCTACTAACTTCTTTCAACTTAGTTTTCTCTAGGAACATATCAAAAAACACAAGGGAGCTATAACGCGAGCTATTGATCTACAACATAATTTGCAAATACTATCAGGACTAAGTTCATGATAAATTAAAGTTTAATTTAATCATATTACTAAAGAACTCCCACTTAGATAGACATCCCTATAGTCATCTAAATGATCACGTGATCCAAATCAACTAAACCATTCCGATCATCACGTGAGATGGAGTAGTTTTCAATGGTGAACATCTTATGTTGATCATATCTACTATATGACGCTCGACCTTTCAGTCTCCAGTGTTGCGAGGCCATGTCTGTACATGCTAGGCTCGTCAAGTTTAACCCGAGTATTCTGCATGTGCAAAACTGTCTTACACCCGTTGTATTTGAACGTAGAGCTTATCACACCCGATCATCACGTGGTGTCTCGGCACGACGAACTTTCGCAACGGTGCATACTCGGGGAGAACACTTGTACCTTGAAATTTTGTAAGGGATCATCTTATAATGCTACCGCCGTATTAAGAAAAATAAGAAGCATAATAAGATAAACATCACATGCAATCAAAATATGTGACATGATATGGCCATCATCATCTTGTGCTTTTGATCTCCATCTCCAAGGCACTGTCATGATCACCATCGTCACCGGCGTGACACCTTGATCTCCATCGTAGCATCGTTGTCGTCTCACCAACTATTGCTTCCACGACTATCGCTATCGCTTAGTGATAAAGTAAAGCAATTACATGGCGATTGTATTTCATACAATAAAGCGACAACCATATGGCTCCTGCCAGTTGCCGACAACTTTACAAAACATGATCATCTCATACAATAACGTATAACTCATCATGTCTAGACCTTATCACATCACAACATGCCCTGCAAAAACAAGTTAGACGCCCTCTACTTTGTTGTTGCAAGTTTTACGTGGCTGCTACGGGCTTAGCAAGAACCGTTCTTACTTGCGCATACAGAAACCACAACAATTTTTCGTCAAGTATGTGTTGTTTTAACCTTCACAAGGACCGGGCGTAGCCACACTCGTTTCAACTAAAGTTGGAGAAACTAACACCCGCCAACCACCTGTGTGCGAAGCACGTCGGTAGAACCAGTCTCGCGTAAGCGTACGCGTAATGTCGGTCCGTGCCGCTTCATCTCACAATACCACCGAAACAAAGTACGACATGCTGGTAAGCAGTATGACTATTATTGCCCACATCTCATTGTGTTCTACTCGTGCATATCATCTACGCATAGACTTGGCTCATGATGCCACTTTTGGGGAACGTAGCATTTCAAAAAAAATCCTACGATCACGCAAGATCTATCTACTAGAAGCATAGCAACGAGAGGGGAGAGTGTGTCTACGTACCCTCATAGACCGAAAGCGGAAGCGTCTAGTGACGTGGTTGATGTAGTCGAACTTCTTCGCGATCCAACCGATCAAGTACCGAACGTATGGCACCTCCGCGTTCAGCACACGTTCAGCTTGATGACGTCCCACGAGCTCTTGATCCAGTAGAAGTTCGCGGGAGAGTTTCGTCAGCACTACGGCGTGGTGACGGAGATGATGAAGCTACCAGAACAGGGCTTTGCCTAAGCACTGCAACCATATGACCGAGGTGTGTTTCTATGGAGGGGGGCACCGCACACGGTTGGCAGAGATCAACTTGATCAACTTGTGTGTCTAGAGGTGCCCCTGCCCCCGTATATAAAGGAGCAAGGGGGGAGGCCGTCCGGCCCCTATGGCGTGCCCTAGGAGGGCCACTCCTACTAGGAATAGGATTCCAATCCTATTCCTAGTAGGAGTCCACCAAGAGGGAGAGGGGGAAGGAAGGAGAGGGAGAGGGAGAGGAAAGAGGGGCCGCGCCCCCTTCCCCTAGTCCAATTCGTACTCCCCTTGGGAGGGGGTGCGCCACCTCCTCGGCGCTGCCCTCTCGCTCCCCTAAAGCCCACTAGGGCCCAATACTCCCCCGGGGGGTTCCGGTAACCCCCCCGGCACTCCGGTTTAATCCGAAACTTTTCCGGAACATTTCCGGTGTCCGAATAAAGTCATCCAATATATCAATTTTTATGTCTCGGACATTCCGAGACTCCTCGTCATGTCCGTGATCTCATCTGGGACTCCGAACTACCTTCGGTACATCAAAACTCATAAACTCATAATACCGATCGTCATCAAACGTTAAGCGTGCGGATCCTACGGGTTCGAGAACTATGTAGACATGAACGAGACTCATCTTCGGTCAATAACCAATAGCGGAACCTAGATGAAAAATATTGGCTCCTACATATTCTACGAAGATCTCTATCGGTCAAACCGCATAACAACAGACGTTGTTCCCTTTGTCATCGATATGTTACTTGCCCGAGAGTCGATCATCGGTATCTCAATACCTAGTTCAATCTCGTTACCGGCAAGTCTCTTTACTCGTTCCGTAATACATCATCCCGTGACTAACTCTTTAGTCAATTTCTTGCAAGGCTTATTATGATGTGCATTACCGAGAGGGCCCAGAGATACCTCTGCGGCACTCGGAATGACAAATCCTATTCTTGATCTATGCCAACACCACGAACACTTTTGGAGACACCTGTAGAGCATCTTTATAATCACCCAGTTACGTTGTGACATTTGATAGCACACAAGGTGTTCCTCCGGTATTTGGGAGTTGCATAATCTCATAGTCATAGGAATATGTATAAGTCATGAAGAAAGCAATAGCAGTAAAACTAAACGATCATAGTGCTAAGCTAAGGGATGGGTCTTGTCCAACACATCATTCTCCTAATGATGTGATCCCGTTGATCAAATGACAACTCATGTCTATGGCTAGGAAACATAACCATTTTTGATCAATGAGCTAGTCTAGTAGAGGCATACTAGGGACACTCTGTTTTGTCTATGTATTCACACATGTACTAAGTTTCCGGTTAATACAATTCTAGCATGAATAATAAACATTTATCATGATATAAGGAAATATAAATAACAACTTTATTATTGCCTCTAGGGCATATTTCCTTCAATATATACCCCTCCACCCACTCTTCATTCGTGGAGAGAGCCATCAGAACATACCTACACTTCCATTACTCATTGTTCTGAGAGAGAACCACCTACTCATGTGTTGAGACCAAGATATTCCATTCCTACCAGATGAATCTTGATCTCTAGCCTTCCCCAAGTTACTTTCCACTCAAATAATCTTTCCACCAAATCCAAATCTGTGTGAGAGAGTTGAGTGTTGGGGAGACTATCATTTGAAGCACAAGAGCAAGGAGTTCATCATCAACACACCGTCTATTACCTTTTGGAGAGTGGTGTCTCCTAGATTGGTTATGTGTCACTTGGGAGCCTCTGACAAGATCGTGGAGTTGAACCAAGGAGTTTGTACGGGCAAGGAGATCACCTACTTCGTGAAGATCTACCCTAGCGAGGCAAGTCCTTCGTAGGCGATGGCCATGGTGGGATAGACAAGGTTGCTTCTTCGTGGACCCTTCGTAGGTGGAACCCTCCGTGGACTTGCACAATCGTTACCCTTCGTGGGTTGAAGTCTCCATCAACGTGGATGTATGATAGCACCACCTATCGAAACCACGCGTAAAAAATCTCCGTGTCTACATTGCTTTTGCTCCCTCAAACTCCTCCCTTTACCTTCATATGCAATTGTTTTACTTTCCACTGTTATACTCTTAGAATTTCATGTGTAGGTTGATTGCTTGACTTGTGCTAAGTTGCTTAAATCTGCCAAGAATTAAATTTGGGAAAATGCTAGATTTTTATTTGGTCAAGTAGTCTAATCAACCCCCCTCTAGACATACTTTCGATCCTACATGTGCGCGAGGCAATCCTGTGGTCCAGGGCGCGTGCATCAGGCGGCTGCGCGTCTGGGCCGGTCGACTGACGCCTAGTACTGTCCTTCATTTTAGGGCAGTTTTTTCTTCTTCTTATTTTTGAGGCAAACTCGCAAAGCCGAGGATGTACCTCTCTGGATGGCTTCAACGGCTGACTTGCAATCGAAGGCGACATGCATTTTTTGAATGTACAGATCGTCTGCTAGGGCTAGTGACTCTCGTATAGCAAGGCTTTCCAGTACTTCTGGCTGGTTAATGTTCCTAAACACGACGGCGGATGCACCCAGAAATACGCCCGAGGAGTCTCTGTAGATCGCTCCAACGGCACCAAAACCTCCAGCCCTGGGCACCGCCGCATCAACATTAAGCTTGGAATGTTCCTCCCTTGGTGGTAACCAGGTCGTCGGTCTAGGCTGTGACATGAAAGATACCTTGCTGGCTGCCTTGAAGGTCAGCTGCAAGTCGCTCAGATAGCTTCTGATGAAAGCTTGTGTGGACAATGGTGTCTGGAAGATCCCTTCATGTATTAGCTTCCGCCGAGCATGCCAAATTGCCTAGAGTGTGACAATTAAAGTGGTGAACTCCCCCTACGACAGAGACTCACTCATGGCAAACAGCCAGCCCTTGGCACTGTCATCCATGTTCATACACATGTATTCCACAAGATCTGCGCTAGAGAGGGCCCATACACTTCTTGACATGGTGCAATTTAACATGCAATGACGCCAGTTGTCATCTGAACTGCATATAGCACATTCACTCGATGTAGCCATGTTTCGGTGCTGCAGGATATCACTTGTTGGTAGTGAGTGTTGCGCTAGGCGCCAGACAAAAACCTTCAACTTTGATGGAACTTGCATGCCCCGGATAGATGACCACCCTTTGCGCTCGGCGCTGCAGTTGGACATATCTTCTGTGGCCTCTGGTCATGCTTCTCTCCCTGTCTTTCTACGAAAGATCATGTTATAAGCTGAACGAACTGAGAAACAGCCTTTCGGGTCCTCTGCCCACACCCAAAAATCCTCAACCAGTCTTGTGCAAATCGATATCTTGAGGATGGCCTCAACATCTACAGGTACGAAAACCTGCCGCACTAGGTCCTCTCGCCATCCTGCCATATTGTGATCTATCAACTCAGCCACTGTCCGCGGAGGGTTTGCAACCAGAGAAGTTACATGTCTTGAAAATCCTTCCCTCGGTGTCCAGTTATGAGTCCAGATATTTGTTGAGGATCCATCCCCTATCTGCCAGATTATACCTTGCTTCATAATGTTTTTGCCATCTATAATTGCACGCCAGATTTGAGATGGCCGGGACCCCAGCTCGGCCTCAAGTATTGAGGTGCTAGGGTAGTAAATTGCCTTTAACAAGCGTGCACTGAGAGAGTTTGGTTCCTGAAGCAAACGCCACGCTTGTCTGGACAGAAGAGCTAGGTTAAAAATCTCCATATCACGAAAGCCCATGCCACCAAGGTTCTTCAGTTTGTCACCACGTCCCAAGATACCCAGCATGGTCTTCTTTTTCCTTTCTTGCTGCCCCACTAAAACTGACGAATAATAGATGTGATGCTCTCACATAGCATCCTTGTCAAGCAAGACATAGAGAAAACTGGGATTGCATGCGCCACCGCTTTAATCAGTATCTCTTTTCCTGCCGCAGACAAAAGTTTCTCCATCCATCCCTTGACCTTCTCCCAGACCCTATCACGCAGGTACTTGAAAGTGCCACTTTTAGATTGACCAACTTTGGTTGGCAATTGAAAGATCGTGGATGTCTCCTAGAGGAGGGGGGTGAATAGGCGCTTTAAAATAATTACGGTTTAGGCTTGAACAAATGCAGAACAAAACTAGCGGTTAATTTGTCAAGCACAAAACCTACAACAACTAGGCTCACCTATGTGCACCAACAACTTATGCTAAGAAAGATAAACAACTAGGTGATAGCAAGATATATGACAAGAAATAATATGGATATCACAAAGTAAAGTGCACAAGTAAAAGGCTCGGGTAAGAGATAATCGAGGCACACGGAGACGATGATGTATCCCGAAGTTCACACCCTTGCGGATGCTAATCTCCGTTTTGAGCGGTGTGGAGGCACAATGCTCCCTAAGAAGCCACTAGGGCCACCGTAATCTCCTCACACCCTCGCACAAATGAAAGATGCCGTGATTCCACTAAGGGACCCTTGAGGGCGGTCACTGAACCCGTACAAATGGAAACCCTTGGGGGCGGTCGCCGAACCCGTACACTTTGCACTAGTAGAAAAAGGGTCAAACGTGAAGCACATTAGTGCCGGTTTGAATTTGAGCCGGCACTAATGTCTACATTAGTGCCGGTTCCAACGGCTAGCCGGGCCGCTCTCATTAGTACCGGTTCATGGCGAACCTTTAGCACCGGTTCGTGCCACGAACCGGTACTAATGAGAGTGGTGGCGGGATGTTGTCAGTTTGGGGCCCCTCCAGCACCTTTAGTACCAGTTCTTGGCACAAACCGGTGCTAAAGGTGGTCGTACATAAACCCTTTGTCCACCCGAGCTCGCTCTGTTCTTCCCCTTTCCCCTCTCCTCTCTTTTCTTCCCCTCTTCGAGCTCATCACACATTTTTCCCAAAATTTGTCAAGATTTGAAGGCCCCCATCCATTCAAATGATCACAAAGGTTAGCAACTTTGTCCTTTCATCTCTCATTGCTAGATTAGCTCTTGCAATGCTTTATATAGTGATTAATTTGTGAGTTTAGTAATTTGGGAGGAAATATATGTGCTAGTATTTGATTTATATGCAATTTGAGGTCCAAAATAACACTTAGTTTGCATATGTAGGTGTGGTTTACTTAGTGCCTTGTATATCTCCGTCGTAACCACCGTCGATCGCCCGCACCATCCCGTCGCCGGCACCACCTTGTGGTGAGCCTCTTGTTCATGAAATTTTATATAAAAATTGATGTTTGTGTGATTTGGATATATAGTTACTCGTATAATTATCTTACCCGTACGTTGTTTGTTATACATAGTGCCATGGTTTTGATATCCGTCCCCGTCGGCCCTCGTCCTTGTTATGATTTGGATGTTGTATATATATTCTCTTTTAAAACTAGTTGCATTTCATGTTTATGACAAATTATGCCCATCAAGTTGACATAGATATTTTTTCTAGGAGGTATGTGAACCGGAAATTCCAACCGACCCTATTGTCAAGAGGTTAAATTTAGTTGAAAGAGAAAACGAGTACTTGAAAGAAAAATTGAAAAGAATTGAGGGGGAGAAGATGGAATTGGAGTTGCATGTTGACGATGTCGTCGATGATCACAAGATCAAGATGGAGAAAATGCGCTTGAAGATTAGAAAGATTAGAAAATATGCCATCGATAGTGAGGCTTGGTATCATTATGTTGTTGGATCAATTGTTACCTTAGTTGCGATCTTGATCGCATTTGTTGTTGCATTTAAATGCTTTAGCTAGAGAGTTATTTGTTTGTTGCATTTAAGTGTTGTATGAACTTTATGTATGAACTTGTATTAAGTTGGTGTTTTTGGTGTTGTGTATTGAAGATGAGCCGACAATGGATGTACGATGACCGTTGCTCTCCCGAGTTCATTAATGGCGTGCAAACTTTTATGCTTGCGGCTGAGGCAAACAAGCGGGCGGATGGTTTTATGCCTTGTCCATGTGCTGTCTGTAAGAATGGTCTAAATTACTCTAAGTCAAGAACCATTCACGTCCACCTGTTTAAGTCCGGTTTCATGCCCCACTATAATGTTTGGACCAAGCACGGAGAAAGAGGGGTTATGATGGAAGACAATGAAGAAGAAAAGGACAACGACAGCTATCCTGGCTATGGGTTCCCTGAATACGATGATACAACAGTGGGGGAAGAAGCTGAGCCGGTAATGCGGGAAGAAGCTGAGCCGGCAATGCGGGAAGAAGCTGAAGAAGAGGCATCAGATGAGCCCATTGATGAAGGGAATAATAAACATGGCAGAGAAAAAGTTCCAGAACCTAAAGTCTCATGACTGCCACATGATTATGACGCAACTGCTTCCGGTTGCATTGAGGGGACTTCTACCGGAAAACGTTCGATTAGCCATTTTGAAGCTATGTGCATTTCTCAATGCAATCTTTGAGAAGGTAATCGATCCAGAAATCATACCAAGGTTAGAGAATGATTTGGTGCAATGTCTTGTCAGTTTCGAGTTGGTGTTCCCACCATCCTTCTTCAACATCATGACGCACGTCCTATGCGAAGAGATTAACGTTTTGGGTCCTGTATTTCTACACAATATGTTCCCCTTTGAGAGGTTCATGGGAGTCTTAAAGAAATACGTTCATAACCGTGCTAGGCCAGAAGGAAGCATCTCCAAGGGCCATCACAATGAGGAGGTCATTGAGTTTTGTATTGACTTTATTCCTGACCTTAAGCCGATTGGTGTTCCTGAATCGCGGCATAAGGTCAGACTGGATGGAAAAGGCACGCTAGGAGGGGAACAAATAATATGTATGGACGGACATTCTCTCACTGAAGCACACTACACAGTTCTACAGAATTCCGCCTTGGTGGCTCCGTATATGGATGAACACAAGAATTTGCTACGCTACAAACACCCGGAGCGGTCTGATGACTGGATTACACATGAACAAACCAGGAGTTTCGCCAGCTGGTTGCAGACACGTACCATGCATGACACCTCTATTGAAGATGACCTGTACTTGCTGTCCCAGTTATCATCTTCGAATATAATGACTTTCAAAGGGTACGAGATAAATGGTAATACATTTTACACGATCGCCCAAGATAAGAAGAGCACCAACCAAAACAGTGGTGTCCGCTTTGATGCAGAAACCAAGACGGGAAAGGAAACATATTATGGTTATATACAGGACATATGGGAACTTGACTATCGACGTGGTTTGAAGGTCCCTTTGTTTCGGTGAAAATTGGTCAATATGACACGAGGCGGGGTAACGGAAGAACCACAGTACGGAATGACAACAGTGGATCTCAACAATCTTGCGTATGCAGACGAACCATTCGTCCTAGCCAATGATGTGGCACAGGTTTTCTATGTGAAGGACATGTATACCAAGCCAAGAAAAAGAAAAGATAAGGAAGCGAATGCATCGTACGATGAGCCAAAGCGGCACATAGTTCTTTCTGGGAAGAGAAAAATCATGGGAGTGGATGACAAGACAGACAAGTCAGAAGATTATGAAAAGCTTGATGAAATTGCTCCATTCACAGTGAATATTGACCCGAGCATCCCGTTAAATGATGAAGATTTTCCATGGTTACGGCGCAAAGGCACACACGCGAAGAAAAAGTTTCACACCCAAAGATCTGGGATGTGATAGGCTTCACTATCATCACTTTCTTCTGTGTTTCACACCCAGAAGGGAATCTCTGTAATAGTTAGGGTAGTTATGTGTTTTGGCATTTGAAACGCGAAGAAATTTTATGTGGAAACAAATTCTTTCATGCCTTTACTGATTTTTAAAGTTAAGTTATTCACAAATTAGTGATCCACACTAATTTCAAATAATTCAAAATTTAAACTATTCAAATTTGAAAACTACGGGCACTAACAGAAAGTTTGTAATTTTTTGTACCTAAAGCAAAAATATTCAAAAGAAACTCTAAATACACAAAAAAACAACTCAAAAATAAATAAAGCAAAAAAAAAAACCCGCCTACTAGGCCAGAGCGGCCTGCATACGACTAGAAACCCAACCTGTTGTTGGGCCAGGATGCAGGCCCGCAAAGGCCCAGTAGGCCCACAGGGCAGCACAGAACATGTAGGCCGAGTAGGCCTGCTTTGGAGAGGAGCTCGAGAGAGCTACTTCACGGGGGCTTATAAACCAGTGCGAACGCCCCTCGGCTAGCGAGGTGGGACTAAACTTGCCGCACCGCACCTGTGCCAGCGCACCCCCTTTAGTACCGGGTCGTGGCACCAACCGGTACTAAAGGGGTGTCTTTAGAACCGGTTGGAGCCACCAACAGGTACTAAAGGGGGTGCGCTTCCCGCCGCTTGTCCTGGCCAAAATAGGCCTTTAGTACCGGTTGGTGGCTCCAACCGGTACTAAAGGTCCATCCTATATAAGAAAACACTTCAAAAATTTCAGTTTCTCATCCGCTTCTTCTCCTCTGCACCGTCGCCCGTTGCCCCCGTCTCCATATCCCTCATCGCCGTCCCGTCCCCGTCGTCGCCGCCCCGTCGTCCCCGTCCCCGCCGTCCCCGTCGTCACCGCCGCCCCGTCCCGGCCCGTCCCGCATCGTCCCCGTCCCCGTCGTCGCCGCCCCGTCCCTGTCCCCGTCGTCGCCGCCCCGTCCCTGTCCCCGTCGTCGCCGCGCCCGTCGCCGCCCCCCATCGCCTCTCGCCACGCCGGTGAGCACACACACACACATACATTTTTTATTTTTTAGTTATTGAAATAGTTATAAAAATGTTAATTTTTTTCTTTTTTTAGTTATAGAAATAGTTAGTTATATAGCATTGTTAGAAATGTTAGAATTCTTAGAATTTTTTTTGTTTTTTAGTATAAAAATAGTTATAAAAAAGTTAGAATTGTTAGAAATTTTTCTGTTTTTTAGTTATAGAAATAGTTATAAAAAAGTTAGAAATTTTTCTCTTTTTTAGTTCTAGAAATATTAGAAATGTTATACAAATGTTAATTATATATATAGAAATGTTATAATTTTTTCTTCTGTTTTTTAGTTATAGAAATGTTAGTTATATAGCATTGTTAGAAATGTTATAGAAATGTTAGTTATATAGAAATGTTAGAAATTTTAGTTATCAAAATCCAATCATTAAAAAAATGTTACTTTTTGCGGGCATATAGCTAGTATTTATTCTCGACGATGCCCGGCCCGCATCCTCGCCGTCGACCCGTCCGCGACGACGTCCGGCTGACCCATGTCCGGGACTGGGCTCCGCCGGGCTGGCATTGAGAGGTGCTGCCTGGAGGGGCGCGCCGCTTGATGAGGAACCCGGCCCCGGGTCCCGTCGTCGACCCTGATCTCGTTTGGTGGTGTTTGCGTGGGCCAGTTTCGGTGCGGAGGGAGCCGGCCCCACCGGAGGTGGTACATCGCCGTGTCAGGGAGGAGGACGAGCACGTCCATCGCTACGTGGTTGCATTAGAGGGCGGCAGGTTCTCCAATACCTGGCAGTTTTTTCAGGGATCTCACTTCAGCTATGATCCTGTGAGGGTTCCTTCTCTTTGGGTGTCCACCGCCCGCGCCGCAGGAACCGCGAGTGTCCTAGATTCTTCTGTAGTATTCGATCTTTATTAGCTACCTAGCCAGTGATGTATTCAATATTATATATTATTCGAGACTACACCATCTTATTTGGGATAGTCAACAGGTAATTTCAATCATTATTAACTATATATCTCGGCCTATTTAGTTCGTCATTTCCTAATATGAACTATTTAATAACCCATTTATTCATTTTCTTTGTCGGCGGGCAGGGCTTGGGCAAGGTTCATCAGCGTCACTCCAGGCGAATGGAAACAAAGACTGCAATGGTTTCGACCCAAGGTAAGTAATTAAGTAGTACTAGCTAGCTAGCTAGCTGCCACTATCTCTTTAACTATCATGCTTGATTAATTATTATCTGATCAAATTCCATTCTCGTAAAGGCCCTGAAGCAGGCGCAGGGGATTGATCTGTGTGCATACTGCGTTTGCGAGAACATTCACATGATGGCGTCCGAAAGGAGCAGATCTCAAAGACAGGAATGGGTACGTTTGTCAGAACACTATTCACATTTTTTACACCATTATCGATATCTAGTCACACAACTAATAAACATGCTTATTGATCTCCTTCTTAACAGTTCACAGAGGTGCGGGACAAGCTCCTAGAAACGGAGCGCGTACAAGCACTTCAAGAGGAAATAGCGGGATTTTTGCTCGACCAGGTCATAGATCCGAAGGGAGAATACCATTACCCGCTACCGCCCCCATGAACCACTTCCAATTGTCATCATGCTTCGAAGGCACCAATTAGGCTAATGCCACTGGCTCCGAAGGCAACATGTAGGAGAAATTGTATATAGCTATACATGTGTGTATGTGTGAATTGGTGGTTTGTGAGACATTTGATGATATATATATGATTAGTTCTACTAGAAATTCTATATATATATATATATATATATATATATATATATATATATGCATAACGTGTACAATGTGTAGTATCGTAAAATACCAGCAAACGAAAAAGAATTAAATGAAAACACAAAATTAAATGAAAAAGAAATCATAAAACAAACAAAAAAACCTTGTAGTACCAGTTAGTTTTACCAACCGGTACTAAAGGGCTCCCGGCCCCCGGAGCTGGCTCGTGCCACGTGGTTGCCCTTTAGCACCGGTTCGTGCTGAACCGGTACTAAAGGGGGGGGGGCTTTAGTGCCCACACTTTAGTGCCGGTTATGGAACCGGCACTAAAGGGCCTTACGAATCGGTGCTATTTCCCGGTTCTGCACTAGTGTTGGCAACCCTTGGGGGCGGTCACCGGAACCCGTCAAATTGCTCGAGGCGTTCTCCACAACCTAATTGGAGACTCCGACGCTTGCCCGGAGCTTTACACCACAATGGTTGAGCTCCGAACACCACAAAGGTTGCGGCTATCTCCCCAACGACACCACGAAGCTTCACCACAATGGAATATGGCTCCGAGGTGACCACAACCGTCTAGGGCGCCCAAGCACCCAAGAGGAACAAGCTCAAGGGTACCAAGCACCCAAGAGTAATAAGCTTCTCAACTTGTAACTTTCATGTATCACCGTGGAGAACTAAAACAGATGCATCAAATGCAATGGCAAGGGCACACAGAGTGCCCAAGTCCTTCTCCCTCAAATCCCACCAAAGTAACTAATGCTAGGGAGGGAAAAGAGAGGAAGAACAAGAAGGAGAACACCAAGAACTCCAAGATCCAGATCCAAGGGGTTCCCCTCACCTGGAGGAGAAAGTGATTGATGGAAATGTGGATCTAGCTCTCCTCTCTCTTTTCCCCCCAAAACTAGCAAGAATCCATGGAGGGATTGAGAGATAGCAAGCTCAAAGAGAGTCAACAATGGGAGAAGAACACGAGCTCAAAGGATAAGGTTCTGATAGAGGCGAGGGGCCCGATCTTTCGATGAGATGATAACTATCGATTTGGTGGAGACGACTTTGACGATCAACTACAAATGTGCACGACGTTGCGCCTTAGCAATCGCTAAACCAAATCCAAGAGGTTATTGACCACGCCGGAGCACGATCAACCTGACCACGAAGGTCTATTCCTGCAAGCAATCGAAGAACAAGCAAGAATATGATAAAGCAATCTGAATATTGCGAATATGGATGAAGTATTGATAAGAGTGGGGTTTCATAAGCGGTCTTGGTCTGGTCGTTTGACACAAACGAAATACACGAAATTGCAGCGATGGCTAACTTTTAACTAAATAAAATCCAAGTATAAATGATGCCTTCAGGACTATATTTATAGGGAAAAGAGAGGGGATTTCGTCCACCCTAGGCAAGGTGGGACTAAAACACCTCCTAATTTGTTTCCCCTACAATATGGACTCTAAAAATAGATTACATGGGCCTGGCCCAAAATAAGGTGGCTCAACACCAATAATAAGCTATGGACGAAATTTATGAAAGGTCATCTTGTATATTTCGTCCATCTTTTTGTATGTCATCATGGTGGCTTCAAAGTACGGAAATCTCCACTTGAACCTCCGTTCTTGTTCTCTTCGCACGCTGATGTCTACACACGCTTCTACTCTTGTAGACTATGTTGGGCCTCCAAGCGCAGAGGTTTGTAGGACAGCAGCAATTTCCCTCAAGTGGATGACCTAAGGTTTATCGAACTCAGGGAAGTAGAGGTTGAAGATGGTCTCTCTCAAGCAACCCTGCAACTAAGATACAAGAAGTCTCTTGTGTCCCCAACACACCTAATACACTTGTTAGATGTATAGGTGCACTAGTTCGGCGAAGAGAGGTTAAATGGCAAGTGATATGGATGGCAAAACAAGGTAATATAAATATGTAATAAAAAGTGCAGCAAGCAAACAAGTAGTAAACGTGAGCACAAACGGTATTGCAATGGTGGAAACGAGGCCTAGGGTTCATACTTTCACTAGTGGCAACTCCCAACAACATTATCACATGATATTTCCCATAAAACATGCAAAGGGGACACACTCGGAGGTCATTCCTTCGTGGTCAAGAGAGGACGAGAATTATGTAGGGCTACAAAGGCACACCTCAAAGTTCGTAGTTCTCAATCTAAGGATTTCCCAATGTCACCGCGGCCATCCAAAGAGAGTCCCACAATCACCACAACATATCTAAAGGATAGTCAAAGACAAGCACCAAGAGACTCTCAATCTTCAATCAACACACAAGAGAGGAAATCACTCATGAAAATATTGTTCTAATCCATGTCCAATAGACCGTTGTCACCTTGGTCTCGGGGATTATACTAGATAAAAACAAGTGAGTACATCAATCCAATACATAGAGGAAGGGGAAATATCATGGGATCACCCTAGATTAACATAGCCTATGATCACAACGAAGATCACATCATGGGAGAGAGAATTGACCACATAGCTACTGGTAAGAACCTCAGCCCCGAGGGGGAACTACTCCCGCCTCATGGAGGGAGGAAGCTGTTGGGGAACGTTGCATGGAAAACAAAAAATTTTCTCTACGTTCACCAAGATCAATCTAGGAGATGCTACTACGAGAGGAGAGTTGGATCCACGTACCCTTGTAGATCGCTAAGCGGAAGCGTTAAGAACGCGGTTGATGGAGTCGTACTCGCCGCGATTCAGATCGCCGAAGATCCTAACACCGAAGCAACGGTGCCTCCGCGTTCTTCACACGTACGGCTCGGGGACGTCTCCTCCTTCTTGATCCAGCAAGGGGTGGAGGAGAGGTTGATGGAGAGACCGGCAGCACGACGGCGTGGTGGTGATGGTGGAGAAGGATTCCAGCAGGGCTTCGCCTAAGCACCGCGGGAGATGAAGATGTTATGGGAGAGGGAGGGCAGCACCGAGGCACAAACGTGTGTTGGCTGCCCTCCCTCTACCTCTCTATATATAGGGGGAAGGAGGAGAGGGGGGCGCCCTAGGGTTTCCCCTAGGGGGGCCGGCGGCCAGGGCAAAGGGGGCGGCGGCCAAGGGCCAGGCCCTAGGGTTTCCCCCCCTAGGTGCCTTGCCCCCCAAGCCATGGGGGGGGTGCGGCAGCCCTAGGAGGGTCCACCTCCCCTTGAGCATGAGGAGAGGGCCCAGGGGGGGCGCACAGCCCTATGAGGGCTGTGGTGTACCCCCTTGTGGCCCATTAGGCCCAGAACCACTTCCGGGACCCCCGAAACCCTTTTCGGTAATCCGCCGATTTCCCGATGCTCCCCGGAACACTTCCGTACTCCGAAACCTTTCATCCTATATATCAATCTTCGTCCCCGGACCATTCCGGAGACCCTCGTCACGTCCGGGATCTCATCCGGGACTCCGAACAACCTTCGGTAACCATGCACTGTTCTCACTAACAACCCTAGCGTCACCGAACCTTAAGTGTGTAGACCCTGCGGGTTCGGAAACCATGTAGACATGACCGAGACACTCCCAGGTCAATAACCAATAGCGGGATCTGGATACCCATATTGGTTCCCACACGTTTCTCGATGATCTCATCGGATGAACCACGATGTCAAGGATTCAGGCAATCCCGTATACAGTTCCCTTTGTCTCGTCGGTATGTTACTTGCCCGAGATTCGATCGTCGGTATCTCTATACCTAGTTCAATCTCGTTACCGGCAAGTCTCTTTACTCGTTACCGTAATACATAATCACGTGACCAACTACTTAGTCACTTTGAGCTCATTGAGATGACGTATTACCGAGTGGGCCCGGAGATACCTCTCCGTCACACGGAGTGACAAATCCCAGTCTCGATCCATGTCAACTCAACAGACACCCTCGGAGATACCTGTAGAGTACCTTTATAGTCACCCAGTTACGTTGTGACGTTTGGCACACACAAAGCACTCCTACGGTGTCAGTGAGTTACATGACCTCATGGTCATAGGAACTTATACTTGACATGCAGAAAACTATAGCGATAACTGACACGATCAAAAGCTATGTTTAACGTTTGGGTCTTGTCCATCACATCATTCTCCTAATGATGTGATCCCGTTATCAAATGACAACTCATGTCTATGACCTGGAAACCGCGGTCATCTTTGATCAACGAGCTAGTTCTGTAGAGGCTCACTAGGGACACAAAGTCTGTCTATTCATCCACACATGTATTTGAGTTTCCAATCAATACAGTTATAGCATGGATAATAAACGATTATCATGAACAAGGAAATATAATAATAACTCTTTTATTATTGCCTCTAGGGCATATTTCCAACAGAAGCAACGTCGATGGAGATGAATCCGGGGGCACTTCCCCGTCCCGGCAGGGTGCCGGCGCAGGAATTCTGGTCCCCCGAAGCTTGATGGCGATGGCTGTAATGCCCCAGATGTAATACTTTCCCTTTTGGGTATATAATATATCTCCGGCTTCATCTATTTCCATTCCGGGTTCTTTGTCTTTCGGGTTTTCGTCGTTTTGTGGTGTGAGTGTGTGGCATTCATTCATATCATGTAGACATGTGCATCGCATTGTATTCGTGTTGACGGTTGCATCCGGTTCCGCGTGTTTCTTCCCGTTGTCCGTTTCGCGTTCCGGAGCTCCCTCACGTGTCCGTGACGTCCCGTAGGCCTACTTTGTTGTTTGGGCGTGTAACGTTACCGGTGTGCCACGAGGTTGTTGTATGTGTTGTTGTTTTGTTGTGTGCAACCCGCCTCTCAAATCTCGTCTCGTTTGGACTCCGTTGCTATTCCATCCGTTGTTCGTGTGGGTCCAAAGTGCCTTCACTTCGTGTCCCGGAAACACCCCTACTGCAGTCTTTTATCTTCTCCTAGGCCCTTCTAGACTATCCCCGCGATCGGATCCGTCGGATCGCGATCGGAGGGCTCCTAGCACCCTAAATTCCACCCCTAACCCCAAAAACCTGCTATATATTAGACCCTAGTCTAATTTTGGGCATCCCTCTCTTCTTCCTCTCTCCCCATCATTTTTTTCCCAGATCCAAAGGGATTTTTCCTACTCCTCCTCGTTTTCAGCGGCAGCCGCATCGCTCCTGGGGAAGAGCGCCCCGATCCTGACCCGATTCCCTCCGATCCCAGCGATCAGCCGGGTCAACGCCCGAGCCAGGTCCCTCGATCGACAACGCCGCTTCCTCCTGGATCGATCGAGATCGACCGATCGCCACTACCACCGCCGCGCCAGCCCAGCGGGCCGTACGCCGCGCCAGGTCCCCACTTCGCCTGTTCCCGCATCGCCCCGCCTTACCAGCCCCGATCCATCGCTCCGCCAACGGCCTCCCCGCGCTGGAGCCCGAAGGCCCAGCCGCCGATCCCCGCGCGCCCCGGGGGACCACATCCCCGCGCGGCCCGCCTCCCGCGAGGCCCCAGGCCAACTGAGGCCGGCGCCTCACCCGCCGCTCCACCTCACGGCTGGGCCTTCCCCAGCGCGCCAGATCGCCACCTCACCGAGCTGGGCCGGCCTTCGCTCCGCCCCTCAGGCGCCGGCCCGCAGCCGCCCGACCGCCCGGGCCTCTTCCTCCAGCTGAGTGGGCCGCCGCCGGGCCCCGCGCGCCCGGATCCGCCAGATCCTCCGGGCCGTTGCTGATTTTTTTTCTCAGATCAGATCTGAGTGAGGTTGACTCCCCACTCCTAAGTCCCTGTTTTTGTTGACCTGTGATGCAATGTTTGACCTGCTCTAACTTGTTGTCTGTTGCTCCGATTCGCACGTATAATATGTCCAGACGTTCGTGGAGACTTGCTCTACGTTTTACCTGTTGTTGTCATGCATGTTAGAGATCATCTAGGTGCTCGTTTTGCTGTTGCAAGAGTGCATCATGATATAAACTGCTGTTATGTGATGTTTTTATGCCACCTTTGCCATGTGATATCTTCTAGCTCGTTTGTCCGAATGATGCAAATGACATGTCCACGTGTTCGTCTTGCCATGCTCTACATGTTGTATGTGATAAGTTGCATGGTAGATTTATTATTGCCTTGTTATCATCGTTGCAAAGAGCCATGTGCCTGTGATGTTATTTCACTTGTTATGAAATGCCATCTTGTTGAGCTCGTTGCAATCGTTGTGTTTACCTCCTTGAAGCATGCTTGTGTGTTTCGGGATCACCTTCATGTATACTTTGATGAGGTGCTTACCTCTTGCCATGTTTAGTTTCGAGGTGACTTAAACATGCTCTTTTATATGCTATGATGATATTGCTGTTTTAGGACTTAGTGGATTTTCACTAAGTCTGAAATCTGTAACGTTCCGATGCCATGTTCGTGTGATGTTCTAGGACAAAGCATGATAGTTTTGGAGTGGATCTTGATTGTTCCTTGTAGTATATATTGTTGTATTTCCATTCATGTCCTCACATGTCCTTTTAAGTGGCCGTAGCATGTTTATCTTTTGCTCCAAAGTTTCAATAAAATTCTGCTGCCAGAATTTTATTGTCAAGTTCAATATGTCCAAGATCATTGCTATTGATCCGTGGCTCCGTTGGGGGTGCACCTTTGGACTTAGTTGATGTAGTATATGTCTAGTTTGTGTTCATGCCCTTTGCCATGTTATTTAAATGCTGTAGCTCAATTATTTTGAGCTCCGAAGTTGCTATGTTGCTGTAATTTTCAGCTTTCGCTCATTTCTTGTTTCGGGCATAACTTTTAGCCCGTAACTCCGATTTCAGCGAATCTTATATCAAACTTGATTGATTTTCCGTGTAGATTCATAATATCAGATTGTTATCTTGTTTTGAGGTGTTTTTCTTGAGTGTTATTTTTACGTGCTCCATGTGCATCCTTAGAGCATCCATCATGCATTCATCTTTTTCGAGTGCGCATTGCATCTTGTTGATTGGTGCTTGGTGTGATTGTTTTGTTTAGAGCCGGAAGCAGAGTCTGAGTTCGAGTACGAGCACGAGGTTTCCAACGATGTTGAGCACGAGGACCCTTCTTACGATCCGAACGACTTCACTTCAGGCAAGATGACCGAACCCCGATAACATTACTATCTTTGCCTATTGCTAGTAGTCTCGATCTATAGTTTTGCCTCGATGCCCATGATCTTCTTGTCAGCCTCCTACTTGTAGCCAATTGCCATGTTTAACCAACCTACCTATGCAAACCGTTGCTTATCTAAGTACGCTTCCCTCAGCCCTTCTTATAGCGTTGCTAGTTGCAGGTGAAGATCGAAGATGCTTGCTTCATGTTGAAGTTTGGTTGGGTTATATCACACTATATAATTGCTAAAAATGAAATCATCTATATATTGGCAAGGGTGGAAGGCTAAGCCTTTTGCTTGGTGATTTGTTCCACTCATGCCGTTAGGAACCGTATAAACCGGTGTTATGTTCCTTGATTATGCGTTCCTAACACGGTTGGGGTGTATGGGACCCCCTCGATAAACCGCTAAGTGCTAAGTCTTTTCCAGCAAGTCCCAACATTGGTACTATTCGCCTAAACAACTAAAACTTTCCGAGGGAGTAATTAACCCGAGGCTTAATTAATTCAACCCCCCTGGGCCAGTGCTCGAATTGAGTGTTGGTCCAAACTTGAGTCGTGTGCGGGGCCCCCCTTGGCAACTTGGGTATTTCGGCCACTGTACGCTGTGCTCATCTGGTCGTGGCCTGAGACTAGATACGCGCGGCTACTATCAGGGTGTCGGCACGCCGGGAGGATTTGCTGGATTAGCCTTACCTTAGCTCGGTATATCTTGAGCACGGGATTCCGAGGATACTTGGGTCTTCCCACTATGGAGTTGCGACTCCGCGGATCGTGGGCTTGTAATGGGTCAAGTTGGAACACCCCTGCAGGGTTTTGAACTTTCGAAAGCCGTGCCCGCGGTTATGTGGCAGATGGGAGCTTGTTAATTCCGGTTGTAGATAACTTGACACAATGTTACTAATACACTACCAGCGTGTGTTCCGTGACCGTCAATTTCCGAATAGGGATTCGGGAGTTGAACACGGTGGGGTTATGTTTGTGGAGCTTGTAGCTAGGATCACTTCGTGATCACTTCTCGCCGAGGCTTTCTCTTCTCGCTCTCACTCACGTAAGCTAGTTGCTAGTTGCTGCTGCAGACACTTATTCTTTTCTTCAGCCTTATCCTCACCCAAAGGCTTAAATAGTCTTGTTACCCGGAACGGGATTGCTGAGTCCTCTGTGGCTCACAGTTACTTCACCACACCAGATGCAGGTCCAGTTGTGAGCTATCCAGGTGATGGCACCGAGCTGGATTGGGAGTACGACGAGGAGCGTAGTCGGTACTATGTGCGATACCCGGATGATCAGTAGTGGAGACTCTTACTAGGATTCGATCCGCCTGTGGTTTATTTATCTAAGTTTGGTACTTTGACATTTGGTTTTTGCCCTTAGAGGGTTGTGATGTTCTTAATGTATGATGTTTGAGACTTGTACTGTAATTCTGTGACGTGGCGAGTGTAAGCCAACTATTTTCTGTTTACTATCCCCTCTTTTACATGAGATGTGCAAAGATTTCCGAACTTGAGATCATTCTAGGATGGATTTATGCCTTTAAGTCGTGCCTCGACACGTAGGAGGTATAACTCCATCCCGGGCATTACAAGTTGGTATTCAGAGCCTTCTCCGACCTAGGAGCCCCCACTGTTTGATCGAATCGTTGACGGTCGAGTCTAGGCACACACTGAAAACTTTTTGAGTCCTATATTATATCGGAGAGTAGGATTTCTTTGCTTCTCATCCCCTTTCTCTCTGGCGAGGACTCCTGACGACTACTCTTGTCTCTCCTATCTTCAAAATTGCACAAATTTATTTTAGGAATCCCGCGAGTATTCTGGGATTGTTTCGATGTTCTTGTGACAAGGATATTGTTCTCGATGCCTCCTGTTACCGAGGAGTTGAGCTTCAGGGTATCATTGTAACAAGCATATCGCGACAGTAATAAATACTTAAGACGGCCGACATCGAAAATCTCTCCTATACGGCCAGTGGCAAGATAACCCCGACATCACCCAGTACTGGGGAGGTAGTTCGGGAGTATTGCCATAGCTTGTTATAGTGGATGCTTTTCGAAGGTCCGAGGTACACAGTTTCCGAGGAAGACTGGTTATGTGCTGAAGGATGGATACACCTGGATGTAGGTTAGAGTTGATTGCGTGGTGCTTCCCGTGTATCCCCAACACCTGATTGCATAACTGGAATCTTTCGGAAATCTATAGGTGGGTTTTATCCAGTAGATCGTAGGCATTCTTCCAACGAATGCAGGTTAGTGAGTTCGGGGTTCGACATTGAGTGAAGGGGTTATATGACCGATGTTACTATCAGGAGTTGCATCTTAAAGGATCCTTGGCTATGCTGATCCGGGGATTGCAAAACCTTTTCGTAACGCGTTCATATGCTCTCAGCACAAAGATGTTAGAACGAAACTCCTCTCTTGTGTTTGTTCCCATCCGTACCTTGTTGTTTTCTTATTTTATCCTTTTGTCCCCTATGTGGCTTCTCGTGAAGACTGATGTTATCATTTAACTGAGAATATCATTCGTTCCTCTTGTTCGGATGTTTTCATTCGTTCTATTGTTCGAATGATTATTGTGAAGACTTGTTGCAATTCATTTCATTGATTCAGCTTATACCTTTTGTCAATCAATTGCTGATTCGTGGTCATCTCTTACAGGATGGCTCCGAAAAGGGTTCCCAACGCTAACCCAGAGGTGGAAGAGGTCCCAGATCATCCTCCTTCCCCTCCTCCTCCGCCTGAGGCTTGGAGAGCAATTATGCAGACTACAACTCAGAACACTCAGTTGATGATGCAGATGATGCAGCAGATGCAAGTTAATCAGGGTGTTCCAGGGAACCAAGGCAACTTCTTCCAGCAGCACCATGCTACCCTCAACCAGTTCTTGGCAAACAATCCTAAAGCTTTCAGTTACTGTGTCGACCCTCTTGATGCTGAGGATTGGTTGACCGACATAAAAAAGCATTTTGAGTGCAGTAACGTGAAGGAAGATGATTATGTGAAGTTTGCAGCCTTCCAACTGAAAGATCAAGCAGCTGATTGGTGGCAGCAGTACAAAGACTCCAGGCCAGGTCAAGTGATCTCTTGGGAGAATTTCTGCAAGGATTTCCGTTCGCACCACATTCCTACAAGTGTCATCGAGGGTATGCGTGAGCAATTCCGCAACCTGAAGCAGGGCTCCATGACAGTCTATCAGTATAATGTCAAGTTCCAAAACCTCGCTCGTTATGCTAAGCAAGACATTCCTGATGCCAAGAGCAAAATCTACCAGTTCCGTGGAGGTCTCAAAGATGAACTTCAGCTTGCTCTCACTTTGTTCGAGCCCGATGAATTCGACAAGTTCTATAACATGGCTTTGAAACAAGAAGCAGCTCAGCTTAAGATGGAGGCTTCTAAGAAGAGAATTCGAGATGCCGTTCACTCTTCCTCATCGTCTCAGATGGTCTCGAAGCATCAGAAATTCTGGCTTCCTCCTCATCCAGTGATTCGAGCTCCATACAACAACTACAACAACTCCAACAACAAGAACTCTAGTGGTCGTGGTTTCTCCCACCCACCCAACCCGAGCAACCAGTCGAAGAAGCAGTTTCAGTCTCAAGGCTCCAAGTCCAGTGGCTCTCATTTCCGTCCTCTCTCTGAAGTGGTGTGCAACAGATGTGGCCAGAAGGGTCATTATGCCAACCGTTGTCTGAATCCGAAGCGTCTTCCTCCTCCTCCGCCTGTCAGTACAGCGATTGTCAAGCATGATCCAAAGTCTGCAAGGGTCAATCTGATGAGTGCAGCTGAAGCGGAGAACTCTTCTGATGTCATTTTGGGTAACCTTCCAGTGAACTCCATCCCTGCTAAAGTTTTGTTCAATTCAGGTGCTTCACATTCTTTCATGTCAAGACCTTTTGCATTGTCACATGATATGCCATTGCAAGCTTTGCCGAGTCCGATGTCTGTGATTTCTCCGGGTTTGCTCATGAACTCCAACAACTTTGTTCCGAATGTGTCTATTCGCATGGGCGATTATCGATTTCTGGCTAATCCGGTGGTTCTTGGTAATTCTGATATTGACCTCATCCTCGGGATGGATTGGCTTTCTCAGCATGATGCTCACATTGATTGTGCTCAAAAGGAAGTCAAGTTGACTCATTCTGATGAAGATGTGATTATCTTCGCCTCCAGGGATAATACTATCCGGCTTTTCTCTCTTAATGATAAGGGTGAAATTAATGCCATATCTCAAATTCCGGTAGTGAACGAATATCAAGACGTCTTTCCTCAAGAACTTCCAGGCATGCCTCCACACCGTCAGGTGGAATTCGTTATTGAACTCGAGCCGGGTACTGAGCCAGCATGCCGGCATCCGTACAAGCTCTCTCCGGATGAATTGAAGGAATTGAAGAAACAGTTGGATGAACAGGAGCGTATGGGTCTCATCCGGCCTAGTACATCTCCGTGGGGCTGTGGTGTCTTATTTGTTAAGAAGAAAGATGGCACGGAGCGTCTCTGTGTTGATTACCGGCCATTGAACAAGAAGACGATTAAGAACAAGTATCCGCTCCCCAACATCAACGAACTCTTTGAGCAGCTCAAAGGAGCTAAAGTGTTCTCTAAGCTTGACCTCCGAATGGGCTATCATCAAATTCGCATTCGCGAGGAAGACATTCCCAAGACGGCCTTCAGAACGAGCTACGGTTCATACGAGTATACCGTCATGTCCTTCGGTCTCGCCAATGCTCCTCCTACCTTTTCAAGGATGATGCATTACATCTTCAACCCCTATACTGGCGAGTTTGTGCTTGTGTATCTGGATGATATTCTGGTGTTTTCCAAGAATGAAGAAGATCACGAAAAGCACTTACGTCTGGTTCTTGATCGACTCCGAGAGCATAAATTATATGCCAAGTTCTCCAAGTGCGAGTTTTGGCTCGATAAGGTTTTGTACCTGGGCCACATCATCTCAGCTGACGGTATTGCGGTTAATCCCGAGAAAGTTGAAGCAATTGTCAACTGGGAAGCTCCTCAGAACGTCAAGCAGCTCCGTAGTTTTCTGGGTCTTGCCAGCTATTGCAGAAGGTTTGTTGAGAACTTCTCCAAGATTGCCAAGCCTCTTTCCAACCTGCTTCAGAAGAATGTCAAATACTTTTGGTCTCCCGAGTGTGAAGTGGCATTCAAAACTCTCAAAGAAAAGCTTGTCACTGCTCCAGTTTTGACTCCTCCAGATGAATCCAAGCCCTATGAAGTATTCTGCGATGCTTCTCTTCAAGGTCTTGGTGGTGTGCTTATGCAAGATAAGAGAATTGTGGCATATACTTCTCGGCAGCTCAAGCCAAGTGAGAAGAACTATCCCACACATGATCTCGAGCTAGCAGCTGTGGTACATGCTTTGATTACGTGGAGACATCTGTTGTTGGGCAGAAAGGTCGACATCTTCACTGATCACAAGAGCTTGAAGTACATCTTCACACAGCCGCATCTGAACCTCCGTCAGACTCGTTGGGTTGAAATGATCCAAGAGTACAATCCCAGCATTGAATACACTCCTGGAAAGGCGAATGTGATTGCAGATGCTTTGAGCAGAAAGGCATATTGCAACAGCCTTCTTATCAAGCCGTACCAGCCTGAGCTTTGTGAAGCATTCAGGAAACTCAACCTCCAAGTTGTTCCGCAGGGTTTTCTTGCAAATCTCCAAATTGCTCCTACCTTGGAAGGTCAAGTCCGTGAGGCCCAGCTCAGTGATACCATGGTGAAGAAAGTGAAACATGGGATTGCAAAGGGCACTCCAAAATACAAGTGCTTCCGTGTTGATGAGAGAGATACCTTGTTCTTCGAAGACATACTCGTTGTTCCCAAAGGTGATCTCAGGAAGCTCATAATGGAAGAAGCTCATGATTCTCTTCTTTCCATTCATCCTGGCAGTTCCAAGATGTATCAAGATCTCGAGCAGTCTTACTGGTGGACACGCATGAAAAGGTAAATTGCCCAATTCGTGAACGAATGTGATGTATGCAGAAGAGTGAAAGCAGAACATCAACGTCCAGCCGGTCTTCTCCAACCTCTTCCTATTCCCGAGTGGAAGTTCGACCACATTGAAATGGACTTCGTCACTGGTTTTCCTAAATCCAAGCGAGGGAATGATGCTATCTTCGTGGTGATTGACAAGCTTACCAAAGTCGCTCACTTCCTGCCAGTCAAGGAATCAATCAATGCAGCTCAACTTGCAGAGCTGTACACTTCCAGAATTGTGTCCCTACATGGCATTCCTCAAGTTATATCCTCAGACCGTGGAAGCTTGTTCACATCAAGGTTCTGGGACTCCTTTCAGTCCGCCATGGGCACTAAGATCAGGTTCAACACTGCTTTTCACCCTCAGACTAGTGGTCAAGTCGAGCGTGTGAACCAGATTCTAGAAGACATGCTCAGAGCCTGTGTCATCTCCTTCGGCATGAAATGGGAAGACTGCCTTCCATTTGCCGAGTTCTCTTACAACAACAGCTTTCAAGCAAGTCCAGGCAAAGCACCGTTTGAAATTCTCTATGGCAGAAAGTGCCGTACCCCTCTCAACTGGTCTGAAACAGGCGAACGCCAACTTCTTGGCAATGATTTGATCTCAGAAGCCGAAGAAATGTGCAAAGTCATACGTGAGAATCTCAAGGCCGCTCAGTCGCATCAGAAGAGCTACTATGACGGCAAGCATCGTGATTTGGCATTCAACATCGGTGATCATGTCTATCTCCGAGTTTCTCCGATGAAAGGCACCCAAAGATTCGGTATCAAAGGAAAGCTTGCTCCTAGATACGTCGGGCCTTTCAAGATTCTTGGCAAGAGAGGCGATCTAGCCTATCAACTTGAGCTCCCTCCAAACTTCGCCAATGTTCATGATGTCTTCCATGTGTCTCAACTTCGCAAATGCTTCAAAGCACCTGAGCGCATGATTCTGTTTGAAGAGATTGATCTTCAACAAGACCTATCCTACCGAGAGCACCCAGTTGCCATTCTCGAAGAAACTGAACGCAAGACCCGCAACAAGTCCATCAAATTTCTGAAAGTCAAGTGGTCACATCACACCGACCGAGAAGCTACCTGGGAACGAGAAGATCATCTTCGTCCCGAGTACCCTTCCTTTTTCCAGTCCTAGATCTCGGGACGAGATCTTTTTGTAGTAGAGGAGAGTTTGTAATGCCCCGGATGTAATACTTTCCCTTTTGGGTATATAATATATCTCCGGCTTCATCTATTTCCATTCCGGGTTCTTTGTCTTTCGGGTTTTCGTCGTTTTGTGGTGTGAGTGTGTGGCATTCATTCATATCATGTAGACATGTGCATCGCATTGCATTCGTGTTGACGGTTGCATCCGGTTCCGCGTGTTTCTTCCCGTTGTCCGTTTCGTGTTCCGGAGCTCCCTCACGTGTCCGTGACGTCCCGTAGGCCTACTTTGTTGTTTGGGCGTGTAACGTTACCGGTGTGCCGCGAGGTTGTTGTCTGTGTTGTTGTTTTGTTGTGTGCAACCCGCCTCTCAAATCTCGTCTCGTTTGGACTCCGTTGCTATTCCATCCGTTGTTCGTGTGGGTCCAAAGTGCCTTCACTTCGTGTCCCGGAAACACCCCTACTGCAGTCTTTTATCTTCTCCTAGGCCCTTCTAGACTATCCCCGCGATCGGATCCGTCGGATCGCGATCGGAGGGCTCCTAGCACCCTAAATTCCACCCCTAACCCCAAAAACCTGCTATATATTAGACCCTAGTCTAATTTTGGGCATCCCTCTCTTCTTCCTCTCTCCCCATCATTTTTTTCCCACATCCAAAGGGATTTTTCCTACTCCTCCTCGTTTTCAGCGGCAGCCGCATCGCTCCTGGGGAAGAGCGCCCCGATCCTGACCCGATTCCCTCCGATCCCAACGATCAGCCGGGTCAACGCCCGAGCCAGGTCCCTCGATCGACAGCGCCGCTTCCTCCTGGATCGATCGAGATCGACCGATCGCCACTACCACCGCCGCGCCAGCCCAGCGGGCCGTACGCCGCGCCAGGTCCCCACTTCGCCTGTTCCCGCATCGCCCCGCCTTACCAGCCCCGATCCATCGCTCCGCCAACGGCCTCCCCGCGCTGGAGCCCGAAGGCCCAGCCGCCGATCCCCGCGCGCCCCGGGGGACCACATCCCCGCGCGGCCCGCCTCCCGCGAGGCCCCAGGCCAGCTGAGGCCGGCGCCTCGCCCGCCGCTCCACCTCACGGCTGGGCCTTCCCCAGCGCGCCAGATCGCCACCTCACCGAGCTGGGCCGGCCTCCGCTCCACCCCTTAGGCGCCGGCCCGCAGCCGCCCGACCGCCCGGGCCTCTTCCTCCAGCCGAGTGGGCCGCCGCCGGGCCCCGCGCGCCCGGATCCGCCAGATCCTCCGGGCCATTGCTGATTTTTTTTCTCAGATCAGATCTGAGTGAGGTTGACTCCCCACTCCTAAGTCCCTGTTTTTGTTGACCTGTGATGCAATGTTTGACCTGCTCTAACTTGTTGTCTGTTGCTCCGATTCGCGCGTATAATATGTCCAGACGTTCGTGGAGAGTTGCTCTACGTTTTACCTGTTGTTGTCATGCATGTTAGAGATCATCTAGGTGCTCGTTTTGCTGTTGCAAGAGTGCATCATGATATAAACTGCTGTTATGTGATGTTTTTATGCCACCTTTGCCATGTGATATCTTCTAGCTCGTTTGTCCGAATGATGCAAATGACATGTCCACGTGTTCGTCTTGCCATGCTCTACATGTTGTATGTGATAAGTTGCATGGTAGATTTATTATTGCCTTGTTATCATCATTGCAAAGAGCCATGTGGCTGTGATGTTATTTCACTTGTTATGAAATGCCATCTTGTTGAGCTCGTTGCAATCGTTGTGTTTACCTCCTTGAAGCATGCTTGTGTGTTTCGGGATCACCTTCATGTATACTTTGATGAGGTGCTTACCTCTTGCCATGTTTAGTTTCGAGGTGACTTAAACATGCTCTTTTATATGCTATGATGATATTGCTGTTTTAGGACTTAGTGGATTTTCACTAAGTCTGAAATCTGTAACGTTCCGATGTCATGTTCGTGTGATGTTCTAGGACAAAGCATGATAGTTTTGGAGTGGATCTTGATTGTTCCTTGTAGTATATATTGTTGTCTTTCCATTCATGCCCTCACATGTCCTTTTAAGTGGCCGTAGCATGTTTATCTTTTGCTCCAAAGTTTCAATAAAATTCAGCTGCCAGAATTTTATTGTCAAGTTCAATATGCCAAGATCATTGCTATTGATCCGTGGCTCCGTTGGGGGTGCACCTTTGGACTTAGTTGCTGTAGTATATGTCTAGTTTGTGTTCATGCCCTTTGCCATGTTATTTGAATGTTGTAGCTCAATTATTTTGAGCTCCGAAGTTGCTATGTTGCTGTAATTTTCAGCTTTCGCTCATTTCTTGTTTCGGGCATAACTTTTAGCCCGTAACTCCGATTTCAGCGAATCTTATATCAAACTTGATTGATTTTCCGTGTAGATTCATAATATCAGATTGTTATCTTGTTTTGAGGTGTTTTGCTTGAGTGTTATTTTTACGTGCTCCATGTGCATCCTTAGAGCATCCATCATGCATTCATCTTTTTCGAGTGCGCATTGCATCTTGTTGATTGGTGCTTGGTGTGATTGTTTTGTTTAGAGCCGGAAGCAGAGTCTGAGTTCGAGTACGAGCACGAGGTTTCCAACGAGGTTGAGCACGAGGACCCTTCTTACGATCCGAACGACTTCACTTCAGGCAAGATGACCGAACCCCGATAACATTACTATCTTTGCCTATTGCTAGTAGTCTCGATCTATAGTTTTGCCTCGATGCCCATGATCTTCTTGTCAGCCTCCTACTTGTAGCCAATTGCCATGTTTAACCAACCTACCTATGCAAACCGTTGCTTGGCTAAGTACGCTTCGCTCAGCCCTTCTTATAGCGTTGCTAGTTGCAGGTGAAGATCGAAGATGCTTGCTTCATGTTGAAGTTTGGTTGGGTTATATCACACTATATAATTGCTAAAAATGAAATCATCTATATATTGGCAAGGGTGGAAGGCTAAGCCTTTTGCTTGGTGATTTGTTCCACTCATGCCGTTAGGAACCATATAAACCGGTGTTATGTTCCTTGATTATGCGTTCCTAACACGGTTGGGGTGTATGGGACCCCCTCGATAAACCGCTAAGTGCTAAGTCTTTTCCAGCAAGTCCCAACATTGGTACTATTCGCCTAAACAACTAAAACTTTCCGAGGGAGTAATTAACCCGAGGCTTAATTAATTCAACCCCCCTGGGCCAGTGCTCGAATTGAGTGTTGGTCCAAACTGGAGTCGTGTGCGGGGCCCCCCTTGGCAACTTGGGTATTTCGGCCACTGTACGCTGTGCTCATCCGGTCGTGGCCTGAGACTAGATACGCGCGGCTACTATCAGGGTGTCGGCACGCCGGGAGGATTTGCTGGATTAGCCTTACCTTAGCTCGGTATATCTTGAGCACGGGATTCCGAGGATACTCGGGTCTTCCCACTATGGAGTTGCGACTCCGCGGATCGTGGGCTTGTAATGGGTCAAGTTGGAACACCCCTGCAGGGTTTTGAACTTTCGAAAGCCGTGCCCGCGGTTATGTGGCAGATGGGAGCTTGTTAATTCCGGTTGTAGATAACTTGACACAGTGTTACTAATACACTACCAGCGTGTGTTCCGTGACCGTCAATTTCCGAATAGGGATTCGGGAGTTGAACACGGAGGGGTTATGTTTGTGGAGCTTGTAGCTAGGATCACTTCGTGATCACTCCTCGCCGAGGCTTTCTCTTCTCGCTCTCACTCACGTAAGCTAGTTGCTAGTTGCTGCTGCAGACACTTATTCTTTTCTTCAGCCTTATCCTCACCCAAAGGCTTAAATAGTCTTGTTACCCGGAACGGGATTGCTGAGTCCTCTGTGGCTCACAGTTACTTCACCACACCAGATGCAGGTCAAGTTGTGAGCTATCCAGGTGATGGCACCGAGCTGGATTGGGAGTACGACGAGGAGCGTAGTCGGTACTATGTGCGATACCCGGATGATCAGTAGTGGAGACTCTTACTAGGATTCGATCCGCCTGTGGTTTATTTATCTAAGTTTGGTACTTTGACATTTGGTTTTTGCCCTTAGAGGGTTGTGATGTTCTTAATGTATGATGTTTGAGACTTGTACTGTAATTCTGTGACGTGGCGAGTGTAAGCCAACTATTTTCTGTTTACTATCCCCTCTTTTACATGAGATGTGCAAAGATTACCGAACTTGAGATCATTCTAGGATGGATTTATGCCTTTAAGTCGTGCCTCGACACGTAGGAGGTATAACTCCATCCTGGGCATTACAATGGCGGCGGAGATCGGAATCGCGTCTGGAGAAAAGGGTTCCGGAATCATGGTTTCCTCGACACGCTTTAAATATATGCCAAAGGGGGCATCGGAGGTGCCTCGGGGGGGCCCAGGGGCCCTCCCGACGCGGCCCAGGGCGGGCGCGCCCACAGGGCACCTGGAGCCCCTGTGGGTCCCCCCCGACTGCACTTTGGCCGCACGGTAGCTCCTGGAACGCTGATTTTTTATATATTTTTTCTGGATTTTTCCTGACAGTTCTCGTAATGTGAAAACCTGAAATACAAAAACAGCCGAAAACAAAAACTGGCACTGGGGTGCACTGGATTAGTAAGTTAGTCCAAATATGATCAAAAGTGTATGGTAGTGTATGAATATCATAGCAATATCACCCAAAAGTGGCATGGAGCAAGCAGAAATTATAGATACGTTTTGGACGTATCAACATCCCCAAGCTTAACTCCTGCTCGTCCTCGAGTAGGTAAATGATAACAAGAATAATTTCTGTGGTGACATGCTATTAACCATATAGGACTTTTTCATAGTCATATGACAAAAGCTTATTGAGACAATGATTCTATAGTAATTAAGTTGCCTCAAGAGAAAATCACAAATGACTGAAAGTTTTACAATATGACATTGAAGCATCAAATAGATTTGCAATGAACATGATGTGCAAATATGATAAAGTGATATCTAGCTTGCCCCCTTTAGTGAAGCAAAACATAAATGCAGGGGCACCTTCAAGGTTTAAGTGATGACTAGATACAATGATTTCAAAATAAACGATATCACAATCATGCAAAAGACAATGCTACTTTGGGACAATGCACATTACACTCAGAATGACAATCATGCTCTCAGTACTTGGTGCTTTTAAAAGAAAGTGGAGACTCATAAAAGTAAAATAATGGTTAAGTGCTAGAGCTTTTTATTTTGAAAACATAGAAGCAATTGTGTCAACGGTAGTAGTACTTCATATGTGTCATGCATAACACATCCTATAAGTTGCAAGCCTCGTGCATCGAATACTAATAGTGCTCGCACCTTGTCCTAATTAGCTCGGATTTCCATGGGTTATCATTGCATTGCATATGTTTCAACCAAGTGTCACAAAGGGGTACCTCTATGCCACCTGTACAAAGGTCCAAGGAGATAAATCGCATTTGATTTCTCGTTTTTGATAGATCTCAACTTGAGGACATCCATACCGGGACAACATAGAAAATAGATGATGGACTCCTCTTCAATGCATAAGCATATTCTCATAAGAGATTGAGGATTAAGGTCCAAGCTAAAACTTCCACCATGATGCATGGCTTTGGTTGGCGGCCCAATGTTCTTCTCTAACAATATGCATATTAATTCAACCCACAGCAAATCATCCTTACTTCGGACAAGACGAACATGCATAGCAACTCACATGATATTCAACAAAAGTGTGACAGTTGATGGCGTCCCCAGAAATATGGTTACCGCTCAGCAAGCAACTCATAAGAAATAAGATACATAGGCAACATATTCTTTACCATAATAGTTTTTAGGCTACTTTCCCATGAGCTATGTATTGCATGGTTAGTTTGCTTAGTACAGGTGGAGGTTAGCAAAAGACTGGGAGCGACCAACTACGAGAGCAATGACGGTCATAATCATGCAGAGCGACAAAGCAATATTGAATCAGGCATGGTAGTTATATCGCTACTTAGAAATAAAAGATCATCAAGGCTTGACAGACTTTCTTTACAGTCTTGAATATGCGTGAGCATATGCCAAGTCAATCAAAATAAATTCTCAAAGGAAGATATTACTAAACCATACCACATCATAGGCAAACAAATCAAGTTGGTAATCCAATAACACATTGGGAACCCCCCCCCCAGCTATTTGAGATTAACCATAAGAAAACCTGAACTACTAAGCACCATCATGCAAGTAGCATCCTTATCATAGACACATTAACCAATGCAACGGAAGCAAACTCTCTTAATAAGGTGAGCATGATAATTAAAGAGAGTTCAAGCAACCAACTAAACAAAAGCTCTTTGAACAGATAAGCATGAATACTAAGAGCAGAGCACGATAGTAGCTATTAAAAGACAAAGAACACACACATCATAGATAGACATGAAAATTCTATGTTATGTTCTAGGTAGAAGTGGAGCGTGTTTCTCTCCCACATAAAGGAATGCTGAGTTCCGACTCGTTATGAAAAACTAAAAAGAAAACTAAAAGCAAGACGCTCCAAGCATATCACATAACACATGAAGTGATAAAAATATAGCGAAACGAAAGACGAACTGATAATGTTGATGGAGAAGGGGATGCACGGGGGCATCCCCAAGCTTAGACGCTTGAGTCTCCTTGAATATTTCTTGGGGGTGCACGGGGGCATCCCCAAGCTTGAGCGCTTGACACTCCTGAATCTTTTTATCATCTTCCCTCGCACACTTGAAAACTCCCTTCATACATAACTCATCATAATCTGATTAGCGAGGTTAGTACCCTTAATAAAATAATTATACCTTGCTGGAAATAAGGATATTCTTGAAGTTCTACTGTTTCTCAAGATTGCCAAAAGATTTTTGCAAAGAAAAAGCAAGTTCTTGATTTGCAAAGTGAAGGAAAGGCAAAACAGGACAGAATCTGTGAAAAAGAGAACATCAGGTAGTAATTGATCTGTTCGGGATACTTCTGCAACTCAAATCAAAAAACTCAGAACAGACGCACGAAAGACAATTATATAGAGAACGCTGTCGAAACAATTCAGACCAAAAAGATGATCTGGTGATTTTATACGAATTTTTCTATCCAATGACAGAATCTGTTTTCTAGACAGCACCTCACAACTTTTGAACTTTCTAGCAATCAGAGGCTATACTTGGCACAAATATGAAAAGCAAAGATACAATGATGATGCTACAGCAGTAAACGACATCAAGACACAACAAAAGCAAAATAAAATTTTATTCATTATGGGCTGCCTCCCAAAAGCGCTTTCTTTTATGCCTTTAAGCTAGGCATAAGACTTTAATGATGCTCTCGTAGGAATAAGAGTTGAAAAACAAAAGAGAGCATCAAGAAGTAAATACCAAACACATTTAAACCTAACATGCTTCCTATGCATAGGAATATTGCAATAGAATAATTAATTGAAGCACGAAGCAACTAGCATAGGAAGGCAAAACAAGCATAACTTCAAAATATTCACCATAAAGAAAGGAAACTTCTTATTATTAAGATATTTAGAACCAAGACTCCCTATCTCATTATAAATTTCAGTGGCATCATGGATGAACTCAACAATATAAGCATCACATAAAGTATTGTTACCATGATCCACATGCAAAAAGGTACTCTTACTCTCCACATAAGCATAATCTTTCTCATTGGTAATAGTGGGAGTAGGACTATCATAAACCACTTGAACACTATAGATTAATTGTGTAGTAGGAGGGTGGTGTTCAACAAGGGAGTAATTCCCTTCATGATTATGACAAGTTTCATAAGGATAATTTCTCCTTATGTCATAGGTACCTTTATAATCATTATAGATTGGAGTTATAATATCATCATGGTAGAGAAGGGCATTATCATTGCTAGCAACTATATTTGTAATCATGTTGTCTTTATTCTCACTAGCAAGAGAATTATCAATTATCACATCACTAGTGGGGATAGGATTTGCAATCCTATCATCCCCAAGCTTAGAGCTTCCCATATCTTCACTTTCAGAGTTGGTACCAAAAATATTTTCAAGATCATAAGCAGCATTATCATCATTTTCCCAATCGCAATAAGTAACATGCATATCATAATCAAAATCATCTTCAATAGTACCTACGGACGTATCATCAAGATGATAATTAAGGCAATAAACTTCACCTTCTTCTTTAAACTTACAATCGTTAGGATAAAAGTTGATGGGAGGAATATGCTCAGGCCAGGTTGATACTCATTCTTCTTCCTTCTTACTCCTCTTCCTCCTCCTCTTCTTTTTCTTCTTCTTCACCTTAGGAGGGGGTGGTTAGAGATGAAGCTTCTCCACATATCCTGGTTTATCATTAGAAACAATAGGGGAAACTTGGGAGAAACTCTCCTTTTTATTAGCAGAAATATAAGAGACATTTTTATACTTTGGTAAAGTTCCCTCCTTTCTAATCTTACTTATATAATCATTTTCATGGCAATTAACAACACAATAGAGATGGCAATTTTGCAAAGCGTTTTTTATTCCTATGGAATTATCATCCAGCCAAGAAGTCTTTTCTGATATCTCTTCACACATCAAAAATAACATAAGCTCATCATAAAGATCAGAGGTGATCATGTCATCACACAACCGGTTAACGGTTATGTTTTGAGAGTCCATGCATTGAAAATTAAAGTGACCCTCTATACGGCAAAGTTCACAAGTAAAAGGATAAAGGTCACACAATTCTCGAGCAATTTCATTTAAATCTCTGACCCAAGTGATTGTTCTTTCATGCTTATGTTGCTTACAATACTTCTCTTCTTCAATCATAGGCCTTTCACAAGGTCTATCCACTCCACAAAAATTAACATGCTTATATAAAACTTCATTTTTAGGAATTGGATCATGCATGTTGCAATCATCATGAACAATTTCATTTTCTTTGCAAGTCTCTTTAAAAGGTTTATGATACTTGATCCAATCCTCCTTAGGCATATTAAGATGTGAAGCAAAAGATTTGAGGAAATCGACAAGGAGTTGAGAATCAAGCCCAAACTTAGCACTAAACTTGTTAAAACTTGTAGTTTCAACAAAGGACTTAATGCAATCATACTCATAAATTATACCTGACTCTTTACCTTTGTCGATCTCCCAATCTTCAGTGTTGCATTGAATTCTTTCAAGGAGTTCCCATTTAGCATCAATCTTTTTGTTTGTGAAAGAACCCGTAGAGGAAGCATCGAGCAAATCTTTATCCTGTCGAGAGAACCTCGCATAGAAGTTAGTAATAATAATATCTTTGGGGAGCCCATGGTTAGGACATTTTAGCATTAACGTTTTCAGTCTCCCCCAAGCTTGAGCTATGCTCTCTCCGTCATGAGGATAGAAATTATAAACATAATTCCTATTCTTATGGATTTCATGAAGAGGATAAAATTTAGTATAAAAGAGAGACATAAGCTCTTGCCAATCAAGCAAGTGCGAGTTATCGAGAAGCTTATACCAATCTGAAGCCTTATCTATAAGTGATACGGCGAATAATTTCCTCATGACAAACTCCCTTGATACACCTACAAGCTTAAATAATGAACTTAATTGTGACAGATATAGCAAGTGTTCACCGGGGTGTCTGTCTCCTGCATAACGATTAGCCAAAACATAATCGATAATACCAGCTGGTATTTCATAGGGCACAATTTCAGTAGGGGGAGGAGCAACCACCACCGGTGTGGGGCGTCTTCCCGCAAGCAATGATCCAATAACAGGGTTGTCCATAAGCATAAATAGTGAAATAAAAACAAGAAACAAAAAGATTTAATTGCAAGATCTAAAGATATACCTTCAAGCGCTCACCTCCCCGGCAACGGCGCCAGAAATAGCTTGATGTCTATACACGCTTCTACTCTTGTAGACTATGTTGGGCCTCCAAGCGCAGAGGTTTGTAGGACAGCAGCAATTTCCCTCAAGTGGATGACCTAAGGTTTATCGAACTCAGGGAAGTAGAGGTTGAAGATGGTCTCTCTCAAGCAACCCTGCAACTAAGATACAAGAAGTCTCTTGTGTCCCCAACACACCTAATACACTTGTTAGATGTATATGTGCACTAGTTCGGCGAAGAGGGGTTAAATGGCAAGTGATATGGATGGCAAAACAAGGTAATATAAATATGTAATAAAAAGTGCAGCAAGCAAACAAGTAGTAAACGTGAGCACAAACGGTATTGCAATGGTGGAAACGAGGCCTAGGGTTCATACTTTCACTAGTGGCAACTCCCAACAACATTAACATAATCGAATCACATGATATTTCCCATAAAACATGCAAAGGGGACACACTCGGAGGTCATTCCTTCGTGGTCAAGAGAGGACGAGAATTATGTAGGGCTACCAAAGCACACCTCAAAGTTCGTAGTTCTCAATCTAAGGATTTCCCAATGTCACCACGGCCATCCAAAGAGAGTCCCACAATCACCACAACATATCTAAAGGATAGTCAAAGACAAGCACCAAGAGACTCTCAATCTTCAATCAACACACAAGAGAGGAAATCACTCATGAAAATATTGTTTTAATCCATGTCCAATAGACCACTGTCACCTTGGTCTCGGGGATTATACTAGATAAAAACAAGTGAGTACATTAATCCAATACATAGAGGAAGGGGAAATATCATGGGATCGCCCTAGATTAACATAGCCTATGATCACAACGAAGATCACATCATGGGAGAGAGAATTGACCACATAGCTACTGGTAAGAACCTCAGCCCCGAGGGGGAACTACTCCCGCCTCATGGAGGGAGGAAGCAACGTCGATGGAGATGAATCCGGGGGCACTTCCCCGTCCCGACAGGGCGCCGACGCAGGAATTCTGGTCCCCCGAAGCTTGATGGCGATGGCGGCGGAGATCGGAATCGCGTCTGGAGAAAAGGGTTCCGGAATCATGGTTTCCTCGACACGCTTTAAATATATGTCAAAGGGGGGCATCGGAGGTGCCTCGGGGGGCCCAGGGGCCCTCCCGACGCGGCCCAGGGGGGGCGCGCCCACAGGGCGCCTGGAGCCCCTGTGCCCCCCCCCCCCCGGCTTCACTTTGGCCGCACGGTAGCTCCTGGAACGCTGATTTTTTATATATATTTTCTGGATTTTTCCTGACAGTTCTCGTAATGTGAAAACCTGAAATACAAAAACAGCCGAAAACAGAAACTGGCACTGGGGTGCACTGGATTAGTAAGTTGGTCCAAATATGATCAAAAGTGTATGAAAGTGTATGAATATCATAGCAATATCACCCAAAAATGGCATGGAGCAAGCAGAAATTATAGATACGTTTTGGACGTATCACACGCACCTTCATCTCTGTGCTTGACAATGCTCCAATGTTCATCCTTCTTGTCCGTGCTAGGCCCTTCAATTGCAAGCAACACAAATGTATCTAAGTTAGGCAGCATCATATTCTCATGAACACTAGAAACATTACCAAGAAACGAAAGTACCTGATAATTTAATTGGCATATGCGAGCTCTAGCAATTGTTCCAAGAGGTAAAACAGTAGGGGATATGGGTGTAACTGTGCTTGGATTTTTTTTACTTCTTTCCTTGTGAACGGTTCAGAGTTTCCTCAACAAACAGATTCGTCATTAACAGCAGATCCAACTTGCCTAATTTGTTGCTGCACCAACCGAAAATTTGCTCCCTTTTCCTTATCGCTTTTGGCAACGTCAAAGATCTCTCTCTCTTCTTGCCTTTCTTTCCTCTCTCATGTTCCAAGTCAAGGCCAAATCCAACCTTCCCAAAAAGGCACAAATGGACAAATTGCTTTCCTTGGAACTTGTGCCACGAAATTTTGTTGCCCTCTTTCTTTCTTCAACCGGACCAGAGGGATTTGGGTGAGAGAAAAAAAACTGATTTGACTTCCAAAACAACCACTAGCACAATCTTCAAAAAGATGTGACGTGCCAACCTTTTCACAAGAGAAAATACTCTTTTATTTCCAAGATAGACACAATAGATCTTTTTAGTTTTTTTTAAAAAAAAACTCTCGATCACAACTTTCCAACCGAACCGAACTGGGTAAATCTTCCCTTCTTTTATTTCTCACCTTCCAAAAGATTCGGATCAGCCAAGATGCCGATCAGCTATATCTCCTCCTTTTATTGCAATTCTTGCCTTCTATCTCTCTTCCTTCCTTTCTTGAACTCGGCTCGGTTGGAGGCTCGGTCGGGGTCGGTTTGTGACCGCCGACTATCGTATTGTATAACTCTTATACATATTTTTCTCCTTTCTATAAAGATATGGTATGTCATTGACGTACCCTCGAAAAAAAAATCTCTCCTTCTTCCTTTCTTATCTCTTTGTTGACCACGAAATAAAATAACAAGGCAGAAGGTGGCAGCTAATAACAACACCTTTTTTTTGAACTTCTCTTTCCTTAAAACGTCCAAGCAATCAGCATGTTATTCCTTTCCAAACACGGTCTCCTTTTTTATGCTCTTTCCAAAAACCAACGTGGCAAACTAGGAAGGAATCAAATAGATAGTATTCACCTTGGAAACCGAACCCAGATCTCAACTACCTTAAAACAAGAGGGGCCACGTGATTTTCTCCTCTCTTATTTTTTTGCAAACCCAAACCAACTAGTACTCCTTCGTGGGAAACAAGTATCTTCTGTTTTTTACTTGCTATCACCACGGTTCACGCCAACTAGTACAAATGATCTAGTCCATATCCTATCTTGCCTTTTTTAATCACTAACGTGAGGAGCAAGTTCCAAGGCACAAATCACGTTTCCTTCTCTCTTTCAGACGTTTTGATTGATCTCTAATATTTTTTGAGCCTGTTTGGGACTGCTCTGCTTCTTAAAATTTAGCTCCGCTCCAAAAAACTCAAGTCAAACGGGGTAGCTCCACGATATGCCGCTCCACAGAAAAACTATAATCTGAGGTACAGCTCCCAGTTTTTTATGAAGCTCGTGAGGGGGTGCTCCAAAAAATCCTAGAAGCTAGAGTTGGGGGGAAATTACCCACCACTGCCACGAGTAAGTGGATACCCCTTCGTTTCTCCCCTCTCATCCAATCAAAAAGATCATTTCCACCAATTTTTCCATTCTTGAAGCTGGAGCTACATGAAAGCCAAACATTATCTTTGGTAGTGCTACAATTTCTGTATGAAACTGCTCCAAAGTGGATTTGGTGGAGTGAAGCTGATTTTGGTGAAGCGGAGCAGTCCCAAACAAGCCCAAAGGCTTCAGTTTTTTTTATCTGTTCTCAACTTCTTTCTTCCACAAGATGAAATATGCTTCAAGACAGCGACGAACTACAGTAGCAGATGGATGGCGGCAGCGGCCAAGAAAAAGATGACAACGGAAGATGGTGATGAACAAGATGATGGTGTCGGTGAAAGCGGTGTGAACAAAACGTGGCTAGAACTTGAAACTCTAACAATCTAGACACTAAACCGAGCAACTCAACACACGATGCAATCGAAAGTTCAACGATGCAAAAACTAAGTGATAATAGCGAAAGGCTCAAACTTTCTGGCACACGGATGAACTAATCTAACTTTTTTTTGGCTTTTTCGTGGACTATAGGTATGAATGGCAGATGCGATCTAAACTATGAAAAACTGTAAAATCTCACCGAGCAACCTGAAAACTGATACCACTTGATAGAGGCGAGGGGCCCGATCTTTCGATGAGATGATAACTATCGATTTGGTGGAGACGACTTTGACGATCCGACTACAAACGTGCATGGCGTTGCACATTAGCAATCGCGAAACCAACTCCAAGAGGTTATTGACCACGCTGGAGCACGATCAACCTGACCACGCTGGAGCACGATCAACCTGACCAGGAAGGTCTATCCCTGCAGGCAATCGAAGAACAAGCAAGAATATGATAAAGCAATCTGAATATTGCGAATATGGATGAAGTATTGATAAGAGTGGGGTTTCATAAGCGATCTTGGTCTGGTCGTTGGACACCAACGAAGTACACGAAGTTGCAGCGATGGCTAACATTTAACTAAATAAAACCCAAGTCTAAACGATGCCTTAAGGAATATATTTATAGGGAAAAAAGAGGGGATTTCGTCCACCCTAGGCAAGGTGGGACTAAAACACCTCCTAATTTGTTTCTCCTACAATATGGACTCTAAACATAGATTACATGGGTCTGGTCCAAAATAAGGTGGCGCAACACCAATAATAAGCTATGGACATAAACAAAGCTCCGAGTTCTTCTTCTTATGCTTTAGTTTTGAATGAAATTAGAGACAGAGCTACACATTTTGTTAGCATTACTTTTCGGTTCGAAAACAGGAAGGAAAACTTTGAAGCACATGCCTTGGCAAAGGCGGCTTCGTCACTCCATGTTGGGCGCTACCTGTGGCTAGGGAACCCACCAGACATTATTTGTATTCCTTCTGTGATTGATGAATAGACCCGAGTTCACCTAAAAAAAGCTATGGATGAAATTTATGAAAGCCCATCTTGTATATTTTGTCCATCTTCTTGTATGTCATCATGGTGGCTTCAAAGTCCGGAAATCTCCACTTGAACCTCCGTTCTTGTTCTCTTCGCACGCACCTTCATCTCTGTGCTTGACAATGCTCCAATGTTCATCCTTCTTGTCCGTGCTAGTCCCTTCAATTGCAAGCAACACAAATGTATCTAAGTTAGGCAGCATCATATTCTCCTGAACACTAGAAACATAACCAAGAAACGAAAGTACCTAATAATTTAATTGGCATATGCGAGCTCTAGCAATTGTTCCAAGAGGTAAAACAACAGGGGATATGGGTGTAACTGTGGTAGCCATGTCCTCATCAGGTTCATTTGGGAAGAAGACCCCCTTTTATAGGCGCCCCTGAATCCAACTGTTATGCACCCAGGTCATGCACAAGCGGTACTACCGCTGGAGGAGCGGTATTACCGCTTAGCACGGTCAAAACAGCCCAACGAGAGAGAAAAACACAAGTTGTAGTTCTGCCATAGAGGTAGTACCGCTCTGCGAAAAGGTACCACCGCTTATAAGCGGTACTACCGCTCGGGGGGAGAGGTAGTACCGCTTACCACTTATAAGAGGTACTACCGCTCGTGGGGAGAGGTAGTACCGCTTATAAGTTGTACTACCGCTCTACTACCGCGAAACCTGAGACGAAAATCGCATCCCCAAAAGCAGCGGTACTACGCGCGGCACAGGGTCGCGGTACTACCGCTTACAAGTGGTACTACCGCTCGAGAGAGCAGTACTACCGCTTGAACCTTTCAAGAATACAACAGAGAAAACAGGGGATGCAATAAAGCCTAAGCTGCCAAAACTTCTGCAAATGAACTCCGAATTGAGCAATCTCAAGCTTGTTGGATAGATGACAACGAGTAGCATCCAAACAACAAAAGGTTATAATAAGAAGAGACAGGGGAGGTATGCCTAATATATAGAGGAGAGAAACCCCCAACCGAGAAAAACCGGCATAACCTCCAACATAAAAAACATCATAGAATATGCATGTTAACTCCGGTTTCGATGAACTCGAGCTTGTCATGAAGATGACCAAAAGCTCCAAATCTCACATGGAGAAAAACCAAACAAGAACCAAGAAAGATGATGCAAGGATGCATTGGTTTGAGCTCTCTACGAACGATACGATCAAGCTACTCACTTGAGAGCCCCCCTTAATAGTACGACAATCGATCTTATAACTCGGTCTTCCAACTACCACCATGAGACCGGTAAAGTAGAAAACCTATCAGGGGCAAACCTTTGCCTAGCACAAAGTCCACTTGAGCTAGATGATGACGATCTTGACTTCCTCAAGTTGGACCATCTTTCTTGATTGCGTTGCCCCGGTGAAGACTAGTTGATTGCTCCCCCATACTCCACTATGGGTGAGCCACTCTTTGTCACATCTTCACAATTCCATTGCCACCACAATGGACGGCAAGCTTCAAGCATATGATCTCTTCATGATGATCCACTTGAACTTGCACACCGCAACCTAACCCCACAAAGAACTCTCACGAAGACTATGGGTTAGTACACAAAGCGTAATTGACAATGCTTACCATACCATGGGATCGCTTGATACCTCGCGGTACATATTTTAGGCTTTGTGTGTTGATCAACTTGATTCACTCTTTGACTTAGTCTTGATCAACCAAGAATCTTTCCAACTCTCTTCATTTGGATGATGTTTGAAGGTAAACATGAATGATCACACCCTCTTCTTCTTCAAGACATGCTTGCAATAAGCTCAACACTCACAAGACCAATCTTTGGATAATTCCTTAATAGCACCTTGGTCATCACAAACTCTCCTTGAAACCAACAAATGGACCCCAAGAAAAGCCTATGGACAAACCCTTCAAATATAACTCAAGGCAACCATTAGTCCATAGAGGTTGTCATCAATTACCAAAACCAAACATGAGGGCACCACATGTTCTTTCAATCTCCCCTATGTTGGTAATTGATGGCAATCACTTTCAAGAGAGTTTATATAAGGAATTATACATCACCATACCATGCAACAATAATGTATGCGCATGAGATGCAAAAGCTTAGGAACAAAACCAAAGCAAGAGGAGATGACTAGATGACTCTCTAAACTTCTCCACAAAACTCTCTGAAACTTCTCCCCCATTGGCATCGATTGCCAAAATGGGCGAAAGGCTTAGAAGGCCAATATAACTTGTGTTCCTCCATAAATTGGGTATTTCTCAACTAGAGAGTGGAATGCAATACACATATCCAACGGTAAATACTTGGAGGAAGACATACAATATTAAGGCCCAAATATTGCAAAAGAATGATATGCACAAAGACATAACAAAGAGAGAGACACGCAATCAAGCAATCAAAGGATACCAATTGAAGCAAGCTATCAAAAGATACCAATTGAACCAACTAGACCAATGATCCTACGAGCCACATGAATAAAAGATATTATGATATGAGCAAAGGAGTGTCCTAGAGAAACTAGAGAAGCTCCCCATGTTTTGTGCACAATTTAGTTTTGTATTTGGATACAACGATTACAAAATAGGATCATCACCCCCCAAGATCAATAAAACCTCACGACAAGTGTAAGAGAGCAATAGAGTGTTCGAATGACACTAGTGAAGCTTTCCATGATTTATGCACTCCTTAGAATATTTGCATTAGGATACCAAGTGCACAAAATAGAATCATCACTCCCCCAAAATCAATAGAAACTCACATCAAGCACAAGCGGGCAAGTAGGAAACAAAGCCTAGCACAAGCAACAAACATATGGTAGAGAAACATATAAAGGAGGCAACTTAAGAGTAGGCTCAACCAAAATGATGTGTGTGAGTCATGGCAAAGCACTTGAGAATACTAATGTAAGGGTGAGCATTAAGCATCAACATAGTGTTGAAAAGAGGAGATACAAGGTGCATGACATGTCTTTCCCACACACACCAAGCAAAGGGTTTCACAAGCGCACTCACTATGCAAAATGAATAACCAACGCTTGTGACGACCCATGGTAAAGAAAGAAAGTGAAAGCTTTGTCAAGAGGAGGGATACCAATCGAGATGGCAAAAGCCTCATCAAGACAAGCAAGAGACAAAATATCTTCACCAACCAAGAGTGCATCAAGATGCAACAAGATAAGACCCTCACTCAAGGCAAAAGCTTTCACGGAGGCACCAAAGAAATAATACAAGAAGGACAAGGTGGACGTGAAAGAAAATGATATCTACTAGATATGTAATTTCTCTCAAGTGTATAAGATTCTAGGTAGATGAAATCATGATGATATCAATCCACAAGAAGGATGTACACACGAAATAGTTACAAAAAGGAAAGAAAAAGGATATCCACAGGGAAGTCATAAATATACCAATAAGATATTTGCTTGAAAGCATAGCACATGGCTAGATATTGTCTTATTGTATACAAATGAATTCCGACCACACAAAAATCAAAGACATCACAACTAGCAACAAGAGATCATTGTTGGGATGCTTTTAGAAAGGAAACAAGTATCACAAGAAAGAAAGAATTACATGTCATGATACAACTTACACAAGGTTGATGCAAGAAATGTGTGCATGAAGTAGATGATGATACTTGTTACCGAGATATCATTGGAAGGATGTAGTAGATACCAATTGAAGGTAGATAGTAGTTCATTGATCATCCTAGCTTGACTCCAATAAGCACATGGTGACAACACCTTCCTTTTGAATGAGCCGAGCATCCAATGCATACTGTTCCTAGAACAACAACACAAACAAAATGGTACCCAAACTCATTGGGACCAAAGAGTTAGAAACACCAATACATAGGACAAACTCCACACACATATGTGCATTTATATATGAAGATGAATTTCATGCACATCTCATCCAAATTGAGACTAGGTGGAGTTTTCCCTATATATTGGGTCAAAGAAAGAAATCATGCCAAAGAAAATACATGAAGTAATTATGCATGCTCAAGACTTTGAAGAAACGAAACCAAATGAAAAAGAAAAACCAAATGAAAAAGAAAAACCAAGTGAAAATAGGATACCAAATGGAGAAATAATCACTTGTAAGATATCTATTTAAAAGATACATCAAGGAATGAGATATACATTTATACACGCAAAAGGAAAGATATTGGACTCCCAAAAGAGAGGATTGTTCCAAACAAACCAACCCATCTACAAACTTTCATGATGGCACAAAGTACCAAAAAGAAATGACTTGTCTTCCATCAACACACACTTGATATGGATCACAAGACGAGTGTTCTATTGAAAATAGGATAGCCCCCTCAAGAGTTGTGCATTCAAGAGAATTTGCATTTGAATACAAAATGCACAAGGTGGGATCACCACTTTCACTATATCTATAAAACACTCGACAAAATCAATAAAACAACAAGGTCCACAGGTGGCACGAAAGGCAATGGGAGTTGACACAATCTTGGCAAGCGATAAGACAAATAAAACCAAAAGACAATGTAAAGATGATCAATAATTTCCACCACATAAAAGATTACTAATTGTCAAAGACAAGAGGTATTTGGAAATAATTCCCGGTGATAGATAGCAATGGTATCCAACATCATCTTCACACCAAGCACAAGCAAATGCAACTTGTAGAGCTAACATGTCACCTAGGAACAAGATAATTTACAATATCAACTCTAGGTGACAATATCTCAAATGTACACATTTTCTAGGCTAGCAATATGCACATAGCACATTACTCCCCCATAATGTGATACCAAATAAAACTTAAACAAGAGGCAATAAGAGGAACTTACAAGAGAAAATTAATGGACAATTTAGAATTTGAATTTTTAATGAGAAGATATACCACATGGTGACTAGATAAACTTTCAATATCAATACTAGGTGGTATTCCTCATGTACACACATTTGTGGGATCGTGAGGTGCACTAAGCACATCACTTCCCCAAAATGTGATGTCCTATTAATCTCTCACAAGAGCCAATTAAGATACAAACAAGATGCAAAAGGCTCAACACACAACTCACGCGTACATGAAAAACAAAACAACATACACATACTTGATTACTCGAGATAGGCAAATTGGAAGCACGCATATACAAAGACATGCAAGGTACAAAACCAAAACATGCAAAGGGGCAATTAACTTTCAATTTAAACAAATTAAGTATAAGTTACCGCAAGGAGGCACATTGGGTATAAGATATAAATTTGGTGATTCAAATGACTTGGCTTGAGACAATGTGAATGATGAAGACCCCTTAGCTCTTCATAATGTAGCAAAATCTCCAATGTCCTTCATCAACACCCATTGATCAAGTTTTAGCTTGTTGGTCCCCAACCAAGTTGGGTCCTAAGAGGTTAGTCACAATAGGCTTGGCCACCCAAATGGTTCTTTTCTTGACTCCATTTTGAGTACCAACAAACTTGGCAAACACATTGCCAACATTATCCTTCCCAAGAGAATAGACACCATCAATAATAATTGGGTTGGGTAAGTTACCACTAGTGCATGAAGAAGCGACGTGGCCTTTCTCACGACATAAGTAGCAACGTCTACTCTTCACTTTCTTCTTACTTGATTTCTCAACATGAGAAGCATTAACTTGAGTCTTCTTGGGAAGTGGCCTTTCTTCAACTTGCGGTTGAGCATGGGATTGAACTTGTGGCCTCTTCCCTTGTTGCTTGTCACAAATGATCTTCTTCTTCAATGGGCAAGATCTAACATGGTGCCCTTCAATTTTGCACTTGAAGCAAATAATCTTGGCCGAATACTTGAGTTGTTCTTGGCCCTTCTTATTCTTATTGATCTTGGACTTCTTCTTATTGGAGTTGAAACCAAGTCCACCTTTGTCATTGGGGGATTTTTGCACACTCAAAATATTGTTGAGTGTGGACTTCCCTTCATGACACTTTTCCAAGTCTTTCTTCAAAGAAGTGACTTGGGCCTTGAGCTCTTTGATTTTCTCTACATGGTTAGTATCAACATAAGAACTAGAGGAAGTATAAGCTTCATTGTTAGAGCAACAAGGCAAGGAAAGTAATTCATCATAAGATGTACCAATGCTATGAGTAGATGAATTACAAGGACTATCACATGGCAATATAACATTTTGACTTGAAGTAGTGCTAGTATCCACACGAGGCTCACTAGATGTTACCTTAGCAACCAAACCCTCATGAGCTATCTTTAGCACATTATGAGATACTAGAAGATCATCATGAGAGCTTGTGAAATCTACATGACTTTCTCCAATTTCCCATAATTGCTAGATAGCAACTCAAGTTGAGCACTTAGAGCAACTCCAACGGGGCGACCCATTTCGTCCGCTGTCCTCCGTTTGGGTCGGCGCGGACACAAAAGGCGGCCCAACGCGCCGACCCAAACGAACGCGCGTCCGCTTGGCGTACGCATGCCGACCCATTCCCGGCCCAATTTTGAGCTGGATTTGCATCGGCGCGGACACGAGATGGACGCGCGCGCCTACTCCTCTCCTCCCGCCCACCAGCCGGTGGCAGCCACCAGCATTTCCCCCCATTTCCACCAAAAACCCTCCCGCCCCCACGCTCCCGCCCTACACCCGCCATGGACGAATCCATCAACCTCGACGCCGCTGCCATCCTCTCCTCCCTCGCCTTGTCCGGCGCCGCCGCCCCCTCCGGGAAAGGCAAGCCTCGTGCCCCGCGCATGAACGCCGATGTGACCAAGCCAAAGAAGCCGCCGACGCCCGACCAGCGGGCAAGGGAGTCGACCAAGAGGAAGGGCCGGAGGAACACCGCGGACACGAGGGGTGAGGCTGACGCACAGGCCGCCGTGGAGTAGGAGGTCACCAATGCATGCGTCGCGCAGGCAACGAGGGAGGCGCTCTACATGCTAGGGTTAAACCCTGGCTAGCACGGCCTCGTCCAAGCTGTCGTCCCCGCGGCCAGCACCGGCTCGTCGGCATTTCCTCAGATGGTGCTGCCCGACTCGCCCCGCGCGTCGACTTGCAACCCGATGCCAGGCTTCCACGTCTACCCGCAGACCTTCCGCCTCTCCGGTGAGTGCTCGCCCTACGTGAGCGTGGACGCGCCTTCCACGCTCGCACCCGCGCCCATTGACCTCAATGCCACCCCGGTGGCAGGTGGCTCGTCATCCGGCGGTGCTAGGAAACACACGCGGCAGACGGCGCTCGGCATGCTCCAGGACACCCGCAACCTGTTCGAGGCGGAGAAGCAAGAAAAGATGCTAGAGATCGAGGCCGCCAACGCGAAGACCAAGTCTAAAGAAGTGGCTCTCGCGAGCATGATGACCGGGGTGGAGATCATGAAGGTGGATCTCAACACCGTGTCGCTAAGGAAGAGGCCGTGGTCCGAAAAGATGCAGGCCAACATGCTCAAGTTCGACGATGAGTGATCTATGGCGGCGAGTGCCATCTTTTTTGTATGCTAGCAGGTGTGCTAGCATGACCACGGGAGCCAAGATGGCGTGGTCGAACACAAGTCCCAACCCATTTTTTGTGTGCTGGCATGTATGCCGGCCGGCTGGCAAGTGCGCCAGCATGACTGTGGTGATATTTTCTGAAGTCGGCATTGTATGCCGGCACTGGCATTGTGCCGGCATGAGACATGGCCACTGGCATGATCGGCCGCGGACCTTTTTTTCTTCAAAAAGTTGAGTGCGGACATGAAATGGGTCGGCGCGTTGGGCGCGCTGCCGACCCAAATGAAAAACTGGGTGGACGTCGGGCGGGCGGTGATAACCCACAAGTATAGGGGATCAATTGTAGCCTCTTTAGATAAGTAAGAGTGTCGAACCCAACGAGGAGCTAAAGGTAGAACAAATATTCCCTCAAGTTCTATCGACCACCGATAAAACTCTACGCACGCTTGACGTTCGCTTTACCTGGAACAAGTATAAAACTAGAAGTACTTTGTAGGTGTAACGGGATATGTTTGCAAGAATATAAAGAGCACATAAATAAAAACTAGGGGCTGTTTAGGTAAATAAGAAATAAAGTTAGTATAGCGAGTGTGGAAAAGTGGTGGTAGGAGTTGCGAAATTGTCCCTAAGCAAGTGACTACGTTACTAGACCGATATCAAGTTTTATGTGGGAGAGGCCACTGCTAGCATGTCATCCCTGACTTGGAATTTTATGCACTTATGATTGGAACTATTAGCAAGCATCCGCAACTACTAACGTTCATTAAGGTAAAACCCAACCATAGCATTAAGATATATTGCCCCCCCTTCAATCCCGTATGCATCAATTTCTACGCTAGGTTGAAGCTTCTGTCACTCTTGCCCTCCAATACGTAGTCCTATAAACATACAACTAACCCTACGGTGTGATCCACACGCGCGCTCATATGATGGGCACCAAAGGACAGCAACATAACCACAAGCAAATTAAACCAATCATAGCAATTCACCAATTACCGATAGGACAACGAAAATCTACTCAGACATCATAGGATGGCAACACATCATTGGATAATAATATGAAGCATAAAGCACCATGTTCAAGTAGAGGGTACAACGGGTTGCGGGAGAGTGGACCTCTATAGATAGATGGGGGAAGGTGATGAAGATGTTGGTGAAGATGACGGTGGTGTTGGTGTAGATCGCCGTCGCACGATGATGGCCCCGGTGGCACTCCGACGCCACCGGAAGCGAGGGGGAGAGAGCCCCCTCCTTCTCCTTCTTACTTGGCCTTCTCCCTAGGTGGGAGAAGGGTTCTCCCTCTGGTCCTTGGTCTCCATGGCATGGGAGGGGTGAGAGCCCCTTCGAGATTGGATCTATCTCTCTGTCTCTCTCTGTTTCTGCGTTCTCAGATTCTGGCCTTTCACCGTTTCTTATATTTTCGGAGATCTGTAACTCCGATTGGGATGAATTTTGGATACGATCTCTATCTAGATATTAGCTTTCTTGCGCCGAAAGTAGGGCACCAACCGCTTTACGGAGTGGCCGCGAGGGCCTAGGGCGTGCCTGACCCCTGGGGCGTGCCCCCTGCCTCGTGGCCCCCTCGGGCATCGTCTCGTGTTGATTCTTCTTCCCAAAATTCATAAATATTCCAAAAAAATATCCATCCGTTTTAATCCCATTTGGACTCCGTTCGATATGGATTTTCTACGAAACAAAAAACATGCAACAAACAGGAACTGACACTTGGCACTAGATCAATATGTTAGTCCCAAAAATAGTATAAAAGTTGCCAAAAGTATGTAGAAGTTGTAGAATATTGGCATGTAACAATAAAAAATTATAGATATGATGGAGACGTATCAGCATCCCCAAGCTTAATTCCTGCTCGTCCTCGAGTAGGTAAATGATAAAAAAGATAAATTTTGATGTGGAATGCTACCTAGCATAATCTTGATCATGTAATCTAATCATGGTATGAATATTAAGACACGAGTGATTCAAAGCAATAGTCTATGATTTGACATAAAAGAATTTAATACTCGGGCATCCCAGCAAACAATCAAGTTTTTCAAAATATCAATGCTAAAGAACATTATCTCTACAAAATCATATAGTCTTTTATGCTCCCTTCTCTTAACACAAGGTACCCCTCATGCCCATCCCGGTGTCAGCCAAGCAATTGTTTTCATACTTTACTTTTTCGAACATTTTCAACTCTTCACGCAATACATGAGTGTGAGCCATGGACATAACACTATGGGTGGAATAGAAGGTGGTAGTAGACAAAAGTAGGGATAAAGACTCACATCGACTAGGCAAATCAATGGACTACGGAGATGTCCATTAATTGATATCAATGTGAGTGAGTAGGGATTGACACGTAATGGATGCACTAGAGCTATAAGTGTATGAAAGCTCAAAAGAAAACTAGTGGGTGTCCATCAACTTGCTTGCTCATGAACACCTAGGTCATTTGAGGAAGCTCATCGTTGGAATATACAAGCCAAGTTTTATAACGAAAAATTCCCACTAGTATATGGAAGTGACAACATAGGATACTCTGTATCATGAAGAACATGGTGCGATGATGAAGCACAAGTGTGGAAAAAAGATAGTAGCATTGTCCCCTTTTTTATCCTTTTTTTATTTTTTTGGGCCTTCCTTTTTTTATTTGGACTTTCTCTTTTTTGGCCTTTTTTTATTTGGCCTTTTTCCAGGACAATGCTCTAATAATGATGATCATCACACTTTTATTTACTTACAACTCGATGCTAGAACAAAAATATGACTCTATGTGAATGCCTCCGGCGGTGTACCGGGATGTGCAATGATCTAGCATACCAATGACATCAAAAAATGGACAAGCCATGAAAACATCATGCTAGCTATCTTACGATCATGCAAAGCAATATGCCAATGATGGTGCATGTCATAATAAACGGAACAGTGGAGTTACATGGCAATATATCTCGGAATGGCTATGGAAATGCCATAGTAGGTAGGTATGGTGGTTGTTTTGAGGAAGTGTATAAGGTAGTTTGATGCACCGGCGAAAATTGCGCGGTACCAGAGTGGCTAGCAGGGTGGAAGGGTGAGAGTGCGTATAATCCATGGACTCACATTAGTCACAAAGAACTCACATACTTATTGTGAAAAATCTATTAGCCCTCGAAGCAAAAATACTACGACGCATGCTCCTAGGGGGGAGGTTGGTAGGAGTTAACCATCGTGCGCCCCCAACCTTCACGCAAAGATAAACAATCAAAATACAATGCGCGTCAATTTGGTTACATAGTTAGGAGACCATACGTGCATGCTTCGGGAATCAGAAACCTTAACACCAATATTTTTACTAAACCACAATCATTCACTAGTACCTCCCACATATTAGCATCTCTATATCGCAAAAACTATTGCAAGGAATCAAACATATCATATTCAGCGATCTACAAGTTTATGTAGGATTTTATGACTAACCATATGAATGACCAATTCCTGTCAACTCTCTAAATAGATATAAGTGAAGCAAGAGAGTTTTAATTCTTTCTACAAAAGATATGCCCACGCTCTAACAAATACTACATAATTCCCCCGCGCGTTGCTGCGGGAATTCTTAGTCCAAGGCACATGGTAATGCATAAATGGAATAAATTTGTTTGAATACTATGGATATACGATTAAGATGATTTTTTGGAATGGATAAAATATTTGCAATATAATTATAAAGATAACAAATATAGTGTTCTGACATAAGTAATCTCGTTTAATTTACATTAATAATATTGTATATAAACACACTAAGAACCGGATTCTCAAATGGAGACGCGACAAAAGGAATTTCCATTTTGATATATTTATTGTGTACTATATGTAAGTCTTGTTGTAAATATATCTTCTGCATGTTATTACATATATAAGATCTATTGAATATAACCAAGTTGTTCATATATAAAAGCAAGTGCAAAAAATAGGGTGTGTTGCAACATATTAGTTGTATGTGTTAATAAACTGGAAACATTAGTTTGTTCTTGTCTTCATTATCATCTCTGGTAGCTTATATGATAATTAGTGAGAACACTAACAAACATATATACTTACTCTTTCGAAATGACATGAAGGGATAGTAGTACCGGATACTTGACATGAAGGGATGATAGCGTATTCAGGCTTCAGCATCTTGCTAATGATAATATGAAACTCTACAAAATATTAGAATGCGCTAATGAGTCTGGGCATTATATGCAAGCTATACAAAATTCTGATAGACCGCGCACTGAGATTGGACAGAGATCAGTAACATTGTGCAAGTAGTATATATGTAAAGAAGATGGAACTTCACAATTTACAGATCCAATGAATATTTTTTGAGGAGAAGTCTATTAAATATTGTGGCTGAAAGAAAATAGAGCATATTAAGGAAGGTACCTAGGTATAAATGGAGATAAGAGGGCAGAGGGAATTGCAAGATTTCCCTTTTAATAAAGTGTCTAAGGCGTTAAGACAATCGACAAGAGCACCACCGAAATCTAAGTGTGTTGGAATAGCACCACTTGAGATATCAAATGCTTAATATGAAAATAATAATTGCACAACTGCTACTTTGTTTCATGGCAATAATGCTTGTGTTAAGCAATTCAGTAGGCATCTCCCAACAAAGCAGAGTAGTAAAGGAGCAGAGATACTAAATTAACTTAAAAGGTGGGTTCCTCCAGAAACAATGACATAAAATTCATCTGTAGAAGAAAAAGTATGTCTCCCCCGCAAAAAAAGCATGTCTGAAAACTATAGATGTTCTAGGACTAAAGGTGCCAATAGACATTTGAAATAAATAGCAGGAATGCCAGCCCTTGAAGCATGGAACAAACATAATAGGTGCTGATGGTGCCCGTCGAAAATTTCCCTTTTAAAAGGATTTCTTGAGGGGTTTCTGAAAGGTATACACCGCAGTATTACTGGACTTATATTGAGTTAGTACTCCTGCAATAGTACAATACACGAAGGACGAGGAAGCCGCAGACGAAGAAGAACACCTACAGCCAACCCTGGTCATAGAGATACACCATCACTCGACGCTCTGTTCACCATAGTTGTAGTCTGTCCTTGAAGATAAAATCTTGAAGGCGATAAACACGCATCAGCCGGAGACATGCCCATGCCTCGTCAAGATCACGTCGTAATACCCCACCTGAATAGGCCAAGGCCTGTTTCCACCGAGATTGAGCCACATCTTTGAGTGGTTATAAGGTCGTGCATTGCTGAGCTGTATTCCGGTGGCGGCGGGCCGGCGGCCGAAGATGAGATGCGTAGACGAAGCGTTGCTTTGTTCATTAGGGAAAATGCGGTGGGAGCCTGGGTGGTGGAGGATAAGATGCTTCTGGTCTTTTAGAATGGCTCGTTCTTACAGAAAATGGAGGCGATGACCACTGTATATATCGCAAGGAGAAGTAGTGTTACGATCATGTGGAGTTCAAGTTAATTTATAGGGAAGGTAAAGGAAGATGCATGGAAGGGGAGAAGACGACTCATCTTTTTCTTGATCGCCTAGATCAGTCCGTCCGGTCATTTCTGGTGGATTTATGATGGGTTGCTTTAATTGCCGATTCGCTAGTGGCAGAAAACAAAACGATTGGAAACGTATGTGCTGCCATGTACGCTAGACTTGTGGGCTGCCAGTTTGCTAGCAATATAAAACTGAATGCGTAGAAAACAAACCACATGACAAAAACTAAATGGCCAGTTTTTTCGAGGAAGGCTGTAGAGAGGCGATGACATGGCAGAATAGCTGAGATGGATAGGTTGATGAGGTGGATAGGTTGTAGTTCAAGAGAAATAAGTTAGTGGGGATGAACTATTTAGGTATTATAGATAAGTGAAGCAAAATATAATTCTACAAAAGGCAGTTTTCTATGTGAGGAGAAACGGGCAATCCAAACTTCAAATGATATAAGTGAAGCACATGAAGCATTCTATAAAGCCATACTCAAAAGATATAAGTGAAGTGCAAAGAGTATTCTATAAATCAACCAAGGACTATCTCATACCAGCATTGTGCATTTATTAAAAGGAAAAATAAAAAGCACACGATGCTCCAAGAGTTTACGCATATCATGTGAACGAAACGAATCCGAAAACATACCGATACTTGTTGAAGAAAGATGGGATGCCTTCCGGGGCATCCCCAAGCTTAGACGCTTGAGTCTCCTTGAATATTTACTTGGGGTGCCATGGGCTTCCCCAAGCTTGAGCTCTTGCCTCTCCTCCTTCTTCTCACATCGAGACCTCCTCGATCTTCGAACACTTCATCCACACAAAACTTAACCGAGCTTTTAGTGGCGGGGTTAGTGCATATGATAAATGAAATCCCATCATGTACTGCTCTAACATTATTATGAAAAAACATTACCTAGTGTATGCTATCACAATTCTATGGCCCCAAGTCAAGGGCTTCAACAAGAATTCAAACATATGCAAATGATGAAGCTATGACAACAATCTGTGAAAACAGGATAGTCTGTAGTAATCTGAACATTAACCATGCTTCTGTAACTCTAAAAATTCTGGCAAAATTAGGAAAAATCAATAATTTGTATAGCAAGACTTTCCAAAAAGTTTCAGATCCTTTCGACATTCCAGTAAAAAAATGTAAAATCGTGCACTACAGCCAAAGTTTTTATTTTTGCACTGCACAAACCAACAAGCAGTTTAATCATCCTAAAGGAAACTCTTGGCACATTAATTTTATAATACAATGGAATTGTACAAGGGGATAATTATTTTTGTTGAAAAGTTTCTGTGATCAAGGTTCACAAAGTTTCCATGGGAATGAACAAAGTTCAAGGCTAGCTCCCACTTTAACAATGCTCGTCTTTCTCACTTTTGCTTTTCTTTTTGAAAAAATTTTGGTTCCCCCTTTTTTTAAACTTTATAAAAGCACACAATAGAAATAAATGACTCTCTAAAACTTCTGGGTTGTCTCCCTGGCATCGCTTTCTTTAAAGCCATTAAGCTAGGCATAAAGTGCTCAAGTAATGGATCCACCCAGATCCCAAGGTATATCAAAGCCAATTTTGATTAACAATGATTTGTGATTTAGTAGTGAGCACAAATCAACATATATCAAGCAATGACGAAGTCTAACTCTCTTCCTATGCATCGGCATGTCATAAAAGAACAATTCATGCACACATAGTAAAGGCCAATGCATATCATAAACAGTTTCTTGCAATTTTATCATATTGGAACCATGGAGAGGCGGAGATGTAGTTCCTCTCTCATAATAATTGCAAGTAGGAGCAGCAAGCACATGCATATTATATCTATTAAAATCATCATGTGTAGTAGTAAAACACAACCCATCAATATAATACTTAATAAGGACAAACTTCTCCGATATAGTGTAGTCGGGAGAATTGAAAAAGATAATAGGACTACCATGTGTGGGTGCAATAGCAACAATTTCGTTCATAACATAAGGAACTATAGCAACTTCATCTCCATAAGCATAATTCATATTGGCATCTTGGTCACAAGCATAGCAAGCATCAATTCATAAAAAAGGGATATTTCAAACGAATCCAAGGGATCATAGCAATCATCATAGAATTCATCCTTCGGTAAGCACGAAGGGAAATTAAATAATGTATGAGTTGAAGAGTTGCTCTCATTAGAAGGTGGTCACGGGTAGCTAATCCGCTCTTACTCCTTTTGTTCTTTGCTCTCCTCCTCATCTTTTTCATCTAACGAGCTCACAGTGTCATCAATTCTTTCTTCCATAGTTTCCTGCAAAATATTAGTCTCTTCTTGGACAGCGGAGACCTTCTCAATAAACGCATCGATATTGGCATTGTATTCATAATTCAAATACTAATATTTTAATATAGCAAGATTTTAAGGCCTATAAACATCATCATCAAAAGCATCATACTTTTTAAACAGAGATTCAATTTCATAAGCACCCTTAAAAGCAACGAATTATTCTATTTGTTCCACATCATAATAATCATATATACCATTAGCATAAGAAGCTAAGGTTTCATTATCATTAAATTTGCATGAAAAGGGAAGGTGTGGAGCCTTCATCCTAGAGCGACAAGTATAATCATATCTCAAGCATAGTTGCCGAGCATACCAGTGCAACATATAAATTTGATCCCATAACAATTTCCCTTTTTGTGTCAAGCGATAATCCCTAAAGTATTCACGTCCAACGTTACTCCCATTATATAGTTGAATGGGGGTTTCTTAGAATCATCAAAGTAGTACATACTATTTTTCACATATTGAGCATCAAGGGTTATAGGAGCTTCCCCATCTCCATGAGTAGCAAGTACACCTAATTTTTTTCGGTATTTCGTGTTCCATACCCATAACTAAAGATAGAGAACAACTTAGAACAACAAATAAAATCTACTTAGTGATAAAGCAAACAAGCACACACGAGAATATTCACCTCACGCTATTGCTCCCCGGCAACGGCGCCAGAAAAAGGTCTTGATAACCCAAAAGTATAGGGGATCAATTGTAGCCTCTTTCGATAAGTAAGAGTGTCAAACCCAACGAGGAGATAAAGGTAGAACAAATATTACCTCAAGTTCTATCGACCACCGATACAACTCTACGCACGCTTGACGTTCGCTTTACCTAGAACAAGTATAAAACCAGAAGTACTTTGTAGGTGTAACGGGGTAGGTTTGCAAGAATATAAAGAGCACGTAAATAAAAACTAGGGGCTGTTTAGGTAAAGAAGAAAAAAAGTTAGTATAGCAAGTGTTGAAAAGTGGTGGTAGGAGTTGCGAAATTGTCCCTAAGCAATTGACTACGTTACTAGACCGATAGCAAGTTTTATGTGGGGGAGGCCACTGCTAGCATGTCATCCCTGACTTGGAATTCTATGCACTTATGATTGGAACTATTAGCAAGCATCCACAACTACTAACGTTCATTAATTAAAAACCCAACCATATCATTAAGATATATTGGTCCCCCTTCAATCCCGTATGCATCAATTTCTACGCTAGGTTGAAGCTTCTGTCACTCTTGCCCTCCAATACGTAGTCCTATCAACATACAACTAACCCTATGGTGTGATCCGTGCGCGCGCTCATATGATGGGCACCAAAGGACAGCAACATAACCACAAGCAAATTAAACCAATCATAGCAATTCACCAATTACCGACAGGACAACGAAAATCTACTCAGACATCATAGGATGGGAACACATCATTGGATAATAATATGAAGCATAAAGCAGCATGTTCAAGTAGAGGGTACAGCGGGTTGCGGGAGAGTGGACCGCTGTAGATAGATGGAGGAAGGTGATGAAGATGTTGGTGAAGATGACGGAGGTGTTGGTGTAGATCGCCGTCGCATAATGATGGCCCCGGTGGCACTCCGGTGCCACCGGAAGAGAGGGGAAGAGAGCCCCCCCCCTTCTCCTTCTTCCTTGGCCTTCTCCCTAGGTGGGAGAAGGGTTCTCCCTCTGGTCCTTGGTCTCCATGGCATGGGAGGGACGAGAGCCCCTCCGAGATTAGATCTGTCTCTCTATCTCTCTGTTTCTGCATTTTCAGATTCTGGCCTTTCACCGTTTCTTATATTTCCGGAGATCCGTAACTCCTATTGGGCTGAATTTTGGACACGATCTCTATCAGGATATTAGCTTTTTTGCGGCAAAAGAAGGGCACCAACCACCTTATGGGGCCAGGACGCGCCTGACCCCCTGGGGCATGCCCCCTGCCTCGTGGCCCCCTCGGGCATCGTCTCGCGTTGATTCTTATTCCCAAAATTCATAAATATTCCAAAAAAATATCCGTCCGTTTTTGTCCCGTTTGGACTCCGTTTGATATGGATTTTCTGCCAAACAAAAAATATGCAACAAACAGGAACTAACACTGGGCACTGGATCAATATGTTAGTCCCAAAAATAGTATAAAAGTTGCCAAAAGTATGTAGAATTTGTAGAATATTGGCATGGAACAATCAAAAATTATAGATACGACGAAGACGTATCAGGCGGCCGACGCAAAAAGACAAAAAGTGGACAAATGCGTCGTCCGTTTGGGTCGGCCGTATGAGTTGCTCTTAGCTCAACATTCTCCTTCAAAGTGGATGCTTCACTAGAAATAGAGTTAGTAGCACAAGCATCATCATTAACAACAAGAGGAGAAGAAAACTTAGCAAGCTCTGTTGAAAATGAAGCTTTAAGTTGAGCATGAGACTCGGTGAGTTTGATGAGCTCACTTTTAATGACCCTTGAGCCATTTTCGAGGTGCTCAAAGTCCTCAAGGAGTTTAGCATGCGCAACTTCAAGCTTCTTGTTTTTAGTTTCAAAATCATTAACCACCTCGAGAGCTCTATCACAGGATTCCTTTATTCTAGATAGTTCTAGAGCAAAAGTCTCCTCAAGAGATTCCTTAGTGGTTTGTTCAAGTTCAAGAGCTTGCGAGAGGTCGGCGATCTCATTAGCGTAATCACTCTCATGACCTTCCATTTTCTCAATGGTGACCAAATGCTCCTCTAGATGAGATTCCAACTCCTCTATATATTCCTTTCCATCAATGGCAATAGACATGATTTCCATTAAGTTGGAACAAGCAATTTTATTCTTATGAAGAGCTTTAAAAATCATTTCCCCCTTAATTTTTTAAGGAGGCAACATTATCATTCTCATCATCATTCTCATCATCATTCTCTTTATCATTCTCTTTATCATTATCAACATCATCATCATTCTTGTCATCATCACTATCATCACAAGATATATTGGGATTCGAAGTGGGAGATACCTTTGAAGCCTCAGCCATAAGGTAAAACGCAATAGATGATGATGTTGGATCCCTTGAAGCACCATTCAAAGCCACATCTTGTTCCATGGGGTGTTGGATTTCCTCTACATTGTTAGCACAACAATTCGAGGAAATATATGCATTTTTTCATGGCAACGAGACATAGCAAGCATATCATCATGAGATTTAGTCAAGCAATTTCTACATGATATGCAAGGACTATCAACACAAGCATGTGAAACATGTAGGGTTCTCGAAGTGTTAAAGTCAAAAGAAGATGCATTGCAATAAGATAGTGATGAAGGATCATCCACAATAAGCATACTATCATCATTACAATGACCAACACTACTCACCATATCATTACCTTGCGGAAAACCACATGTAGGTGAAGTAGAAGAAGTTGAGAGGACTATACGACCGGAGGTGAAGGGAGGACAATCATCCCCACAAAACTTGGCCATGCCATATTTATCTTGAAGCTTTGTCCACAACTCATGAGCATCCCAAAACGGCATGAGTTGAAATATAACTACATTGCTCAAAGCAACAAAAAGCACATTAGAAGCTTGAGCATTGAGATAAGAGTTTTTCTCATCCTCTAAAGATAATCTTTGGGGATCCTTTGGAGGAGAAAAACCCATATCTACAATTCGCTCTAAATTTGGGTCCATGACCCTAAAGAGATTAAGAATGTGAATTACCCAAACATCAAAATTTGTGCCATCGAAACTAAGAGTGTCAGAGAATCCTAAACCCCTAGTCGACATCCTTACTCTCTAGGCGGTTAAGCCCTATAACGAGAGACGAGGCTCTGATACCAATTGAAAGATCGTGGATGTCGCCTAGAGGGGGGTGAATAGGCGCTTCAAAATAATTACGGTTTAGGCTTGAACAAATGCGGAATAAACCTAGCGGTTAATTTGTCAAGCACAAAACCTACAACAACTAGGCTCACATATGTGCACCAACAACTTATGCTAAGCAAGATAAACAACTAGGTGATAACAAGATATATGACAAGAAACAATATGGCTATCACAAAGTAAAGTGCATAAGTAAAAGGCTCGGGTAAGAGATAACCGAGGCACGAGGAGACGATGATGTATCCCTAAGTTCACACCCTTGCAGATGATAATCTCTGTTTGGAGCGATGTGGAGGCACAATGCTCCCCAAGAAGCCACTAGGGCCACCGTAATCTCCTCACGCCCTCGCACAATGCGAGATGTCGTGATTCCACTAAGGGACCCTTGAGGGCGGTCACCGAACCCGTACAAATGGCAACCCTTGGCGCGGTCACCGAACCCGTACACTTTGGCAACCCTTGGGGGTGGTCACCGGAACCCGTCAAATTGCTCGGGGCGGTCTCCACAGCCTAATTGGAGACCCCGACACTTGCCCGGAGCTTTACACCACAATGGTTGAGCTCTGAACACCACAAAGGTTGGGGCTATCTCCCCAACGACACCACGAAGCTTCACCACAATGGAATATGGCTCCAAGGTGACCACAACCGTCTAGGGCGCCCAAGCACCCAAGAGGAACAAGCTCAAGGGTACCAAGCACCCAAGAGTAATAAGCTTCTCAACTTGTAACTTCCACATATCACCGTGGAGAACTCAAACCGATGCACCAAATGCAATGGCAAGGGCACACAGACTGCCCAAGTCCTTCTCTCTCAAATCCTACCAAAGCAACTAATGCTAGGGAGGGAAAAGAGAGGAAGAACAAGAAGGAGAACACCAATAACTCCAAGATCTAGATCCAAGGGGTTCCCCTCACCTAGAGGAGAAAGTGATTGCTGGAAATGTGGATCTAGATCTCCTCTCCCCCCCCCAAAACTAGCAAGAATCCATGGAAGGATTGAGAGATAGCAAGCTCGAGAGGGTCAACAATGGGGGAAGAACACAAGCTCAAAGGATAAGGTTCATTGGGGAAGAAGACCCCCTTTTATAGGCACCCTAGAATCCAACCGTTATGCACCCAGGTCGTGCACAAGCGGTACTACCGCTGGAGGAGCGGTACTACCGCTTAGCACGGTCAAAACAGCCCAACGAGAGAGAAAAAGACGAGCTATAGTTCTGCCAGAGAGGTAGTACCGCTCTGGGGAGAGGTAGTACCGCTTATAACCGGTACTACCGCTCGGGGGGAGAGGTAGTACCGCTTACACTTATAAGAGGTACTACCGCTCGTGGGGAGAGGTAGTATCGCTTATAAGCTGTAGTACCGCTCTACTACCGCGAAACCCGACACAAAAAATCGCATTTCCAAAAGCAGTGGCACTATGCGTGGCACAGGGTTGCGGTACTGCCGCTTACAAGCGATAACACCGCTCGAGAGAGCAGTACTACCACTTGAACCTTTCAAGAACACAACAAAGAAAACAGAGGATGCAATAAAGCCTAAACTGCCACAACTTCTGCAAATGAACTTCGAATTGAGCAAACTCAAGCTTGTTGGATAGATCACAACGAGTATCATCCAAATAGCAAAAGGTTATAATGAGAAGAGGCAGGGGAGGTATGCCTAATATATAGAGGAGAGAAACCTCCAACCGAGAAGAACCGGCATAACCTCCAACATCGAAAACATCATAGAATATGCATGTTAACTCCGGTTTCAATGAACTCGAGCTTGTCATGAAGATGAACAAAAGATCCAAATCTCACAAGGAGAAAAACCAAACAAGAACCAAGAAAGATGATGCAAGGATGCAATGGTTTGAGCTCTCTACGAACGTTACGATCAAGCTACTCACTTGAGAGCTCATGTCTACTACACAACCTTCTTCTTGTAGACGTTGTTGGGCCTCCAAGTTTAGAGGTTTGTAGGACAGTAGCAAATTTCCCTCAAGTGGATGACCTAAGGTTTATCAATCTGTGGGAGGCGTAGGATGAAGATGGTCTCTCTCAAACAACCCTGCAACCAAATAACAAAGAGTCTCTTGTGTCCCCAACACACCCAATACAATGGTAAATTGTATAGGTGCACTAGTTCGGCGAAGAGATGGTGATACAAGTGCAATATGGATGGTAGATATAGGTTTTTGTAATAAGAAAATATAAAAACAGCAAGGTAGCAAGTGGTAAACGTGAGCATAAACGGTGTTGCAATGATAGGAAACAAGGCCTAGGGTTCATACTTTCACTAGTGCAACTTCTCTCAACAAGGATAACATCATTGGAACATATTACTAGCCCTCAACATGCAACAAAGAGTCACTCCAAAGTCACTAACAGCAGAGAACAAACGAAGAGATTAAGGTAGGGTACGAAACCACCTCAAAGTTATTCTTTCTGATCGATCTATTCAAGAGTCCGTAGTAACGTTCAATCTATCATAGAGTTCGTACTAGAATAACACCTTAAGTCACAAATCAATCAAAACCCTAATGTCACCTAGATACTCCATTGTCACCTAAAGTATCCGTGGGCATGATTATACGATATGCATCACACAATCTCAGAAACATGTATTCAACCAACACATAGAACTTCAAAGAGTGCCCCCTAAAGTTTCTACCAGAAAGTCAAGACGAAAACATGTGCCAACCCCTATGCATAGATTCCCAAGGTCACGGAACCCGCAAGTTGATTACCAAAACATACATCAAGTAGATCACATGATATCCCATTGTCACCACAGATAAACACGTGCAATACATACATCAAGTGTTCTCAAATCCTTAAAGACTCAATCTGATAAGATAACTTCAAAGGGAAAACTCAATCCATTACAAGAGAGTAGAGGGGGAGAAGCATCATAAGATCCAACTATAATAGCAAAGCTCGCGATACATCAAGATCCTGCCATCTCAAGAACACGAGAGAGAGAGAGAGAGAGATCAAACACATAGCTACTGGTACATACCCTCAGCCCCGAGGGTGGACTACTCCCTACTCGTCATGGAGAGCGCCGGGATGATGAAGATGGCCACCTGTGAGGGTTCCCCCCTCCGGCAGGGTGCCGGAACGGGGTCTAGATTGGTTTTCGGTGGCTACAGAGGCTTTCGGCGGCGGAACTCCCGATCTAGGTTTCTTTCTGGAGGTTTCAGTATATATAGGAGGTGTTGGAGTCGGGGCCAAGCAAAGGGGGGCTACGGGCTGTCCACGAGGGGGGGCACGCGCCCCCACCCTCGTGGGCAGCCGGTGGGTCCTCTCGTCCCCCTCCGGCACTTCCTGGGCTTCTTTAGGTCCAAAAACAGCCTCGGTTGATTTTCAGGTCAATTGGGCTTCGTTTGATATTCCTTTTCTGTAAAACCATAAAACAGGAGAAAAACAGAAACTAGCACTGGGCTGTGGGTTAATAGGTTAGTCCCAAAAATAATATAAAAGTGTATAATAAAGCCCATAAAACAACCTAGACGGATAATATAATAGCATGGAACAATAAAAAATTATAGATACGTTGGAGACGTATCAAGAGCCCCCCTTGATAGTACGGCAATCGATCCTATAACCCGGTCTTCCAACTACCACCATGAGACCGGTAAAATAGAAAACCTATCATGGGCAAACCTTTGCCTAGCACAAAGTCCACTTGAGCTAGATGATGACGATCTTGACTTCCTCAAGTTGGACCACCTTTCTTGATAGCATTGCCTCGGTGAAGACTAGTTGATTGCTCCCACATACTCCACTATGGGTGAGCCACTCTTTGGCACATCTTCACAAGTCCATTGCCACCACAATGGACGACAAGCTTCAAGCATATGATCTCTTCGTGATGATCCAGTTGAACTTGCACACGGCAACCTAACCCCACAAAGAACTCTCACGAAGACTATGGGTTAGTACACAAAGTGTAATTGACAATGCCTACCATACCATGGGATCGCTTGATCCCTCTTGGTTCATCTTCTATGCTTTGTGTGTTGATAAACTTGATTCACTCTTTGACTTAGTCTTGATCAACCAAGAATCTTTCCAACTCTCTTCATTTGGATGATGTCTTGAAGGTAAACATGAATGATCACACCCTCTTCTTCTTCAAGACATGCTTGCAATAAGCTCAACACTCACAAAACCAATCTTTGGATAATTCTTTAATAGCACCTTGGTCATCACAAACTCTCCTTGAAACCAACAAATGAACTCCAAGAAAAGCCTATGGACAAACCCTTCAAATATAACTCAAGGCAACCATTAGTCCATAGAGATTATCATCAATTACCAAAACCAAACATGGGGGCACCACATGTTCTTTTAGCAATCCCAAATATTTCTCACTTAAAGACTCATTCTGAACATTGAGGCAATTTTTTACCTCTTGTCTAAGTGATTCTGGCCACGCCTTGTTGAAGAAGATGCAAGATTTGTCGTGATTAATTCTCTGCCCTAAAGCAGCACAATATGTATTCAACAGGTTTGAAACCAAGTGAGCTCCCTCCACACTAGACTTAAAAAGCAACATGATATCATCTGCAAACAAAAGGTGGTTGACAACTGGCGCTGTCGGGGCCACCTTTACTCCAAGCGCCGATGACTGAGAACTGGATTTTAAAAGGCACGAAAGGCCCTCTGTTGCAAGTAAGAATAGATAGGGGGAGATAGGATCTCCCTGTCGTATACCTCTTATCGGATCAAACTGTTCTAGATTTTCACCATTAAACAACACAGAGAAAGAAACGGACCTGACCATGGTCATCACAATATGGATCCAAGAAGCTGCAAACCTAGCTTCCCCAAAATGTCCTATACGTAGTTCCACTCGAGCCGATCATAAGCTTTCATCATATCAAGCTTCAGTGCGCACAAGTTGTTGGTCTTTTCCTTTTTCCTTTTCATGAAATGAAGGCACTCATACGCATAAATAATAGTATCTGTTATTAGCCCGTCGGGCACAAAAGCTGACTGTTCCTCAGATATGATTTCAGGCAAGATGACCTTGAGCCTATTAGCTACAACTTTTGATGCAATCTTGTACAGAACATTGCATAGGCTTATCGGCCTAAACTGAGAGAGTTGTGTAGGGGAGGTTACCTTAGGGACTAATACCAGTATGGTGTCATTAATGCTCTCCGGGCTGTCCTCTCCTCTGATAATACGTAGTACTACCGAGGTAATTTCATCCCCACATATATCCCAGTTGCTACTTCTCGAGCTTGCGTTGTATTCCCTCGAAGAGGAAAGGGTGATGCAGCACAGTAGCATAAGTATTTCCCTCAGTTTTTGAGAATCAAGGTATCAATCCAGTAGGATACCACGCGCGAGTCCCTCGCACCTGCACAAACAAATAAGAACTTCGCAGCCAACGCGATAAGGGGTTGACAATCCCTTTACGGTCACTTACGAAAGTGAGGACTGATAGATAGGTTAGTATAATTTTTTTGGTATTTTTGGATATAAGAACAGAAAGTAAATAAAGCAAAGTAAAGTAGATGGAAGATTAATATGTTGAGAATATACCTGGGGGTCATAGGTTTCACTAGTGGCTTCTCTCATGATAGCAGAATTCTACGGTGGGTGAACAAATTACTGTCGAGCAATTGATAGAAAAGTGCATAGTTATGAGAATATCTAGGCATGATCACCGCTATCCAGCATGCATCTAGAGTATTAAGTTCATAAGAACAGAGTAATGCTTTAAGAAAGATGACATTATGTAGTGGGATAAACTCAAGCAATATGATATAAACCCCATCTTTTTATCCTCGATGGCAACAATACAATATGTGCCTTGCTGCCCCTGCTGTCACTGGGAAAGGACACCGCAAGATTGAACCCAAAGCCAAGCACTTCTCCCATTGCAATAACTATAGATCTAGTAGGCCAAACCAAACCGATAATTCAAAGAGACTTGCAAGGATATTATAATCATACATAAAAGATTTCAGAAAAGAATCAAATATTTCTCATAGATAATCATGATCATAAACCCACAATTCATCGGATCTCGACAAACACACCGCAAAAAGATTACATCGAATATATCTCCTCGAAGATCGAGGAGAACTTTGTATTGAGATCCAAAAAGAGAGAAGAAGCCATCTAGCTAATAACTATGGACTCGAAGGTCTCTGGTAAACTATGGACCCGAAGGTCTCTGGTGAGGCTATGGTGTTGATGTAGAAGCACTCCGTGGTAGATCCCCCCTCCGGCGGAGCTCCGGAAGATGCAACAAGATGGGATCTCAAGGGAACAGAAGGTTGCGGTGGTGGAATTAGGGTTTTCTCTATTGCCTCGATGTTTTCAGGGTACATGGATATATATATAGGAGGAAGGAGGGCATCGGGGGAGCCAGAGGGGGCCCACGAGGGTGGGGGCGCGCCCAGGGGGAGGGAGCGCGCCGTGGACCCTTGTGCCGCCTCTCTCTGTAGCGACCACGATCCGAATGGACCGAAGTCTCTGTGTTTCAGTGTCATCCCTGGATCGGTAATGCTGACACACACAGTACTTGAAGGATTTATAACAGAATGGCAATCACACACTTATTACATCGAAGATCTCCAAAGAGAACTTATTACAAAAGTCTATGGCTTAAGGCCATCTAACAAAATAACAGCGACAGGCTTGGAAGATAAGTGAGTCCATCAACTCCAACGGCATAGCTGAGTGCATGACAAACGACCTAGAACGTCTTATTCCTCGTCTGAAAAGTTTGCAACGTAATATGTTGCAGCCCGAAAATGGGTCAGCACATGGAATATGCTGGCAAGATAACAGAGAAGATGCCAGTAACAGAATAAAGGCTATACTATATGCATATTTGGCTGGTGGAGGCTCTCAGGTTAAAGTTTTTGCGTAAATCCAATTTTTCCCTACAACAAAGGAATATATTTTATTTTAACTATCATGGTAGTTGAAACATCATTGAGAAGGTACCTCCAACTCAATCCCAATTAAAAGTTATCATTAACCCAAAAAATTAAGTTATAGAGTGATGAGATCAACCAATAATTCAAGTACCAGATATTCAAGGTGTCCATAACCGGGGACACGGCTAATCATGATCAGTTTGTACACTTTGCAGAGGTTTGTGCACTTTTCCCACAAGACTCGATCGCCTCCGTTTGGTTTCTCGCACTGCATGGTGTTTGAGAAACGGATGACCGAGATACAGTCTTTCCGAAGAGGTCCCCTTAACCAGATAGATAGGCCGATACACCTACAATCCCTCTACATCTGCTAGCCCATCATGGAAAGGTTTCCCACAACTTACTCAACTATGCCAGAGCCCATAATGGCATTGTGGCTGCACACGGAAGTTTCTAGCATGAATAGTTTTATGATCCCTTTGAGCCTGGGTGGCATTCCATAGGAAAAATCACACGGAACCCCGGGATTTCCTAGGACAACACTGGATTCTCCAGGTGCCCTGCAACCAATCCACCTAGATGTGTATTCAAGTACCCACCTTAAGTTGAATCCTTAATTAACAACTCACATCTGTCATGGATTTCACTCAAACCCAAACCACATCTACGAGCATAGCATGATAACCTAAGCATAGCGTAGAAGTAACTCCCAAGGGTTTGTAAATAATGCAGGTAGTAGGTTCTACCTCAATCTACTTCCCAGTCCCACAAGTTAAGATATCCTACTCATGCAATGTGTGAGGGTTTGATCTAATGCATAAAAACTGGGTAATAAAAGGGTATGATCAAAGTGCTACTTGCCTTGCTGACGATTCGCAAAACCTAGGACTCGTAGTAGCATGCTTCACAGTCCGGGTATTCTATCGCAAGCAAACAATAGCATACATAAGCAATCAAGCAATGATGCACAAACAAAACTCCAAAAGATTAGGTCTAACCAGAAAGTTTAACTTAAGAACTCCGGTTTGCAAAAAGAATCAAATCGAAAGAAGCAACGAAACTCAAACAGCGAAAGAAACGAGCTCCGGTTACTAATTTGATCTAAAGTCAAATTTTACAGTAGCCAAAACTTTGTTTAAGTTGGTTAAACGGGAAGAGGGCGTCGAGCCGAAGATCTGGGATTTTGAATCACCTGATTCCGACTCTCGAGCGAAAAGAAAAATGAAAAATAAGATCAGGGCAGAATCGCGGATAAATACCCCGAAAAAGAAAAACTGATGAACAGGCTAATGAACGAACGTTCGCTGTGTGCAGCTAACGGACGAACAACGTTCGTTAAAACGAACGTACGGATGAACGTCCGCTAAATAACTAAACCGAAAAAAAGATCTAACTAACGAAAAACGAATCTAGGGTTTTCCTAAAAAAAGCGATCGGCTTTTGGAGAAGAACCGACGGCGGCGGCGGTGGCTACCTCGGCGGCGCGGCGGCTGTGGGGCGGCGGGATGCAGCGGCGGGGTGGCGGCGGCGGGGTGCGGCGGCGGCGCGGGTGCGAGGGCGGCGGCGCTAGGGTTCGCGCGAGGCGGCTGGCGGGCTGGCCGGGTGCGGCGGCTGGGCTTATAAAGGCCCTAGGCCAGGGGTGTCTTGGCCGAACACGACCCAAAGGCGGTTTCGTTTTTTTAAAGAGTCACGACGTGGTAAAACGGGCGAAAAAAAATACTAAACGGAGTCCAAAAATTCCGAAATAAATTTTCACCGTCCTCTAATAATATTTAGGACAAAGTGAACATTTTTCCCGGACCGAAATGCAATTTTGAAAAACGCGTATTTTTCCTATGCAAATAAAATCGCAAATAAATCCAGAAAAATACCAAAAGTGATTTTAATATTTTTCCTCCAATATTTCTGTTATTTTGGAGAAGTCATATTATCTCCGCTCATATATTTTGTTTAGAAATATTTTTAGGAGAGAAAAATAATTAAAACCAACACTGTCCTCGTACCAGTATTCGAGTAAACTCAAATACAAAACGGTAGAATTCCCAACTCTCTTCGTAGGTCCTTGAGTTGCTTAGAATTTCGAGGATCGCCACAAACAAAAATGCAAAGGAAAATGCAATGCAATATGATCTATGTATAACATTCTGATGCGGAGCATCCTAAGGTCATCCCCATGGACCCTTCATCGCCTCACCAAGTGCCCAAAGGACCAATGACTCGAGCCCGTGCAAGAGCTCTCGAGACCGAGGTGACTTCGCTCCTCTCTCTACATCTTTCGGATTCACTTGAGACATGGCTTCTACCTTCATCAGGGACTCTGTGCATACTCAGGTACTTGGACGAAGGCCACGGGACAGCTCTGCATAATGGTCAAGACGACAAGCCCGACGAGTACACGAGACAAGAAGAAGGATGGCTGAAGATGCTACAGGCACCGGACGTCCGGCCTGCACCGGACGACCGGCGACTTCCAGGCACCGGACGACCGGAAGACACCAGACGTCCGGCCTCTCCTAGACGACCGGACGACCGGAAGCCACCGGACGTCCGTGACAACGACAACAGAAGCTAAATCGCGGACATCCGAGGGTTACCGGACGTCCGGTCCCTCCGGAACCTCCGGACGTCCGGTAACCAGCGGACGTCCGCCCCGACGGCGACCTTTCGTGTAATATATACTCGTTGACCTCCCTCCTTGGGAGGTAGCTGTTGGATAGCTCATTTGCAGACTTGTGTGGATTCTCTCCCGCGAGACCGTGCGCCTCTACGGAGAAGATCCACCACGGATTCAAGGCCTCCACATCGGGGAAGATCCTACGGGATACCAAGACCTCCTCACGGAGAAGACTATCCTTGTACCACCGACGTTGACTTTGGATCGTGTAGCTCGAATATGTATCGTGAATCTAGCACTTGTGTGATCATCTTCGTGTTGATTTGAGTGTTTCCTCTCGTGTTTTCCCCGTTTTCCTCCTTGTGTTCTCCGTGATCATCGTGGGAATCTCTCCAAAACGTGAAAGATCCGCTGATTAGGGTTCCACCCTACATCATCTTGGTATCAAGAGCAAGGTTGATCACGATTTTGGAGCCCCACACACTGTTTTCTAGCTTGTCTTTGTTGTGTTTTGCCCAATTTCAAAAATTCCCCACAAAAATAGCCCCAATTTTTTTTTGTGATTTGTTCATTTGGCAAGATTTTGTTGACTTTGTTCCATGGATTTGCTGTGCCACGTGTCGATCTAGCATTTCCCCACCGTTTCACCAATTTTCCCCCGCAAATTCGACCACGTTCGACCAATTTCTCCACGGATTCCACCAACCCCAGTCCCAGACCTACCGGACGACCGACGTTTACCGGACGTCCGGCACCTCTCGAGACACCGGACGTCCGCTAAACACCGGACGACCGGCACCCCGCCTACAGAAACTATTACCGGATTTCCGGAACTTCCGGACGTCCGACCCCTTCCGACCGACCGGACGACCGGTAACTTCCGGACGTCCGACAGACCCTAACGAAGCTGACTTTGTTCAGTTCCGTACCACCTTCCGCTACCACCTACCTTTCATCCCACCGTCCGCAACCACCATCGCTTACCCGCTCCGAGTTTGACAAGTGTGTCTCCCTTTGCCTTGAATACATGAGTTGTGGTTTCACCGTTTCCTTGGATGTTTAGGCTACCCTGGAACGGCAAGACTTCGACAACACCACTGCTCAACTTCGGCAAGGACGGTCACATCGACGACACTTCGCTCATCCTACCTTGCAATTGCATTGTCACCCTATGAACCATCTTTGCGTAGCTTTCCCATTGAGACTAGCCATTTGAGTATTGCCGGGCCACGACACTTGTGCACATTAGTGATAGTCATAGAGATTGCATACTACATTCATCTTGGTATCATCATATCTCCGTGTGCCACAAGAGTGCTCCGCATACACAATAGCTACCTTGATCCGAGAAGCATGCCTATGTGCCCAAAGAAAGAGCTCACAAGCTTTTAAGCAAAAGAGCCACCAAAGCAAAAAGACAATAGCATCATACGCCTTGCATCAAAGGAGATCATACATCATAGCAACATCATATTGTGCTCAAGCATCGGCACATCATACACTCATAGCATACTTGTGATAGATAGTCGTTACGTTTTGCCTCTTATAGGTCGTGCACAAGTGCGTATCCGCCTATTAAGCAATCGGTTAGCGTCTCTCTAGTGTTGTGCAACACGAGCATTTTCCGTGGTTTCCACATTTTCGCTCAACCTTGGTTGCACAACCACATTTATCTATCCGTACGTGTGTTCCGTGTGCTACTTTGCTAGTGATCTACTTGTTGCATGAGCAAATTGTGAACCATTTTCAACATCATTGAGTCACTTTGACGATTGCATTGAATTTGTGCCACATCCTAACCAAGCTCCCCTCAAAGCTTTACTTGTGTAGGTGTGAGAATCGACACGAAGTGATACCAATAGTGCTATTTCCGGGTTACATTATTGAGTGATCATTGATCCATTTTCAACCTTGGTTACGGTACATTGATATTGTCTTCTCCTTTCTCCCACTCACATACTTGCTTGTGATGATGGATATGTTGGGGAACGTAGTATTTTAAAATTTTCCTACGATCACGCAAGATCTATCTACCAGATGCATAGCAACGAGAGGGGAGAGTGTGTCTACGTACCCTCGTAGACCGGGAGCGGAAGCGTCAAGTGACGCGGTTGATGTTGTCGAACTTCTTCGCGATCCAACCGATCAAGCACCGAACGTACGGCACCTTCGCGTTCAGCACACGTTCAGCTTGATGACGTCCCACGAGCTCTTGATCCAGTTGAGCTTCACGGGAGAGTTTCGTCAGCACGACGGCGTGGTGACGGATATGATGTGTTCACCGGCGCAGGGCTTCTCCTAAGCTCCGCGACGGTACGACCGAGGTGTGATTCTGTGGAGGGGGGCACCGCACACGGCTAGAACAATTCAACTTGTGTGTCTTTGGGTGCCCCCTGCCCCCGTATATAAAGGAGCAAGGGAGGAGGGGCCGGCCAACTCTCCTGGTGCGGCTAGGGAAGGGATTCCTACTAGGAATAGGATTGCAATCCTATTCCTAGTAGGATTCACCGAAAGGAAGAAGGGGGAAAGGAATAGGAGAGGTGGCGCCCCCCCCCCCCCAATCCTAGTCCAACTAGGATTCCTAGGTGGGGGCGCCGGCCAGCCCTATGGGCTGCCTCTCTCTCACCCTTTAGGCCCACTATGGACCATCCCCTCTCGTAGGGGGTTCCGGTAACCCCCTCCGGCATTCCCGATAAATCCGAAACTTTTCCGGTATACTTCCGGTGTCCGAATATAGCCGTCCAATATATCAATCTTTATGTCTCGGACATTCCGAGACTCCTCGTCATGTCTGTGATCTCATCCGGGACTCCGAACTACCTTCGGTACATCAATACTCAAAAACTCATAATACCGATCGTCATCAAACGTTAAGCGTGCGGACCCTATGGGTTCGAGAACTATGTAGACATGACCGAGACTCATCTCTGGTCAATAACCAATAGCGGAACCTGGATGTTCATATTGGCTCCTACATATTCTACGAAGATCTTTTATCGGTCAGAACCGCATAACAACATACGTTGTTCCTTTTGTCAAACGGTATGTTACTTGCCCGAGATTCGATCGTCGGTATCTTTATACCTAGTTCAATCTCGTTTACCGGCAAGTCTCTTTACTCGTTCCGTAACACATCATCTCGTGACTAACTCATTAGTCCTTTGCTTGCAAGGCTTATTATGATGTGTGTTACCGAGAGGGCCCAGAGATACCTCTCCGACACTCGGAGTGACAAATCCTAATCTTGATCTATGCCAACACCACGAATACTTTCGGAGACACCTGTAGAGCATCTTTATGATCACCCAGTTACGTTGTGACGTTTGATACCACACAAGGTGTTCCTACGGTATTCGGGAGTTGCATAATCTCGTAGTCATAGGAACATGTATAAGTTATGAAGAAAGCAATAGCAGTTAAACTAAACGATCATAGTGCTATGCTAACGGATGGATCTTGTCCATCACATTATTCTCCTAATGATGTGATCCCGTTGATCAAATGACAACTCATGTCTATGGCTAGGAAACATAACCATCTTTGATCAATGAGCTAGTCTAGTAGAGGCATACTAGGGACATACTGTTTTGTCTATGTATCCACACATGTACTAAGTTTCCGGTTAATACAATTCTAGCATGAATAAAAGACATTTATCATAATATAAGGAAATACAAATAACATCTTTATTATTGCCTCTAGGGCATATTTCCTTCAGTCTCCCACTTGAACTAGAGTCAATAATCTAGATTACAAAGTGATGATCCTCACACCCATGGAGTCTTGGTGCTGATCATGTTTTGCCCGTGGAAGAGGCTTAGTCAACGGGTCTGCAACATTCAGATTCGTATGTATTTTGCAAATCTCTATGTCTCCCTACTTGACTAGATCGCGGATGGAATTGAAGCGTCTTTTGATGTGCTTTGTTCTCTTGTGAAACCTGGATTCCTTCGCCAAGGCTATGGCTCCAGTGTTGTCAAAAAAGATTTTCATTGGACCCGATGCACTAGGTACTACACCTAGATCGGATATGAACTCCTTCATCCAGACTCCTTCATTTGCTGCTTCCGAAGCAGCTATGTATTCCGCTTCACACGTAGATCCCGCCACGACGCTCTGCTTGGAACTGCACCAGCTGACAGCTCCACCGTTCAATAAAAATACACATCCGGTTTGTGACTTAGAGTCATCCGGATCAGTGTCAAAGCTAGAATCGACGTAACCGTTTACGACGAGCTCTTTGTCACCTCCATATACGAGAAACATATCCTTTGTTCTTTTCAGATACTTTAGGATGTTTTTGACCGCTGTCCAGTGATCCACTCCTGGATTACTTTGGTACCTCCCTGCTAGACTTATAGCAAGGCACACATCAGGTCTGGTACACAGCATTGCATACATGATAGATCCTATGGCTGAGGCACAGGGAATGACTTTCATTTTCTCTCTATCTTTTGCAGTGGTCGGGCATTGAGTCTTACTCAACTTCGTACCTTGTAAAACAGGCAAGAATCCTTTCTTTGACTGATCCATTTTGAACCTTTTCAAAATCTTATCAAGGTATGTGCTTTGTGAAAGTCCAATTAAGCGTCTTGATCTATCTCTATAGATCTTGACGCCTAATATGTAAGCAGCTTCTCCGAGGTCTTTCATTGAAAAACTTTTATTCAAGTATCCTTTTATGCTATTCAGAAATTCTATATCATTTCCAATTAACAATATGTCATCTACATATAATATTAGAAATGCTACAGAGCTCCCACTCACTTTCTTGTAAATACAGGCTTCTCCAAAAGTCTGTATAAAACCATATGCTTTGATCACTTCATCAAAGTGTATATTCCAACTCCGAGATGCTTGCACCAGTCCATAGATGGATCGCTGGAGTTTGCATACTTTGTTAGCACCTTTTGGATCGACAAAACCTTCTAGTTGCATCATATACAACTCTTCTTTGAGATATCCATTTAGGAATGCAGTTTTGACATCCATTTGCTAGATTTCATAATCATAAAATGCGGCAATTGCTAACATGATTCGGACAGACTTAAGCATCGCTACAGGTGAGAAAGTCTCATCGTAGTCAACTCCTTGAACTTGTCGAAAACCTTTCGCAACAAGTCGAGCTTTGTAAACAGTAATATTACCGTCTGCGTCGGTCTTCCTCTTGAAGATCCATTTATTTTTGATGGCCTGCCGATCATCGGGCAAGTCAACCAAAGTCCATACTTTGTTCTCATACATGGATCCCATCTCAGATTTCATGGCTTCAAGCCATTTTGCGGAATCTGGGCTCATCATCGCTTCCTCATAGTTCGTAGGTTCATCATGGTCTAGTAACATGATTTCCAGAACTGGGTTGCCGTACCACTCTGGTGCGGAACGTACTCTGGTTGATCTACGACGTTCAGTAGAAACTTGATCCGAAGTTTCATGATCATTATCATCAACTTCCTCACTAATTGGTGTAGGAATCACTGGAACAATTTCCTGTGATGTACTACTTTCCAATATGGGAGAAGGTACAATTACCTCATCAAGTTCTACTTTCCTCCCACTCACTTCTTTCGAGAGAAACTCTTTTTCTAGAAAGGATCCGTTCTTAGCAACGAATATTTTGCCTTCGGATCTGTGATAGAAGGTGTACCCAACAGTCTCTTTTGGGTATCCTATGAAGACACATTTTTCCGACTTGGGATCGAGCTTATCAGGTTGAAGTGTTTTCACATAAGCATCGCAGCCCCAAATTTTAAGAAACAACAACTTTGGTTTCTTGCCAAACCATAGTTCATAAGGCGTCGTATCAACGGATTTAGATGGTGCCCTATTTAACGTGAATGCAGCTGTCTCTAAAGCATAACCCCAAAACGATAGTGGTAAATCGGTAAGAGACATCATAGATCGCACCATATCCAATAAAGTACGGTTACGACGTTCGGACACACCATTACGTAGTGGTGTTCCAGGTGGCGTGAGTTGTGAAACTATTCCACATTGTTTCAAATGAAGACCAAACTCGTAACTCAAATATTCTCCTCCACGATCAGATCGTAGGAACTTTATTTTCTTGTTACGATGATTCTCTACTTCACTCTGAAATTCTTTGAACTTTTCAAATGTTTCAGATTTGTGTTTCATTAAGTAGATATACCCATATCTGCTCAAATCATCAGTGAAGGTCAGAAAATAACGATACCCGCCACGAGCATCAACACTCATTGGTCCACATACATCAGTATGTATGATTTCCAACAAATCTGTTGCTCGCTCCATAGTTCCAGAGAACAGAGTTTTAGTCATCTTGCCCATGAGGCATGGTTCGCAAGCACCAAGTGATTCATAATCAAGTGATTCCAAAAGTCCATCTTTATGGAGTTTCTTCATGCGTTTTACACCAATATGACCTAAACGGCAGTGCCACAAATAAGTTGCATATCATTATTAACCTTGCATCTTTTGGTTTCAATATTATGAATATGTGTATCACTACAATCGAGATCTAGTAAGAATAGACCACTCTTTAAGGGTGCATGACCATAAAAGATATTATTCATCAAAATGGAACAACCATTATTCTTTGATTTAAATGAATAACCGTTTCGCAATAAACAAGATCCAGATATAATGTTCATGCTCAACGCTGGCACCAAATAACAATTATTTAGGTCTAAAACTAATCCCGAAGGTAGATGTAGAGGTAGCGTGCCGACGGCGATCACATCGACTTTGGAACCGTTTCCCACGCGCATCGTCACCTCGTCCTTAGCTAATCTTCGTTTAATCCGTAGTCCCTGTTTCGAGTTACAAATATTAGCAACCGAACCGGTATCAAATACCCAGGTACTACTACGAGCATTAGTAAGGTACACATCAATAACATGTATATCACATATACCTTTGTTCATCTTGCCATCCTTCTTATCCGCCAAATACTTGGGGCAGTTCCGCTTCCAGTGTCCAGTCCCCTTGCAGTAGAAGCACTCAGTTTCAGGCTTGGCTCCAGATTTGGGTTTCTTCGTTGAAGTAGCAACTGACTTGCTATTCTTTTTTTTTGAAGTTCCCTTTCTTTCCCTTGCCCTTTTTCTTGAAACTAGTGGTCTTGTTAACCATCAACACTTGATGCTCCTTTTTGATTTCTACCTCCGCAGCTTTGAGCATAGCGAAGAGCTCGGGAATTGTCTTTTGCATCCCTTGCATGTTATAGTTCATCACGAAGCCTTTATAGCTTGGTGGCAGTGATTGAAGAACCTTATCAATAACACTATCCTCGTCAACTTTGCAACCAAGTTGAGTCATATGATTGTAGTACCCAGACATTCTGAGCAAGTGTTCACTGATAGAACTATTCTCCTCCATTTTGCAGCTGTAGAACTTATTGGAAATCTCATATTTCTCAATTCGGGCATTTGCTTGAAATATTAACTTCAACTCCTGGAACATTTCATATGCTCCATGACGTTCAAAACGTCGTTGAAGTCCCGGTTCTAAGCCGTAAAGCATGGCACACTGAACTATCGTGTAGTCATCAGACCGCGACCGCCAGACGTTCAAAGCGTCTGCATCAGCGGAAGGGGGCTTGTCACCTAGCGGTGCTTCAAGGACATAATTCTTCTGTGCAGCAATGAGGATAATCCTCAGGTTACGGACCCAGTCCGTGTAATTGCTACCATCATCTTTCAACTTAGCTTTCTCTAGGAATGCATTAAAATTCAAAGGAACGGTAGCACGGGCCATTGATCTACAACGACATAGATATGCAAAACTATCAGGACTAAGTTCATGATAAATTAAAGTTCAATTTAATCATATTAATTTAAAGAACTCCCACTTAGATAGACATCCCTCTGGTCATCTAAATGATCACGTGATCCAAATCAACTAAACCATGTCCGATCATCACGTGAGATGGAGTAGTTTTCAATGGTGAACATCTTATGTTGATCATATCTACTATATGATTCACGCTCGACCTTTCGGTCTCCGGTGTTCCGAGGCCATATCTGTATATGCTAGGCTTGTCAAGTTTAACCCGAGTATTCTGCGTGTGCAAAACTGGCTTACACCCGTTGTATTTGAACGTAGAGCTTATCACACCCGATCATCACGTGGTGTCTCGGCACGACGAACTTTCGCAACGGTGCATACTCAGGGAGAACACTTATACCTTGAAATTTAGTAAGGGATCATCTTATAATGCTACCATCGTCCTAAGCAAAATAAGAAGCATAATAAGATAAACATCACATGCAATCAAAATATGTGACATGATATGGCCATCATCATCTTGTGCTTTTGATCTCTATCTCCAAAGCACCGTCATGATCACCTTCGTCACCGGCTTGACACCTTGATCTTCATCGTAGCATCGTTGTCGTCTCGCCAACTATTGCTTCCACGACTATCGCTACCGCTTAGTGATAAAGTAAAGCAATTACATGGCGATTGCATTTCATACAATAAAGCGACAACCATATGGCTCCTGCCAGTTGCCGATAACTTTACAAAACATGATCATCTCATACAAAACCGTATAACTCATCATGTCTTGACCATATCACATCACAACATGCCCTGCAAAAACAAGTTAGACGTCCTCTACTTTGTTTGTTGCAAGTTTTACGTGGCTGCTACGGGCTTAGCAAGAACCGTTCTTACCTACGCATACAAAACCACAACGATGTTTCGTCAAGTATGTGATGTTTTAACCTTCACAAGGACCGGGCGTAGCCACACTTGATTCAGCTAAAGTGAGAGAGACAGACACCCGCCAGTCACCTTTAAGCAACAAGTGCTCGTAACGGTGAAACCAGTCTCGCGTAAGCGTACGCGTAATGTCGGTCCGGGCCGCTTCATCTCACAATACCGCCGAAGCAAAGTATGACATGCTGGTAAGCAGTATGACTAGTATCGTCCACAATCTCATTGTGTTCTACTCGTGCATATCATCTACGCATAGACCTGGCTCATGATGCCACTGTTGGGGAACGTAGTATTTTAAAATTTTCCTACGATCACGCAAGATCTATCTACCAGATGCATAGCAACGAGAGGGGAGAGTGTGTCTGCGTACACTCGTAGACCGGGAGCGGAAGCGTCAAGTGACGCGGTTGATGTTGTCGAACTTCTTCGCGATCCAACCGATCAAGCACCGAACGTACGACACCCCCGCGTTCAGCACACGTTCAGCTTGATGACGTCCCACGAGCTCTCGATCCAGTTGAGCTTTACGGGAGAGTTTCGTCAGCACGACGGCGTGGTGACGGATATGATGTGTTCACCGGCGCAGGGCTTCTCCTAAGCTCCGTGACGGTACGACCGAGGTGTGATTCTGTGGAGGGGGGCACCGCACACGGCTAGAACAATTCAACTTGTGTGTCTTTGGGTGCCCCCCTGCCCCCGTATATAAAGGAGCAAGGGAGGAGGGGCCGGCCAACTCTCCTGGTGCGGCTAGGGAAGGGATTCCTACTAGGAATAGGATTGCAATCCTATTCCTAGTAGGATTCACCGAAAGGAAGAAGGGGGAAAGGAATAGGAGAGGTGGCGCCCCCCAATCCTAGTCCAACTAGGATTCCTAGGTGGGGGCGCCGGCCAGCCCTATGGGCTGCCTCTCTCTCACCCTTTAGGCCCACTATGGACCATCCCCTCTCGTAGGGGGTTCCGGTAACCCCCTCCGGCATTCCCAATAAATCCGAAACTTTTCCGGTATACTTCCGGTGTCCGAATATAGCCGTCCAATATATCAATCTTTATGTCTCGGACATTCCGAGACTCCTCGTCATGTCCGTGATCTCATCCGGGACTCCGAACTACCTTCGGTACATCAATACTCAAAAACTCATAATACCGATCGTCATCAAACGTTAAGCGTGCGGACCCTACGGGTTCGAGAACTATGCAGACATGACCGAGACTCATCTCTGGTCAATAACCAATAGCGGAACCTGGATGTTCATATTGGCTCCTACATATTCTACGAAGATCTTTTATCGGTCAGAACCGCATAACAACATACGTTGTTCCTTTTGTCAAACGGTATGTTACTTGCCCGAGATTCGATCGTCGGTATCTTTATACCTAGTTCAATCTCGTTTACCGGCAAGTCTCTTTACTCGTTCCGTAACACATCATCTCGTGACTAACTCATTAGTCCTTTGCTTGCAAGGCTTATTATGATGTGTGTTACCGAGAGGGCCCAGAGATACCTCTCCGACACTCGGAGTGACAAATCCTAATCTTGATCTATGCCAACACCACGAATACTTTCGGAGACACCTGTAGAGCATCTTTATGATCACCCAGTTACGTTGTGACGTTTGGTAGCACACAAGGTGTTCCTACGGTATTCGGGAGTTGCATAATCTCGTAGTCATAGGAACATGTATAAGTTATGAAGAAAGCAATAGCAGTTAAACTAAACGATCATAGTGCTATGCTAACGGATGGGTCTTGTCCATCACATCATTCTCCTAATGATGTGATCCCGTTGATCAAATGACAACTCATGTCTATGGCTAGGAAACATAACCATCTTTGATCAATGAGCTAGTCTAGAAGAGGCATACTAGGGACATACTGTTTTGTCTATGTATCCACACATGTACTAAGTTTCCGGTTAATACAATTCTAGCATGAATAAAAGACATTTATCATAATATAAGGAAATATAAATAACATCTTTATTATTGCCTCTAGGGCATATTTCCTTCAGGATAGGCCAAGTACATCTTCCAACCCGATCTTCGACGATCCTCAAGAAGCGAATAACTACGTCACCAAACTACATCTCTTCGGTGTCCAACGAGCTCTACATCAAGAGAGTGAAGCTATGCGTGAGTACATTGGTCAAGTCGCCGAGGACGCGCGCCAATTTGAAGCAAGAACAAAAGAACAATTCGACACCATCAACACCAACATGACTACTCAATACAACGAGCTCCGGACATTGATAATCAACCGACGTTCTTCTTCAACATCCTCTCAAAGACGAAGCCGCTCAAGTCGACATTCCGACTCCACACAAGACTCAAGTACACCTACGTCCAACACTCTTCGTCAAGCCGCACGTCAAGCTCGACATGACAACCGGCCGCCTCTTCATGACAAGAGTTCACAAGAGCTATTCGATGAGCAAGAAAGCCGACGTCGTCAAAACCAAGCTACACTTGAGCAAGCACAAGAACGGCAACGACTACGCCAACAACAACAAGAGCGAGCACGTCAATATCAAGAAGAACAAGACGCCGAGGCTAACCGCCAAGCACAACAACGTCGAGAAGCTCAAGCTATGGAGGCACAACGAGCACTACAAGATGCACATCGCAATGTGGCAGCCCGCACTCGACACACTCGTCAAGAAGAAGATTTCCTTCGCGATGAGATGTAAGAGAGGCGCCATCAAGCGAGAATGCAAGAAGAAGCTCCTCCTCAAGCGCGGCAAGAAAATCAACTCCAACAAGAACATCTACATCAACAAGAGCAACAAGATATGGCAAACCGCCAAAATCGAGACCGCCCTCCCAATAGGCAAGGAAACAACGATGAGCATCGCTATGGCAAGCTCAAGTTCACCATGCCAAAGTTCTCCGGAAGCATTGATCCCGAAGACTATCTCTCATGGGCATTGAAGGTTGACAAGATCTTTCGCCTTCACAACTTCGATGAAGAGAAGAAGATCGCAATGGCATCCCTTGAGTTCCAAGACTATGTTCTCATTTGGTGGGAGCAAATTATAGAAAGAAGAGAAGCAAAAGGCGAACCTCCTATCACCACTTGGGCTCAAATGAAGGAAGTCATGAGAGCAAGATTTGTGCCTACCCACTACAACCGCGACTTGTTCAAGAAGCTACAACTCCTCAAGCAAGGTACCAAGTCCGTTGAAGAGTACTACAAGGAGATGGAGATTGCTATGATACGAGCAAACATCACGGAAGATGAAGAGCAAACTATGGCGAGATTCTTGAATGGACTCAACTATCAAATCAAGAAGATTGCGAACTTCCAACCATACAACAATCTCCTCGAGCTAGTACATCAAGCAACCAAAGCGGAGCGACAAGTTCAAGAGGACTACAAGTATTCCAAGTTCAACTCCAAGAACTACGGCTCCTACAACCAAGCTTCAACGACTACCAAGCCATCTACAAACTTGGGTGACAAGTCAAGCTACAAGAATGCGACTACATCAAGTCGTCCACCTTCTACCAACAACTTCAAGCCAAGAGCTTCCTCAACTACAACTCCAACCGAAGACAATAACAAGACGAGCTCCATCAAATGCTTCAAGTGCCAAGGACGAGGCCACAAGTCCTTTGAGTGCAAGACCGTTCGCACCATGATCATCAACGACGACGGATCTTATGACTCCATGAGCGATGATGAGATGTAAGCACTTGAGCATGTCGCTATGCATCGCCAAGTGAATGAAGAAGAAGACCATCAAGTGTTTTGCGACAATGACTCAAGCCCCAACCTTGTTGTCTCCAAAGTCTTGACACTCCAACATCAACAAGATGACGACCAACGATGTCACATTTTCCATACAAAGGCCGGCATCAATGGACGCTCCGTCAAGGTTATCATCGATGGAGGAAGTTGCCACAACTTGGCAAGCGAAGAGCTATGCGACAAGCTTCATTTGGTCAAGACGAAGCATCCTCACCCCTACAAGGTCCAGTGGCTCAACGACGCCGGAATTCTTCGAGTCGAGCACATCGTGCAAGTCTCTTTCAATATTGGCGCCTACGAGGACACTCTTGAATGTGATGTGATACCCATGTCCGTGTGCCACCTTATTCTTGGACGTCCATGGCAATATGATCGTGGAGTTACACACAATGGACGGACAAATCACTATCATTTCAAGATGAAGGGCAAGGAATTCGTGCTCCGACCAATGACTCCAAGTCAAGTAGCCGCCGACAAGCTTGTACCTACCAACCATCGTGGAGGGAATGGTGAGAGAGTGAGCCACCAAAAAGAGAGTGAGAGCCACAAGCCAAATATGAGCGACTCCACGATGAGCGACAAGAAGCAACTAGTTCTATTTGCCACCAAACGTGAGATGAGAGAAGTGTGTGAGAACCCATTGAGCGTCTTCCACCTTGTGCTCTTATGCAAAGGGGAAGCCAAACCTACTAACACTTCACCACCTCCACCTTTTGTGTTGTCTCAATTGTTGCAGGAATTCTCGGACGTCTTTCCCGATGAGCTACCTCCGGGTCTACCTCCACTTCGCGGAATCGAACGCCGCATCGACCTCACACCCGGTGCACCACTTCCAAACAAGGCTCCGTACCGCGTCAACCCCGAGGAAACAAAGGAGATACAACGGCAAGTGCAAAAACTCATCGACAAAGGTCATGTACGTGAAAGCTTAAGCCCTTGTGTCGTTCTCATTATTCTCGTGCCTAAGAAAGATGGAAGTTTTCGCATGTGTTCCAATTGTCGTCCGATAAATGCTATCACCGTTAGATACCGTCACCCTATTCCATAATTAGATGACATGCTTGATGAATTATGTGGTGCCACAATTTTTTCCAAAATTGATCTTAAAAGTGGCTACTACCAAATTCGCATTCAAGAGGGTGATGAATGGAAAACAGCTTTCAAAACCAAGTTCGGACTCTATGAGTGGTTGGTCATGCCGATGGGCTTATCGGAAGCACCCGGCACATTCGTGCGTCTTATGCACTTTGTTCTCCGACCTTATATAGGCGTCTTTGTAGTGGTTTACTTTGATGACATTCTAGTCTTTAGCAAGTCGCTTGAGGAACATGTTGACCATGTCCGTCTAGTTTTACAAGCCCTCCGCAACCAACAATTATATGCTAATATGGAAAAATGCACTTTTGGCGTTGACAAGGTTGTCTTTCTAGGATTTGTCGTGTCTTCTCAAGGTGTTCACGTTGATGAAACTAAAATTGAAGCAATTAAAACTTGGCCTCAACCAAAGAATCTCATGCAAGTGCGTAGTTTCCTTGGTCTAGCCGGTTTCTATCGACGTTTTGTGAAGGACTTTAGCACCTGCCTCTACACGCTTTGAGCAAGAAGAACACACCCTTCATTTGGGGTCCTTCGCAAGACACCGCGTTCAATGAGCTTAAGAGCTTGCTTACACATGCACCACTTCTAGCCCTACCAAATTTTGACAAACCGTTTGAGATTCATTGTGCTAGTGGTACCGACATAGGTGGCGTGCTAATGCAAGAAAAGCGCCCAATTGCGTACTTTAGCGAGAAGCTATCGGGAGCGCAACTTAACTACCCATCTATGATAAAGAGCTTTATGCCTTGGTGAGAGTTTTACGTGTTTGGGAACACTATCTTAGACCTCATGAATTCATTCTTCATACGGACCATGAGACACTCAAGTATCTCAAAGGTCAAACTAAGTTGAACAAGCGTCATGCTAAATGGAATGAGTTCATTGAGTCTTTTCCCTTTGTCATCAAATACATCAAGGGCAAATAAAATGTTGTGGCGGACGCGCTTTCCTGCAAATGCATGCTTGTAACACAACTTGAGTTGAATGTGATTGGCTTTGAGCATATTAAAGATTTATATGAGCATGATCCTTTCTTTGCTAATGCCTATGCTAAGTGCTTGACTCACACTTCTTGGGAACATTACTACATCAAGGATGGATATCTTATGAGAGCTAACAAACTTTGCATTCCCGAGTCTTCGCTTCGTTTGCTCCTTTTGCAGGAATCTCATGGAGGAGGACTCATGGGACACTTTGGACGCGACAAGACGTTTGCTACCCTCTCTAAGAACTATTTTTGGCCCAAGATGCTTCGTGACGTCTCACGCCTCACCAACCGATGTTCTACATGCCGCAAAGCTAAGTCCAAAGCTCAATCTCATGGTCTTTACATGCCTCTTCCTATTCCATACCATCCATGGGAAGACATAAGCATGGATTTCATACTTGGCTTGCCTAGGACTCAAAATGGCAAAGATTCCGTGCTTGTCGTGGTAGATAGATTCTCTAAAATGGCTCATTTCATTCCTTGTAACAAGATCGACGATGCTTCACATCTTGCAAATCTCTTTTGCAGGGAGATACTTCGTCTACACGGCGTGCCCAAAACGATCGTGTCGGACCGGGACGTCAAGTTCTTGAGCTACTTTTGGAAAACACTATGTGCCAAGCTCGGAATCAAGCTACTCTTTTCTTCGGCGTACCATCCACAAACGGACGGCCAGACGGAGGTGACGAACCGCACGCTTTCCACTCTTCTTCGTGTGTTGATCAAGAGGAACATCCGGGAATGGGAGCAATGCTTGCCCATCGCCGAGTACGCCTACAACCGCGCAAGACATTCGACCACCGGCAAGTCGCCATTCGAGGTTGTCTACGGCTTCAATCCGTTGTCCCCATTGGACATTCTACCTCTACCTCTACAAGAGCGCATCAACATGGACGCAAGTGCACGAGCAAGCTATCTCAAGAAGGTGCACGAAGATACAAGGGCAATGATCGAGCGGCAAGTCCAACGTCTCGCCACCAAGCTCAACGTCAACAAGGCACCAATGGTGTTCCAACCGAGAGATCTTGTTTGGCTTCATCTTCGCAAGGACCGCTTCCCACACGAGCGCAAGTCCAAACTTCTACCTCGCGCCGACAGACCCTTCAAGGTGCTAGCTCGCTACAACGACAACGCCTACAAGATCGACATCCCACGAGACAAGTACTCCGTGAGCGATACTTTCAACGTCAAGGACCTATCTCCTTTCCATGGTGATAAAGATTTCGATCCGAGGTCGGATCTTTCCCAAGGGAGGGGAGATGATGCAGAGCATCCTAAGGTCATCCCCATGGACCCTTCATCGCCTCACCAAGTGCCCAAAGGACCAATGACTCGAGCCCGTGCAAGAGCTCTCGAGACCGAGGTGACTTCGCTCCTCTCTCTACATCTTTCGGATTCACTTGAGACATGGCTTCTACCTTCATCAGGGACTCTGTGCATACTCAGGTACTTGGACGAAGGCCACGGGACAGCTCTGCACAATGGTCAAGACGACAAGCCCGACGAGTACACGAGACAAGATGAAGGATGGCTGAAGATGCTACAGGCACCGGACGTCCGGCCTGCACCGGACGACCGGCGACTTCCAGGCACCGGACGACCGGAAGACACCGGACATCCGGCCACTCCCAGACGACCGGACGACCGGAAGCCACCGGACGTCCGTGACAACGACAACAGAAGCTAAATCGCGGACATCCGAGGGTTACCGGACGTCCGGTCCCTCCGGAACCTCCGGACGTCCGGTAACCAGCGGACGTCCGCCCCAACGGCGACCTTTCGTGTAATATATACTCGTTGACCTCCCTCCTTGGGAGGTAGCTGTTGGATAGCTCATTTGCAGACTTGTGTGGATTCTCTCCCACGAGACCGTGCGCCTCTACGGAGAAGATCCACCACGGATTCAAGGCCTCCACATCGGGGAAGATCCTACGGGATACCAAGACCTCCTCACGGAGAAGACTATCCTTGTACCACCGACGTTGACTTTGGATCGTGTAGCTCGAATATGTATCGTGAATCTAGCACTTGTGTGATCATCTTCGTGTTGATTTGAGTGTTTCCTCTCGTGTTTTCCCCGTTTTCCTCCTTGTGTTCTCCGTGATCATCGTGGGAATCTCTCCAAAACGTGAAAGATCCGTTGATTAGGGTTCCACCCTACATCACATTCCAAATTGAAAATTTGGGATGTTACAAACCTACCCCCCTTAGAATGAATCTCGCCCTCGAGATTCGACTTGGCTAGAGAACAGGTGTCGGTGGTCCTTGCGTAGATCATCTTCTCGTTCCCAGGTGGCTTCTTCCTCGGTGTGGTGACTCCACTGAACTTTGCAAAACTTGATAACCTTACTGCGGGTGACTCTGCTCGAAAATTCAAGAATCTTAACAGGCTTCTCCTCGTAAGTCAGGTCACCATCCAACTGAATTGCTTCCAGGGGTATTGTGTCTCTAAGCGGTATATCGGCCATCTCCGCATGGCACTTCTTAAGCTGCGAAACATGAAACACGTCGTGCACTCCTGACAATCCTTCGGGCAACTCCAACTTATAGGCAACCTCTCCCATGCGTTCCAAAACACGTTAAGGTCCCACAACTCTCGGGGCTAGCTTTCCCTTAACTCCGAAACGTTTAACTCCTCGTGGAGGCGATACCCTCAAGTACGCTTTGTCTCCGATTTCGTAGGCTATCTCCTTGCGTTTCGAGCCTGCATAACTCTTCTGCCTGGACTGAGCTACCTTCAATCTATCTCGAATCAACTTAACCTTCTCCTCAGACTCTTTGATCAAGTCTCGTCCAAACAACTGTCGGTCTCCAACTTCATCCCACATTAACGGTGTTCGGCATCTCCTTCCGTACAATGCATCGAATGGTGCAATTTTCAAACTGGTCTGGTAACTGTTGTTGTACGAGAATTCAGCATAGGGAAAATTATCATCCCAACTTGATCCATAGTCTAATGCACAGGCTCTCAACATATCCTCCAGGATCTGGTTGACTCTCTCGGTCTGTCCATCGGTCTGCGGATGAAAAGCTGTGCTGAATTCTAGCCTCGTTCCCAAAGTTTGGTGTAGCTGATGCCAAAACTTTGAGGTGAACTGTGTTCCTCTATCTGATACAATGGTCCTCGGAACTCCGTGCAGACATACGATCCTGGTCATGTATATCTTGGCCAACTCCGCACTGGTGTATGTGGTTTTCACGAGGATAAAATGGGCTACCTTGGTCAATCGATCCACCACTACCCAGATTGAGTCATATCCTGATTTGGTTCTGGGCAATCCGGTGATAAAATCCGTGCCAAGCTTCTCCCACTTCCATTCGGGTATTGGCATAGGCTGTAGTAATCCTGCTGGCTTCTGATGTTCTACTTTTACTCTCTGGCATACATCACATACGGCTACATACTCGGCAATATCCTTCTTCATTCCCGTCCACCAGAAACATTCCTTCAAATCCAAATACACTTGGTGTTTCCGGGGTGTATCGAGTATGGCGAATCATGTGCTTCCTGCAGTATCAACTTCCTGATATCCGGTTCGTTGGGCACATAGATTCGATCCTCAAACCATAAGGTGTCGTGCTCATCCTCACGAAATCCCTTGGCTTTTCCTTCACTCATCCTTGTCCTTATCTCGGCAATCTCTTTGTCATCCTTCTGGGCTTCGCGTATCTTTCCAGCAACGTTGACTGAACCTCCAAATTTGTGACAAAACCTCTAGGAACTATCTCCAAACGAAGCTCCCTGAGATGTTCTGCTAACTCCTGTGGCAATCCCCCTTTTACTAGGGTATTTGCATAACTCTTCCGGCTCAAAGCGTCTGCCACGACGTTGGCCTTTCCTGGGTGATAGTGCAGCTTCATATCATAATCCTTTATAAGCTCCAGCCGTCTCCTCTGACTGAGGTTCAGCTCCTTCTGGGTGAAAATGTACTTCAAACTCTTGTGATCCGTGTACACATCACAACGATTTCCAATAAGGAAATGTCTCCAGGTTTTCAGTGCGTGCACTACAGCTGCTAACTCCAGATCGTGCATCGCGTAATTCAACTCGTGCGGCCGCAGTTGACGAGATGCATAAGAAACAACTCTTCCATCCTGCATGAGTACTCCTCCAAGTCCTAAGCATGAAGCATCGCAGTACACTTGGAAATCCTTACGTATATCCGGCAATATCAGCACTGGGGCTGTCGTCAATCGTTTCTTTAACTCCTGGAAACTTTCTTCGCACTCTTCAGTCCAATCGAACTTTGTCTCCTTCTTCAACAACATCGTCATTGGCTTAGCAATCTTGGAGAAATTTTCTATAAATCTCCGGTAGTATCCCGCGAGTCCAAGAAAACTGCAGATGTCTCCAACTGAAGTGGGTGCCAACCACTCCGTGACTGCCTGCACTTTGACGGGGTCCATTGCTATACCTTCTCCCGATATAACATGCCCTAGGAATCCAACTTCCTTCAACCAAAACCCGCATTTGCTAAACTTGGCATACAACGGATGTTCTCTGAGCTTCTCCAATACCAAACGCAAGTGCTCTGCATGTTCCTCTTCATCCTTCGAGTACACCAGAATATCATCAATGAATACCACGACGAACTTATCCAAGAACTCCATGAACACCTTGTTCATCATACTCATAAAATAGGCAGGCGCGTTAGTCAATCCAAATGACATAACCATATACTCATATAGCCCGTACCTTGTGGTGAAGGCTGTCTTAGGTATATCCATCTCTCGGATCTTCAATTGGTGGTATCCAGACCGTAGATCCATTTTGGAGAATACTTTCGCTCCCTGGAGTTGGTCGAACAAATCATTGATCATCGGCAGCGGGTACTTATTCTTAATAGTCACTTCATTTAGTGCATGATAATCAACGACCATTCTTAAAGATCCATACTTCTTCTCGACCAAAAGCACTGGGGCTCCCCAAGGTGATGAACTTCGGCGAATAAATCCTTTCTCCAATAACTCCTTAATCTGCTTCTTGATCTCCTCCAGATCATTCGCTGGCATCCGATATAGTCTCTTAGATATTGGTTCGGTGCCAGGCAACAACTCAACCAGGAACTCAATATCTCTATCCGGTGGCATGCCAGGTAGCTCCTCTGGGAACACATCTGGATAATCCTTTACTACAGGCACTTCCTCCTGAACAACTCCCATGATAGAATGTACTTGTGTCCTTATAGGCGAATGCCTAGATACATACTTAATCATTTTTTCCTCCGGGGTGGTAAAAAAATAGACTTGCTGGCGCAATCGATGTTCCATCCATACACCGATAGCCAATCCATACCTAATATCACATCCAATCCTTGTGACTCCAAAACTATTAGGTCTAAGGGGAAAACATGGCGTCCTATGATCAATGGCGTATAAAAACATCCTTGATGTGTCATATACTCTGCTCCTGGTGAACTTACTAACATGGGGGTCTTAAGAACTTGGGTGGACATCCTATGTCTATTTACGAATCCCCTTGAAATGTATGAATGCGATGCACCAGTATCGAAAAGAACTATTGTGGTAAATGTCTTAACCAAAAACTTACCGACAACAACATCTGGTTGCTCTTCAACCTCCTCCACAGTCACGTGGTTCACTTGTCCTTTGTTGAACGGGTTGGGCTTCTTTCTGGTGCTTCCATTGCCGTTCCCATTCTTAGCTTCAGGGCACTCCGTGGCATAGTGTCCATGATGAGGACATGACTACCTTGGATACAACCAAAAATATTGCATACATGTATATTTGTGAGGTGATTTCTAATGCAAACTATGCAACAATTTATTTATGTCATCCAGGACAAAAATACTTCACAGACTTTTGTGCCATGTCTAATTCCAGGTGTATGGGACATTTGTACAATCCACATATGAAGATAAGGGAAAAAGAGAAGTTTAGGTGCTGTTCGAAAAGTTCTCTCACGTCACTTTTGGGCCAAGAGAAGATAGAGTCCAAGTCTCTCATGTTCTGCATCCAGATTCGGACTACACAGACATACCTGACTCAAAACGGCAAGAACTCCTTCATACGGACTCCGAATTGGGTGATTCTTTTTTTGTTGGAAACTAGATTTCGTACACTTTCCAACCTAATTGGATTCACCTTCAAATTTGTCCGGAGCGTTGAGATATCGACGAAACAATCTGATGCTGCAGCAGAATCCGAGTCAAACTATAAGTCCAAAGGTGTTGCATCACCTCCACTTGGGCCCATGAGCCTTGTACGACCTAGGGTTAGTTTTAGGCTGCCTTGGGACGTCCTTCCACCTCCTTGGCCGCCACCCCTTGCTCCTATATAAGTAGATCCATCTAGTAGCTTTTTCTTTGGGATTTGTTTAGTCAAAAGTTAGCCATTGCAACTTCGTGTACTTCGTTTGTGTCCAACGACCATACCAAGACCGCTTATGGATCCCCACCTTTATCAATACTTCATCTATATTTACAATATTCAGATTGCTTTATCATATTCTTGCTTGTTCTTTGATTGCATGCAGGAATAGACCTTCATGGTCAGGCTGATCGTGCTTCTGGCATTGTCAGTAACCCCTGGAGATTGGTTTAGCGATTGCTAAGGCGCAACGTCGTGCACGTTTGTAGTCGGATCTTCAAAGTCGACTCCACCAAATCGATAGTTATCATCTCATCGAAAGATCGGGACACCTTTGCCTCTATCAAGTGGTATCAGTTTTCAGGTTCCTCGGTGAGAATTTCCAGTTATTCCTAGATTAGATTTATTTTCTTACCTATTGTCCAAGAAAAAGTCCAAAAAAGTTAGATCTATTCATCCTTTGTCCAAGCCAGTCCGAGCCTTTGCAATTTTGTTTTCATTGTTTGCATTATTGAATTATCGGTTGCATCGTCGTGTCGAGTTGCTGGTCTTAGTGTCTAGTTCGTTAGAGTTTCGAGTTTTGTTCACATTAGTCACGTCGCCGCTGCATCGTTATCCCTTCTGCTGTCCACCACCTCATCCATCAATTTCCACCTCGTGCTACCCATCGGTCATTGTCACAATCATAGTTGAAGTCGTTCGCATCTTAGCTTGATCCAATCTGCATCTTATCTAGTTTGTCTTGAAAAGAGGGAGAAAGAAAAAAAAGACAGAGAAAAAAAAAGTAAAAAAAAAGAGGAGAGAAAGAAAGGAAAAAAAGTGTGAGAAAAAATAAAAAAGAAAAAGAAGGAAAAGAAAGTTGGAGAGAGAGTTGTTGTATATTCTGCTTGGCAATTGTTTTCATCATTATCTTTACTGCCGTTGTGATATTCACTTATATCTTGCTGTCCAGAGCTACTTCGTATCCTTTATTGATGCTAGTTGTGCTACACCGTGACTTCATTAGTGTTCTAGGCTCGCGTCTCTAGTCCGATCTAGCCTAGGACCAGCACAGTACCGTCGTTGAGCGTTTATTCAACATTGCATCTCTGAATTGATTATTGCTAATCTTTTGCTACCATATATAGCCAACCCAGCTCCACATATTTCTACACCGTGCAAATTTAGACTCACCTGGCAATCGCTTTACTCAATCTTTGGAGTTATTTGACACCGCTGGTTGCCTATCACCACCTGCTGCATGGTAAGAACTTGTAAGATATTGATATTTGCTTTACTGTGAGCGCTTTACCACCACATCCTAGTAGTTCATAAGAACATTATTCTCGAATTTTGTTTCTTGTTTCTACTAATCATGACAGGTAGGGGAGACACAAGTTTTTGGACGACGGATACATCTTCACCATCACGAGATGTGGGACAACACACACAAGCACATGGCCAGGTTATTTCTTTACCGTCATTTGAGGGTAGATTTAATCCTGGTATTTATCTAGCTTGGGAGCTTGAAGTAGAAAAAGTTTTTAGTCACCATCATTTTTTTGAACTTGAGATAGTACGAGCTGTCACTAGAGTATTTACTGGTTTTGCTTCTGTTTGGTGGAGTGTGCATTGTAAGAAAAATATTGATAACCAACCCACAACTTGGAAAGATTTGAAGGCTGTAATGAGAAAACATTTTTTCCATCCTTACTATCGCCGTGAATTGCTTCGCAAATTGGAACAATTAAAACAAGGCAGTAACATTGTTCATGCTTACTACCAAGAGTTCAAATCTTATATGCATCATTGTGACATAGAAGAATCTGAGGATGTACAATGAATAGATTTTTTGGTGGTTTGAACCATGATATTCGCGCAAGATTTCAGTATATTCCTCGTTGCATTACTGGTATGTATGTTCGTGCTTGTACCTTTGAGAGACAAATACAGGAGGATGCATTGTGTGACTACAACAACAACTATTATAGTTCATGCTCACCACCACTGGTTGGTTCCTCCACCATTGCACCTACTAGAGCAGCCACACCTCCGATTGTGAGCGTGACATCATCTAACGTGTATGGTACATTATCATCGTCCGTACCTACATCAGCTACGTCTCTACGACAAGGTAACAGTAAAATCAATGATGATATAACTTCACATGAGGATGATGCATATCTAGTTAACTTGAATACATCATGTATTGAATTACCTGTTGATTTGAGCACACCACCTAGATTAGATAATCATGTTACTGTCATGAATGCGGCATGTGATCAAACAACTGAAATACCAACAATTTTGAGTGCACCCATTGAATTAACTGTTGATGCAAAAGAATCATGTGAATCGGAGAATAAATCAGATTTGAATAAAATACATTTGAAAATAATTGTGCCAATGTTTAATCATTTTGATATGACCTCTAATCTTGGTGACGATTCTATGTCAAATGACTTATTGCATGTTTGCTTATTTAAGCATGTTGTAGCCTGTGAATTTCATGCAAGTAAGGTTTATTTACCAATGTTGGGATGGTTTAATGATGAACATTGTCAATCTTTTGATATGAATAAGAGCTTCACTTATTTGCGCAAACTGAGTTGCAATATTTTCATGCCTTCTACTTCTTGTGATAATATTTTGGCTTTATATTTTATGAACTACGAAAGTTACTCATCTATACATGTGTCATATGTGCGAAAATTAAGGGAAGTAAAAATGGATGACATATACATATACAACATGTACACCTTGTCTATTTTCTTACCCAAATTTCAGATTAAGCAACGCCGGTGACGGCTTTATTTTCAAGAAAGGGAGGATGATGAGGACATGACTACCTTGGATACGACCAAAAATATTGCATACATGTATATTTGTGAGGTGATTTCTAATGCAAACTATGCAACAATTTATTTATGTAATCCAGGACAAAAATACTTCACAGACTTTTGTGCCATGTCTAATTCCAGGTGTATGGGACATTTGTACAATTCACATATGAAGATAAGGGAAAATGTGAAGTTTAGGTGCTGTTCAAAAAGTTCTCTCACGTCACTTTTGGGCCAAGAGAAGATAGAGTCCAAGTCTCTCACGTTCTGCATCCAGATTCGGACTACACACACATACCTGACTCAAAACGGCAAGAATTCCTTCATACGGACTCTGAATTGGGTGATTCTTTTTTTGTTGGAAACTAGATTTCGTACACTTTCAAACCCAATTGGATTCACCTTCAAATTCGTCCGGAGCGTTGAGATATCGACGAAACAATCTGATGCTACAACAGAATCCGAGTCAAACTACAAGTCCAAAGGTGTTGCATCACCTCCACTAGGGCCCATGAGCCTTGTACGACCTAGGGTTAGTTTTAGGCTGCCTTGGGACGTCCTTCCACCTCCTTGGCCGCCACCCCTTGCTCCTATATAAGTAGATCCATCTAGTAGCTTTTTCTTTAGGATTTGTTTAGTCAAAAGTTAGCCATTGCAACTTCGTGTACTTCGTTTGTGTCCAACGACCATGCCAAGACCGCTTACGGATCCCCACCTTTATCAATACTTCATCTATATTTGCAATATTCAGATTGCTTTATCATATTCTTGCTTGTTCTTCGATTGCATGCAGGAATAGACCTTCGTGGTCCGGCTGATCGTGCTTCTGGCATTGTGAGTAACCCCTGGAGATTGGTTTAGCGATTGCTAAGGCGCAACGTCGTGCACGTTTGTAGTCGGATCATCAAAGTCGACTCCACCAAATCGATAGTTATCATCTCATCGAAAGATCGGGACACCTTTGCCTCTATCAGTCCATTCTTCCCGCACTTGAAATAGGTGACGTGGCTTAAATCCTTCTTGGCGGGTGTGGACGGGGTAGAGCGACTCTGGTTATTGTTTGCTCCATTCCCATTTCCATTTCCATTCTTAGGGCCATTGTGGTTGTGGGAACTTCCATGGTTATGGGTATATCCTCCCGAATTCGGAGTGAATCGGGGTTTCTGCTGGGCTCCAGAATTATTCTTTCCTTGTCCATACTTCCTCTTGCGACTTTCAATCTGCTGCTGCTTCCCTTCAATCATAAGAGCTTTATCCACCAACTCCTGGTAGTTGTTGAAAGTTGCCACCATCAACTATACGCTCATCTCATCATTTAGCCCTTCCATAAATCTCTCCTGCTTAGCGGCATCTGTGACCACATCATCTAGGGCATAACGAGATAGGGTACTAAACTCATCCACGTACTGAGCCACAGTACGATTTCCTTGGCGCAAGCTGCGAAACTCCCGCTTCTTCATGCTCATAGCTCCAGTTGAGACATGGGTAGTACGGAAAGCTTGCTGAAACTGCTCCCAAGTGACATTGGCTATAGGGAAGGTGGCTGTGTAATTCTCCCACCATGCTGCGGTTGGTCCAGACAACTGGTGTGCGGCAAATCGCACCTTCTCAGCATCCGAGCAATTGGCGGTGGTCAAATCCCTTCCAATCTTGCGTAGCCAGTCATCAGCCACTATTGGTTCGATGCTGCTAGCAAACACTGGTGGTTGCAACCTTAAGAAACGTGTCAGGTTGTCCACGGGTGGTGGTGGTGGAGGGTTGTTGTTGTTGTTCTGGTTGTTCTGAGTGTTCTGGACAAGTAGTTGCATCAAGGTGTTCAGCTGCTGGATCAACTGAGTGAGCTCAGGGGGAAACTCAAATCCGGGCTCACGTCTTGGAGGCATCTGATGGGTGTAGAGGGAAGAGATTAGAACAGAATTGAGGTCTAAGGGAAAATCACTACCCATATGCACATGAGACAAACACAATCATATCACACCAATCAATTTCAAGCAAGGTCTTACAAATCTAACTACCGTTACAAAAGTGCTCTAAATACTACTATGTGGGGGTAACTACTAGTAATAAGGTGGTCATCTAAAAATATTGATCGGCAGAAGATTCCATGATGTCTGCTCCAGCTTCATCTTCATAGTCTTCGTCCTCGCTATCATCGGGGTCTGAATCCGTGTCGTCGATGATGATGTAATCTTCAGAACGAACCTCTTTGGGTTCTTCTTCCTCTTCTTCTCCTCCTGGTGCTGGATCTCCCATGAATACTCCTAGCTTCCTTGTCAAATCATCATTCTTCTCCACTAGAATCAACATCTCCTCCTCGTATCCGTCACAAGTAGAATTAAGTTCTTCTTCTAGCTCCAAATTCATGTTTAGTGCCTTCTTCAATTCTATCATCCCAGCGCACATCTGGTGCTCCTGTCGTCGAATGTGCTGGTTTAACTCCTGGATGAACGCTGCAATGGACCTATCCTTTCGGGTGCTGATCATGTCCCAACGCTCATCTCGGTGTCCACAAATCTGGTAGATGGTGTCCTTCAGCTCCTGCTTGTAGACTTCTCCGATCCTTCCCATTGTGATGTGGGCTGCCATACTCTTGCCTAGGCTCCAGGTTGGTGCATCAAAAGAAAACTCTATTGGCTCAGTGGATGGTGCGAAGGTTCTTCCGGGAATTTGAACTTGAATGCTCCATCGCTCCTCTTCTGGTAAGGTGGCAGTGTAGGTCCCGGTAAAGCTTGGTATTCCTATGTTCAGGTACCTAGTGACTTCCTTCAAGTGTCGTCCAAAAGGTGTGTCTTCATCTGGTTGAGTGAACTTATTCCTTGGGTCCACCATCCTAAAGAAGTAGAAAATGGAGAGAAGTCAGAAATGAGTAGAGAAGAGTGATCTAGGGTCTGCCTTAGTGGTCGTGTCCTACATTCAGCATGTGCTCTGATACCATCTTGTAGCGACCACGATCCGAATGGACCGAAGTCTTTGTGTTTCAGTGTCATCCCTGGATCGGTAATGCTGACACACACAGTACTTGAAGGATTTATAACAGAGTGGCAATCACACACTTATTACATCGAAGATCTCCAAAGAGAACTTATTACAAAAGTCTATGGCTTACGGTCATCTAACAAAATAACAGCGGAAGGCTTGGAAGATAAGTGAGTCCATCAACTCCAACGGCATAGCTGAGTGCATGACAAACGACCTAGAACGTCTTATTCCTCGTCTAAAAAGTCTGCAACGTAATATGTTGCAGCCCGAAAACGGGTCAGCACATGGAATATGCTGGCAAGATAACACAGAAGATGCAAGTAACAGAATAAAGGCTATACTATATGCATATTTGGCTGGTGGAGGCTCTAAGGTTAAAGTTTTTGCGTAAAGACAATTTTTCCCTACAACAAAGGAATAGATTTTATTTTTACTATCATGGTAGTTGAAACATCATTGAGAAGGTACCTCCAACTCAATCCCAATTAAAAGTTATCATTAACCCAACAAATTAAGTTATAGAGTGATGAGATCAACCAATAATTCAAGTACCAGATACTCAAGATGTCCATAACTGGGGACACGGCTAATCATGATCAGTTTGTACACTTTGCAGAGGTTTGTGCACTTTTCCCACAAGACTCGATCGCCTCCATTTGGTTTCTCGCACTGCATGGTGTTTGAGAAACGGATGACCGAGACACAGTATTTCCGAAGAGGTCCCCTTAACCACATAGATAGGCCGGTACACCTACAATCCCTCTACATCTGCTAGCCCATCATGTAAAGGTTTCCCACAACTTACTCAACTATGCCAGAGCCCATAATGGCATTGTGGCTGCACACGGAAGTTTCTAGCATGAATAGTTTTATGATCCCTTTGAGCCTGGGTGGCATTCCATAGGAAAAATCACACGGAACCCCGGGATTTCCTAGGACAACACTGGATTCTCCAGGTGCCCTGCAACCAATCCACCCAGATGTGTATTCAAGTAGCCACCTTAAGTTGAATCCTTAATTAACAACTCACATCTGTCATGGATTTCACTCAAACCCAAACCACGTCTACGCATAGCATGATAACCTAAGCATAGCGTAGAAGTAACTCCCAAGGGTTTGTAAATAATGCAGGTAATAGGTTCTACCTCAATCTACTTCCCAGTCCCACAAGTTAAGAGATCCTACTCATGCAATGTGTGAGGGTTTGATCTAATGCATAAAAACTGGGTAATAAAAGGGTATGATCAAAGTGTTACTTGCCTTGCTGACGATTCGCAAAACTTAGGAACTCGTAGTAGCACGCTTCACAGTCCGGGTATTCTATCGCAAGCAAACAATAGCATACATAAGCAATCAAGCAATGATGCACAAACAAAACTCCAAAAGATAAGGTCTAACCAGAAAGTTCAACTTAAGAACTCCGGTTTGCAAAAAGAATCAAATCGAAAGAAGCAACGGAACTCAAACTGTGAAAGAAACGAGCTCCGGTTACTAATTTGATCTAAAGTCAAATTTTACAGTAGCCAAAACTTTGTTCAAGTTGGTTAAACGGGAAGAGGGCGTCGAGACGAAGATCTGGGATTTTGAATCACCTGATTCCGACTCTCGAGCGAAAAGAAAAACGAAAAACAAGATCAGGGCAGAATCGCGATCGGAATAATCACGGATAAATACCCCGAAAAAGAAAAACTGACGAACAGGCTAACGAACGAACGTTCGCTATCTGCGGCTAACGGACGAACAACGTTCGTTAAACGAACGTACGGACGAACGTCCGCTAAATAACTAAACCAAAAAAAACCGATCAAACTAACGAAAAACGAATCTAGGGTTTTCCTAAAAAAAACGATCGACTTTTGGAGAAGAACCGACGGTGGCGGCGGTGGCTACCTCGGCGGCGGCGGCGCGGCGGCTGTGGGGCGGCGGGGCGACGGCGGCGGGGTGCGGCGGCGACGCGGGTGCGAGGGCGACGGCGCTAGGGTTCGCGCGAGGCGGCTGGCAGGCTGGCCGGGTGCGGCGGTTGGGCTTATAAAGGCCCTAGGCCAGGGGTGTCCTGGCCGAACACGGCCCAAAGGCGGCTTCGTTTTTTTTAAAAGAGTCCTGACGTGGTAAAACCGGCGAAAAAAATACTAAACTGAGTCCAAAAATTCCGAAATAAATTTTCAACGTCCTCTAATAATATTTAGGACAAAGTGAACATTTTCCCGGACCTAAATCCAATTTTGAAAAACGCGTATTTTTCCTATGCAAATAAAATCGCAAATAAATCCAGAAAAATACCAAAAGTGATTTTAATATTTTTCCTCCAATATTTTTGTTATTTCGGAGAAGTCATATTATCCCTGCTCATATATTTTGTTTAGAAATATTTTTAGGAGAGAAAAATAATTAAAACCAACACTGTCCTCGTACCGGTATTCGAGTAAACTCAAATACAAAATGGTAGAATTCCCAACTCTCTTCGTAGGTCCTTGAGTTGCTTAGAATTTCGAGGATCGCCACAAACAAAAATGCAAAGGAAAATGCAATGTAATATGATCTATGTATAACATTCCAAATTGGAAATTTGGGATGTTACACTCTCATTCCCTCACGTGTACTCCAAGTCTTCTGGGTAGATACGGTTCCAAAAATAAGTCTCCCGAACGTTTCATTTCGTTTGGACTCCGTTTGATATTCCTTTTCTGCAAAACCCTGAAATAGACAAAAAACAACAATCTGCACAGGCCCTTGGGTTAGTAGGTTTGTCCCAAAAATAATATAAAAGTGCATAATAAAGCCCATTAAACATCCAGAACAGAATATATAATAGCATGGAACAATAAAAAATTATAGATACATTGGAGACGTATCACCAGTGTCTCTGATAAAAATGCGTCGGGAAACCATCCGGACCCGGAGCTTTAGTAGGGAATATCTGAAACAGTGCTTGCTTAACCTCCTCATTTGTGTATGGTGCACATAGACTCTCAGTCATGGCCGGAGTAACCTTACATGGCACATGCGTTAATACCTCATCAATGCCGGTCACTCCCTCAGATGTATACATGGACTTATAGAAATCCAACATCATCTCCTTCAGCTCGGTTGGGTTCTCAGTGTATATGCCAAGGGAGTTATAAAGAGCTTTTATCATGTTTTTTTTCGTCTCATGCTCGCCCGCATATGAAAACTTAGTATTCTTGTCACTAGCCGAAAGCCATTGAAGTCAAGACCTCTGATGCCACATGAGCTCCTCACGATGATACAGTTCGACCAACTGTTCATTAATTTTTAGTTCCACATGCACAGGGCCAGTCCTGGCAGGGTCATTGCGAAGCTGTTCTAGTTGAACAGTGAGCTGCTTTATTTCCTTGCGAACATTACCAAAAGTCTCCCTGCTCCAGACTGAAAGATCCTTTGATATGGCCAGAAGTTTGTCACGGAAATCACCTACACCGTAGCCAGGAGAGACGGCGTTCCACCTAGAAGATTTAGTATCACGCCACTCCTCGTGAGATTCCCACATGACCTCATACTGGAAGCCCTGTTTACCCCTTCTGTCCTGTTGTGGTGTAGTGAGATTTAGCAAGATTGGTCCATGGTCCGAGGATGCTGCAGTTAAGTGGCTCAGGGATGCTAGTGTAAAACGCGCCATCTAGCCCGGGGAAGCTAGCGCCCTATCAAAACGTACGCGCGTATAAGATCCTCCCGTGACTCTCTTTTCAAATGTCCAAGGTCTGCCTTGGTAGCCAAAATCTTCGAGCATGCAAACATCAACCGCATCTCGGAAAATTTGGATTTGTGCATTACTGCGATCAGCTACTCCTCGGTGTTCTTCTGGACGCAATGCTTCGTTAACATCGCCCAAGAAAAGCCATGGCAGCGAGCTCATATTTGAAATCCCCTTCATCACGTCCCAAGTCTGGTGCCTAAGATGAGTTTGGGATTCGCCATATATGCATGCGATCGTCCAAGGCTCATGTCCCTCCTCCTATACTTTTGCATCTATATGATAACAAGAGTCGCCCAAGATCTCAATATTGCTTCTATTATTCCAAAACATACCAATACCACCACTTCTACCTTGACTACCAATAGCATAAGAATTCTCATAACCTAAAGTACTAGCTAGAGCTTCTACCCGTGCACGGTTGATTTGCGTTTCAACAATACAAAGCACAGATGGAGCAAACTTCCTCGCGAATTCGCAAAGTTCTTGAACTACCGCAGGTTTGCCCGCGCCATGGCAGTTCCAATATAGAGTACTCATTGGGCTTGGCGGCGCCCCTCCAGAGAGACCGCTAATGTTGCCATCTTACTTCCTTCAGTATCCTCATCTCCAGTCTTGGCTTTCTTTGGGTCCCTCTTCGGTGGCGGGCTCCTAGGTGATACAAACGGCACCATCGATGTGTTTTCGCCTCCTGACGACAGGAACCCGTGGGCACTGACCCCTCTTCCCGCTTTGGACGTGGACGAGTTATCTTGCCTCTCTGTGCGCTTCCTGTTGTGGTCTACCATATCCACATCATCTAGTCCTTTGTCCTCCCGAGCGGCTTTGTCAGTATGCCTAGCCTGGGTGTCTCTGTGTTGTTCGCCAAACGATGTTTCATTACCTCCCCTGCCTGCACTCGATCGGCCTCCCCTGCGTCCCCCTCTGCGGCCACGCCCCTCGTCTGGTCCCGACCTATACGCATGTACCAAGAGGCCCGGAGATCTTTGAAGATAAGCGCCGATGGGGGGTGAATCCCTGAACCATGCTCCTTGTACAGATGCCCGAGCATGCCACACACCGCACACCAGTCGGGTAATTTCTCGTACTTGACCCTGTAGATCTGTCGCTTCCCCTCTCAGATCATTGAAACTATGCTTTCCAGAGGTTTGTTGACATCAATCTACACCCACACTCGGTAGAAGTTTCCTACAAAATCAAGCGAGTTTGGTTCAGTAAACAGAACCTCTCCAACCTTCGCCGCAAGTGGCTTCACCAGATGAGCATAGAGGTCTGGTACATCATGTACCCGCACCCAAATGTTTAGTGTGTCAAGCTTGATTGTTGAGGGCTTTGCGATGCCATCATATGGAGCCAAGATCACCGCATCTCCTCTGAAATTCCAGGACCCCTCGTTCATCACCCTTTCCCAATCCCCCAAGTAGGAGAATTGAACGCTGTACAGATTGTTCTCGAGCGGTTTAAACTTGACTTCTTGAGCTACGTCCCACGCCGCTCTCATGTTCCTATAAACCCAGGTTTGGCTATAGGGTTTTGGTGTGTTCACCCTTGCCAAAGCTATCCATCTGGCCGCCTCCGGAGGTGTAGCTTCCTCGTCAAAAACCACGTCGTCCAGATCCTCCTCTCGCATTCCCAGCTCAACCATCATCCGCTCCACATCATCAACATCATCGGAACCAGAGGCCCCCGACATATCCATCGATATCACTAGCCCGAAGATAGACTCAGATCGGTTTTCGGGCGGTGGAACCCTAGCCTAACGAGCCCCAGCGGCCGATCAAGAGTGGGTAGCGATCCAGGATCGCCCCGAGATCACTCCAAGTCAGCTTGCTGGGGTGGATCGATAGCAGGGGAGTAAATCTCTCGACGGCGGCGGAAATCGCCGCCGGGAGAAAAAGAACCCTAACTAGAGGGAAAAAGCCTTTTGTGTAGCAATTGTCAAGGCTTGGTAGACTTCCAACGGGGCCAAATAAACCCGTGAACTGGGTGGATCCTATTTGACGCTCGTGAGCGTCCAAACGTCGGGGCTTCGCTGAAGGCGCTCAAAGTTGGGACGGCCAGGTACGCATCGCTGTTTTTTCTGTTTCTGTTTCTTTTTGTTTTCTGTTTCCCTTTTGTTTGTTTTATTTTATTATTTTTACTTTGTTCTCTTTTCAAATATGTGTTATATCATTATAACAAAGATATGAATTCCAAAAAACATTTAATACAAAACTATTCAATGTAAATTTAAATATTGTTCAACGCATATCATAGAATGTTAAATGTGCATATAAAAATTGTTCAGCACATAGTAAAAAATGTTCAATATATATTTTATAAATTGTTCAACATGTGTTTAAGTATTATTCAGAGTATATAAAAATGTTCAATTTGTATTTAGAAATTGTTCAGAGTATACAAAAAATGTTCAATATATATTTTACAAAGATAACGTATACAAAGAATAAATAAACATTTGGAATTCATTTTTTTTTCATGTTTTATCTAATTGTTCAGGTTTTAAAATTTCGTTTGATTTTTGATATTTATTCAAGATTTTCAAATATATTTAAGGAAAATTTTTCGCATTTGTTTGCAAGAATTGTTGGAAATTTTCAAGGAAAAAGACAGATTTGTCGTTCTCCATTGTACTTTAATATTTGTGCTGCAATTGTGCCATGCGCACGAGCTAGGTCAGGTGGCTGGCATCGCCGCTAGAAAGCGCAAGGTCGTGTGTTAGACACTGTCGTGTGGGCTTTTCTTTTTCTAGTCATTTTTACTTTCGCTCTTTGCTGATTATGGGCCGGTCCGTTTGCCCGAGCTTTTCTGCGAAAGCTCTTCTGTTGGACGCCCGCGAGCGGCCGACAGGAGCTCTCCGTGAACTGTAGCGACCCAACCGGCTTTTTCCCTCTAATGCGCTTTCCTGATGGCCTGGGTCCAGCCCAAATCCTGGTGAAATCCGCACATGTAAGATCTGGGCCAAAAAATTATCCCTCAAATGGGCCACGTGTGAGACCTCGGACGAGCCGAGCGGGCCCTCGCCCAACCAATCTCACCGCCTCCACTAGCCGGTCTTTTGGTGACTGGCTTGGAGAAATCCACCCGCAACTCCTGCTGCTTGCCACGTCAGCTGCCAGCTGCCGGCAGCATCTCTCCTTCGCTTCCGGTGCAGACTTGTCGACTTCTCTCTCCGCTGATCGCTCCCTGCTTATTACTTGTCGTGCCACACCAGTGACCCCCCCGCCCCACTCCACTTCCGTTCCGTCCCGTTCCGCCTCGCTCCCCGCCCTTTCATGGCCGGCGCCACCCTCGCCGCCGCGAGATTCCCCGCGGCCGTTGCGCGCCTCAGCACTCGTCGCTCCCCGGTGGTCGCCGTGCCGCTCGCCCCGTCCGGTCTCCGCCACCACCGCCGCAGCGTCGCCATGGCCGCCGGCGCTGCGCCCTCACCCATTCCTGCCTCCGATCCGCTTCCCAAGGTACGTACGCGCCCGGAAGTGGAACCTAGTTTTACCCCAACGTTAGGGATGGTCCTCTCGTGTGCATGTCCTGCTCTGCTCCTGTCCTGTTGAACAGCACCTTGTTATTGTCGGAGGGGATGCCCTGATCCAAGCCTGGAGACACCTAAAGGCTAAAGCGCTCTAGAACTGTGTTACTACTGCACAAGCAACTGCAGAAATCGTTGTCGTAGGTAGGAAAACAAACTATATACCTTAAACAGGGACCTTCAACCAAGTGGAAATACCCTCGGTCCTCGAAGTTACTCCCTCGGTAAAGAAATATAAGAGCGTTTAGATCACTACTTTAGTGATCATGTGTGGCTTCAAATTTTGGAAGCGCTTTTTTCCAGCTAACGATCCATAGTAGGCTAGGCCTCCTGAGATGTGAAGCGTGCATCTTGTGTGGCTTCAAATTTTGGTGTCTCCGTTTCTCTGCTATCCATGACTTTGGCAGACTTCCAACGGGGCCAAATAAACCCGTGAACTGTAGCGACCGGTGGGCAGATTTCAGCGAATGAATCCAATTGCTAGCAGATGAAACTATACAGCACAAACCTCCTACGGGAGCTGACAGAGCTTATACATTCTTTGTACAAAAGGTAGAAGTAATATTGGCACACCATGGGTTTAATAATCACCATGCGTGGACCCCACATGTAATATTTTATTGGGTTCATAATTCTGGATCAGCCTTGAAACAGTTGTTCCTTCTTTGTTTCTTTAACTTGAAAATGAGGGTTTGTTTATGGAAGTTTTGAAGTAAGAAGGGACGTTTCCATGAGGGCCTCTTTGATTCCAAGGACTTTCACATGAATTTTGGAGGATTAAAATCCATATGATTTTTCTCTCTCTGAAGAACCCTTTGCGTTACGGACTCAGCTCAACTGCTCCCTGCAGTACGCCAGAGGAGCTGAGTCCTTGCGTTACACTGAATGAAAGAAAATTTTCTGTTGATTCAAACCTCTTCAAAAGAAGTTTTGTTCTTCATATGCGTCAGGGTGATCAAACAATAGAGATATTCATATTTAATTATTTAAAAAAATATTTTCCCATGCCATATATTGACTATGGGGAAAACTTTCAATCACTTCGTTTCTCATACTTTCTAAGAGTTTTGGCTATATTTTACTTGATTTATACTTGTTGTTTCATCTTTTGTGGATATATTACTTCTCAAATTTCCTGGGAAACAAACTAATAGCTTTAACTATCTTCTACTTCAGGGTTCTGATCTATTTTTCCGGTCAGTTCTCTCAAACATGCAAAAAGTTTATTTGAGCAGGAATCCAACCGCCGAAAAGATTCTGGACCTTGTCCATTCTTACGATGGGGACCACATTTGTTTTGATCACTTTGCTTTCAGAACATTTGGGGTGAGTACTCTGTGTTACATAATGCACAGTTGTGTGATGTTGATTATTGTTATGACAATTTCCCGTATGTTATAACTGCAGGTTGATGGTTATGGTATAGACTCACTTGCTGAATTTTTTACTGATTTTGGTTACGAGTCTCGTGAAGAACTAAGGTTCCCAGCAAAAAAACTAAGAGCACTATGGTTTTCCCCTCCCAACAATGATGGATACACCAGAACTGGTATACATGGACCCTTGCCAAGGATATTCATTTCTGAACTTCTTGTAGACGAGCTGAGTGCTCCGAGCCAGGTGATACTCGATGATTTACTTAATTCCTTCAGTTTGTTTGTCTAAGATATTAGTAGTAGTATGGACAACTGTTCATTCATAATATGCTTGTAGGGCTAAAGGAATTTCAGACATAGCTCATAACACTTTTGTATGGCTGAAGAAGATACTGAAACATCTCACCGTAGAAAAAAAATGCTTTCTGAAAACTATTTCCCTTTAGGTTATTTCTGTAGTTCTGTCTTGAGTAAATACTCAAAGATGAGTAGGTTCTAAGGTCAACTCCAACGCACGACCCCAAACCGACGTCTGTTTCGTCCGGATTGTGTCCGTTTGGGGCGGCAAAATGGACCCCCATGTCCAGTTTAGGCCGTCCGTCAGGCTGTGCATCCAACGCCCGGCCGCATCCCTGTTGGACAAGAAAAAAAACTCCTCAAAAAGGCATTGCAACTTGAAAAAAAAGCATTGCAAAATAGCTTAAAACATAATATATAACAAACTTAATTAAACAGTCCACCTCTTCATCACGGCCCGCACATAGTACTTAAGTTCAAATTTTAAAAAAACTTAAGAACGGTATATCTGCCGCCCGCCCGCGCCGCCGATGCCGTCGCCGTCTTCAGGCGCCACCGTCCTCGCCGTCGTCGTCCTTGGTCAGGTCGATGTAGGGAGGCGGTGTCCAGAGGTGGGGCGGCGGCCCCCAAAATGGCCCGGCGTCCTGTGCAGGCTGCAGCGGTGACCACGGCGCCCACGCCGCCCGCGCTGCTGGTGGCGGCGACGAAGGCGGGCTGCATGGCACGTGGTCGTGGTGGTCGTGACCACGACTGCCCGTACAACGCCTCGTTCTACACCGGGGTGGGTGGGCAGTCATCCATGGCTTCCTCCAGCGCCTCCTCCTTCACCTCCTGCTTGACGTCCAGCTCCGGCACGTAGACGTCCCCGGCGGCCGAGAGCACCAGCATCTCATTCAGACCCACCCACTGCGCCTCCTAGCTCCGCCTGCACTCCCTCTCGGAGTCCTCCATGATGGCCGCTCCTCCCCCTCGGCCGTCATGGTGGGAGCTGCCGGTGGTGACCGGGAGGGAGAGGGCATCGGCGTTAGGCCGCGCACGTGAGTCTGGCCACACACTCTGGGTAGGCTCGGCTCACGCACACGCGATGCGTGGGGCAAGCTACGAGCATGGTCGATAAAGTAGGTTTGCCGGTGCATGTCGTGCTCATCCTGGAATCAAGTGTCTTAGAGCGGCGAGTCGATGTCGTAGCGCCAATCAGCGAGGTACTGGTGCAGGATGAGGGCGCACCGGCGGGTGATCTCCTCCAGGCGGGCGCGGTCGATCGCTGGCACGAGGGGGATTGGCACCCGACCCGGGCTCAGATGCCACCCATTGGGGAGGTGGGCATCGGACCACGGCAACGGGGTGCCAGTCTGCCAGTACCGACGGCAGATGTCGACCTTGACGTACGACCGGAAGCGCGCCGGAGCCGTCGGAGGGAAGATGGAGAATGCGGCCAGCGAGGTGGAGTGGGTGGTTGTGCTTCCATACGAGGCGGACAACGAGCCCGCCTCGTGGTCGTGCTTGCCCTTCTTGTCCGGCACCCACTTCCAGAAGCCCATCGCGACGGCCGGTAGTGAGCAAGGTGAGGCGGCGCGGCTAGGGTTTTTGGTGTTGGGCATGGAGGGAGCAATGGTGTGGGGAAGCGGGAGTGGACTGGCGGGTCCACGGCTTAGCTATAAAAAAGGACGCGGCCGAGGGCGGCTGGGTGGCTGATCGGTGGGCTCGTCCAGTCGTGTGGATTAAATGGGGTTGGTGGGAGGTAGTTGGATGGGCCTGAGGTGGACGGCGAGAGGACGCGTGCGCGTCCGTTCTGTGTCTGTTTGACCGCAAAGCCCGATCAAATTTGCGCCCAAGATGGGTCGAGACGGACCAGAAATGGACATTTTTTATGGAAGCGGTCGTGCGTTGGGCCGTGTCGTCTGTTCGTTTGGGCCAAAACGGACACACCCGGACCGGATGGGGTCGTGTGTTAGAGTTGGCCTAGTGTTCTATGCACTGGCACTAGTGTTAAGATATTTAGTTTGAAAAATCTGAGGTTAACCTCGGCTGTCAGGGAATTTGACTACTGAGCTTTGATATGTCTGCCACTAGAACTGCTTTATTCCCATCTTTTACTCATATATACAACTGTATTTTATTTTATCTGTTACTTTTTCTCAGCAGGAAATTATACGGGAATACATCAAAACATCAGCTAATGGAAATAAATATGCTGTTCTTGCAAGTACATTTGGAGAGCTGACATGGGAGAAGCCCACTTATTCTGATTTCCAGGTTTTATCTAGGTACTCATGTAAATACTCTTGACTGCTGCAATAGGCCAAGAGCTAAATCATATGTTGCTCACTACAAAACTGTTTGCTTATTATGGCTGATTCTGTGCAATTTCCATAAGAAATGGAGTTGCCTTTTTTTCATTTGCTTAGTAGTTTTCTGATTCTGTCTTTCATACATTTATTTATTTATTTATTCCATTAGCCATGTTGACTCTCCTTACTTTCCATTTGGACACCAGGGAAAGTGAATATGCTGGATGGACTCTTGTTAATGGCTATGCACTGAACCATGCCACTGTCTCCACTCATCGCTTAGAGTCAGATATCAGAAGTATTAGTAAGTTCAACAAATTTGTGGAGGACAACGGGTTCAAGTTAAATACAGAAGGAGGAATTTTGAAAGGTCTGTTGCTGATTTCTGAAACAACCAGATTTTATTCAGTAGATAGTGAGTAGAGGTCCATGGCTACGTATTTGTTGAATTTTGACGACTTGCTTCCTATTTCATACCTTAGCTACTTGTATTGAAAATCTGAATCACATTTTATTCCAGGGTATTACAGCTAACCACAGTTTCTAGTACCATTGGCCTTAGGAAGAGTGTACTTTTGGTTTCCTGTTAGGTCTTCCTTTTGTGGTTATATATATGGATGACCCGTTAGCTAGCTCTCAAATAATAGCTTTTCATGGACATAGGATCACTTGTTTCTTTGCATTTATTTGACATATTTTCTATCTATGTATTAAGTGCGACATCTTAGAATAGCTATTAGCTGAAGGATACATGTTTACTTAATTATTGTACCACGTTTCGAATAGAAAGATTTACATGTTCTTTCCCTATATAATTGAACAGTGAGTCCTGACGGTCTCCTCCAGCAAAGCTCAACTGTAGCTGATTCATCATTATTTACTTTTGCTGATGGAATCACTGAATCTATTCCACGTTCCTATATTGAATTTGCTGAACGGCTACCACTTCCACAGTTCAGAGATTTGCAAGATGAAGAGGTTTGCACAATTTGTCACGAATGTATCAGTTATTCCGTACTCGTTTGTTTTCTTTCCTGCATAATCCATACTTGGAAAAAGTACTGTCAAGTGTCAAGATGAGCATGACTGCGACTTTGCATCTGTAATGTTTATGTTCCCCTGTGCCGACTTAGTGTGATGTCCCATCTCCCTTTTTAATGTGGGTTGTAGGTTAGTTAATACTATGAAGTATTTATTAATGGTAGTACTTAATACACTCTCCTGCATAGGATATATATGATGTAGTATTACTTGGCCAGTATGTAGTTGTCCTCCTAATCTGCTAGTGAAATCACTGCTTTCTTACTTTCTGAAGGTCAAGGAACACCACAGGCGCGATGGTTTTGAGGTAGGCAACGCAGACAAGATATTTGAGAGCACTTCAAAGGATCAGCTTACCCGAAGATCTGCATAAGCAGTGTACTCTTGATCAAACATTCTGCAGGCAGGCCAACGAGCCTCTTGGAAGTGTGTTGAATGCGTGTGTTGTGTAATCATTGTATATGCCGTATGCCTTGAAGTGCGTTGAAAACAGATGCTCAATAAAGATACGTATTTCCTAACGGCGTTACGCTCTCGTATCTGGAATTCAGCTATCTCTATGTATCATTAAGCCTAAACTGATACTACTATCTGGGAATGCATGAAATAGTCTAATGGAGTGAAACATGGCAATGATGGTCAGTTCCTTTTCTAAGTTGTGTCATCGTAGTTCTTACTTATTTACTCTTTGTGAAGACGGTTTTGAGAAAGAGAAAGTTGCGTCCCTGCAACTTTTGTCGCAGGCCAAGGCAAGTGCATGCATGAGAAAGGTGGATGAAATTCTGTTTTCTGCAGAAGATTCATTGCTGAGTCTGCCACGAAAGGTACGCTTCACTTTTGAAACTCTAAACAATTTTCTAAATCTCTCTAGATGAGGCTAGCTTACTATTCACTCATCCTAAAATGTAAGACGTTTTTGCAATCTAACAACTTTCTTTGACGATAACTTCGGATAGAATGTGGATCTGCTCCCTTCAGTTTATGCCACCACTTACAAATACAGATGTGTACACTACATCGTCCAAGAAAATATCATGAGGTCAGCTGCATTGTCAAAATGTACAAATGCAAATATACCTTGGATGATCAACATATAACACCGTATTTCTTGGGAAGTTTGTTTTCGCCAATGACCTGGATATTTATCATGTTGCATCTTGGGGAATTTGTTCCTTTCTCCACTGTCCACTCACCCAGCTTGTTTGCCTCACAACGAAGATTCCGGTTCGGCTTTTTTTTTCCGAAAAGGAGGGCATCCCCCGGCCTCTGCATCAGAAAGATGCATACGGCCAATTTATTAATAAGCAAATAATTCAAACAAAGTCTCCAAGTCTCGGCTGTTGGAAAACATGCTATGTTATTTTCGAACGTCGGCAAGCAAAAGGGCTCACATAGAGCTACCCAAAAAAAAAAAGGAAAAGAAAATGGGATAGCCACAACCGGCGGAATAAATATAGATAGGAAACAAAACATCTATCCTATTACATGACCGTCATCCAAACCGGTTGAAGATAGCCCGCGCTACCGTCTCTGGTCGTTCATGTTTAACACAATTATTGAAAGCTTGAATCTGAGAGAGATATAGCTTTCGGGTAGAAAATTCACTTGGGCCAATACCCTGCCAAACCCGACGTTTGAGAAACTGGATAGAGTCCTTGCAAGCGTCGATTGGGAGCAGAAATACCCTCTCGTAACAGTCCAAGCTTTATCGCGCGGGATCTCGGACCACACCCCTTTATTGGTTGACTCGGGCGAGGCAACACATGTGGGCAATAAAAATACCTTTTCCTTCGAATTAGCGTGGTTTGAAAGAGAAGGTTTTTTAGATCTGATTGCCAGGGAATGGGCGAAAGATGCTGGAGGGAGGACTTCGATCGAGAGATGGCAGAATAAGATTAGACACTTGAGAAGTTTTTTACGAGGGTTGGTGAAGCATCTTAGTGGGATTTATAAGATTGAAAAGGAACGGCTCCTTACGCTTATTCATTTCCTAGATTTGAAAGCAGAGTCTACGATTTTAGAAACCTCGGAGCTTCGTGCTAAAGTTGACGCTGAGATGAGATTGAAAGAACTACCGCGAGAGGAGGAATTGAAGTGGGCTTGCGAGCTAAGGTTCGTAAGGTTATCCAAGGGGACGCCAATACTCAATTCTTCCATATGATTGCTAATGGCAAGCATAGAAAGAAAATGATCTTTCAGCCTGAGCAAGACGAGGGGACGATTTTAGGACAGGAAAACCTAAAAATTTACATAACCAATTATTACAAGCAGCTTTTTGGGCCTCCAGAAGATAACTTTGTGTCTTTGGATGAGTCTAGGGTTGAGGATGTCCCTCAACTGGCTGTGGAAGAGAACGATGTGTTAACCGCCCCATTTACGGAGAAAGAGGTGTTTGAAGCTATTTCACAGATGAAGAGTAATAAAGTTCCGGGGCCGGATGGCTTTCCGGCAGAGTTTTATAAAAAATGCTAGCATATTATTAAAGGGGATTTACTACCGATGTTCCATGATCTTTTTTCTGGACAACTTCAATTGTTTCAGCTAAATTTTGGAACAATTACCTTGTTTCCGAAGAAAACAGAGGCTGTGAGGATTGAGCAGTTCAGGCCTATCTGTCTTCTTAACGTTAGTTTCAAAATTTTCACCAAGGTCGGGACTAATAGACTCACGCAGATTGCGCACTTTGTGGTGCAGCCGTCTCAAATTGCTTTCATGCCGCACAGAAACATCCTAGAAGGGGTTGTGGTCCTTCATGAGACGCTCCATGAGATCCACATGGAAAAACTAGATGGGGTTGTTTTCAAAGTGGATTTCGAAAAAGCATATGATAAAGTAAAATGGCCACTCCTTCAACAGGCACTGCATATGAAAGGTTTTGATCAGTCCTAAAGACACCAGGTAGAATCTTTCACGCAAAAAGATAGTGTTGGAATTAAAGTGAATGACGATATCGGCCACTATTTCCAAACACATAAGGGCCTGCGTCAAGGTGATCCGATGTCACATATTCTGTTCAACATTGTAGTTGACATGTTGACAATTCTTATTCGAAGGGCTAAGGAGGCTGGTCAGGTTGGCGGCCTGGTACCTCATCTAATTGATGGAGGTGTCTCTATCCTGCAATACGCCGACGATACTATTATCTTCATGAAGCATGACTTGGTTAAAGCGCGAAACATGAAGCTGTTGTTATGCTTATTCGAACAATTGACTGGGCTTAAGATTAATTTCCACAAAAGCAAACTGTTTTGCTTTGGAAGAGCTGATGAGGAACAAGATGCATATAAACAATTGTTTGGGTGTGAGTTGGGGTAGTTACCTTTCACGTATTTGGGTATACCAATTCAACATCGTAAGCTAACAAACAATGAGTGGAAATGTATTGAAGATCGTTTTGAAAAGAAACTGAGCTGCTGGAAGGGCAAGCTGATGTCATATGGGGGCTGATTAATTCTCATTAATTCGGTACTCACGAGTATGCCCATGTTTCTCCTGTCTTTTTTCGAGGTACCTGTTGGAGTTCGGAAAAGATTCGACTTCTATAGATCACGCTTCTTTTGGCAGAGTGATGACCTGAAGAGACAATACAGACTCGCTAAATGGGATATTATTTGTCAACCGAAAGACCAAGGGGGTCTAGGTATAGAAAATCTTGAGGTGAAGAACATATGTCTTCTCAGCAAGTGGCTGTATAAACTATCTGTGGAGACGGACGCCACCTGGGCTCAGATTCTGCGTAATAAGTACCTTCAGTCTAAAACTTTGTCCCAGGTGACGGTGAGGCCGAGTGACTCACCATTTTGGAAAGGACTGATGAGAGTTAAGTCAGTCTTTTTCAACAGGACAAAGTTTATTGTTGGAGATGGTACCTCTACGAGATTCTGGGAGGATACATGGCTTGGGGAAACACCTCTAGCGCTCCAATATCCCTCTCTTTATAGCATTGTTCAACAAAGAGATGCTTTTGTTGCGACAATTCTTCAGTCCTCTTCTCTTAATATTCACTCCAGGAGAGCGCTAGCCGGCAACCGTTGGGAAGCTTGGCTCCATCTGGTCAGACGACTGATGGATGTGCAACTATCTCAACGTCCAGACCAGTTGTGCTGGAGGCTAACTAGGAATGGAGAGATTACGGTTAAATTTATGTATTTAGATGTCATCAACTCTAGCTCTATTTCTAGGTCGAAACATGTTTGGAATGTCAAAGTGCCTTTGAGAGTAAAAGTGTTTATGTGGTTTGTGCATAAACAAGTGATTTTAACTAAGGACAATTTGGCAAAACGTAACTGGACTGGATCTACGAGATGTTCGTTTTGTGACCGGAACGAATCGATCAAACACCTCTTTCTCGATTGCCCGATGGCAAAAATATTATGGCGGACTGTTCAGATTGCCTTTAACATTACCCCTCCGAATTCAATCAACACCTTATTTGGGACGTGGCTTGACGGGATAGATTCCGCAATAGTGAGACACATTCGTGTAGGAGTATGTGCTCTGCTATGGGCAGTTTGGAATTGCAAAAATGATTTGGTCTTTAACAGAACAACAAATACTCATTTTTTGCAGGTTATCTTTCGAGCCACTGCATTGATCCGTATGTGGTCGCTACTCGCTCCGACGGAGGCCAGTGAGCGTTTGGTTACTGGGTCTATCCGATGGGAGATGGTAGCACGGATTATTTCCAACCGGTTTGGATGGCGATCATGTAATAGGATAGGCAATTAGTTTTCCTATCTTTCTCTTGCCAGCCGGTTGTGGCTTTTTATGCTATTTTTGCTCTTTGAGAGCTTTTTGTTTCAGACTACAGGACCTATATTGAACTTATTTGTTTTTTTAATAAAGGTGGCCGTATGCATCACTCTGATGCAGAGGCCGGGTATCTACCCCTTTTCGAAAAAGAAAAAAGAAGAAGAAAAAAAACCGTCTCCCATCGGATAAATCCAATAATTATACGCTCCTTGGCATCCATCGGAGTGAGTAGCGACCACATACAGATCAATGTAGTGGCCCAAAAAATAACCTGCAAAAAATGAATATGTGTTTATCTGTTAAAAACCAAATTGTTCCTGCAATTCCATATAGCCCACAAAAAAGCACATACTCCGAAACGAATATGTTTCGTCAATTCTGTCTCAACTCCATTTAGCCACTTACCAAATAACGTGTGAATGCTATTAGGAGGGTTAATGTTAAACGCTATATGAACGGAACGCCATAAAATTTTGGCCATAGGGAAATCAAGAAAGAGGTGTTTGATAGATTTATCATGATCGCATAAACTACATCGTCGAGATCCTGCCCAGTTACGTTTTGCCAAATTGTCTTTAGTGAGAATGACTTATTTGTGGACAAACCACATGAACACTTTAATTTTTAAAGGCATTTTGATTTCCAAATATGCACAAATCGAGGGACTGAGCCAGAGTTAATAATATCCAAATACATGGATTTAACCGAAAATACTCCATTCTTGGTTAGTTTCCAGTGCAACTGATCTAGCTATTGAGAAAGGTTAACATCCATCAATCTTTGCACAAGATGGAGCCACGCTTCCCAATGGTTACCCACTAAAGTCCTTCTGAAATGAATATTGAGAGGATTGGACTGTAATACTGTTGCAACGTAAGCATCTCTACGATGGACAATATTATAGAGAGAAGGATATTGGATAGCTAGAGGCGTCTTCCCTAGCCACGTATGCTCCCAAAATCTCGTGGACGTACCATTTCCAACTATAAATTTTGTCCTTCCGAAGAAGGCTAATTTCACTCTCACCAGCCCTTTCCAAAACGGCGAATCAGTTGGTCTGACCATCACCTGGGATAAGGTTTTAGAATGAAGGTACTTATTATGCAGAATCTTGGCCCATATTGCGTCGGTCTCTACAGATAGTTTGAACAGCCACTTGTTCAGCAGCCATCTGTTCTTCACCTCTAAATTTTCAATGCCAAGACCACCTTGGTATTTTGGCCTACAAATAATATCTCATTTGGCAAGTCTGTATTTTCGTTTTAACTCGTCACTGAAGAAACGCGATCGATAGAAATCCAGTCTTTTCCGAACCCCTACTGGTACCTCGAAAAAGGACAAGAGAAACATTGGCATACTCGTGAGCACCGAATTGGTGATAATTAGTCGGCCTCCATATGACATAAGTTTGCCCTTCCAGCAACTTAGTTTCTTTTCAAATCGATCTTCAATGCGCTTTCATTCCTAGTTCGAGAGCTTACGATGGTGAATCGGAATGCCCAAATATGTAAAAGGCAGCTATCCTACTCCACAACAAAACAGCTGTTTGTAAGCTTCTTGTTCGTCCTTAACTCTCCCAAAGTAGAATAATTCACTTTTATGAAAGTTAATTTTTAATCCCGACAACTGCTCGAATAAGCATAACACAAGCTTCATATTTCATGCTTTTGCTAGATCATGCTCCATGAAGATAACAGTATCATTGGCGTAATGTAGAATGGACACTTCATCATCCACTAGATGCGGGATGAGACCGCCTACTTGGCCATTTTCTTTAGCTCTTCCTATCAGAATTGTCAACATGTCTACTACTACGTTGAACAAGATAGGCGACATCGGATCTCCCTGTCTTAGACCCGTGCGTGTCTGGAAAATAGTGACCTATGTCATCATTCACTTTGATTCCGACACTGCCTTTTTGCGTGAAAGAGCCCACCTGTTTTCTCCAGGCCTGATCGAAACCTTTAATCCTCAAGGCCTGCTGAAGAAAAGGCCACTTAACCTTATCGTACGCTATCTCAAAATCCACCTTAATTAAAAACCACGCCATCTAGTTTTTTCGTATGGATTTCATGAAGTGTTTCATGTAGGACCACAACCCCTTCTAGGATGTTTCTGTCCGGCATAAAGACCTTTTGAGATGGGTGAACCACACTATGCGCAATTTGCGTTAAACTGTTAGTCCCTACCTTCGTGAAAATTTTAAAAGTTACATTAAGAAGACATATCGGTTGGAACTGCTCAATCTGTACCGCATCTGTCTTCTTAGGGAGCAAAGTTATTGTTCCGAAATTCAAGTGAAATAACTGCAAACGCCCAGAAAACAAATCATGGAACATTGGCAACAAATCACCCTTAATAATATGCCAACACTTTCTTTATAAAACTCAGCCGGAAAGCCATCCAGCCCCATGTCAAAAAAAAGTTTATGTTTTTCTTTTCATTTGTGTCGACTATTCAGGCAACTATAGTGGCACAAAAGACGGGAAGACAAACAAGTAAACAATCAGAAGTGCCAAAATGAGCATTTGTTTAGCAGAAAAAAAGTTTGGCTCTTGACTCTTGGATCAAAGTGAAGGGCACACCCCCCTAAAACGTACATTGGATAGGATGGTGTAATGCCCAGTATGTGACTATGCCTCCCACGTGTCGAGGCACGACTTAAAGGCATAATCACATACTAGAATGATCTCAAGTATGGTATCTTTGCACGACTCATGTAAAAGAGGGGATGAAAATGTAAAAGAGTAGTTGGCTTACACTCGCCACGTCACAAAATGAAATACATTAACATACATTATCCAAATAACATCGGAGTCCGACTACGGACGAAGATCCAAATGAAAGATACCATAAATAAAGCAACACAAGGTCCCGATCATCCTAGTAAGAGCCCTACTGATCCTCGAGGTAAGACATGTAGTATCGCCCACGCTCTTCATCGAACTCCCAATACAACTCTAAACCACCACCTGTGTAGTTCTCAACGGTACCTGCATCTGGTGTTGTGTAGAATCTGTGAGCCACGGAGGACTCAGCAATCCCATTCCCGGGTAGCAATACTATCAAAGCCTTAGGTGTGGAAAAGGCTTTAAAACAAGGTTGCAGCAGCACTAGCACTAACTGACGGGTTTAGAGCGAGGAGAGAAACAAGTGCCAACGATCGTCAAAGTGATCACGAAATGATCCTAACTACTCACGTCAAACATAACCCCACCGTGTTCACTTCCCGAATCCCTTCGGAAAGAGACCGTCACGGTTACTCACGCTGGTAGTGTATTATGAACATGGTGTCAAGTTATCTACAACCGGATATTAACAAATTCCCATCTGCCACATAACCGCGGGCACAACTTTCGAAAGATCAAACCCTGCAGGGGTGTCCCAACTTAGCCCATCACAAGCTCACGATCTGCGAAGTCGCAACTCCAAGGTGGGAAGACCCGAGTATTCTCGGACTCCCATGCTCAAGATATTCCGACAAAGGTAAAACTAATCCAGCAAGACCTCCCGGCGTGCCGACACCCTGATAGTAGCCGCGCGTATCTAGTCTCAGGCCACGACCGGATGTGCGATGCTACAGGTTTTTACCAGCCCTCGGGTTTCCCCAAGGTGGCCCTGCAGGACCCCCAGTTTGGGCCAACACTCACGTGGAGCACTGGCCCAGGGTTGTTAATTAAGAACTCGGGTTTGCAACGCCCTATGCAAGTTTTAGTTATTAGGCAAATGTAAAACCAATGTTGGGTCTTGCTGGAAAAGCTTTAGCGCTAAGCGGGTTATCAAGGGGGGCCCATAAACCCCAACCGTGTTAGGGACGCAAAATCAAGGAACATAACACTGGTTTAACGGTTCCTAGGATGGCATGAGTGGAACAAAACACCAAGCAAGAGGCTTAGCCTTCCACCCATTACCAATATATAGATGATTTAGTTTAACAATTTATATATTGTGATATCCCAACAATAACATCATCATGAAGCAAGAATCTTCAAATCTTCACCTACAACTAACAACGCTATAAGAGGGGCTGAGCGAAGTTTACGTAGCCAAACAACGGTTTGCTAGGTGGGTGGTTAGAGAGTTTCATGGCAACAATAGGAGGCTGACAAACAGACATAGGCATCGAGGCAATAACCTAAAGAGTGAGACATCTAGCATAGACAAAGATAGTAGTGACATCTGGGTAGTCATCTTGCCTGTTGATTCCTTGGAGGGAACGTAACCTTGCTCCTCAAACTCAACCTCGGTAGGAACTTCATAATCCGTATCGTCATCGGGCTCTAACCAAACACAACAATGCAACAACGGAACACAATCAATCACAAATGCAATGCTCAAACACATGATGCATGAACATGAAGCTTATGGACATGGGAAGAAATGATGCATGGCCTAGGGTCACAAGAGTGCAATAACATCAAGACAACAAGATCACCCACATGAAAGAAAGTGAGCAAAAGAACACTAACAAGTTTATGTAGGTTATTCAAACAAGCACCAAACAAGTTTAAAGGGGTTGGTTAACATGGCAAGGGTGCAACTAACATTACAACAACGTGCTAGCACATTTAAATGGGCTGGAAATAAATAACAACAATATTCAGAAACTCCCATATTAATTTAAATGCAATTGGGTCAGATCTGAAAAGCTTCTGTGATAGAGTTGTCAAACATGCTAAACAACAGCACCAAAATATTCTACACATTTTTCCACCCCAAAAGCATATAAAGTTTGTTAAATTTGGAGTTGTAGATATTTAGTTATGATTTTCCCAAGTTTAAGCATTTTTAAAACAAGATTAAATTCAAACAACATTTTAAATGTTTTTAAACATGGCAACAAACAGCATATTCATAATCTACATAAAATTCTAAGCACTTTTCATATATAACTCATATTCATCAGAAGAATATTTTCACAAATATTAAATAAACAAAGAAAACATAAAAAGAAAAAGAAAAACACCAAACAGAAAAAAAAACAAAACAAGCGCAAGGGCCAGAGTGACCCAGGGCTCATCTAGCCACAGCCACTGACAAGGGGTCCTAGCAGCGCTGAGATGGCAACAGTGGGTGCGCGAGGGGGCTGGAGCGCTAGTGGGGATGACAGGTGGGGCCTGCTTGTCATCCACTCAAGAAAACAAAAAAAGGGGGGGGGGCGAAATGCCCACTGCCCCTGCAAGGATTCGAACTCAAGACCACCTGCTTATCTGACGGAGACAAAGCCACTGCGCTAGCGATTGTTTCTCGACAGATAACAGGAGGGAAGACTGAAGAAGTAACTGCAGATGCAGAAAACAGGGGATACGCAGGGCTCGTCGGAGCTGCTCTGGCGACCAAACGAGATGGCAGAGTGGTGCGGTGCGCTCCTGGGGGAGAGCCGCATCCACTCGATGCACTAGCAACACCTAACGACTACTACATCGCCGGCGGCGAGCACATGACGGAACTGCGGCGACGGAGCTCTATGCGGCGCAAGGGCCTAGGCAGGGTCGGCGACGAGGGGTGGGCGACACGCGAGCAAGCAAGCGAGCAAGCGAGCAGAGCACTACTAGGAGCAACAGAGCGCACGGACGCGAGGGCGCGGGCAGCGAGCACCTCTGACAGACAAAAACGACAGGCAGTCGTCGGAGCACCGGGAGCACGGCTACGGCAAGGCTACGGCGACGCGTACAGAGGGCTACCAGCGACAAGTAGAAGATGGGGAGGAGCTGGGTATACCTCCTTACCCTTGGACAGGACGGAGTCGGGCTGGAGACAACGACGGCGAGCTCTGAACCTTGGCGCGGTTCTGTCCCGAGCAGAAGAGGAAGAAGAGGTCGCCGGTGCGACGGCGAGTTGGCGCACGATCCGTGCTGTAGGGGAAGTAGTCGACGACGGGGACGAAGAGGAAGCCGGAGGACTCAACGGTGACGGCTGGAGGTGACCGGAGGACGGCGGCGACGGCGACGTGCTCTCAGTTGCGCTCGGTCGTTTGTGGGGAAGGAGAAAGAGGGAAGGGGAGGATTCCCTCGGAGGCGGCGGCGAAGGGGAAAACCTAGAGAAGGCTCTGCAGGTTAAATAGGGGGGCGGCGACCCGGCCTCGACGTCCGTGATTTTACGGCACGACGGCGCGGGCGCGCTCTGCCTCTGGATGCGGCAGACGGAGGAAGACGGCGACTCGGGGGCGTGAGGCCGACAGGTGGGGCCAAGGGGGGAAGACACGGCGCGACTGCGAGCGCTGGCTAGGCCTGCGGGAGAGAGGAGGTGGGCCGCGCAGCTGAGGGGGAAAGACTGGGCCTGGGGGAGGAGAAGGAGGAGGAGGCCCAGGGCCACTGCCGTGCTGCCGACTCTTTTCTTTTTCTTTTATTCTGAGCCAGAAAATAAAAAGAAAAGCACAGACTAAAATGAAAAGAGTTAGGGGAAAAGAAAAATATCCCCATGCTCAGTGATTTATGCCCTATTTAATAAAATTGACTTGGACATTTTTAGAGGCAAAAAAATAAAAGGAGTTTGAATATGGTTCAAACTCTTGTCATTTCAAAACCCAACCAAATCAATTCTAAATGGGGTGATATTTGGCAGAGAGGTTGTAGACATGGTGCAATATTTTTAGGAAAAGAAAGAACAATAATGGGCTTGACTAGGTGACTTGCACAATAGAGTAAAGAAAAGGAAAGAAAAGAAAAAGAAGAAGAAGAAGAGGGAACAAGGAGGGGGTTTAGGGTTACAAGCCATGGCTAGGCACCACACTCACATACACAAGGCCTCACACACACAACATCACAAAGGGGTCTCACACAACCATCAAAACAAGTAAGTAAACTATGATGCCATGATGATGAAATCAATGCATGGATGCAAAAATAAAATAAAATGACATGACAATGCAAAAAATAAAATGAGCTCAGAAGACAAGAACCCCCAAGGATAAAGACAAGGATCAAATGGAGAAAGCTTTATTGCCATAATAGGAAAGTATTACATATGGGGTGTTACAGATGGTCATTTCACATTAGGTATAAGAATACCCACCCGACGCCGTACGTCCGCGCGCGTCGTCGTACGCCCGCCCTTGTATTCCGCGCCCGTCGCCGTATGCCCGCCAGCGTATGCCGCAACCGTTGTCGTACGTCGCCGCCGTACGCCCGCACGTCTCCACCTTGGCGTCGATAGTTGTGAAAAAAAACACGGGAGCCGCCAACGCTCGCCGTCGTAACCCTAAACCCTAAACGCATCCACGCCGTCTTGACATCACCCGTTGTCTCCACGTAGTCGCCGTCGCCCGGGTCGCCGCCCAAGCAGCCCGCCGCGCGTGCCTCGCCGTACGTGCCCCGCCTCCTTGCTTATGCCGCCGCGCTCATTTGCCGTCGCCCGGATGGGAGCCCACCCGTGATCTTCGTCGCCGCCTTCCTCTCCGGACTTCGCCTGATTCGAGGGGCCATCATCCCGATGCCATCGACGACTGCCTCAGCAGCCCAGCAAAGTCAAGATGGATCCATCTATCGTCCTCTCCACCGCGCAAGAGGTTGGTTTCACTGTAACCTATGTGCGACGTCGTTGTGCTTGATGAACTAATTATTTTAGGGACGATGTTACGTGGTGTTCGATTGTTCTTAGAATTTTCTTATACATGTATAGTTAGAGGAGGAGGAGGATTATGATGGCGATGATTACGGCGAAGACAACGGAACCTCGTCACTGAATATGGACGAACCTGCTGAGGAGAACTACATGAGTTTGGATGAATCTTATAGTGGCAATGTAAGTGTGACCAATGTTTTAAGAAACATAAATACGATCAACCACATGTACACTTACATGGTTTATTGTGTGCATCATGCGGCGACATGACGATAATGATAATGATATGGATATAGATGATTCATTTGCTGAAAGCGCATTTCGGGTATGTTTTATACCAAATTAGAAGAAGAAGTGACATACTAACCGCATGAGCACTTACATGTAATTTTCAAAAATGTGCGCAGATGAACGCGGATGAGGACTTTGTGAGGAATATTGTGGATGCTGAAAGTGACAAATCGCACGTTGATGCATCTCACGATGACAGCTCCAGCAAAGTAAGTGTTGAAACTTACATACATTATTGTATTTTGGATGTAATATTAAAATAATACCTTACTGACATACATGGTTTTATGCCTTAATTTACAGGGAGATGTAAATGGTCCTAGCGGGATGGATGAGCATGTTGTTGATGATCTGTTCAATTTTGACATCAGATTTGATGAATATTAGCAAGAATCATTGAACATGCATTGGAAGATCATGAGGAAGGTGTTCAGGTCGCTAGGAGAGGCTTACATTTTCTATAACCAGTATGCTAAGGAGCGTGGTTTCAGCGTAAGAAAGGACTCACTGAAATATTCGAAAGGTCCTGATGGAGTTATGCGCTTGAGGAAGTATCTGTGTTCGAGAGCTGGAAAACGACAGGCAAAATTGTGTACAATGGAAGGCAGGACCCGTAGGCTCAGAGCGGACACTCGTTGCTTCTGTGATGCGCATATAACTTTCAAGCTTGATAGAGAGCGTGACGTTTGGTATGTCAGCAGTTTCAGTGATGATCACAGCCATGTTCTAGCTAGACAGGATGAAGTCCCGTATCTCCGGTCTCATAATCAGATAAAAGATTTTCAGAAAGCTGAGATCTTAACTATGGCAGGTGCTGGAATTAGGAAACATATGATTTATGATAGTTTCGTCGGTAGATACGGGTCATATGCAAAAGATGGTTTTGGGAGGAAGAAGCTTTACAACATGTGCTATACAGAGAAGATGAAGTTGCTTGCACAAGGTGATGCAGAAACTGCCATTGGGATCATGATGACCAGAAAAGATAGGGATCCAAATTTCTTCTTTGAGCACACTGTCGATGATGAAGGAAGGCTTAAAAACCTATTCTCGTGCGATTCTCAATCACGACGAGACTATATTGATTACGGTGATGTGACCGTCTTCGATAGAACATACATGATGAATAGGTATGGCATGCCATTTATACTTTTCGTCGGTCTGAACAACCACCATTGCACCACGGTATTTGGTTGTTCTATTGTGTCTGACGAGACAAGAGATACATATGTCTGGCTGCTTCAGACTTTTTTGAGGGCTCACTGTTAGAAGAGGCCCATGTCAGTAATTACTAATGGAGATGCAGCTATGATTAAGGCCATCAGAAAGGTACTTTCGGACGTTTGGCATCGTCTTTGCTCGTGGCATACTGAGAAGAACATACAGAAACACCTTCACCATAAGTCTTTAAAGGAGTTCAGGTCTCTACTATATTATGGCACTTCAAAAAAAGTCTTTGAGGAGAGATGGGCAGAGTTTACCGCCAAATGGTAGTCGGAGAAAACAAAGACATGGTTACGTAGGATGTACAAGAAAAAAGGTTTTGGGCTGCATCATATCTGTCTGGTGGGTCTTTCCTAGGTATGTGAAGTAATCAGCGAAGTGAGAGTCTGAATTCATGCCTTCACATGCATCGAGACTTCGGCATGACTATTGTTGATATGATTGTGCAATATGAGAATTGCATAGTTCGTCTTCGTGAGAACGAGGCGCATGATGATTACACAACCACACACACAGACCCAATACCAGTACTGGACGAGTGTAAAGACATTGAGAAATTAGCTGCCCGAGAGTTCACTCCAGCAAACTTTTATATCTTACAGGAAGATATGAAGAAGGTACGGGAGCTTGAGGTCCTTGAGAGACCGATAGGAGCAGACACTCACAGATTCATACTGACTTGGAAGGAAAATAGGGATATCAGATTCACTATGGACTACTGTGACGCCCCAAGACTGGCGCTCAAGAAGATTTCCAGTTATTTTTGTTGTCGTCGTGTGATTTATTTTGCTTGTTGCATTTGATCATCGCATCATCTGCATTGCATTCACATGTTTTCATAAAACCTGTAGCCGTTCATAGTTACCGCTTCTCTCTTTACCTCCGTTGACATTTTGTCAGGCCCCTTTCTCTTTGTCGACCCCTCTGCACAGTGCACAGAGCCCCTCGTGCACGTCTGAGACTGCACCGGACCCGAATCGGGCTGTCATGACCGATGGGTCCGGATCATCCCCAAACATCCCTAAAACATCTCTGTTTTCTTATTTAGACTCCCTAGCCTATTTTTTCTCGGACCGTTCGATTTTGATCGGAGGGATCAAATAGTCTCAACCTAGTCCAACTTGCTATATATATTGGACAACCCTAAAATCTAGGTAGTCTGTCCCATCCATTCCATCCATCCCGCCGCCACCTCCTAGTCCCATCGGGATCCCACCCAACTGCATATCCTCGTTTTCCCCAACCAGCCAACCACTTTCTCCCTCAGATCCAATCTAGCCACCTCCCAATTCTTCTCCACAGACCAGTCCCAATCCAGATCCCCTCCTACCAGCAGCCAATCCCCGATCCAAATCAGGCAGCCACCCGAAGCTCCATCGATCCACGCGCCACCCATCCAGCGCTCGACCCAGTCTCGTTCGAGGCAACTTCCCCGCCTGACCAACCCCTCGCGCCCGAGCTCCTCACATGGCGGCCTCGCGCCCGAGCTCTTCTTCAGCCTGCGTCACTAGAGTCAAGTCGCCGACCGCCCGAACCTCGTGCGCCTCTGCCTCAAGGGCCTCCTCGTCCCCAACCAGCGTCGCCATGGCTTCCTCTGCCGCCTGGATCCGATGACCTCCGGCTCGGATCTGCCTATTCCGTCATCTCTCGTTGCCGGAGTCCCATCCTCACCCCGTGGGTTCCCGCCGGTCGTCTTCTTCGTTATTTGAATAACTAGTGCCTCCCTTTCCTCCCGTACTCCTTCGTTTCTCCTGCTCACGCCTCCCTCTACTCTCTCGCGCAGGAGGTCCAGCCATGGCTGCTCGAGGGCCTTCTCCTGCCTCAACCCGTGGAAAACCGCCGGCCAGGGACATGGAGTCCCAGCCTCTCGCACAAGAGGCAGCGCCGACCTCTGCTTCCCATGCTCTAGATCGAGCGAGTGAGGAGAGTGCTCGCGTTGACTTGCCTCCATGCCAGATGGGTAGTGCGCCCCGCAGCCTAGTGCAGCTCCCGCCTGCCGGCTCGCTTCCTTGCCGCAGCCCAGCACCGCCAGTAGGCCCTCCCCGCTTCCGCATCACCGACCGGGCCGAGGCCCATGGGTGAGCATCCGACCACCCTTACCCCTATCCAGCGCCTACGAGCGCAGTGTAGTATCAATCATCCAGATATTCGGCCCATAGTATTTTTTCTGCCGCTGCGAATTTGTTCAATTATCCCAGGTTTTACAGTTTTGCAGAAAAACCCCCGAACTTCATGCATATCGTAAATCACAAACTGTGCATCACATGTAAAAACTTTATATATGAAAAATGCTTAGAATTCTGTGTAGATTAATAATTTCCAACTTTCATCCATGTTTAAAATGTTTAACTTGTTTTTTGTTTAAATTTGGGTAAATAACTTGTGAAAATGGTTTAATTCATAACTAAATAACCGTAGCTCCAAATTTAATAAACTTTATATGTAATTGGGGAAAAAAATAAGTAGATTAACATGGCGCAATTTATTTTTATATTTAATAACTTTAAAATATGGTAATAGGTAGAACAGTACCAAATTCAAAATATGCACATGGGGATTTTTCCAGAATTATTGTTTATTGTTTCCTTCCCTATTTAAATTGCCTAGATAGGTAGTTTAATTGTGCTTCACCCCATGGGTGAGCATCCGACCACCCTTACCCCTATCCAACGCCTACGAGCGCAATGTAGTATCAATCATCCAAAGATTCGGCCCATAGTATTTTTTCTGCTGCTGCGAATTTGTTCCATTATCCCAGGTTTTACAGTTTTGTAGAAAAAACCCCGAACTTCATGCATATCGTAAATCACAAACTGTGCATAACATGTAAAAACTTCATATATGAAAAATGCTTAGAATTCTGTGTAGATTAATAATTTCCAACTTTCATCCATGTCTAAAATGTTTAACTTGCTGTTTGTTTAAATTTGTGTAAATAACTTGTGAAAATGGTTTAATTCATAACTAAATAACCTTAGCACCAAATTTAATAAACTTTATATGTAATTGGGGTAGAAAAATGAGTATATTAACATAGAGCACTTTATTTTTCTATTTAATAAATCTAAAATATGGTAATAGGCAGAATAGTACCAAATTCAAAATATGCGCATGGGGATTTTCCCGGAATTATTGTTTATTGTTTCCGACCTTATTTAAATTGCATAGATAGGTAGTTTAATTGTGCTTCACCCCTTGACATGTTAATCAACATTTAATATTGTTGTCTACATGAACGAGAGTGAACTAAATAATTGGATGTGGTGTTTTGTCAATATGCAACTCATTGCATATTGAGCTCCACTTAAATGGTAGTGTTGTTTGTTGCACTTTTCATGTCATGCATATTTAAACCGGACATGCATCATACTTGTTTGTGCATCATGCCATGGTTATGATATGTGTGTTTACCATGTGGTTTGCTTCTTTTCGATCCGCTTCTCTCGTTAGCTTCGGTTTCGTTCCGGAGTTGTGAGGATTCGTTCGACTACGTCCGCTTGTCTTCTTCATGGAATCGTTCTTCTTCCTTGCGGGATCCCAGGCAAGATGACCATTCCTTGATATCACCTCTATTGTTGCTATGCTAGATGCCTCGCTCTATTGCTTATCACGATACCTATCCTTTTGCATGTCAGCCCCCACTTTGCCATGAAACCTGTAACTACCTACCTAACAAACCGTTGTTTGGCTAAGTTACACTTTTTCTCAAGCCCCTCTTATAGCTTTGCTAGTTGCAGGTGAAGATGAAGTTTGTTCCATGTGGATTAGGTTTTGGGCATAACACAATATCTATTATTTACATTAATGCACCTTATATACATGGCAGTGGGTGGAAGGCTTGGCCTTTTGCTCGGTGTTTTGTTCCACTGGTGTTGCCTTAAGAACCGATAAACCGGTCTTATGTTCCTTGATTTTGCGTTCCTAACGCGGTTGGGTATATGGGGACCCCTTGATAGTTCGTTTTGAATAAAACTCCTCCAGCAAGGCTCAACTTTGGTTTTACCATCTGCCTAATAACTAAAAAACTTGCATAGGGACCGGCTAGCACCCGAGGACTTAATTAACAACCCGGGCCAATGCTCCTCATGAGTGTTGGCCCGAACTAGAGCAGCTTGCGGCACCGCCCCTTGGAAACTTGAGGTATTTTGGTTGCTGTAACCATAGCTTATCCGTCGTGGCCTAAGACAAGATACACGCGGCTCCTATCGGGGTGTCGACACGTCGGGAGGTCTTGCTGGACTTGTTTTACCATTATCGAAATATCTTGTACACCGGGATTCCGAGTCTCATCGGGTAGTCCCTAAGATAAGGGGTTTTTACCTCTGTTGATCGCGGGAGCTTGTGATGGGCTAAGTTGGGACACCCCTGCAGGGTTATGATCTTTCAAAAGCCGTGCCTGCGGTTATGTGGCGGATTGGAATTTGTTAATATCCGACGGTAGATAACTTGACACAAAACCTCAAACATAATACACTATCGTGTGAGTAGTCGTGATGGTCTCGAGGGAGTTCGGGAAGAGAACACGGCTGTGTTATGGATGACTCGTAGGTAGACAGGATCATCTAGTGATCATGAATTAGTTCACGACCGATGGCTTTCACTTCTCTTCTCGCTCTGATGATACGTAAGCTAGCCACATCATCTACGCTTAGTGCTTGCAGCAACCCACTAATACACTTTCTCCTTACCCAAAGGCTATGATAGTTTTGATACCCGTGAATGAGATTGCCGAGCCCTCGTGACTCACAGTTTACTACAAACATAGGTGCAGGTACAACCGAGTATGATTCAGTTGATGGCCAGGAACTCAAGTGGGAGTTCGATGAGGAACTTGGGCGTATGTATGTGACGTTTCCAGACGATCAGTAGTGGTTCCTACTAGGGTCGATTGGGCATAGTGGGTGGTTATCTTCTTTTCATTTGGATTTGCCCGTAGACGGACTATGATTGTACTTGGATGAATGTATGACTTATTTATGCATTGTGTGAAGTGGAGATTGTAAGCTAACTATGTATTTTCCCCTTTGTTCTTGTACATGGGAATGTGTGAAGATAACCTTCTTGCGATCATACCAAAATGCGATTATGCCTCTAAGTCATGCCTCGACACGTAGGAGATATAGTCGCATCTTGGGCGTTACAAGTTGGTAATCAGAGCCTTCCCCGACCTAGGAGCCACTGTTTGATCGAATCGCTGTCGATGTTGAGTCTAGAATTTTGATTTTTTTTGAGTCTTAGGGTTATATATATCGGAGAGTAGGAATTCTTTTACTCCTTATCCCCTTCATCGCACTGGTGAGGACTCCTGACGTAGAATTTTTGTCTTCCTACCCTGTTTCCACTAATATTTTTAGGATCACACAGGTATTGTTGGGATCATTTCGATATCTTTGTGCCGAGAACATTGTTCTTGGTGCCTCCTGTAATTTAGGGGTTGTGGCAGTGTCCCGGGGAGTTGAGCTCTGAGGTGTTGTCGTCACAATTGTATCGTTGCAGTTCTGGAATACCAGAGGTGGCCGACATCGAAAACTCTTCTATGCGTGTCTGGTGGTGAGATAACCCCGACGTCACCCAGTACTAGGGGGTAGTTCGGGAGTATTGCCACAACTAGTATAGCGGATGCTTTTCAAAGGTCTGAGGTAAACGGTTTTCGAAGGTGCCTGGTTATGTGTTGACGGATGGATACAGCTGGATGTACGACTTATTAGTTGTGTGATATGCGGTGCTTCCCCTGTATCCCCAATACCAGATTGCATAAGCGGAAAGCTTCGGGAATTAATAGGTGGGAATTCAAGTAGCTCTTAGGAAATCTTACAACGGATGCATGATATGAGGTTGGGGTCTATCATGTATTTGTTCCATCTGTTACCTTGTTGGTTTATTCTTCAATCATTCACGTGGCTTCTCAACAAGTTGATGTGTCATTTAAGCTTATGGAATTCATTCGTTCAATTCTCTGTTCGAATGATATTATGAAGATTATGTTGCAACATATCCATCCTTTGTTTTGTTTTGAGTTGTGGTATTCGAGTTGCTTCAATGTCAAGTGTTGATTCCATACCTTTCCTATGCGGCGTTCTCATATTTCTATGGGAGTGCTAATCCTTCTTGATCATCGAGATTGTTATGTTAATTTTTTTCAACCGGTGTGCTTCTCTTCAACTTAACCCGATCCTTTCAATATGTGCAAGACCAATTCTTGGTTTTTCTCAATGGTGTCTGTTTCGTTCATCCCAAGTTGTCTTTGTTTCCCACCCTCCCACCCTTTTTCTTTAAGGAGTCAGAAATCTCAAGTCAAGTATCCATTTGATTCATGTGAAGTTTCTTCATTCTTTTCCTTCAATGTTTTATCCGGTGATTCTCACGAAGATGCTAAGGAAGCTTCATGTTCATCATTCTTCGTTCTCTTTTTCTTCTTCCGTGGACTAAATCCAAGCTTCGGTGTTTATCATATCTCTTCCTCTTATTTCACATGTTTTACCTTGTTGGAATTTCTTATCCAAAGTCTCTCTCGTTTATTCAACTCTCTCTAATTCTTCTCCGGAGTGTAGAAGATATCTCAGAAGATTCACGTTTCCATTCTTAATCCGTTCCAGCTATTTCGAGGTTTTTATTACCTCATCCATGCCTTTTAATTCAACCGGTGCAATCTATCTTTCTAGCAATCTTTTCCGACGATGTTTCTTTTGACTGGGTCCTAACCCACAGGTCTTTCCCATGATCTTACCTGACTCTTCTAATTTTTTCCTGAGTTATTCTCATATTCTTTCAAGTGTGATGTAAGAATGTATTCCATCAGTCATATGCCTTCTCCAAGATGCTTTCAAATTCTTCTCATCGTTGGTTCAACCTTTTAATTCTTCTTTCTAGAGAGCCTCAATAATCAATGGTTGTTGCGACCACGATCCGAATGGACCGAAGTCTCTGTGTTTCAGTGTCATCCCTGGATCGGTAATACTGACACACATAGTACTTGAAGGATTTATAACAGAGTGAAAATCTCACACTTATTACATCGAATATCTCAAAAGAGAGCTTATTATAAAAGTTTATGGCTTAAGGCTATCTAACAAAATAACAACGGAAGGCTTGGAAGGTAAGTGAGTCCATCAACTCCAACGGCATAGCTAAGTGCATGACAAACAACCTAGCACGTCTTACTCCTCATCTGAAAAGTCTGCAACGTCACATGTTGCAGCCCGAAACGGGTCACCACATGGAATATGCTGGCAAGATAACATAGTAGAGTAAGTAACAGAAGTAAAGGCTAACACTATATGCATATTTGGCTGGTGGAGGCTCTATGGTTAAAGTTTTTGCATAAAGCCAATTTTTCCCTACAACAAAGGAATACATTTTGTTTTAACTATCATGGTAGTTGAGACATCATTGAGAAGGTACTTCCAACTCAATCCAAATTAAAGTGGTCATCATTAACCCAACAAATTAATTTTAGAGTGATGAGATCAACCAATGATTCAAGTACCAGATACTCAAGATTGTCCATAACCGAGGACACGGCTAATCATGATCAGTTTGTACACTTTGCAGAGGTTTGTGCACTTTTCCCCACAAGACTCGATCTCCTCCGTTGGATTTCTCGCACTGCATGGTGTTTGAGAAACGGATGACCGAGACATAGTCTTTCAGAAGCATTCACTCTTTACCCCAGGTGGACCCGTACACCTACTTTCCCCTACATCTGCTAGTCCACCACGAAAGAGCTCACACAACTTACTCATACTATGCCAGAGCCCATAATGGCATTGTGGCTGCACACGGAAGTTTCTAGCATGAATAGTGTTATATTCCCTTTGAGCCTGGGTGGCATTCCATAGGAAAAATCACACGGTACCCCCGGGATTTCCTAGGACAACACTGGATTCTCCAGCTGCCCTGCAACCATTCCACCCAGATGTGTATTAAAGTAGCCACGTTAAGTTGAACCATTAATTAACAACTCACATCTGTCATGGATTTCACTCAAACCCAAACCACGTCTATGAGCATAGCATAGCAACCTAAGCATAACGTAGAAGAAACTCCCAAGGTTTGTAAATAATGCAGGTAATAGGTTCTACCTCAATCTACTTCCCAGACCCACAAGTTAAGATATCCTACTCATGAAATGTGTGAGCGTTTGATCTAATGCATAAAGACTGGGTAATAAAGGGCTATGATCAAAGTGTTACTTGCCTTGCTGATGATTCACGAAACCTAGAGACTCGTAGTAGCACGCTTCGCACTCCAGGTATTCTATCGCAAGCAAACAATATCATACATAAGCAAACAAACAAAAATGCACAAATAGAACTCCGAATAACAAGATCTAACCAGAAAGTTCAACTTAAGAACTCGGGTTTGCAAAAAGAATCAAATCAAACGCAGCAACGATACTCGAATTGCGAAAGAAACAAGATCCGTTTACTAGATTGATCTAAAGTCAATTTTTTACAGTAGCAAAACCTTGTTCAAGTTGGTTAAACGGAAAGAGGGCGCCGAGACAAAGATCTGGGCTTTTGAATCACCTGATTCCGACTCTCGAGCGAAAAGAAAAAACTAAAAACAAGATCAGGGCAGAAATCACGATCGAAAATAATCGGGGATAAAGCCCCGAAAAAGAAAACTGACGAACAGGCTAACAAACGAACGTTCGCTGTCTGTTGCCAACTAACGAACAACGTTCGTTAAAACGAACGTACGGACGAACATCCCCAAACTAACTAAACATGAAAAAAACCGAACCGTTCTAAAAAAACGGATCTAGGGTTTCTAAAAAAAACCGGACGGCCTTAAAAAAAACCATGGCGGCTCGGCGGCTTCTACCTTGGCTCCAGCGGCGGAGAGGCGGTGGCGTGGCTGCGCGGCACGGCGGCGGGCTGCGCGGTGGCGCGAGTGCTGCGGCGGCGGTGGGGTGGCGGCTAGGGAGGGGGCGGCGGCTTTATATATAGGGGCAGGGGGCGGCTGCTTGGGGAAGGGGGTGGCGGGGGAGGCCGAGTCGGCCACGGCGGCGAGGCGGGCTCGGCCGGGACTCCGGTCGGAGTCGGTGCGGGGCGCGGCTGTGGGCCGGCTGGGCTTCGGCCTAGTCTGTCCGAACCAACTCTTTAAAAAATAATCCTGACGTCGAAAAACACGAAAATAAAATACTAAACGAGGTCCAAAAATTCCGAAATAAATTTTTACCGTCCTCTAATAAAATATTGGACAAAGTGAACATTTTTCCCGGACCTAAATACAATTTTGAAAATCGTGCATTTTTCCTATGCAAATAAAATCGCAAATAAATCCGAATAAAACCAAAAGTGATTTTAATACTTTTCCTCCAATATTTCTTTTATTTTGGAGAAGTCATATTATCTCGCTCATATATTTTATCAAGAAATATTTTTAGGAAGAGAAAATAATTAAAACCAACGTGATCCCCGTACCGGTATTCGAGAAAATTCAAATACGAAAACGGTAGAATTCCCAACTCTCTCCGTAGGTCCTTGAGTTGCTTAGAATTTTCGAGGATCGCCACGCACAAAAATGCAATCCAACATGCAATGCAATATGATCTATGTATAACATTCCAAATTGAAAATTTGGGATGTTACAAACCTACCCCCCTTAGAATGAATCTCGCCCTCGAGATTCGGTTTGGCTATAGAACAGGTGTGGGTGGTCCTTGCGTAGATCATCTTCTCGTTCCCAGGTGGCTTCTTCCTCGGTGTGGTGACTCCACTGAACTTTGCAAAACTTGATAACCTTACTGCGAGTGACTCTGCTCGAAAACTCGAGGATCTTGACGGCTTTCTCCTCGTAAGTCAGATCGCTATCCATTTGAATTGCTTCCAGGTGTACTGTGTCCCTTGAAGGAATATCTGCCATCTCTGCATGACACTTCTTAAGCTGAGAAACGCGAAACACATCGTGCACTCGTAAAAATCCTTCGGGTAACTCTAACTTGTAGGCAACCTCTCCCATGCGTTCCAAAACACGGTAAGGTCCCATAAATCTCGGGGCTAACTTTCCCTTAACTCCGAAACGTTTAACTCCTCGCAGAGGCAATACTCTCAGGTATGCTCGGTCTCCGATTTCATAGGCTACTTCCTTGTGCTTCGAGTCTGCGTAACTCTTCTGCCTGGAATGAGCTACCTTCAGTCTATCTCGAATCAACTTAACCTTCTTTTCGGACTCTTTGATCAGGTCTGGTCTAAATAACTGACGGTCTCTGAGTTCATCCCACATCAACGGCGTTCGACATCTCCTCCCGTACAATGCTTCGAACAGTGCCATCTTCAAACTGGCCTGGTAACTATTGTTGTACGAGAACTCCGCATAGGGCAAGTTATCATCCCAACTAGATCCATAATCTAGCGCAGAAGCTCTCAACATGTCCTCCAAAATCTGATTGACTCTCTCGGTCTGTCCATCTATTTGCGGATGAAAAGTTGTACTGAATTCCAGCCTCATTCCCAAAGTCTGGTGTAGCTGATGCCAAAACTTTGAGGTGAACTGTGTTCCTCTATCTAATACAATGGTCCTCGGAACTCCATGCAGACATACGATCCTGGTCATGTATATCTTGGCCAACTTCGCACTGGTATACGTGGTTTTCACGGGGAGAAAGTGAGCTACTTTGGTCAAGCGATCCACTACTACCCAGATTGAGTCATATCCTGATTTGGTCCTGGGCAATCCGGTGATAAAGTCCATGCCAAGTTTATCCCACTTCCATTCGGGTATCGGCATAGGCTGTAGCAATCCCGCTGGCTTCTGATGCTCCGCCTTCACTCTCTGGCATACATCACATACGACCACATACTCGGCAATGTCCTTCTTCATTCCCGTCCACCGGAAATGTTCTTTTAAATCCAAATACATCTTGGTGTTCCCGGGGTGTATCGAGTAAGGTGAATCATGTGCTTCCTGTAGTATCAACTTCCTGATCTCGACGTTGTTGGGCACATAGATTCGATCCTCAAACCACAAGGTGTCGTGTTCATCCTCACAAAATCCCTTGGCTTTTCCTTCATTCATCTTCTCCTTTATCTCGGCAATCTCTTTGTCATCCTTCTGGGCTTCTCGTATCTTTCCCAAAAATGTTGACTGAACCTCCAAGGTTGAAACAAAACCTCTCGGAACTATTTCCAAACGAAGTTCCCTGATATCTTCTACTAACTCCTGTGGCAATCCCCCCTTTACTAGGGTATTTGCATAACTCCTCCGGCTCAAGGCATCTGCCACGACATTGGCCTTTCCTGGGTGATAGGGCAGCTTCATATTGTAATCCTTTATAAACTCCAACCATCTCCTTTGTCTGAGATTCAGCTCTTTCTGAGTGAAAATGTACTTCAAACTCTTGTGATCCGTGTACACATCACAATGATTTCCAGTAAGGAAATGTCTCCAAGTTTTGAGCGCATGCTCAACTGCTGCTCGCTCCAAATCGTGCGTCGCATAATTCAACTCGTGCGATCGCAGTTGACGAGATGCATAAGAAACAACTCTTCCATCCTGCATGAGTACTCCTCCAAGTCCTAAGCGTGAAGCATCGCAATATACTTGGAAATCCTTGCGTATATCTGGCAAGATTAGCACTGGGGCTGTCGTCAACCGTTTCTTCAACTCCTGGAATCTTTCTTTGCACTCTTCAGTCCAATGGAACTTTGTGTCCTTCTTCAACAATGTTGTCATCGGCTTTGCAATCTTGGAGAAATTTTCTATGAATCTTTGGTAGTATCCCGCGAGTCCAAGAAAACTACGGATCTCTCGAACTGAAGTGGGTGCCAACCACTCAGTGACTGCCTGCACTTTGACGGGGTCCACTGCTATACCTTCTCCTGATATAACATGCCCTAAGAATCCAATTTCCTTCAACCAAAACTCGCATTTGCTAAACTTGGCATACAACTGATGCTCTCTGAGCTTCTCCAGTACCAAACGCAAATGCTCCGCGTGTTCCTCTTCGTTCTTCGAGTACACCAAAATATCATCAATGAATACCACGACAAACTTGTCTAAGAACTCCATGAATACCTTGTTCATCATACTCATGAAATAGGCAGGGGCGTTAGTCAATCCAAATGACATAATAGTATACTCATATAGCCCATACCTTGTGGTGAAGGCTGTCTTAGGTATATCCTTCCCTCGGATTTTCAACTGGTGGTATCCTGATCGTAGATCGATCTTGGAGAATACTTTAGCTCCTTGTAGTTGGTCGAACAAATCATTGATCATCAGCAGCGGGTACTTATTTTTTAATAGTCACTTCATTCAGTGCACGATAATCAACGACCATCCTTAAATATCCATCCTTCTTTTCGACCAAAAGCACTGGAGGTCCCCAAGGTGATGAACTCCGGGGAATAAATCCTTTCTCCAATAACTCCTTAATCTGCTTCTTGATCTCCTCCAGATCAGTTGCTGGCATCCGATATGGTCTCTTTGATATTGGTCCGGTGCCAGGCAATAGCTCAATCAAAAACTCAATATCCCTATCCGGCGGCATGCCTAGTAACTCCTCTGGAAACACATCCGAGTAATCCTTTACTACGGGCACTTCCTCCTGAACAACTACCGTGAGAGAATGTACTTGTGTCCTTCTAGGTGAATGCCTAGACACATACTTGATCCTTTTTCCCTCCGGGGTGGTAAGCAAAATAGACTTACTGGCAGAATCGATGTTCCCTCCATACATCGATATCCAATCCATACCTAATATCACATCCAGGCCTTGTGACTCCAAAAATATCAGGTCTGAGGGGAAAACATGCCGTCCAATGGTCAATGGCATCTGAAAGCATCCTTGGTTTGCCATATATTCCGCTCCGGGTGAACTTACTAACATGGGGGTCATAAGGACTCTGGTGGGAAACTTACGTCTATTTACGAATCCCCTTGAAATGTATGAATGCGATGCACCAGTATCGAAAAAACTACTGCGGTAAATGACTTAACCAAAAACTTACCGATAACTGCATCTGGTTGCTCTCCAACCTCCTCCACGGTCACGTGATTCACTTGTCGTTTGTTGAACGGGTTGGGCTTCTTCCGTCGCTTCCATTGCCGTTCCCATTCTTCGCTTCAGGGCACTCTCCGGCATAGTGTCCATTCTTCCCGCACTTGAAACATGTGATGTGGCTCAAGTCTCTCTTAGCGGGTGTTGATGGAGTAGGGCGGTTCTGATTATTATTTGCTCCATTACCATTCCCATTCTTGGGGCCATTATGGTTATGAGAACCTCCTCCAGTGTGGGTATGGCTTCCATGGTTATGGGTGTATCCTCCCGAATTTGGGGTGAAGCGGGGCTTCTGCGGGGCTCCTGAATTATTCCTTCCTTGGCCACCGTCAACTGTACGCTCATCTCATCATTCAGCCCTTCCATAAACCTCTCCTGCTTTGCGGCATCTGTGGCCACATCATCCAGGGCATAATGAGATAGGGTACTAAACTCATCTATGTACTGGTCCACCATACGATTTCCTTGGTGCAAGTTGCGAAACTCTCGCTTCTTCATGCTCATAGCTCCAGTTGAGACATGGGTAGTGCAAAAAGCTTGCTGAAACTGATCCCAAGTGACATTGGCTACCGGGAAAGTGGCTGTGTAATTCTCCCACCATGCTGCTGCTGGTCCAGACAACTGATGTGCGGCAAATCGCACCTTCTCAGCATCCGTGCAATTGGCGGTAGTCAAATCCCTTCCAATCTTGCACGGCCAGTCATCATCAACTATTGGTTCAATGCTGCTAGAAAACACCGGTTGTTGCTGCCTTAAGAAACGTGTCAGGTTGTCCATGGGTGGTGGTGGTGGAGGGTTGTTGTTGTTTTTTTGGTTGTTCTGAGTGTTCTGGACAAGAAGTTGCATCAAAGTGTTCTGCTGCTGGATCAACTGAGTGAGCTCAGGGGGAAACTGAAATTCGGGCTCACGTCTTGGAGGCATCTGATGGGTGTAGAGGGAACAGATTAGAATAGAAATGAGGTCTAACGGAAAATTCACTACCCATATGCACATGAGACAGACACAAACATATCACACCAATCAATTTCAAACAAGGGCTTACAAAGATCTAACTAACGGTACAAAGTGTATGGGGGAAAACTACTAATCATAGGGTGGTCATCAAGAAATTTTGATCGGCAGAAGATTCCATTATATCTGCTCCAGCTTCATCTTCGTAGTCTTCATCATCACTATCATCGGGGTCTGAGTCCGTGTCGTCGATGGTGATGTAGTCTTCCGAACAAATCTCCTTGGGTTCTTCTTCTTCTCCTCCTGGTGCTAGATCTCCCATGGATACTCCTAGCTTCCTCATCAAATCATCATTCTTCTCCACAAGTATCATCATCTCCTCTTCGTATCCGTCACGTGTAGACTTGAGTTCCTCTTCTAGATCCAAGTTCCTGGTTAGTGCCTTCTTCAAATCTATCATCCCTGCGCACATCTGGTGCTCCTGCCGACGAATGTGTTGGTTTAACTCCTGGATGAACGCTGCAATGGACCTGTCCTTCCGGGTACTGATCATGTCCCATTGCTCATCTCGGCGTCCACAAATCTGGCAGATAGTGTCCTTCACCTCCTGCTTGTAGACTTCTCCAATCCGTCCCATAGTAATCTGGGCTGCCATACTCTTGCCTAGGCTCCAGGTTGGTGCATCAAAAGAAAACTCTATTGGCTCAGTGGATGGTGCGAAGGTTCTCCGGGAATTTGAACTCGAATACTCCATCGCTCTTCTTCTGGTAAAGTGGCGGTGTAGGTCCCGGTGAAGCTTGGTATTCCTATGTTCAGGTACCTAGTGACTTCCTTCAAGTGTTGTCCAAACGGTGTGTCTTCATTTGGTTGAGTGAACTTGTTCCTTGGGTCCACCATCCTAGAGAGTAGAAAATGGAGAGGAGTCAGAAATGAGTAGATAAAAGTGACCTAGGGTTTTTCTTAGTGGTCGTGTCCTATAGTCAGCGTGTGCTCTGATACCATCTTGTAGCGACCACGATCCGAATGGACTGAAGTCTCTGTGTTTCAGTGTCATCCCTGGATCGGTAATGCTGACACACACATTACTTGAAGGGTTTATAACAGAGTGGCAATCACACACTTATTACATCGAATGTCTGAAAAGAGAGCTTATTACAAAAGTCTATGGCTTAAGGCCATCTAACCAAATAACATCGGGAGGCTTGGAATGTAAGTGAGTCCATCAACTCCAACGGCATAGCTGAGTGCATGAAAAACAACATAACACGTCTTACTCCTCGTCTGAAAAGTCTGCAACGTCACATGTTGTAGCCCGAAACGGGTCATCACATGGAATATGCTGGCAAGGTAACACAATAGAGCAAGTAACAGAAGTAAAGGCTAACACTATATGCATATTTGGCTGGTGGAGGCTCTATGGTTAAAGTTTTTGCATAAAGCCAATTTTTCCCTACAACAAAGGAATAAATTTTATTTTAACTATCATGGTAGTTGAAACATCATTGAGAAGGTACCTCCAACTCAATCCCAATTAAAGTAGTCATCATTAACCCAACAAATTAATTTTGGAGTGATGAGATCAACCAATAATTCAAGTACCAGATACTCAAGATTGTCCATAACCGAGGACATGGCTAATCATGATCAGTTTGTACACTCTGCAGAGGTTTGTGCACTTTTCCCCACAAGATTCGATCTCCTCCGTTGGATTTTTCGCACTGCATGGTGTTTGAGAAACAGATGACCGAAACACAGTCTTTCAGAAGCATTCACTCTTTACCCCAGGTGGACCCGTACACCTACTTTCTCCTACATCTGCTAGTCCACCACGAAAGAGCTCACACAACTTACTCATACTATGCCAGAGCCCATAATGGCATTGTGGCTGCACACGGAAGTTTCTAGCATGAATAATTTTATGATCCCTTTGAGCCTGGGTGGCATTCCATAGGAAAAATCACACGATACCCCCGGGATTTCCGAGGAAAACATTGGATTCTCCAAGTGCCCTGCAACCAATCCACCCAGATGTGTTTTAAAGTAGCCACCTTAAGTTGAACCCTTAATTAACAACTCACATCTGTCATGGATTTCACTCAAACCCAAACCACGTCTACGAGCATAGCATAGCAACCTAAGCATAACGTAGAAGAAACTCCCAAGGTTTGTAAATAATGCAGGTAATAGGTTCTACCTCAATCTACTTCCCATACCCACAAGTAAAGAGATCCTACTCATGCAATGTGTGAGGGTTTGATGTAATGCATAAAAACTGGGTAATAAAGGGGTATGATCAAAGTGTTACTTGCCTTGCTGATGATTCGCGAAACCTAGAGACTCGTAGTAGCACGCTTCACACTCCGGGTATTCTATCGCAAGCAAACAATAGCATACATAAGCAAACAAACAAAGATGCACAAACAGAACTCCGAATAACAAGATCTAACCAGAAAGTTCAACTTAAGAACTCTGGTTTGCAAAAAGAATCAAATCAAACGGAGCAACAAAACTCAAACTGCGAAAGAAATAAGATCCGTTTACTAGATTGATCTAAAGTCAATTTTTTACCGTAGCAAAACCTTGTTCAAGTTGGTTAAACGGAAAGAGGGCGTTGAGACGAAGATCTGGGCTTTTGAATCGCCTGATTTTGACTCTCGAGCGAAAAGAAAAACTAAAAAACAAGATCAGGGCAGAAATCACGATCGAAAATAACCGTGGATAAAGCCCCGAAAAAGAAAACTGACGAACAGGCTAGCAAACGAACGTTCGCTGTCTGTTTCTAACGAACGTTCGGACGAACGTCTGCAAACTAACTAAACCAAAAAAAAAAACGTTCTAAAAAACCCGGATCTAGGGTTTCTAAAAAAACCCGGACGGTCTTTAAAAAAAACCGGCGGCGGCTTGGCGGCTTCTACCTCGGCTCCGGCGGCGGCGAGGCGGCGGCGTGGCTGCACGGCGCGGTGGCGGGGCTGGCGGCGGCGGGCTGCGCTGCGGCGGCGGGCTGTGATACATCCAAAAGGTATCTATAATTTCTGCTTGCTCCATGCCACTTTTGGGTGATATTGCTATGATATTTATACACTTCCATACACTTTTGATCATATTTGGACTAACCTACTAATCCAGTGCACCCCAGTGCCAGTTTCTGTTTTCGGCTGTTTTTGTATTCCAGGTTTTCACATTACGAGAACTCTCAGAAAAAATCCAGAAAAATTACATAAAAAATCAGCATTCCAGAACCTACCTCGCGCCCGAAGTACAGCCGGGGGGGCGGGGGGCACCAGGGCCCCAGGCGCCCTGGCGGCGCGCCCCCCTGGGCCGCGCCGGGGGGGGCGCCTGGGCCCCCCGAGCCCCGTCTGGTGCCCCCCTTTGGCATATATTTAGAGCGTCCTTCGAAACCCTCAGGACGGGAACTCTTTTTCGCGATCTCATCTCTGTTCCGCCGCCGCCGCCGCTTCCAAGATCGGGAGCACCAGGAGAACTCTTCCCGGCACCCTGCCGGAGGGGAGGATCACCATCGGGAGCCTCTCCACCACCATGGACGCCTCCCGGATGAGTTGTGAGTAGTCTCCCTTGGACCATGAGTCCATGACCAGTAGCTATGTGATGTTCTCCTCCTGTTCTTGTGCTTCACTAATTAGTCCTCGTGAGCTGCCCTACATGATCGAGGCACATATGTAATCCTTATGCTGTTGCTATGATGAGTTTGCTGGGATCCGATGGATTATGAGATTATGTTCAGATTGTGATTGAGTAATATATTTGATCTACCTCTTTTATATTTATGTTCATAAGTAATTCTTGCATGTTCTCCGTTGTTATTTATTGCTTTGGCCAAGTAATACGTAGTGACTCCAAGAGGGAACGTTATGCTTGATTATGGGTTCATGCCCCTCGATGACTAGCTTGAGTGACAGAAACATGAGTCTAGGGGATGTGCTGTTGCCACAAGGGGGAAAACAACGGTGCTTGTGCCCGCGGGTGCAAGGATTGTTTACTTTACGCAAAGTTCTTTTAATGCAGTTGTCTGTTGCATTGAGTTTACACTATGGGTGGGACTCGCAACTTAATACCAGCGAGATGTTCTGGATAGATATCTCAAGGTGGATGATTAGTGGTAGATATTGATGGATTTCGGTCTACTTACTTTGGCGTACCGCCCATGCTTTGAACCTCAACCTTTCTTGCAATGTAGTGCATTGGTTTGCGTTCGTGGTCCTGTCAATTGCCCAGCTGTAATTCGTTTACCTCACATAGCTGTTTTATCGTCTTTTGGGAGAGAGACATCACTAGTGAACATCATGAGACTCCGGTCCATATTACCATCATTGATCACATCCGCTATTTACTTTTCGCTTTTACTTACTATTGCAAACATTATCTATCACTACTATCATTTGCGTTTAATCCTTTGTGAACTACAAGGACGGAGGGATTGACAACCTCTCTGTACTCGTTGGGAGCAAAGTTATTTGTATCTGTGTGCAGGTCCACGTTGATTGCTAATATCTGGCGCCGTTAGCAGTTGACACCTACTTGTTGAACCTAGGAGTCTCTGGGGATTCGATCCTTGGCATCTTTGCTAAGGGAAAAACTTCCACAACACTGCATCTCACACCTTCCACTTGGGGTAACCAACGAGGGGTTAGAGGCCCATCAAGGAGTTTCTCTGGTGCCGTTGCCGGGGACTCCACTCTTCAGGATAGGGGAGTTGCATGCTATCTTTTACCTTTGCTTTTTAGTCTTGTTAGTTTACCTTTCAGTTTTTGCTTTAGTACCTTTTATCGAAAATCACAAAAATAGTTATCTTGCTTGCTTGCTACTATGGGTTCCACCGAGAACACCAAGTTGTGTGACTTCACTAGTCACAACAACGATGACTTTATCAGCACACCTATCACTACACCTGCCACTTCAGCACCTTCATATGAAATTAAACCTGCTTTACTGAACTTAGTCATGAAAGATCAATTCTCCGGTGCTGGAGATGATGCTGCTTTACACTTAAACAACTTTGTTGAACTTTGTGATATGCAAAAGTACCAAGAAATAGATGGTAATATTGTTAAGCTTAAGCTTTTTCCTTTCTCCTTGAGAGGAGGAGCTAAAATTTGGTTTCAGTCTTTGCCTAGAAATAGCATAGATTCATGGGACAAGTGCAAAGATGCTTTTATCGGAAAATACTATCCACCTTCTAAAATTATCCAACTTAGAAGTAACATAATGAATTTTAAACAATTGGATAATGAACACGTTGCCCAAGCTTGGGAACATATGAAATCTCTTATCAAGAACTGCCCTACTCATGGTTTGACTACTTGGATGGTTATCCAAACTTTTTATGCAGGCTTGAACTTTACCTCGCGGAACTTGTTAGATTCGGCCGCGGGAGGAACTTTTATGTCAACTACACTTGGTGCTGCCACAAAGCTTCTCGATGAGATGATGACCAACTATTCCCAATGGCACACCGAACGCGCTCCAACAGGTAGGAAGGTAAACTCTGTCGAGGAGATTTCCTCCTTAAATGAAAAGGTTGACTTGATCATGTCTCTACTTTCAAAGCAATCTTCTGTTGATCCTCGCGATGTTCCTTTAAATTCTTTGATTGCTCAAGAACAAGTAGATGTGAACTTTATCTCTAGAAACAATTTCAACAACAATGCTTATAGGAGTAACTTTGGTAGCAATCCTAGACCGTTCCCCTCTAATTCTTATGGGAACAACAATGCTTATCCTATCACCAAGAACTCCACTACTGAACTAGAGACTATGCTTAAAGATTTCATCACTACCCAAAAAGCCTTTAATAAGAGTGTAGAAGAAAAACTACATAAACTAGATGATCTTTCTTTTAAGGTAGACCATTTAGCCAATGAGGTAAAATTGCTAAAAATTAAAACTCCTCCTCTTGAGGAGAGGGAAGTCACTCCTATAAATGCTATTCAAGTGCAAATTAATGAAAACATTAGGATGATGGCTAAACTTAAAGAAAGATGGGCTAGAGAAAGGGAGGAAGAAGATAGAATTAAGAGCCTTCCTACCCACCACACTGTTGCTACTATCCAAGTTGTTGAGGATATCCAAACTCTTAGCACCCAATGTACTCCTGGTCCCATTGGACCTATTAATGGTGATGCTATGACTATAGAAACTACCAAACAAGTGAACCTAAAGGACACCACTACCACCTTACTTGATGCTAATGACCTTGATTTTGATAATTGCACTCTTACCGAAGTTATTGATTTCCTTCACAAGATGTCTAGAGACCCCCGCACTAGCACGCTTAACCTTGCCTTTACAGAGCATATCACTAATGCTCTCATCAAAGCTAGGGAGGAGAAACTTAGAGTAGAAGCCTCCATACCTAGAAATCTAGAAGATGGTTGGGATCCTATGATAAAAATTAAGTTGAATGACTTCTCTTGCTATGCATTATGTGATGTTGGAGCTAGTACCTCTGTTATGCCCAAAAGAATATATGATATGCTTAAATTGAAACCTTATGATTCTTGTTCTTTTGGTGTTCGTCTCGTTGATTCTTCCATAAAGAAACCTTTGGGGAGGATCGACGATGTTCTTATCGTTGTTAATCATAACTATGTTCCCGTTGATTTTACTATTATGGATATTGAATGTGATCCTTCATGTCCAATTATTTTGGGACGTCCCTTTTTACGCACCGTTGGTGCTATCATTGACATGAAAGAGGGTAATATAAATTTCAGTTTCCTCTCAAGAAAGGGATGGAACACTTCCCTCGGAAGAAGATCAAGTTACCTTTTGAGTCCGTTGTACGGGCTAGCTATTCTTTTACTCTTGATAAAACTTGATCTCTATGCATTATGCCTAGCTTAAAGGCATAAAAGAAAGCGCTTTTGGGAGGCAGCCCACATGAATAAATTTTTATATTTTGCTTTCGTTGTGTATTGATGTTGTTTACTACAGTAGCATCATCATTGTATCTTTGCTTTTCATATTTGTGCCAAGTATAGCCTCTGATTGCTAGAAAGTTCAAAAGTTGTGAGGCGCTGTCCAGGAAACAGATTCTGTCCTTGGATAGAAAAATTCGTATAAAATCACCAGACAATCTTTTGGGTCTGAATTTTTTCAACAGCGTTCTCTATATACTTTTCTTTCGTGCGTCTGTTCTGAGTTTTTTGATTTGAGTTGCAGAAGTACCCCGAACAAATCATTTACTACCTGCTGTTCTATTTTTCACAGATTCTGTCCTGTTTTGCCTTTCCTTCATTTTGCAAACCAGGAGCTTGCTTTTTCTTTGCAAAAACCTTTTGGCAATCTTGAGAAACAGTAGACCTTAAAGAATATATTTATTTCCAGCAAGGAACAATTATTTTATTAAGGGTACTAACCTCGCTAATCAGATTATGATGAGTTATGTATGAAGGGAGTTTTCAAGTGTGCGAGGGAAGATGATAAAAAGATTCAGGAGTGTCAAGCGCTCAAGCTTGGGGATGCCCCCGTGCACCCCCAAGAAATATTCAAGGAGACTCAAGCGTCTAAGCTTGGGGATGCCCCCGTGCATCGCCTTCTCCATCAACATTATCAGTTCGTCTTTCGTTCCGCTATATTTTTATCACTTCATGTGTTATGTGCTATGCTTGGAGCGTCTTACTTTTAGTTTTCTTTTTAGTTTTTCATAACGAGTCGGAACTCAGCGTTCTTTATGTGGGAGAGAAACACGCTCCACTTCTACCTAGAACATAACATAGAATTTTCATGTCTATCTTTGCTGTGTGTGTTCTTTGTCTTTTAATAGCTACTATCATGTTCAGCTCTTAGTATTCATGCTTATATTTCCAAAGAGCTTTTGTTTAGTTGGTTGCTTGAACTCTCTTTAATTATCATGCTTACCTTATTAAGAGAGTTTGCTTCCGTTGCATTGGTTAATATGTCTATGATAAAGATGCTACGTGCATAATGGCGCTTAGTAGTTCAGGTTTTCTTATGGTTAGTCTCAAATAGCTGGGGGATTCCCAATGTGTTATTGGAGTAGCAACATGATTTGTTTGCCTATAATGTGGTATGGTTTAGTAATATCTTCCTTCGAGAATTTATTTTGATTGACTTGGCGTATGCTCACGCATATTTAAGACTGTAAAGAAAGTCTGTCAAGCCTTGATGATCTTTTATTTCTGAGTAGCGATATAACTACCATGCCTGATTCAATGTTGCTTTGTCGCTCTGCATGATTATGACCGTCATTGCTCTCTTAGTTGGTCGCTCCCAGTCTTTTGCTAACCTCCACCTGTACTAAGCAGACTAACTTTGCAATACATAGCTCATGGGAAAGTAGCTTAAAAACTATTGTGGTAAATAATATGTTGCTTATGTATCTTATTTCTTATAAGTTGCTTGCTGAGCGGTAACCATGTTTCTGGGGACGCCATCAACTGTCACACTTTTGTTGAATATCATGTGAGTTGCTATGCATGTTCGTCTTGTCTGAAGTAAGGGTGATTTGCCATGGGTTGAATGAGTATGCATATTGTTAGAGAAGAACATTGGGCCGCCAACCAAAGCCATGTATCATGGTGGAAGTTTTAGCTTGGACATTAATCCTCAATCTCTTATGAGAATATGCTTATGCATTAAAGAGGAGTCCATCATCAATTTTCTATGTTGTTCCGGTATGGATGTCCTCAAGTTGAGATCTATCAAAAACGAGAAATCAAATGCGATTTATCTCCTTGGACCTTTGTACAGGTGGCATAGAGGTACCCCTTTGTGACACTTGGTTGAAACATATGTAATGCAATGATAACCCATGGAAATCCGAGCTAATTAGGACAAGGTGCGAGCACTATTGGTATTCGATGCATGAGGCTTGCAACTTATAGGATGTCTTATGCATGACACATATGAAGTACTACTACCGTTGACAAAATTGCTTCTATGTTTTCAAAATAAAAAGCTCTAGCACATAACCATTCTTTTACTTTTTGAGTCTCCACCTGAAGGAAATATGCCCTAGAGGCAATAATAAAGTTATTATTTATTTCCTTATATCATGATAAATGTTTATTATTCATGCTAGAATTGTATTAACCGGAAACTTAATACATGTGTGAATACATAGACAAAACAGAGTTTCCCTAGTATGCCTCTACTAGACTAGCTCATTGATCAAAGATGGTTATGTTTCCTAGCCATAGACATGAGTTGTCATTTGATCAACGGGATCACATCATTAGGAGAATGATCTGATGGACAAGACCCATCCGTTAGCTTAGCACTATGATCGTTTAAGTTTTACTGCTATTGCTTTCTTCATGACTTATACATGTTCCTATGACTATGAGATTATGCAACTCCCGAATACCGGAGGAACACTTTGTGTGCTACCAAACGTCACAACGTAACTGGGTGATTATAAAGGTACTCTACAGGTGTCTCCGAAGGTACTTGTTGGGTTGGCGTATTTCGAGATTAGGATTTTTCACTCCGATTGTCGGAGAGGTATCTCTGGGCCCACTCGGTAATGCACATCACTATAAGCCTTGCAAGCATTGCAGCTAATGAGTTAGTTGCGGGATGATGTATTACGAAACAAGTAAAGAGACTTGTTGGTAACGAGATTGAACTAGGTATTGAGATACCGACGATCGAATCTCGGGCATGTAACATACCGATGACAAAGGGAACAATGTATGTTGTTATGCGGTTTGACCGATAAAGATCTTCGTAGAATAAGTGGGAGCCAATATGAGCATCCATGTTCCGCTATTGGTTATTGACCGGAGACGTGTCTCGGTCATGTCTACATAGTTCTCGAACCCGTAGGGTCCGCACGCTTAAGGTTTCGATGATAGTTTTATTATGAGTTTATGAGTTTTGATGTACCGAAGGAGTTCGGAGTCCCGGATGAGATCGGGGACATGACGAGGAATCTCAAAATGGCCGAGACGTAAAAATTGATATATTGGACGACTATATTCGGACATCGGAAAGGTTCCGAGTGATTCGGGTATTTTCGGAGTACCGGGGAGTTACGGGAATAGAGGAGAGAGGCCAAAAGGAAGGAGGCGTGCACCCCCGCCCTTCTTGTCCGAATTGGACAACGGGTGCAGCCCCCTTTTCCTTCTCCCTCTCCCCCTCTTTCCTTCTCTCCTACTCCGGAAAGGAAAGGGGAATCCTACTAGGACTTGGGAGTCCTAGTAGGACTCCCCACACTTGGTGCGCCCCCTCTAGGGCCGGCCTCTCCCTCCCTCCTTTATATACGGGGGTAGGGGGGCACCTCTAGACACAACAATTGATCTCTTGATCTCTTAGCCGTGTGCGGTGCCCCCCTCCACCATAATTCTCCTCGATAAATATTGTAGCGGTGCTTAGGCGAAGCCCTGCGACGGTAGAACATCAAGATCGTCACCACGCCGTCGTGCTGACGGAACTCTCCCTCGACACTCGGCTGGATCGGAGTTCGAGGGACGTCATCGAGCTGAACGTGTGCTAGAACTCGGAGGTGCCGTAGTTTCGGTGCTTGATAGGTCGGGCCGTGAAGACGTACGACTACATCAACCGCGTTGTTCTAACGCTTCCGCTTTCGGTCTACGAGGGTACGTAGACTCACTCTCCCCTCTCGTTGCTATGCATCTGGTAGATAGATCTTGTGTGATCGTAGGAAAATTTTAAAATACTACGTTCCCCAACAGTGGCATCATGAGCCATGTCTATGCGTAGATGATATGCACGAGTAGAACACAAGTGAGTTGTGGACGATACTAGTCATACTGCTTACCAGCATGTCATACTTTGATTCGGCGGTATTGTTGGATGAAGCGGCCCGGACCGACATTACGCGTACGCTTACGCGAGACTGGTTCTACTGACGTGCTTCACACACAGGTGGCTGGCGGGTGTCAGTTTCTCCAACTTTAGTTGAATCAAGTGTGGCTACGCCCGGTCCTTGTGAAGGTTAAAACAGCACATACTTGACGAAATATCGTTGTGGTTTTGTATGCGTAGGTAAGAACGGTTCTTGCTAAGCCCGTAGCAGCCACGTAAAACTTGTAACAACAAAGTAGAGGACGTCTAACTTGTTTTTGCAGGGCATGTTGTGATGTGATATGGTCAAGACATGATGAGTTATACGGTTTTGTATGAAATGATCATGTTTTGTAAAGTTATCGGCAACTAGCAGGAGCCATATGGTTGTCGCTTTATTGTATGAAATGCAATCGCCATGTAATTGCTTTACTTTATCACTAAGCGGTGGCGATAGTCGTAGAAGCAATAGTTGGCGAGACGACAACGATGCTACGATGGAGATCAAGGTGTCGCGCCAGTGACGAAGGTGATCATGACGGTGCTTTGGAGATGGAGATCAAAAGCACAAGATGATGATGGCCATATCATGTCACATATTTTGATTGCATGTGATGTTTATCTTATTATGCTTAGTTCGACGGTAGCATTATAAGATGATCCCTTACTAAATTTCAAGGTATAAGTGTTCTCCCTGAGTATGCACCGTTGCGAAAGTTCGTCGTGTCGAGACACCACGTGATGATCGGGTGTGATAAGCTCTACGTTCAAATACAACGGGTGTAAGCCAGTTTTGCACACGCAGAATACTCGGGTTAAACTTGACGAGCCTAGCATATGCAGATATGGCCTCGGAACGCTGGAGACCGAAAGGTCGAGCGTGAATCATATAGTAGATATGAACAACATAAGATGTTCACCATTGAAACTACTCCATCTCACGTGATGATCGGACATGGTTTAGTTGATTTGGATCACGTGATCATTTCGATGACTAGAGGGATGTCTATCTAAGTGGGAGTTCTTAAGTAATATGATTAAATTGAACTTTAATTTATCATGAACTTAGTCCTCGTAGTATTAGCATATCTATGTTGTAGATCAATAGCTCGCGATGTTGCTCCCCGTTTATTTTTTTATATGTTCCTAGAGAAAACTAAGTTGAAAGATGTTAGTAGCAATGATGCGGAATTGTTCCGTGATCTGAGGATTATCCTCATTGCTGCACAGAGAATTATGTCCTTGATGCACCGCTAGGTGACATACCTATTGCAGGAGCAGATGTAGATGTTATGAACGTTTTGGCAAAAGCTCGGTATGACGACTACTTGATAGTTTAAGTGCACCATGCTTTATGGCTTAGAACCGGGACTTAAAAAACGTTTTGAACGCCACGGAGCATATAAGATGTTCCAAGAGTTGAAATTAGTATTTCATACTCATGCCCGTGTCGAGAGGTATAAGACTTCTGACAGTACTTTGCCTACAAGATGGAGGAGAATAGCTCAACCAGTGAGCATGTGCTCAGATTGTCTGGGTACTACAATTACTTGAATCAAGTGGGAGTTAATCTTCCAGATAAGATAGTAATTGACAAAGTTCTCTAGTCACTATCACCAAGTTAGTAGAACTTCGTGATGAACTATAATATGCAAGGGATGACGAAAGAAATTCCCGAGCTCTTCCTAATGCTGAAGTCGGCGAAGGTAGAAATCATGAAAAAGCATCAAGTGTTGATGGTTAACAAGACCACTTGTTTCAAGTAAAGGGCAAAGGGATAGAAGGGGAACTTCAAGAAGAATGACAAGCAAGTTGTCACTCCCGTGAAGAAACCCAAAGCTAAAACTCAAGCCTGAAACTAAGTGCTTCTACTGCAAAGGAAATGGTCACTGGAAGTGGAACTGCCCTAGATACTTGGCGGATAAGAAGGATGGCAAAGTGAACAAAGGTATATTTTGATATACAGATTATTGATGTGTACTTTACTAGTGTTCATAGCAACCCCTGGGTATTTGATACCGGTTCAGTTGCTAAAATTAGTAACTCGAAACGAGAATTGCAGAATGAACAGAGACTAGTTAAAGGTGAAGTGACGATGTGTGTTGGAAGTGGTTCCAAGATTGATATGATCATCATCGCACACTCCCTATACTTTCGGGATTAGCGTAAAACCTAAATAAATGTTATTTGGCATTTGCGTTGAGCATGAATATGATTTGATCATATTTGTTGCAATACGGTTATTCATTTAAAGTCATAGAATAATTGTTATTCTGTTTACATGAATAAAACCTTCGATGGTCATACACCCAATGAAAATAGTTTGTTGGATCTCGATCGTGGTGATACACATATTCATAATATTGAAGCCAAAAGATGCAAGGTTAATAATGATAGTGCAACTTATTTGTGGCACTGCTGTTTAGGTCATAATGGTGTAAAGCGCATGAAGAAACTCCATAGTGATGGACTTTTGGAATCACTTGATTATGAATCACTTGGTGCTTGCGAACCATGCCTCATGGGCAAGATGACTAAAACTCCGTTCTCCGGAACAATGGAGCGAGCAACAGATTTGTTGGAGATCATACATACAGATGTATGTGGACCAATGAGTGTTGAAGCTCGCGGCGGGTATCGTTATTTTCTGACCTTCACTGATGATTTGAGCGGATATGGGTATATCTACTTAATGAGGCACAAGTCTAAAACATTTGAAAAGTTCAAAGAATTTCAGAGTGAAGTGGAGAATCATCGTAACATGAAAATAAGAGTTTCTACGATATGATCGTAGAGGTAAAATATTTGAGTTAGCGAGTTTGGCCTTCAGTAAAAACAATGTGAAATAGTTTCACTACTCACGCCACCTGGAACACCATAGTGTAATGGTGTGTCCGAACGTCATAACCGTACTTTATTAGATATGGTGCGATCGATGATGTCTCTTACCGATCTACCACTATCGCTTTTGGGGTTATGCATTAGAGACAGATACATTCACGTTAAATAGGGCACCATCTAAATCCGTGGAGATGACACCGTATGAACTGTGGTTTGACGAGAAACCTAAGCTATCATTTCTTTAAGTTTGGGACTGCGATGCTTATGTGAAAAAGTTTCAACATGATAAGCTCGAACCCAAATCGGAGAAGTAAATCTTCATAGGATACCCAAAAGAAACTGTTGGGTACACCTTCTATCACAGATCCGAAGGCAAGGTCTTTGTTGCTAAGAGTGGATCCTTTCTAGAGAAGGAGTTTCTCTCGAAAGAAGTGAGTGGGAGGAAAGTGGAACTTGATGAGGTAATTGTACCTTCTCCCGAATTGGATAGTAGTACATCACAGAAACTGGTTCCAGTGATTCCTACACCAATTAGTAAGGAAGCTAATGATGATGATCATGAAACTTCGGATCAAGTTACTGCTGAACTTCGTAGATCAACCAGAGTACGTGCTGCACCAGAGTGGTACGGCAACCCGGTTCTGGAAGTCATGTTACTGGACCATGATGAACCTACGAACTATGAGGAAGCGATGATGAGCCCAGATTCCGCAAAATGGCTTGAGACCATGAAATCTGAGATGGGATCCATGTATGAGAACAAAGTGTGGACTTTGGTTGACTTGCCCGATGGTCGGCAAGCCATCGAAAATAAATGGATCTTCAGGAGGAAGACTGACACTAACAGTAATGTTACTGTTTACAAAGCTCGACTTGTTGCGAAAGTTTTTCAACAAGTTCAAGGAGTTGACTACGATGAGACTTTCTCACCCGTAGCGATGCTTAAGTCTGTCCGAATCATGCTAGCAATTGCCGCATTTTATGAAATCTGGCAAATGGATAACAAAACTGCATTCTTTAATGGATTTATTAAATAAGACTTGTATATGATGCAATCAGAAGGTTTTGTCAATCCTAAAGGTGCTAACAAAATGTGCAAGCTCCAGCGATCCATCTATGGACTGGTGCAAGCATCTCTGAGTTGGAATATACGCTTTGATAAGTTGATCAAAGCATATAGATTTATACAGACTTGCGGTGAAGCCTGTATTTACAAGAAGTGAGTGGGAGCACTACAACCTTTCTGATAAGTATATGTGAATGACATATTGTCGATCGGAAATGATGTAGAATTTTCTGGAAAGCATAAATGAGAGTTTGAAAGGAGTTTTTCAAAGAAAGACCTTGGTGAAGCTGCTTACATATTGGGCATCAAGATCTATAGAGATAGATCAAGACGCTTGATAAGACTTTCGATGAGTACATACCTTGATATGATTTTGAAGTAGTTCAAAATGGATCAGTCAAAGAAGGAGTTCTTACCTGACTTGTAAGGTGTGAAGTTGAGTAAGACTCAAAGCCAGACCACAGCAGAAAAATATAGAGAGAATGAAATTCATTCCCTATGCCTCAGCCATAGGTTCTATAAAGTATGCCATGCTGTGTACCAAACATGTTGTGTACCTTGCCATGAGTTTGTCAAGAGGGTACAATAGTGATCCAGGAGTAGATCACTGTACAGCAGTCAAAATTATCCTTAGTAACTGGATGACTAAGGAAATGTTTCTCGATTATGGAGGTGATAAAGAGTTCGTCGTAAAGGGTTACGCCGATGCAAGCTTTGACACTAAATCCAGCTGACTCTAAGTATCAATCTGGATGCGTATTGAAAGTGGGAGCAATTAGCTAGAGTAGCTCCATGCAGAGCATTGTAGACACATAGACATTTGCGAAATACATATGGATCTGAATGTGACAGACCCGTTGACTAAATTTCTCCCACGAAGCAAAACATGATCACACCTTAGTACTCTTTGGGTGTTAATCACATAGCGATGTGAACTAGATTATTGACTCTGGTAAACCCTTTGGGTGTTAATCACATGACGATGTGAACTATCGGTGTTAAATCACATGGCGATGTGAACTAGATTATTGACTCTAGTGCAAGTGGGAGACTGAAGGAAATATGCCCTAGAGGCAATAATAAAGTTATTATTTATTTCCTTATATCATGATAAATGTTTATTATTCATGCTAGAATTGTATTAACCGGAAACTTAATACATGTGTGAATACATAGACAAAACAGAGTGTCCCTAGTATGCCTCTACTAGACTAGCTCATTGATCAAAGATGGTTATGTTTCCTAGCCATAGACATGAGTTGTCATTTGATCAACGGGATCACATCATTAGGAGAATGATCTGATGGACAAGACCCATCCGTTAGCTTATCACTATGATCGTTTAAGTTTTACTGCTATTGCTTTCTTCATGACTTATACATGTTCCTATGACTATGAGATTATGCAACTCCCGAATACCGGAGGAACACTTTGTGTGCTACCAAACGTCACAACGTAACTGGGTGATTATAAAGGTACTCTACAGGTGTCTCCGAAGGTACTTGTTGGGTTGGCGTATTTCGAGATTAGGATTTGTCACTCCGATTGTCGGAGAGGTATCTCTGGGCCCACTCGGTAATGCACATCACTATAAGCCTTGCAAGCATTGCAGCTAATGAGTTAGTTGCGGGATGATGTATTACGAAACGAGTAAAGAGACTTGTTGGTAACGAGATTGAACTAGGTATTGAGATACCGACGATCGAATCTCGGGCATGTAACATACCGATGACAAAGGGAACAATGTATGTTGTTATGCGGTTTGACCGATAAAGATATTCGTAGAATATGTGGGAGCCAATATGAGCATCCTGGTTCCGCTATTGGTTATTGACCGGAGACGTGTCTCGGTCATGTCTACATAGTTCTCGAACCCGTAGGGTCCGCACGCTTAAGGTTTCGATGATAGTTTTATTACGAGTTTATGAGTTTTGATGTACCGAAGGAGTTCGGAGTCCCGGATGAGATCGGGGACATGACGAGGAGTCTCAAAATGGTCGAGACATAAAAATCGATATATTGGACGACTATATTCGGACATCGGAAAGGTTCCGAGTGATTCGGGTATTTTCGGAGTACCGGGGAGTTACGGGAATAGAGGAGAGAGGCCAAAAGGAAGGAGGCGTGCACCCCCCCTTCTTGTCCGAATTGGACAAGGGGTGCAGCCCCCTTTTCCTTCTCCCTCTCCCCCTCTTTCCTTCTCTCCTACTCCGGAAAGGAAAGGGGAATCCTACTAGGACTTGGGAGTCCTAGTAGGACTCCCCACACTTGGTGCGCCCCCTCTAGGGCCGGCCTCTCCCTCCCTCCTTTATATACGGGGGCAGGGGGGCACCTCTAGACACAACAATTGATCTCTTGATCTCTTAGCCGTGTGCGGTGCCCCCCTCCACCATAGTTCTCCTCGATAAATATTGTAGCGATGCTTAGGCGAAGCCCTGCGACGGTAGAACATCAAGATCGTCACCACGCCGTCGTGCTGACGGAACTCTCCCTCGACACTCGGCTGGATCGAAGTTCGAGGGACGTCATCGAGCTGAACGTGTGCTAGAACTCGGAGGTGCCGTAGTTTCGGTGCTTGATCGGTCGGGCCGTGAAGACGTACGACTACATCAACCGCGTTGTTCTAACGCTTCCGCTTTCGGTCTACGAGGGTACGTAGACTCACTCTCCCCTCTCGTTGCTATGCATCTGGTAGATAGATCTTGCGTGATCGTAGGAAAATTTTAAAATACTACGTTCCCCAACAGTGGCATCATGAGCCATGTCTATGCGTAGATGATATGCACGAGTAGAACACAAGTGAGTTGTGGACGATACTGGTCATACTGCTTACCAGCATGTCATACTTTGATTCGGCGGTATTGTTGGATGAAGCGGCCCGGACCGACATTACGCGTACGCTTACGCGAGACTGGTTCTACCGACGTGCTTCGCACACAGGTGGCTGGCGGGTGTCAGTTTCTCCAACTTTAGTTGAATCAAGTGTGGCTACGCCCGGTCCTTGTGAAGGTTAAAACAGCACATACTTGACGAAATATCGTTGTGGTTTTGTATGCGTAGGTAAGAACGGTTCTTGCTAAGCCCGTAGCAGCCACGTAAAACTTGCAACAACAAAGTAGAGGACGTCTAACTTGTTTTTGCAGGGCATGTTGTGATGTGATATGGTCAAGACATGATGAGTTATACGGTTTTGTATGAAATGATCATGTTTTGTAAAGTTATCGGCAACTGGCAGGAGCCATATGGTTGTCACTTTATTGTATGAAATGCAATCGCCATGTAATTGCTTTACTTTATCACTAAGCGGTGGCGATAGTCGTAGAAGCAATAGTTGGCGAGACGACAACGATGCTACGATGGAGATCAAGGTGTCGCGCCGGTGACGAAGGTGATCATGACGGTGCTTTGGAGATGGAGATCAAAAGCACAAGATGATGATGGCCATATCATGTCACATATTTTGATTGCATGTGATGTTTACCTTATTATGCTTCTTATTTTGCTTAGTTCGACGGTAGCATTATAAGATGATCCCTTACTAAATTTCAAGGTATAAGTGTTCTCCCTGAGTATGCACTGTTGCGAAAGTTCGTCGTGCCGAGACACCACGTGATGATCGGGTGTAATAAGCTCTACGTTCAAATACAACGGGTGTAAGCCAGTTTTGCACATGCAGAATACTCGGGTTAAACTTGACGAGCCTAGCATATGCAGATATGGCCTCGGAACACTGGAGACCGAAAGGTCGAGCGTGAATCATATAGTAGATATGATCAACATAAGATGTTCACCATTGAAACTACTCCATCTCACGTGATGATCGGACATGGTTTAGTTGATTTGGATCACGTGATCATTTAGATGACTAGAGGGATGTCTATCTAAGTGGGAGTTCTTAAGTAATATGATTAAATTGAACTTTAATTTATCATGAACTTAGTCCTCGTAGTATTAGCATATCTATGTTGTAGATCAATAGCTCGCGATGTTGCTCCCCGTTTATTTTTTTATATGTTCCTAGAGAAAACTAAGTTGAAAGATGTTAGTAGCAATGATGCGGAATTGTTCCGTGATCTGAGGATTATCCTCATTGCTGCACAGAGAATTATGTCCTTGATGCACCGCTAGGTGACATACCTATTGCAGGAGCAGATGTAGATGTTATGAACGTTTTGACAAAAGCTCGGTATGATGACTACTTGATAGTTTAAGTGCACCATGCTTTATGGCTTAGATCCGGGACTTCAAAAACGTTTTGAACGCCACGGAGCATATAAGATGTTCCAAGAGTTGAAATTAGTATTTCATACTCATGCCCGTGTCGAGAGGTATAAGACTTCTGACAATACTTTGCCTACAAGATGGAGGAGAATAGCTCAACCAGTGAGCATGTGCTCAGATTGTCTGGGTACTACAATTACTTGAATCAAGTGGGAGTTAATCTTCCAGATAAGATAGTAATTGACAAAGTTCTCTAGTCACTATCACCAAGTTAGTAGAACTTCGTGATGAACTATAATATGCAAGGGATGACGAAACATTTTGCAAACCAAGAGCTTGCCTTTCCTTCATTTTGCAAACCAAGAGCTTGCTTTTTCTTTGCAAAAACCTTTTGGCAATCTTGAGAAACAGTAGACCTTAAAGAATATATTTATTTCCAGCAAGGAACAATTATTTTATTAAGGGTACTAACCTCGCTAATCAGATTATGATGAGTTATGTATGAAGGGAGTTTTCAAGTGTGCGAGGGAAGATGATAAAAAGATTCAGGAGTGTCAAGCGCTCAAGCTTGGGGATGCCCCCGTGCACCCCCAAGAAATATTCAAGGAGACTCAAGCGTCTAAGCTTGGGGATGCCCCCGTGCATCCCCTTCTCCATCAACATTATCAGTTCGTCTTTCGTTCCGTTATATTTTTATCACTTCATGTGTTATGTGCTATGCTTGGAGCGTCTTGCTTTTAGTTTTCTTTTTAGTTTTTCATAACGAGTCGGAACTCAGCGTTCTTTATGTGGGAGAGAAACACGCTCCACTTCTACCTAGAACATAACATAGAATTTTCATGTCTATCTTTGCTCTGTGTGTTCTTTGTCTTTTAATAGCTACTATCATGTTCAGCTCTTAGTATTCATGCTTATATTTCCAAAGAGCTTTTGTTTAGTTGGTTGCTTGAACTCTCTTTAATTATCATGCTTACCTTATTAAGAGAGTTTGCTTCCGTTGCATTGGTTAATATGTCTATGATAAAGATGCTACGTGCATAATGGCGCTTAGTAGTTCAGGTTTTCTTATGGTTAGTCTCAAATAGCTGGGGGATTCCCAATGTGTTATTGGAGTACCAACATGATTTGTTTGCCTATAATGTGGTATGGTTTAGTAATATCTTCCTTCGAGAATTTATTTTGATTGACTTGGCGTATGCTCACGCATATTTAAGACTGTAAAGAAAGTCTGTCAAGCCTTGATGATCTTTTATTTCTGAGTAGCGATATAACTACCATGCCTGATTCAATGTTGCTTTGTCGCTCTGCATGATTATGACCGTCATTGCTCTCTTAGTTGGTCGCTCCCAGTCTTTTGCTAACCTCCACCTGTACTAAGCAGACTAACTTTGCAATACATAGCTCATGGGAAAGTAGCTTAAAAACTATTGTGGTAAAGAATATGTTGCTTATGTATCTTATTTCTTATAAGTTGCTTGCTGAGCGGTAACCATGTTTCTGGGGACGCCATCAACTGTTACACTTTTGTTGAATATCATGTGAGTTGCTATGCATGTTCGTCTTGTCTGAAGTAAGGGTGATTTGCCATGGGTTGAATGGTTGAGTATGCATATTGTTAGAGAAGAACATTGGGCCGCCAACCAAAGCCATGTATCATGGTGGAAGTTTTAGCTTGGACATTAATCCTCAATCTCTTATGAGAATATGCTTATGCATTAAAGAGGAGTCCATCATCTATTTTCTATGTTGTCCCGATATGGATGTCCTCAAGTTGAGATCTATCAAAAACGAGAAATCAAATGCGATTTATCTCCTTGGACCTTTGTACAGGTGGCATAGAGGTACCCCTTTGTGACACTTGGTTGAAACATATGTAATGCAATGATAACCCATGGAAATCCGAGCTAATTAGGACAAGGTGCGAGCACTATTGGTATTCGATGCATGAGGCTTGCAACTTATAGGATGTCTTATGCATGACACATATGAAGTACTACTACCGTTGACAAAATTGCTTCTATGTTTTCAAAATAAAAAGCTCTAGCACATAACCATTCTTTTACTTTTTGAGTCTCCACCTTCTTTCTTCAAGCACCAACTGCTGAGAGCATGATTGTCATTCTAAGTGTAATGTGCATTATTCCAAAGTAGCATTGTCTTTTGCATGATTGTGATATCGTTTATTTTGAAATCATTGTATCTAGTCATCACTTAAACCTTGAAGGTGCCCCTGCATTTATGTTTTGCTTCACTAAAGGGGGCAAGCTAGATATGACTTTATCATATTTGCACATCATGTTCATTGCAAATCTTTTTGATGTTTTAGTTTCATGTTGTAAAACTTTCAGTCATTTGTGATTTTCTCATGAGGCAACTTAATTACTATAGAATCATTGTCTCAGTAAGCTTTTGTCATATGACTATGAAAAAGTCCTATATGGTTAATAGCATGTCACCACATAAATTATTCTTGTTATCATTTACCTACTCGAGGACGAGCAGGAATTAAGCTTGGGGATGTTGATACGTCCAAAACGTATCTATAATTTCTGCTTGCTCCATGCCACTTTTGGGTGATATTGCTATGATATTTATACACTTCCATACACTTTTGATCATATTTGGACTAACCTACTAATCCAATGCACCCCAGTGCCAGTTTCTGTTTTCGGCTGTTTTTGTATTCCAGGTTTTCACATTACGAGAACTGTCAGGAGAAATCCAGAAAAATTATATAAAAAATCAGCATTCCAGAACCTACCTTGCGCCCGAAGTACAACCGGGGGGGGGGGCACCAGGGCCCTGGGCGCCCTGGCGGCGCCCCCCCGGGCCGTGCCGGGGGGGCGCCTCGGCCCCCCGAGCCCCGTCTGGTGCCCCCCTTTGGCATATATTTAGAGCGTCCTTCGAAACCCTCAGGACGGGAACTCTTTTTCGCGATCCCATCTCTGTTCCGCCGCCGCTGCCGCTTCCAAGATCGGGAGCACCAGGAGAACTCCTCCCGGCACCCTGCCGGAGGGGAGGATCACCATCGGGAGCCTCTCCACCACCATGGACGCCTCCCAGATGAGTTGTGAGTAGTCTCCCTTGGACCATGAGTCCATGACCAGTAGCTATGTGATGTTCTCCTCCCGTTCTTGTGCTTCACTAATTAGTCCTCGTGAGCTGCCCTACATGATCGAGGCACATATGTAATCCTTATGCTGTTGCTATGATGAGTTTGCTGGGATCCGATGGATTATGAGATTATGTTCAGATTGTGATTGAGTAATATATTTGATCTACCTCTTTTATATTTATGTTCATAAGTAATTCTTGCATGTTCTCCGTTGTTATTTATTGCTTTGGCCAAGTAATACGTAGTGACTCCAAGAGGGAACGTTATGCTTGATTGTGGGTTCATGCCCCTCGATGACTAGCTTGAGTGACAAAAACATGAGTCTAGGGGATGTGCTGTTGCCACAAGGGGGAAAACAATGGTGCTTGTGCCCGCGGGTGCAAGGATTGTTTACTTTACGCAAAGTTCTTTTAATGCAGTTGTCTGTTGCATTGAGTTTACACTATGGGTGGGACTCGCAACTTAATACCAGCGAGATGTTCTGGAAAGATATCTCAAGGTGGATGATTAGTGGTAGATATTGATGGATTTCGGTCTACTTACTTTGGCGTACCGCCCATGGTTTGAACCTCAACCTTTCTTGCAATGTAGTCAGCATTGGTTTGCGTTCGTGGTCCTATCAATTGCCCAGCTGTAATTCGTTTACCTCACATAGCTGTTTTATCGTCTTTTGGGAGAGAGACATCACTAGTGAACATCATGAGACTCCGGTTCATATTACCATCATTGATCACATCCGCTATTTACTTTTCGCTTTTACTTACTATTGCAAACATTATCTATCACTACTATCATTTGCGTTTAATCCTTTGTGAACTACAAGGCCGGAGAGATTGACAACCTCTCTGTACTCGTTGGGAGCAAAGTTATTTGTATCTGTGTGCAGGTCCACGTTGATTGCTAATATCTGGCGCCGTTAGCAGTTGACACCTACTTGTTGAACCTAGGAGTCTCTGGGGATTTAATCCTTGGCATCTTTGCTAAGGGAAAAACTTCCACAACACTGCATCTCACACCTTCCACTTGGGGTAACCAACGAGGGGTTAGAGGCCCATCAAGGAGTTTTTCTGGCGCCGTTGCCGGGGACTCCACTCTTCAGGATAGGGGAGTTGCATGCTATCTTTTACCTTTGCTTTTTAGTCTTGTTAGTTTACCTTTCAGTTTTTGCTTTAGTACCTTTTATCGAAAATCACAAAAATAGTTATCTTGCTTGCTTGCTACTATGGGTTCCACCGAGAACACCAAGTTGTGTGACTTCACTAGTCACAACAACGATGACTTTATCAGCACACCTATCACTACACCTGCCACTTCAGCACCTTCATATGAAATTAAACCTGCTTTACTGAACTTAGTCATGAAAGATCAATTCTCTGGTGCTGGAGATGATGCTGCTTTACACTTAAACAACTTTGTTAAACTTTGTGATATGCAAAAGTACCAAGAAATAGATGGTAATATTGTTAAGCTTAAGCTTTTTCCTTTCTCCTTGAGAGGAGGAGGTAAAATTTGGTTTCAGTCTTTGCCTAGAAATAGCATAGATTCATGGGACAAGTGCAAAGATGCTTTATCGGAAAATACTATCCACCTTCTAAAATTATCCAACTTAGAAGTAACATAATGAATTTTAAACAATTGGATAATGAACACATTGCCCAAGCTTGGGAACGTATGAAATCTCTTATCAAGAACTGCCCTACTCATGGTTTGACTACTTGGATGGTTATCCAAACTTTTTATGCAGGCTTGAACTTTACCTCGCGGAACTTGTTAGATTCGGCCGCGGGAGGAACTTTTATGTCAACTACACTTGGTGCTGCCACAAAGCTTCTAGAAGTCATATTATCTCCGCTCATATATTTTATCAAGAAATATTTTTAGGAAGAGAAAATAATTAAAACCAACGTGATCCCCGTACCGGTATTCGAGAAAACTCAAATACGAAAACGATAGAATTCCCAACTCTCTCCGTAGGTCCTTGAGTTGTTTAGAATTTTCGAGGATCGCCATGCACAAAAATGCAATCCAACATGCAATGCAATATGATCTATGTATTACATTCCAAATTGAAAATTTGGGATGTTACAATGGTGGTGTTTCTCGTCGTCATTCTCAGGTTTTGAAGACCGAAGAAGAATTTCTCCTAGATCTTGGTCCGTTCTCTTTAACATTCATGGTTCTAGCTTCATACTATCCTCATAATTGTTTTCGATTGTGGGCATTGTTTTCATGCCCCTCCAAAGCAATTCATGAGTTCTTTTCATTTCTCGATCCTCCAAAGGCTATCATTTCAGAATATTTATTAATTCTCAATTTTCACCTCTTCTTCCCCAATTCTTCTGGTGGATCGTTCAAGCATTCTCTAGTCAGCTCGTGATCCCTTTGTTCTTTTGTATCTAAGTTTATCTTCATTTATTTTCTAATTCTTCCCGGTGGTTTGTTCTCTTTCATCACTCGGTTTCGTTCCTACGGTGGTTCATTTAAGATTTCCACTTCCGTTCTTATCATATCAATTCAGCCGTTATTTCCAAATCCTACCGGTGGCCCGTTGAATTGTGATATATATCTCTCCAATCCTTTTCAAGATGAATAAGTAGTATGTCAAATCTGTTACTTGTCATCAATTTAATTTGATGAAGGATAAGCATACAGTAAATCTTATTCTTATTTCCTCGAAGTGATTAATCTCTTTTCCGGAGCTTGTTCATGATATCATATTCTCGGTTCCAAGTTGTGCATCTTCTTTTCCAGCGCTCCAAGTTATTTCAATTATATCATTTCAAAGCTCCATTTGAATCATTGCAAGGCTTCAATCTTATTATTGTCATCATTCACTTCTCATCCTTTTGTTACCGGAGTTCTTCATGGTGGTTCATCATGAGTTAATTCATCCTCGAAGTCTTCTTCAAGATTCTTGTTGGAGGAGCTCAAGTATCCTTCTTCTTGCATTCCGAAGTGCAATTCTTTCTACCTTTTCTTTTGAGGTGGTGTTATGTTATTCTTGAGAATTTCCCTTCGTGTTTCAGGATTCACAAGTTATCAAGAATGAGATATTTAAAACCATCATTCCTCTTTCTTGAAGAGATCCTTGCAACCCCTCAATTAATTCGTTGGAGTAATCTTGGGTTGTATCTCACCTAAAATCTTTCCCTAAGGATTGTTGCAATTATGGGGCTTTTAAATGAACCAAGTTCTTCATTTATCCTCTCGGGGAAATAAATTTTTTCAACTCTTTGTTGATCCCAATCCAAATAGTTGTTTTCCATTAGTGGTAGAATTCCATCTCTAGTTTTGAGATGTTTTCATAAGTCCACGAGGAGGATATCATTTGATTGTTCATTCTATAACAACTCTGTTCAACCCTTCTTCGTAAGGGTACTCTTCCAAGTTTATCGATGTGGTGAACGATGTAATTTTGTTCTTCGTTCTTTTCTTTCCATCAATCCAACTTCTATTCTTTTGTTCCGGAGGCATTGTGATGTTGCACTCTGCGACCCATCATCTCATCTTGTCAAAGATCTTTTTCTTTCCTTTCATTATCAATTCAACCGGAGCGTTGTGTCCTCCATTCAAGTTCTCTCATCTTATCAAGTTTTGGCTCTCTTTTTCAACCAGAGTGCTGTCTGAAATCCTTATCACCCTTTGTGCCATTCTTTCAATTGTTCCAGAGGCAGTGTGTTGTTGATTTCATCAAGTATCATCCCAACTTGGTAAGTTCGTGTTCAATTCTTTCCATTTTTAGATGGACTGATGTCCAAATTATTTCGTTCTTATTCCTTCTCCATCTTGTTTTAATCGGAGTGGTTTTGAATTCTTTCGTCATCCGTGAGCTCTTGTTCATGTCTTCTAACCTACATGGTTCTTGTAATGTTCCTTATTCCCCCTTTGCTAATGATGTGTCTACAATCTCGTTCTTGTCCGCTGTATTCTTTCTTTCAAGATTGTTTAACCTCTCAAGTTTGTGGTTTCACTCATTGTCGAAGAAGCAACTTTGTTTTACCTCTTCCTTTTCCGTTTCTATTCATTGCCATCCCTAGGATCTCGAGTCGAGATCCTCTGTTAGTGTGGGAGAGTTGTGACGCCCCAAGACCGACGCTCCAGAAGACTTCCAGTTATTTTCGTTGTCGTCGTGTGATTTATTTTGCTTGTTGCATTTGATCATCGCATCATGTGCATTGCATCCGCATGTTTTCACAAAACCTATAGCCGTTCGTAGTTACCGCTTCTCTCTTTGCCCCCGTTGACATTTTGTCAGGCCCCTTTCTCTTTGTCGACCCCTCTGCACAATGCACAGAGCCCCTTGTGCACGTCCGAGACTGCACCGGACAAGAACCGGGCTATCATGACCAATGGGTCCGGATCATCCCCAAACATCCCTAAAACATCTCCGTTTTTTATTTAGACTCCCTAGCCTATTTTTTTCTGGACCGTTCGATTTTGATTGGATGGATCAAATAGTCTCAACCTAGTCCAACTTGCTATATATATTGGACAACCCTAAAATCTAGGTAGTCTGTCCCATCCATTCCATCCATCCTGCCGCCACCTCCTAGTCCCATCGGGATCCCATCCAACTGCGTATCCTCGTTTTCCCCAACCAGCCAACCACCTTATCCCTCAAATCCAATCCAGCCACCTCCCAATTCTTCTCCACGGACCAGTCCCGATCCAGATCCCCACCTACCAGCAGCCAATCCCCGACCCAAATCAGGCAGCCACCCGAAGCTCCATTGATCCATGCGCCACCCATCCAGCGCTCGACCCAGTCTCATTCAAGGAAACTGCCCCGCCTGACCAACCCCCTCGCGCCCAAGCTCCTCACATGGCGGCCTCGCGCCCGAGCTCTTCTTCAGCCTACATCATCGGAGTCAGTCGCCGGCCGCCCGAACCTCGTGCGCCTTTGCCTCAAGGGCCTTCTCGTCCCCAACCAGCGTCGTCGTGGCCTCCTCTGCCGCCTGGATCTGATGACTTCCCCTCAAATCTGCCTATTCCGCCATCTCTCATCGTCGGAGTCCCATCCTCACCCCGTGGGTTCCCTTCGGTCTTCTTCTTCGTTATTTGAATGACCAGTGCCTCCCATCCTCCTTCATTTCTCCTGCTCATGACTCCCTCTACTCTTTTGCGCAAGAGGTCCATCCATGGCCGCCCGAGGGCCTTCTCCTGCTTCAACCCGTGGAAAACCGTCGGCCAGGGACATGGAGTCCCAGTCTCTCGCGCAAGAGGCAGCGCCGGCCTCTGCTTCCCTTGCTCTAGATCGAGCGAGGAGAGTGCTCGCGTTGACTTGCCTCCTTGCCGGATGGGTAGTGCACCCCACAGCCCAGTGTAGCTCCCGCCTGCCGGCCTGCTTCCTTGCCGCAGCCCAGCACCGCCAGCAGGCCTCCCCGCTTCCGCATCACCGACCGGGCCGAGGCCCATGGGTGAGCATCCGACCACCCTTACCCCTATCCAACGCCTACGAGCGCAGTGTAGTATCAATCATCCAAAGATTCGGCCCATAGTATTTTTTCTGCTGCTGCGAATTTGTTCCATTATCCCAGGTTTTACAGTTTTGTAGAAAAAACCCCGAACTTCATGCATATCGTAAATCACAAACTGTGTATAACATGTAAAAACTTCATATATGAAAAATGCTTAGAATTCTATGTAGATTAATAATTTCCAACTTTCATCCATGTCTAAAATGTTTAACTTGCTGTTTGTTTAAATTTGTGTAAATAACTTGTGAAAATGGTTTAATTCATAACTAAATAACCTTAGCACCAAATTTAATAAACTTTATATGTAATTGGGGTAGAAAAATGAGTAGATTAACATAGATCACTTTATTTTTCTATTTAATAAATTTAAAATATGGTAATAGGCAGAACAGTACCAAATTCAAAATATGCGCATGGGGATTTTCCCGGAATTATTGTTTATTGTTTCCGACCTTATTTAAATTGCATAGATAGGTAGTTTAATTGTGCTTCACCCCTTGACATGTTAATCAACATTTAATATTGTTGTCTACATGAACGAGAGTGAACTAAATAATTGGATGTGGTGTTTTGTCAATATGCAACTCATTGCATATTGAGCTCCACTTAAATGGTAGTGTTGTTTGTTGCACTTTTCATGTCATGCATATTTAAACCGGACATGCATCATACTTGTTTGTGCATCCTGCCATGGTTATGATATGTGTGTTTACCATGTGGTTTGCTTCTTTCCGGTTTGCTTATCTCATTCGCTTCGGTTTCATTCCGGAGTTGTGAGGATTCGTTCGACTACATCCTCTTGTCTTCTTCATGGATCGTTCTTCTTCCTTGCGGGATCCCAGGCAAGATGACCATTCGTTGATATCACCTCTATTGTTGCTATGCTAGATGCCTCGCTCTATTGCTTATCGCGGTACCTATCCTTTTACATGTCAGCCCCCACTTTGCCATGAAACCTCTAACTACCTACTTGTCACATCCCTAGTCAGTGCTTGCATTAGGACTAGCTAGAGTTTGCATCATGTTTACTTTCCACAGAAACTTTAAATGGGAATGACAAAAACCCCAGCACCCCTCTTCTAACAACTAGGGTTTAATAAAAACTTTTCCAATGTACCCAAAATGCCCTTCAAAAATGTTCATCATCTTTGCCTTGGTCTTAAACCTCTGCCAAAAATGGTGCACAATTTTCTAGGACATCCAAAGGTCTCTGGATTAATTCATATTGTAATTGCATTTGGGCATTTAAATGCTATAAAATATTTTATGTGCCCAAATAATCATAAACTAAAATGTTCCATACTGTTCATATTATATACAGTGGGCATGACTAGTTTTATGAGTTATAAAAATGTTCTAGCATTTTTATTAATTCAACAAAGTTGCAAAAGAATTAAAACAGAAAGAAAATAGAAAAAAGAGAGAGACAGGGGGCAGCCCACTCACCTTGGCCACTTACCTGGCTGGCCCAGCGCGGCCCAGCCCGCTGGCGCACGCCAGTCGTCCCCCTCCTCTCGCCAGGAGGACGGGGCGCGTGGCCGCGGCGTGCACGCACGCGTCCGACCACCTCGTGCCAGGCTGCTTCCGTCCCCCGGCGTCTCGACGCTCCTATGCGTCGCCATGCAGCCCCTGGCCCCTCTCTCACTCTCTCCCGTGTCCTCCCCCTCCCCTATGCATCTCCGCCGAGCTCCACCGAGCGGGCTTGTCGCCGCCGTTCACTGCCACCGCGCCCTAAGCCACCCCTCGCCTCCCCGCCACACCCATCGGCTCCGCCGCATCGCCCTGAAGCTCCCCACCGACGCACACGACGCCAGAAGCCCCGTAGCACCGTCCTCGCCGTCGTCTTCAACCTTCGACACCAGAGATCGCCGCCGCCCGTACGTTGCCGCCCGACCTTCCCCAAGCCCGCGTTGACGCCCTCTGCGACCGCTGTGAGCTCAGACGTCGAACCCCCCCTCTCCGCGAGCTCAATTATGTCTCGTAGCCGCCGTCCCGCAAGCACCCGAGCTCACCGCCGGCGTCCTCGTCGCCGCCGTCGTTCTAGTGGGCCTTGGACACGCCCGAGAGCTTCATCGTGCTCCTGACCTCACCAGGATGCCGTTGAGCCCTTCCCCTTGCTCGCCCGTGCCCCGCAATGCCTAACCCGATGATGCCCGTGCTCCGGCCGCCGCCACGAGCTCTGCTCCGGCGAGCTCCGGCCACCCTAGCTCTAGCCACCACCACCATTAGATGCGCAAGAGCTCTAGCTCGCCGTAGGACCAAACCCCGTTGCAAACCGCAGCCTGTAGCGCCGTTCCAAGCAACTCCGGCGAGTCACCGCCGCGCGATTTGGTCGCCGCCGGCCAAACTCCGGCGGGCTGACGTGGCCTTTTAGTTAGGGACTAATGAAGTTTAGTTTAACCTCCACAGCCACTGGCAGTGGGCCCCACCGCATGGTCAAACCCAGTCAACTCCAGTTTTGACCGGGATTAGCCCCTATGACACTGACATGCGGGACCCACCAGTCAGGTTTGACTTGGACCAGGTCTGTTGACCTACTGACGTCAGCATGATATCATGCTGACGTAGTAAATGATTTTATGGGATTATCTGATTTAAAACAATTCAGGAAATTCCAAAAAATGCTTTAAACTTCAAAAAATCTTATAAAATTCAACAGTAGCTCAGATGGAAAAGATTTATATATGAAAATTGATCAGAAAAATCCAATCTTTCCAATGGCACTAGTTTCATGCATGTTTGAGCAAGTTAATATTGCTGTTCACATTAAAACATGATAATGCACTTCAATAAATAATAGTTTGGGTATAAATTTGAATCTTTGATTCAAATGGGCTCAAACCCTTATGTTTGTAGTTGCATTAGCCCAAAACACATTCATCCTGCCATATCATGAGCATGCATCATATTGTTGCATTTGTTTGCTTATTGATTGTATCATCGATGTTCTCCGTGGTAGGTCCTGCTCCCCAGGATACTTTTGCGTATCCAACTGAAGAGCAGTACCCGACAACCACTCTCTCAGGAAAGCAACCATTAGTCATTCTGATACAAACCCATCTTCTCGCTCCTGCTCTCTTTTACTGCATTAAGACAACAACGTGTGAACTGCTACTTGCTGCGGTAGTTGAACCCTATTCCCTTGCATGACCTGTCATTGCCACAGTAAATAGTTGAAACCCACTAGCATGTGTAGGAGTTGATTGAGCCATGTGATGTGTGATCCACCATGCTATTTGTTTATGTTGCCTGCTATGCTTAGAGTTGTGTCAGGTCTGGTTCATCTGGGTGATGGATCAGGGTGAAATGATCATACTCGGTAAAGAGAGGGAAGTGTGAAACATGTTTGGTAAAGGTATCGATGAAAGGCCATGTAGGAGTACATGGTGGGTTGTTTCATTGAAACCGTCCATAGGACCTGAGATCTGTATGTGTGGTTCAAGTTTAGCTACTACCATGCATTGGGCCCGAAACCAATGGACCCTCTCGACTTATTAACTGCCCTTGTCCTCTGTCCAGGAGTTGCAGTTAGTTTCTGGTGTTTGTAGTCTACTGGTGGTCGTGCACAGCGCTGGCCCTCGGGGTGGGCTGTGATGCGACATGTACGTGGCATGGTGTATCGGTCGCCCGTTTGGTGACTCGGGAACCCTGTACACATCGTTTGGGGCCGTGAGCGACACCCCGGCCGGATCTCCCCACGGATGGAACCCAAATAGGCGATAAACCTGGACTAGGGACTTGTGTAGTTAGTCAGGTCGTGGCCGACACCCTCGCTGGGCTTCCGCTTGAAGGTTGCCGAGTACATGTCCAGTAAGCGGTGGAAGCGTGTGTGAAGAAGTACACCCCTGCAGGGTTACCAATCTATTCGAATAGCCATTGTTCGCGGTACGGACTACTTGGTTACTCTTACAGTTCATAGACAAGTTGATGGATACTACTAAAAGCCTCAAGACAAGTGTGAGTGCCGTGGATGGCCCTTCCGTAGGATGACGGAAGAGGATCAACGGTGGTGTATTGTTGTGGTGAGTAGAGGACTCGTGTACGTAGTCTTATCTTGCAATCTGTTGAGAGTCGTAGTATAGGTTAGCCAAGAGTCAAAGCTGGCTTGCTGCTATGAACTCCACTACCCTTGTTGATAATGATGCATGTATGATAGGTTCTGTTGTAAGACTTGCTGAGTACGTTTGTACTCATGTTTGCTTAATAACTGTTGCAGAGGAGAACCCTACCCCTTCTGATGGGTTTTACATAGACGTTGACGTCGACGAGTAGCTTGCTACCCAGACGGAGATCCTGAGCTTGTGAAGGGCCTTGTAGATAGTCAGGCTACACCAAGCCTGTTTTATTTTCCAAGTTGTCTGTACTCAGACATGTTAGCTTCCGCTTGTGCTTGTATGATTGTATGACTTGAGTGTTGGGTCATGTGACCCCTACCTGTATGGATATGTTATGTATGGCTCTTCGGAGCCTCTTAAATAAAGTACTTTGAGTCATAGAGTTATGTTGTGATGCAATGTTGTATTTGCACATATTGAGCATATTGTGTGTATGATTGAAATGCTTGGTATGTGTGGGATCCGACACCTAGTTGTTTTCCTTTGGTAGCCTATCTTACAGGGAAATGCCTCCTAGTGCTTACACTGAGCCTTGGTAGCTTGCTACTTCTCGGAACACGTAGGCTGGCCGGCATGTGTCCTTCTTCGTTCCTGTGTCTGTCCCTTAGGGGAAATGTCACGCGTTGTTCCTTTAAGTCCATGTAGCTTGCTACGACTTGGGTTCATATGTTGATGACCGACACATTCGTTGCTGGGTCATGGATGCTTGTCTCTGTAATTTAGTGCCACTTTTGGTTTATAACTAGTGTCGGCCCGGGTTCTCCGTCATATGGATGCTAGCGACACTGTCATATACGTGTACCAAAATGCGCAAACGGTCCCGGGCCAGGTAAGGTGGCACCCGTGGGGATACCGTGCGTGAGGCCGCAAAGTGATATGACATGTTACAAGCTAGAACGGTGTGACTTAGGATCGGGGTCCTGACAGCGTTGGCATCAGAGTCGGGCTGCCTGTAGGTTTCTCAAGCCAAACTGGTCAATGTTGAGTCTAGAAAATTCTTAGTTATATGTAGGGGAATTGATTGTGGAAGGGAACGTAAGGCTCTTTTTACTTCTTTACCTTATGCCCTTCTGATCTGAGTCAGCCTATTCTTTCTACGGGGGTTTAGGACTAGGCCTCTCATCCTTACTAGGTTCACGTGTTACTAATCCGTAGACTCTTAGGATTGTTGGTTTGAAGCCATAGTTCAGTTCCTACCCTTCTAGTATGATGATTAGTTGGACCCAGAACCTTGATCTGATGTTGTTGAGTGGCTATGCTATCATTTGTATGCTGTCTCAATTTTTTTTGAGCATTTACAGTTGTTATGCTGCCCAATTTCCTCCAGAAATTATAATGCCTTTGCATTATTTCGTGTTTCAGATGTCTGTTCGCACACCTCACCAGGTGGTCCGTTTGACTCGGTGCATTAATGTGCCCGGTCACACGGCCATGCTAGTCCGTGTGTTGACTGAGACTGGCTACCGTTGGTATCCTGAGTACACCGTGGAGGAATAGTACCGGGATTTCAACCAGAGTCAGTATTTCTGCACAGTCCGGATATACCCCTCATATCCCAGAGCTAACAACCCCTTCCATTGGTCTTATGGACTCGGGGTTACCATCAAGATGGCAGTGCAGGATGCCGTTTACTCGATGATGACCATCATCCGGGCTAGGCATGCCCTGCTGCTGAACACTGAGTTCTGTTACATGCCGGCCTCACTTCCTGGAGAGGAAGGCTACTACACTGGTCTGTATACTGATGCTGCTCATGAGGAGCCACTGCTTCAGACTACTATCCAGATGCTGGAGGATAGGGACCGTGAGGTCCGTGCCCTCCGTATGGACCTGTATAACACTCGAGCCGCCCACTGGACTACTTTGACATGGCTTGCACCTGCTGTGCACGCCGGATATCTGGATATGCGGGATTTGTACCCCATGCGGACTCGTCTGCCTCATCGTATGTATTGGCGTGACGTTGGGGGTATTACACCTCCACGTGAGCGTCGGTTACCACCAGCATCGGGACCGAGGCCACATCCATGTCCGTATGGTCCACAGCCTTCGAGTGCTCGAGAGTTTCAAGATCCATCTGTTCCACTTCCAGGCTACGGTGGTAATCTTTACGAAGATTACTACGGGAGTGTCTGAGCTAGACCGTGGCAGTAGTAGTATCGTAGTAGTCGTATTTCCACGGTCCTGCACGTCTTGTGGAATATGACTTAGTTTGTACTGAGTTCCAGAGGCGTAGTTAAATATTGTGTAGGAGCTTGGAATGCCTCTGATGAGATGTATCGTCTTTCACCGCAGTTGTACTTTAGCCTTGGCTTGTACTCAACTATGTATGGTGTGCATGACCACTGGTGTATATATGGCAGTTTCTATATTACCATGTCGTACGGATGAACATCTCTGCATTCCGTGTCATCCATTACATTCTGCACTCCTATGTCAAGTTTTTGCCATCCTTGTCTAAACCGTTGTTTTGTTTTCCTAGGATGGTCAACACTCGCAGCACTCCTGCTACTCAAGAGCAGGGTGAGGCTAGTGGTGATAGAGATGAGAATCTGCCCCAGCCACCCTCCTTGGCTGAAGTTATGCTCGAGGTAGAACAGAACAAGAGAGAGACCAACCGTCTGCTAGAACGCATAGAGCAGAACACTGGGTTCCGTTAGAGGAATGACGTGGTATCAATCAATGATTTTATCAAGATGTGCCCAACGAAGTTCCATCATTCCGCTGAACCTTTGGATGCGGATGACTGGCTCCGCAGTATCACCCACAAGCTACACTTTTCCCGTGTGGCTGAAGCTGACAAGGTTATCTACGCCGCCTACCATCTTGAGGGCCCTGCCAGTCTCTGGTGGGAAAACTTTCAGGCTATGCGTCCCGCTGGCCAAATCACTACTTGGGCTGAGTTCAGTGAGGCATTCTGTGAACATCACATTCCGGAAGGTATCATGGATCGCAAGCGGGAGGAATTCTGCAATTTCACCCAGGGCCGGTTAACCGTGGATGGTTATAGTTGCGAGTTTGGCAATTTGGCACGCTAAGCACCCGAGGAAGTATCCACCGATGCCAAGAAGCAGGCGAGGTTCTGCAAGGGACTCAGCCGTGAACTTCGCCGAGATCTACGTCTGCACGAGTGCACCTCCTTCCAGAAGTTGATGAATAAAGCTATCAGTGCTGAGACGGGCCAAACTAATTTCGAAGCCACACGCAAGCATCTTCGTGACTTTGGTTCCTCATCCGGCTCTGGCTCTCACAAGCGCCGTGTGTGGGTTCCTAACACTACTCTGCCAGCTAAGTACACTCCGAGGCCATCCTATTGTGACACCCTGAGACCGGTGCGCCAGTTGTCAGTCAGTTATTCGTCCTCGTTGCCATGTCATCTGCTTGCGTGTTGCATCTTACCATGTCATCATGTGTGTTGCATCAGCATATTTTCAAAACTTGCATCCGCCCGAGTCCCCTCGTCCTTTCCGTTGTCCGTTCTGAGCCCAGACACACTTACACGCGCCCGCGTTGCCTCCGAATATTTATTTTGTGAGTGGCCGGAAAACGTTCTCGGAATGGGTTGAAACTTGGCGTGTGGTCTTATTATAGTGTAGACAGGCCGCCTACCAAATTTCATCGCATTCTGAGTCTGTTTGATAGCCCAACGGATAAATATAGCGGCACTAGTAGCCGGTTATTTTGTCGGACGTTTTCGGTCTCCGAAAACCCCCGCGGGCCTCTTTTCCCATCTCTCCTCTCAGCCCGAAGCCCCTCTAACACAGCCCATCTAGCCCACCTACCTTCCCCCTCCGTTCGAAGCCGCACGATCGAGATTGTACGGCTCGAAACGGAGCAAAAACCCCCAAACCCTAGGCTTTTCCCTATATAAAGGCCCCTCCATGCCAAAAATGGGCAGCCTAGCTTCTTCCCCTACCTCCCAGCCTCCTCCACCTCAAAATCCGCGCCACCAGCCTCAATTTCTACGCAACCCCTCTCCACCACCGCCACTTGGCGCCCTTCTAGTGGCCGCCGCCGTCCAGTCAGCCGCCCTGGCCACTCAGTGTGCGCCGGGTGGCAACAGCCACCACTCCCAGCCGCCAGGCCCGAGCAAGGCCCGCCCGGGCCCGCAACCGCCGCCGCCAGGCCCGCGCGCGCCTGCACGAGCCCGGACGCCCGCACCCCGCAGGTCTCCTCGATGGGATCGGGAGCGATCCCGAGCACGCCGCCGCCCCCGGTCCTCCACCCGCCGGCGACAGCGCCGTCGTCGCCGTCAACAGCCGCAGCCAGGCCGGACCCTCTCGCCCTCGCCTTCGTCTGCCCATTTCTCTGGCTCCTCTCTCTTTAATCCTTGCATCATCGTCGACCTGTAGGAGCTCGTCGCCATGGACAGCCGCCGACCGCCGAATCCGGGCGCCCCGCCTCAGATCCGCGTGTACCCGACGAGATCCGGCCGGGAACCGGCCGGGAACCGTCTCCCCGCCACCTTCCCGTTCGGATATGCCCTCCTCCGGCCGCCCCATGGCCTCGCCGCCGGTCTTCCTCGATGAGGACGACGACAGCACGTGGCCTCGCTGGGCCTCAACCGCCGGCCCTATTGAGTCTCCTCTTCCCGCGGCCCAGGCCTCCTCCCCACATGGGCCGAAGCCGCCCCGTCGGCCCAGCGGCTCCCTCCATAGTGATGGGTCGAGCCCAGTGTGAGAATCTCCTCTGCCCCGCCCAGTGCATCATATAGCTAATCTGCGCTCGTTTTGTTTTTTCCCGGAGTCTTAAAATCTGCTAAGTCCCCTGAAAACTGTTGTCTGATGCATTCTTGTGAAGCTAATATCTTTTTGTGTGCATGTCCAAAATGAGTGTATTATATGTCAAAATGATCGTGTTGATGTGCTCTACACTTTGTTCCATTGTGCCATGCTCATTTGAGTTCATCTAGATGCTCTAATCTCTGTTGCAAGAGTGCTACTTGTTATAAACTGCTGCTACTTGTTATTTTGTTGCTATGTTTGAGATATGATAACGTGGTGCATGTTTATCCAAATGATGCAAATGATATGTCAAAATGTTCATCATGAGATGCTCTACATGTTGGTTGCTATAGCATGCTTGTTTGAGTTCATATTGCCATGTTTATCTATGTTGCAAAAGTGCAATTGGCTGTTATGTTCTGAAACTTGTTTTGAGATGCCTAGTTGAGGAGCTTGTTGCTATTGATGTGTTTGTCCCCTTGTCACATGTTTATATGTTTTAGAATCTTCATCATGTGCTCTTTGCTGTGGTGCGAACCATTTGCCATGATATGCCTTGAGGTGACTTAAACATGCTTGCAAACATGCCATGTTGTTATTGTTGTTTTAACACTTAGTGAAATTTCACCCAGTCTGGAATTTGTAATATCCTGATGCTATGTTTGCTTGATGCCCTAGGTAAATCCATGTTAGTTTTAGGGTGGACATTGATCATTCCTTGTTGTATATGTTGTTGTCTATCCATTCATGTCCTTACTTTCTCATTTGACTTGCTGTAGCTTATTTAATTCTTGCTCCCAAGTTGCTATAAAATATCGCTGTCAGGTTTTTATTGTCATGATCAAAATGTTGTAGCTTGTTGCTATTGATCCATGCCTCCTATGGAGATACTCCAATGGAGTTGTTTGCTGTAGGATATGTCTACTTCATGTACATGCTTCTTGTTGCCATGTTTGAGTGTTGTAGAGTATATATTGCTTGTTCCAAAGTTGCTATGTGGCTGTTAATTACAGCTTTGCATTGTTTCTTGTTTCATGTGTATCTTTTAGCCCGTTGCTCCGTTTTGGGTGTGCTTTATATGAAACTTGTGTGATTTTGCATGTATAATCATAATATCATCTTGGTAACATGTTTGGGGTATATTTGCTTGATGTCTGGGTGCATCTTGCACCGTTGCCATGCTTAACTTGTTTTGCTCATATCTTCTAGGCCGTAGCTCCGAATTAAACAAACTTTATATGAAACTTGACTAGAATTTCGTGTAGATCATGATGGTGCATGTTAAATTGCTGTTTAACAACTTTAACTTAAGGTTTGTGCAGATCTGGACTAATTTCAAACTATGCATATGAGGACTTACCGGTTTTGTCTCATTTAAACTTGTTATTCTTATGTTGTTTTACTGTGCTTCCTACCTTGTCATGTTTTGCATCCTATATGGGTCTGTCTTGCATCCTACTTGCTTGAGCTTATTGTCTTGTTCTTGTGTTGTTCTGGTGTGCTTCCTATGTTGTCATGTAATGCATCCTAAGTGCATCTGTCATGCATCATACCTTGCCATGTATTGCATCATATAGACTTGTGTTGTTTTTCTGTGCTTCCTACCTTGCCACGTTATGCTTCCTGTATAGACTTGTTGTGCTTCCTGTATAGACTTGTCATGCTTCATACCTTGCCATGTATTTGATGTCTACACACGCTTCTACTCTTGTAGACTATGTTGGTCCTCCAAGCGCAGAGGTTTGTAGGACAGCAACAATTTCCCTCAAGTGGATGACCTAAGGTTTATCGAACTCAGGGAAGTAGAGGTTGAAGATGGTCTCTCTCAAGCAACCCTACAACTAAGATACAAGAAGTCTCTTGTGTCCCCAACACACCTAATACACTTGTTAGATGTATAGGTGCACTAGTTCGGTGAAGAGATGTTAAATGTCAAGTGATATGGATGGCAAAACAAAGTAATATAAATCTGTAATAAAAAGTGCAGCAAGCAAACAAGTGGTAAACGTGAGCACAAATGGTATTGCAATGGTGGAAACAAGGCCTAGGGATCATACTTTCACTAGAGGCAACTCCCAACAACATTAACATAATCGAATCACATGATATTTCCCATAAAACATGCAATGGAGACGCACCCGAAGGTCATTCCTTCCTGGTCAAGAGAGGACGAGAATTATGTAGGGCTACAAAAGCACACCGCAAAGTTCGTTGTTCTCAATCTAAGGATTTCCCAATGTCACCGCGGCCATCCAAAGAGAGTTCCATAATCACCACAACATATCTAAAGGATAGTCAAAGACAAGCACCAAGAGACTCTCAATCTTCAATCAACACACAAGAGAGGAAATCACTCATGAAAATATTTTTCTAATCCATGTCCAATAGCCCGCTGTCACCTTGGTCTCGGGAATTATACTAGATAAAGACAGGTGAGTACATCAATCCAATACATAGAGGAAGGTGAAATATCATGGGATCACCCTAGATTAACATAGCCTATGATCACAACGAAGATCACATCATGGGAGAGAGAGATAACCACATAGCTACACGTACGAGCCCTCAGCCCCGGAGGAGACTGCTCACGCATGGACATGGTGAGGAGGAGGTTTATGGAGAGGTGCAGCCCCGCGAGGAGGAGACGGCCGGCGGCAGCCACGAAGGCGGCGGCGGCGGCCCTTGGGGGCGCGGCGGCGGCGGCGGCCCTCGGGGCGGCGGCGGCCCTAGGGGGCAGCGGCTCCTTGGCCCCCCTTCTTCCTTGTGGATGGTGCTGCAATGGTGCTGGTCCTCCCCTCCAAGATGGCGGCTCGGGAGAAGGAAAATTCGTGGCCCCTTGGTGACCTAGGTTTCCTCTCTTTATATAGACTCTCGGATTCCCGTCATCAGATTTTGGGCCTCAGTAAAACGGGCTTTACTCGGCCGTCCGGACTCCGATTTGGACGAATTTTATATCCAGAAGCATCGCCTCGAAATTCCCCACAACGTTCGCAACTAGACTTTTTCCGTTTGACGTCGTCTTCGGGCCGGAACGTGACCATCTTTAAAAAACGTTCTCAGACAGATTTCAGGAAAGTCAGAGTCCTACTCCAATACGACTCCTTTTGCGTTTTTGTCAATTTCCAAGTAATTCCTACACAATAAAGTGTAAAACAAGAACATTGTGCACTTTTGCAACCATTAGTAGGTTAGTCCAAATATGATCAAAAGTGTATGGAAGTGCATAAATATCATAGCAATATCACACAAAAAAGGCATGGAGCAAGCATAAATTATAGATACGTTTTGGACGTATCAACATCCCCAAGCTTAATTCCTGCTCGTCCTCGAGTAGGTAAATGATAACAAGCATAATTTCTGTGGTGACATGCTATTAACCATATAAGAACTTTTCACAGTCACATGACAAGTGCTTACTGAGACAATGAGTCTGTAGTAATTAAGTTGCCTCATGAGAGTATCACAAAGAACTGAAAGTTTTACAATATGATACTGAAACATCAAATAGATTTGTAGTGAGCATGGTGTGCAAATATGATAAAGTGGTACCTCACTTGCCCCCTTTAGTGAAGCAAAACATAAATGCAGGGGCACCTCCAAGGTTTAAGTGACGACTAGATACAATGATTTCAGAATAAACGATATCATAATCATGCAAAAGACAATGGTACTTTGGGACAATGCACATTACACTCAGAATGACAATCATGCTCTCAATAGTTGGTGCTTTAAAGAAGGAGGAGACTCTCGAACCGTGGCTTTTGATGGCAAGGTTGAAAACCCGTGGTCGGAAACAAAAACTAAACATGTACCAGAGCTCTTGGTTTTAAAAAACAGAGGTAATATTTTTTTTTTGATTATGCATGTTCTGTCAACGAATGCTAGCAGATAACTCAATTACTTCTTGAGCTGGACAAGTTTCGAGGAACGGCTCCCGAATGAGGACGATCACATCCTCTTAATTTCCTTTGTTTATCACTGCCAAAGTTTTCTTATTTCTCATGAACAAAGCGTGAAGGAGGGTTTGTTTGTTGTATTATTTTTGAGCCGGGCGCACTCTTTGCCAGTTCCTTCTCGTATTATGGGTTTGCACATTAGACATGCAATCCCGGGGTGAAGCTTGTCCAACTTAAAAATATCGTGAATTAACTACTACTTCCTCATGAGCTAAAACAGAGGCACAAAATAGAAATGCTTTTTTGAATAATTTCGAGATGGTACATGAAAGTCTTTGTTAGGAATGGCAGGTAAATACCATGTATAGGAAGGTATGGTGGACTCATATGACATAACGGGTTTAAAGGATTTTGGATGCACAAGCAGTCAGTCCGCTTAGTACAGGCGAAGGTTAGCAAAAGAGTGGGAGCGACAAACTAAGAGAGCAATGACGGTCATAATCATGCAGAGCGACAAAGCAACATTGAATCAGGCATGGAAGTTATATCGCTACTCAGAAATTAAAGATCATCAAGGCTTGATAGACTTTCTTTACAGTCTTAAATATGCGTGAGCATACGCCAAGTCAATCAAAATAAATTCCTGGAGGAAGATATCACTAAACCATACCACATCATAGGCAAACAAATCATGTTGGTACTCCATTAACACATTGAGAACCCCCCAGCTATTTGAGACTAACCATAAGAAAACATGAACTACTAAGCACCATTATGCACATAGCATTTTCATCATAGACATATCGACCAGTGCAACAGAAGCCAACTCTCTTAACAAGATGAGCATGATAACTAAAGAGAGTTCCAGCGACCAACTAAACAAAAGCTCTTTAAAAAGATAAACATGAAAACTAAGAGCTAAGCATGACAGTAGCTATTGAAAGACAAAGAACATACACAGCAAAGATAGACATGAAAATTCTATGTTGTGTTCTAGGTTGAAGTGGAGCGTGTTTCTCTCCCACACAAAAAAGGCTGAGTTCCAACTCGTTATGAAAAGCAAGCAAAGCTAAAGAAAACTAAAAAGGAAACTAAAAGCAAGACGCTCCAAGCATAGCACATAACACATGAAGTGATAAAAATATAGTGGAACGAAAGACGAACTGATAATTGTTGATGGAGAAGGGGATGCACGGGGGCATCCCCAAGCTTAGACGCTTGAGTCTTCTTGAATATTTCTTGGGGGTGCATGGGGGCATCCCCAAGCTTGAGCGTTTGACACTCCTGAATCTTTTTATCATCTTCCCTCGCACACTTGAAAACTCTCTTCATACATAACTCATCATAATCTGATTAGCGAGGTTAGTACCCTTAATAAAATAATTTTTCCTTGCTGGAAATAAGGATATTCTTGAAGGTCTACTGTTTCTCAAGATTGCCAAAAGGTTTTTCCAAAGAAAAAGAAAGCTCAAGGTTTGCAAAATGAAGGAAAGGCAAAACAGGACAGAATCTGTGAAAAACAGACCAGCAGGTAGTAAATAATTTTTTCGGGGCACTTCTGCAACTCAAATCAAAAAACTCAGAACAGACGCCCGAAAGCCAATTGTATAGAGCACGCTGTTGAGAAAATTCAGACCAAAAAGATGATCTAGTAATTTTATACGAATTTTTCTGTCCAAGGACAGAATCTGTTTTCTGGACAGCACGTCACAACTTTTGAACTTTCTTGCAATCAGAGGCTACACTTGGCACAAAGTTGAAAAGTAAAGATACAATGATGTTGCTACAGTAGTAACAAACATCAAGACCACTGAAAACTGAAAGAACAAACTGAAAGCAAAGATAACAAGGGTTGTCTCCCTAGAGCTCTTTCTTTATAGCCATAAAGATAGGCTTAAGACTTTAATGATGCTCTCGTAGGAATAAGAGTTGAAGAACAAAAGAGAGCATCAAGAAGCAAATACCAAACACATTTAAGCCTAAGATGCTTCCTATGCATAGGAATATTGCAATAGAATAATTCATTGAAGCACAAAGCAATAAGCATAGGAAGACAAAACAAGTGCAGCTTCAAAACCTTCAACATAAAGAGAGGGAACTTAATATTATTGAAATATCTATAAGCATATGTTCCCTTCTCATAATAATTTTCAGTGGGATCACGAATAAACTCAACAATATAAGCATCACATAAAGAATTGTTACCATGATCCACATGCAAAAAGGTACTCTTACTATCCACATAAGCATCTTTGGGGAGCCCATGGTTAGGACTTTTTAGCATTAACGTTTTCAGTCTCCCCCAAGCTTGAGCAATGCTTTCTCCGTCACGAGACCTAAAGTTATAGATATAGTTCCTGTCTCGATGAATTTCATGAAGAGGATAAAACTTAGTATAAAAGAGAGACATAAGCTCTTGCCAATTAAGCAAGTGCGGGTTATCGAGAAGCTTATACCAATCTGAAGCTTTATCTATTAGTGATACGACGGACAATTTCCTCATGACAAACTCCCTTGATACACCTGCAAGCTTAAATAATGAACATAATTGTGACATATATAGCAAGTGTTCACCGGGATGTCTGTCTCCTGCATAACGATTAGCCAAAATATAATCGATAATACCAGCCGGTATTTTATAGGGCACAATTTCAGTAGGAGGAGGAGCAACCACCACAGTAGTGGGGCGTCTTCCCACAAGCAACGAACTAAGAATGCGGTTTTCCATAAACATAACTAGTGAAATAAAAAGATTTAATTGCAAGATCTAAAGATATACCTTCAAGCACTCACTTCCCCGACAACGGCGCCAGAAATAGCTTGATGTCTACACACGCTTCTACTCTTGTAGACTATGTTGGGCCTCCAAGCGCAGAGGTTTGTAGGACAGCAGCAATTTCCCTCAAGTAGATGACCTAAGGTTTATCGAACTCAGGGAAGTAGAGGTTGAAGATGGTCTCTCTCAAGCAACCCTGCAACTAAGATACAAGAAGTCTTTTGTGTCCCCAACACACCTAATACACTTGTTAGATGTATAGGTGCACTAGTTCGGCGAAGAGATGTTAAATGGCAAGTGATATGGATGGCAAAACAAAGTAATATAAATCTGTAATAAAAAGTGCAGCAAGCAAACAAGTGGTAAACGTGAGCACAAATGGTATTGCAATGGTGGAAACAAGGCCTAGGGATCATACTTTCACTAGAGGCAACTCCCAACAACATTAACATAATCGAATCACATGATATTTCCCATAAAACATGCAATGGAGACGCACCCGGAGGTCATTCCTTCGTGGTCAAGAGAGGACGAGAATTATGTAGGGCTACAAAAGCACACCTCAAAGTTCATAGTTCTCAATCTAAGGATTTCCCAATGTCACCGCGGCCATCCAAAGAGAGTTCCACAATCACCACAACATATCGAAAGGATAGTCAAAGACAAGCACCAAGAGACTCTCAATCTTCAATCAACACACAAGAGAGGAAATCACTCATGAAAATATTTTTCTAATCCATGTCCAATAGCCCGCTGTCACCTTGGTCTCGGGAATTATACTAGATAAAGACAAGTGAGTACATCAATCCAATACATAGAGGAAGGGGAAATATCATGGGATCACCCTAGATTAACATAGACTATGATCACAATGAAGATCACATCATGGGAGAGAGAGATAACCACATAGCTACACGTACGAGCCCTCAGCCCCGGAGGAGACTACTCACGCATGGACATGGTGAGGAGGAGGTTGATGATGGTGTTGATGGAGAGGTGCAGCCCCGCGAGGAGGAGACGGCCGGCGGCAACCACAGAGGCGGCGGCGGCGGCCCTTGGGGGCGCGGCGGCGGCGGCGGCCCTAGGGGGCAGCGGCTCCTTGGCCCCCTTCTTCCTTGTGGATGGTGCTGCAATGGTTCTGGTCCTCCCCTCCAAGACGGCGGCTCGGGAGGAGGAAAATTCGTGGCCCCTTGGTGACCTAGGTTTCCTCTCTTTATATAGACTCTCGGATTCCCATCATCAGATTTTGGGTCTCAGTAAAACGGGCTCTACTCAGCCGCCCGGACTCCGATTTGGACGAATTTTATATTCAGAAGCATCGCCTCGAAATTCACCACAACTTTCGCAACTAGACTTTTTCCGTTTGACGTCGTCTTCGGGCCGGAACGTGACCATGTTTAAAAAATGTTCTCAGACAGATTTCAGGAAAGTCAGAGTCCTACTCCAATACGATTCCTTTTGCGTTTTTGTCAATTTCCAAGTAATTCCTACACAATAAAGTGTAAAACAAAAACATTGTGCACTTTTGCAACCATTAGTAGGTTAGTCCAAATATGATCAAAAGTGTATGGAAGTGCATAAATATCATAGCAATATCACACAAAAAAGGCATGGAGCAAGCAGAAATTATAGATACGTTTTGGACGTATCAGTATTGCATCATATAGACTTGTGTTGTTTTTCTGTGCTTCCTACCTAGCCATGTTATGCTTCATGTATAGACTTGTTGTGCTTCCTGTATAGACTTGTCATGCTTCATACCTTGCCATGTATTGCATCATATAGACTTGTGTTGTTTTTCTGTGCTTCCTACCTTGCCATGTTGTGCTTCCTGTATAGCCTTGTTGCTCTTTATATGTAGACTTGTTTTGCATCATACCTGGTTGAGCATATTGTCATGTTCTTGTGTTGTGTGTTTACCGTGTTGCTTGCTTCTTCTCGTTAGTGCTTGTTCCATTGCGATCGTGAGGATTCGTTCGTCTACCCGTGGTTCTTCTTCAAGGCTTCTTCTTCGTCTTCTTCACGGATCCGTTCTTCTTCCTTGCGGGATCTCAGGCAAGATGACCATACCCTTGGATACATTTACTATCATTGCCTTTGCTTAGTTGTCTCGATGCTATCGTTATATGTCGCGCTACCCATCTTATTGTCAGCCCCTCTCCTTGTTGCCATGAAACCTCTAACCTTTGACACCTTCCTAGCAAAAACCATTGTTTGGCTATGTTACCCGCTTGCTCAGCCCCTCTTATAGCGTTGTTAGTTGCAGGTGAAGATGAAGATCGTTCCAGGAGGGAACTTGTTGTTGGAATATCATAATAAATTATATATATTATTAACACACCTATATACTGGGCATGGGTGGAAGGCTTGGCCTTTTGCTTGGTGTTTTGTTCCATTCATGCCACCTTAGGCGCCGATAAACCGGCATTATGTTCCTTGATTTTGCGTTCCTTACACGGTTGGGTATATGGGGACCCCTTGACAGTTCGGCTTTGAATAAAACTCCTCCAGCAAGGCCAAACATTGGTTTTAATTTGCTCATAATAACAACTTAATTAATTAATTAAATTGCATAGGGAGTTAGCACTACCCGAGGTTTCTTCTACATAGCAGGGGGGCCAGTGCTGATGGTGTTGGTCCCAAACGGGCAACCTGCGGGGCCGCCTCGGGGAAACTCGAGGTATCTGGCATACCTGTAGCTTGTCCCATCCGTACGTGGCTTGAGACGAGATACGCGCGGCTACTATTAGGGTGTCGGCACGCCGGGAGGTCTTGCTGGACTTGTTTTACCATTGTCAAAATGTCTTGTGCACCGGGATGCCGATCCTCATCGGATTTCCCTAACATAAGGGGTGATGATATTATATTTATCACTTCAGCTGATCGTGAGGGATTGTGATGGGCTAAGTTGGGACACCCCTGCAGGGTTATGATCTTTCGAAAGCCGTGCCCGCGGTTATGTGGCAGATTGGAATTTGTTAATGTCCGGTTGTAGAAAACTTGACAGAGGATCCGAAGTAAAACACACAACTGTGTGAGTAACCGTGATTGTCTCTTTTCACTTTGAGAAGAGAACACGGTGGGGTTATGTTTGATTCGTAAGTAGTTCAGGATCTTTAGCGATCACTACTAGTTGCGACCGTTTGCGTAGATGCTCATCTTATTCTTGTACTCGTAAGTTAGCCACCATATATTTTGCTTAGCCGCTGCTGTAACCTCACCACTGTACCTCTTCCTTCCCATTAAGCTTTGATAGTCTTGTTACCCATGGTTATGGGATTGCTGAGTCCTCGTGGCTCACAGATACTACAAAAACAGTTGCAGGTACAGGTTTCCGATGTCTTGACGTGAGAGCGTTGTTCGTTGTTTGGAGTTCTTCTTCTTTAGTCTTGGGTTAGGTTCCGGGTCGGCAGCCTGGGATAGTAGATGGATGTCTTTGTGCTTTTCATGTTTGTATCCGTAGTCGGATACTTTGTATTGATGTTGTTGTACTCATGTGACTTGTATGTATTGTTGTATCCCCCATGTATGTATGTAATGGTACGATGTGATGATATCCATCTTGCTAAGCGCCCGAAATGCGGTTGTGCCCCAATCACGTAAGCGTCACGTGATCGGGATAGAATCACATCTTGGGCCTGACAAGTTGGTAACAGAGCCTCGACCGACCATAGGAGCCCCCTTGATTGATCGTAGCTTGGCCGTTGTTGAGTCTAGCAAAAACTTTTTCGGAGTCTAGTTATATCGGAGAGTAGGAATTCTTTTTAGTCCCCTGCCCCTTCGTCGCTCTGGTGAGGAATCTTGACGTAGGTGTTTTGAATTACTCCTCTTCCCCTTCAATTTTTTTAGGATCACGTGGTTAGTTTTTCGTTCGTTGCGTTGTTAGTCCTTTCATCTGGTGCATCTCTCGTCAAGTGGATTCAACCCTCTTCTTCTTTGCAAGTGCAACCCTCGGTTCTTGTCAACCGACGGTGTTTTCCCCGTCCGTTGTGTTCTTTCTTTTTCCCACCTGCCCACCCTTTTGCTTCTTGAGCCGGAGTCCTTAATCGAGTATCCATCCTACTCGTGTGAAGTCTTTGCTTTCTTCATCAATTGTTTCAACTCGTGAATTCTCGTCTAGTTCGTCATCATTCATCTCTTTTCTTCTCCGATGAATTCTCCTCTCGTTTGATATTCTTCATCTCTTTTTCTTTTCCGGTGGAATCAATTCTATTAGTATTCGGTGTTCATCATATTCTTTTTCCTCAGCTCAATTGCTTCACTTTGCTCGTTTACCTGTCACCATCTAATTGTTCCGGTGTTCCAAAGACATTCTCAAGAGATTCGTCTGTCTTCCGATTAATTTGAGGTTGTCACCTCATTCGAGTTTTTCATTCGTTCCGGTGCATCATCTCCTTTGCATTCTTGTTCTACGGAGTTCTCCCTTTGGTGGGCTCATAACCCACAGGTCTTTTCCCAGGATCTTACCTGGCTCTTCTAATTTCCCGGAGTATCCCGAAATTCTTTCAAGTGTGACGTAAGTATGGATTCCATCAGTCATATGTCTTCTTCAAGATCGCTTTTAATTCTTTTCATCGTTGGTCCGATCTTTCTTCATCCGGAGGATTCATGAATTCTTTTCTTGTGTTCCTTCGAAGGCCATCATTCAGAAGATTTCTTCGTTCTCAGTTTTTCAACTTCATCCTCTAAATATTCTTCATTGATGCCTCTTCGTTTGTCTCATATTCTTCCGGTACTTGTTCAAGCATTCTTTAATCGTTCACAATCTCTTCGTTCTCGTCATTCTAAATTTCCCCAAGTGCTTTATTCTTTCCGGCGATTCATCGTATTCACTCGATTCATTTTCTCACGGTGGCTTGTCCTCTTGCATCGTTCAATTTCATTCCTTACGGTGGTCATTCTCGTTCTTCACTCGATTTTAATTCTTCCCGATGGTTCGTTCTTTCTTCACTCGGTTTCAATTCTTTACGGTGATTTGCTCAACAGTTCTTTTCCGGTGCTATCATATCAATCCATTATTTTATTCCAATCTTACCGGTGGTTCATAAAGATTTTCGCAAGTCCGCGATATATCCCTCTTTAATCATTTCAAGGAGAATAAGTAGTGTGCGAATCCATTGCTTCGCATCAATTTAATTGATGGAGGATGAGCATAACATAATTCTTATTCGTTTTCATCAAGTCGATTTATTCCTTCCTTCGGTGTTTATTCTTGATGAATAAATTCTAGTTCCAACTGCTTTAATCTTTTCTTTTTTGGAGTTCAAATTTTCTCGGTTATTTCGTCGGAACCCCGACTAATCATCGCAAGGCTCTAATCTTATTCTTTTCGTCCGTCATTCTATATCATCATCCTTTTGTTACCGGAGTCCTTCATGGTTGTTCATCGCGATTCAGTTTATTCTTCAAATGTTCATCAAGATTCGTCTGGAGCAGCTCAAGTATTCTTCTTCTCGCGTCTCGAAGTGCAAATAATTCTGCTATTCTTTTGAAGTGGAGTTTTGGAATTCTTCATTCTTATATAATCCTTCTTTTCGTTGTGGCGGTAATTCACCTCAAGCCTTGAGATGTTTACATAAGTCCACGACAAGCTTATTCTTTTGTGGTTGTTTTTCTCAACAACTCCGTTCAAGTCTTTCCTTTATAATCCTCGTTCATGTCACTCGTGCTCAAGTTGTCATCTTCTTCTCTGTTCTTTTAATTCCATTCTTCAATTCTTCCGGAGGTTTTCTTGTTCATCCTGTCATGGATCGTTCTATCTCCTCAAGTTCTTGTTTCATTCCATTCATGTTCAACCGGTCTGCTATTTCTTTCAGTTTTAGCCGGAGTGCTGCCCGAATTCCTTCGTTCAAATTCTTTTCTATCTCTTTTAACCGGAGTGGCTTTCAATGTATTCTTGTTCCTTCAGCTCGTGTTTCATGCCTTCCAACCTAATTGGTTCTCATGTGTTTCTTGTTCCTCTTTTGTAATGGAGCTTCCCTTTCTCGTTCATCTCCATTATATTCTTTCTTTTGAAGTTGTTCATTCCCTCAAGGTTCTTTGCTTCACTCTTTTCTCCTCGAAGAACTTTGTTCTTCCTTTTTCACTTCCGTCTTGTTCCTAAGATCTCGGGATGAGATCTCTTGTTAGTAGGGGAGTGTTGTAACACCCCGAGACCGGTGCGCCAGGTGTCAGTCAGTTATTTGTCCTCGTTGCCATGTCATCTGCTTGCGTGTTGCATCTTACCATGTCATCATGTGTGTTGCATCAGCATATTTTCAAAACTTGCATCCGTCCGAGTCCCCTCGTTCTTTCCGTTGTCCGTTCTGAGCCCAGACACACTCACACGCGCCCGCGGTGCCTCAGAATATTTATTTTGTGAGTGGCCGGAAAACGTTCTCGGAATGGGTTGAAACTTGGCGTGTGGTCGTCTTATTATAGTGTAGACAGGCCGCCTGCCAAATTTCATCGCATTCTGAGTCCGTTTGATAGCCCAATGGATAAATATAGCGGCACTAGTAGCCGGTTATTTTGTCGGACGTTTTCGGTCTTCGAAAACCCCCGCGGGCCTCTTTTCCCTTTTCTCCTCTCAGCCCGAAGCCCCTCTAACACAGCCCATCTAGCCCACCTACCTTCCCCCTCCGCTCGGAGCCGCACGATCGAGATCGTACGGCTCGAAACGGAGCAAAAACTCCCAAACCCTAGGCTTTTCCCTATATAAAGGCCCCTCCATGCCAAAAATGGGCAGCCTAGCTTCTTCCCTTACCTCCCAGCCTCCTCCACCTCAAAATCCGCGCCACCAGCCTCAATTTCCGCGCAACCCCTCTCCACCGCCGCCACTTGGCGCCCTCCTAGTGGCCGCCGCCGTCCAGTCAGCCGCCCTGGCCACTCCCTGTGCGCCGTGTAGCAACAGCCACCACTCCCAGCCGCCAGGCCCAAGCCAGGCCCGCCCGGGCCCGCAACCGCCGCCGCCAGGCCCGCGCGCGCCTACGCGAGCCCGGACACCCGCACCCCGCAGCTCTCCCCGATGGGATCGGGAGCGATCCCGAGCACGCCGCTGCCCCCGCTCCTCCACCCGCCGGCGACAGCGCCGTCGTCGTCGTCAACAGCCGCAGCCAGGCCGGACCCTCTCGCCCTCGCCTTCGTCCGCCCATTTCTCTGGCTCCTCTCTCTCTAATCCTTGCATCATCGTCAACCTGCAGGAGCTCGTCGCCATGGACAGCCGCCGACCGCCGAATCCGGGCGCCCCGCTTCAGATCCGCGTGTTCTCGGCGAGATCCGACCGGGAACCGGCCGGGAACCGTCTCCCCGCCACCTTCCCGCTCGGATATGCCCTCCTCCAGCCGCCCCGTGGCCTCGCCGCCGGTCTTCCTCGATGAGGACGACGACAGCACGTGGCCTCGCTGGGCCTCAATCGCCGGCCCTATTGAGCCTCCTCTTCCCGCGGCCCAGGCCTCCTCCCCTCATGGGCCGAAGCCGCCCCGCCGGCCCAGCAGCTCCCTCGACAGTGATGGGCCGAGCCCAGTGTGAGCATCTCCTCTGCCCTGCCCAGTGCATCATATAGCTAATCATAATCTCGTAGATGCAAGCAACATCTATAAGAAACTGCTGTCTGTCGAAGGGATAAGTACTCTTCCATACTCCGGAAATCAAGTAAAGTTTCTGCATTAAAAAATAGTAAGATATGTGTTAATTCAAAAGAAACAAATAAATTTAGAGAACAACAAGATTGACATTAACATATGAAAATCATACTTGGGATTTTGTGGGCATGTGGACTTATAATGACCCGGAAGATCGCACTGGCCACATTGACGTTGGCTTTTCTCATCAAAAGCTTTAGGTCACCCATTTTTAGTAAAACCTGGACCACTCTTACCGCGGCCTTTAACATTCTGTTTTGGCGCGCCTTTGGTGTTAATTTTTGCGGGATCACAAACCAGAACATGAACTCGATTAGGCTCAAATGCATCACCATTAACAAATTTTTGCTCTGCACCAGGCTCATCATCCTCAGTGTAATCATTATCTATTATGTCCCTCAAAACTTCCTTCAACTTGTCGAATAAAAATGGTTTATGGCATGCTTTATATGAAGCTTCGGCAGATAAGATAGTTAACTCTCTATACCTAGCTCTCTCACCTGGACCTGCCCATCCCCACGCAAACAAATCGCTAGTGCGCTTCACGGGAAGTCCACCCCTTGCAATTTTGCTCAACCTCCGCAGTACAAAACACTTAGGTATCTCACGTAACCGTAGGTGAATCGGAACGTGAAGAATATGTTTGCACGGAAGTCCTTTGCGATCCATACATCTGCAACTGCACTTCACGGTTTGTTCGGAGTTACCTGGAGTGTAGTTGTAATACCCGAGATGCGACTATATCTCCTACGTGTCGAGGCACGACTTAGAGGCATAATCGCATTTTGGTATGATCGTAAGAAGGTTATCTTCACACATGCCCATGTACAAGAACAAAGGGGAAAATATATAGTTGGCTTACAATCGCCACTTCACACAATGCATACATAAGTCATACATTCATCCAAGTACAATCATAGTCCGTCTATGGACAAATCCAAATGAAAAGAAGATAACCACCCACTATGCCCGATCAGCCCTAATAGGAACCACTACTGATCGTTTGGAAACGTCACGTACATACGCCCACGTTCCTAATCGAACTCCCACTTGAGTTCCTGGCCATCAACTGAATCGTACTCGGTTGTACCTGCACCTGTGTTTGTAGTAAAATGTGAGTCACAAGGACTCAGCAATCCCATTCCCGGGTATCAAAACTATCAAAGCCTTTGGGTAAGGAGAAAGTGTATAAGTGGGATGCTGCAAGCACTAAGCGTAGATGAGGTGGCTAGCTTACGTATCATCAGAGCGAGAAGAGAAGTGAAAGCCATCGGTCGTGAACTAATTCATGATCACTAGATGATCCTATCTACCCACGAGTCATCCATAACCCAGCCGTGTTCTCTTCCCGAACTCCCTCGAAAAGAGACCATCACGACTACTCACACGATAGCGTATTATGTTTGAGGTTTTGTGTCAAGTTATCAACTGGATATTAACAAATTCCAATCCGCCACATAACCACAGGCACGGCTTTCGAAAGATCATAACCCTGCAGGGGTGTCCCAACTTAGCCCATCACAAGCTCTCGCGATCAACAGAGGTAAAAAACCCTTATCTTAGGGACTCGGAATCCCGGTGTACAAGATATTTCGACAATGGTAAAACAAGTCCAGCAAGACCTCCCGAAGTGTCGACACGCCGATAGGAGCCACGCGTATCTCGTCTCAGGCCACGACGGATGAGCTATGGTTATAGCAACCAAAATACCCCAAGTTGCCAAGGGGCGGTGCCGCAAGCTGCTCTAGTTTGGGCCAACACTCATGAGGAGCACTGGCTCTAGTTTGGGCCAACACTCATGAGGAGCACTAGCCGGTCCCTATGCAAGTTTTTTCGTTATTAGGCAGATGGTAAAACCAAAGTTGGGTCTTGCTGGAGGAATTTATTCAAAGCGTACTATCAAGAGGTCCCCATATACCCAACCGCATTAGGAACGCAAAATCAAGGAACATAGCACCGGTTTATCGGTTCTTAAGGCGGCATGAGTGGAACAAAACACCGAGCAAAAGGCCAAGCCTTCCACCCATTTCCTTGTATATAAGGTGCATTAATGTATGTAATAGATATTGCGTTATGCCCAAAACCCAATCCACATAGAGCAAACTTCATCTTCACCTGCAACTAGCAATGCTATAAGAGGGGGCTTGAGCAAAAGCGTAACTTAGCCAAACAACGGTTTGCTAGAAGTGTCAGGACCCCGATCCTAAGTCACACTGATCTAGCTTGTAACACGCCATATCACTTTGCGGCCTCACGCGCGGTATCCCCACGGGTGCCACCTTACCTGGCCCGGGACCGTTTGCACATTTTGGCACACGTATATGACAGTGTCGCAAGCATCCATATGACGGAGAACCCGGGCCGACATGGCTAGTTATAAACCAAAAGTGGCACTAAATTACAGAGACAGGCATCCATGACCCAGCAACGAACGTGTCGGTCATCAACGTATGAACCCAAGTTGTAGCAAGCTACATGGACTTAAAGGAACAAGGCGTGACATTTCCCCTAAGGGACAGACACAGGAACGAAAAAGGACACATGCCGGCCAGCCTACGTGTTCCGAGCAGTAGCAAGCTACCAAGGCTCAGTGGAAGCACTAGGCGGCATTTCCCTGTAAGATAGGCTACCAAAGGAAAACAACTAGGTGTCGGATCCCACACATACCAAGCATTTCAATCATACACACAATATGCTCAATATGTGCAAATACAACATTGCATCACAACAGAACTCTATGACTCAAAGTACTTTATTTAAGAGGCTCCGAAGAGCCATACATAACATATCCATACAGGTAGGGGTCACATGACCCAACACTCAAGTCATACAATCATACAAGCACAAGCGGAAGCTAACATGTCTGAGTACAGACAACTTGGAAAATAAAACAGGCTTGGTGTAGCCTGACTATCTACAAGGCCCTTCACAAGCTCAGGATCTCCGTCTGGGTAGCAAGCTACTCGTCGACGTCAACGTCTATGTAAAACCCATCAGAAGGGGCAGGGTTCTCCTCTGCAACAGTTATTAAGCAAACATGAGTACAAACGTACTCAGCAAGTCTTATAACAGAACCTATCATACAAACATCATTATCAACAAGGGTAGTGGAGTTCATAGCAGCAAGCCAGCTTTGACTCTTGGCTAACCTATACTACGACTCCCAACAGATTGCAAGATAAGACTACGTACACGAGTCCTCTACTCACCACAACAATACACCACCGTGGATCCTCTTCCGTCATCCTACAGAAGGGCCATCCACGGCACTCACACTTGTCTTGAGGCTTTTAGTAGTATCCATCAACTTTTCTATGAACTGTAAGAGTAACCAAGTAGTCCGTACCGAGAACAACGGCTATTTGAATAGATTGGTAACCCTGCAGGGGTGTACTTCTTCACACACGCTTCCACTGCTTATCGCCGCTTACTCGACACGTACTCGGCAACCTTCAAGCGGAAGCCCAGCGAGGGTGTCGGCCATGACCTGACTAATTACACAAGTCCCTAGTCCAGGTTTATAGCCTATTTGGGTTCCATCCGTGGGGAGATCCGGCCGGGGTGTCGCTCACGGCCCCAAACGATGTGTACAGGGTTCCCGAGTCACCAAACGGGCGATCGGTACACCATGCCACGTACCTGTCGCATCACAGCCCACCCCGAGGGTCAGCGCTGTGCACGACCACCAGTAGACTACAAACACCAGAAACTAACTGCAACTCCTGGACAGAGGACAAGGGCAGTTAATAAGTCGAGAGGGTCCATTGGTTTCGGGCCCAATGCATGGTAGTAGCTAAACTTGAACCACACATACAGATCTCAGGTCCTATGGACGGTTTCAATGAAAAAACCCACCATGTACTCCTACATGGCCTTTCATTGATACCTTTACCAAACATGTTTCACACTTCCCTCTCTTTACCGAGTATGATCATTTCACTCTGATCCATCACCCAGATGAACCAGACTTGACACAACTCTAAGCATAGCAGGCAACATAAACAAATAGCATGGTGGATCACACATCACATGGCTCAATCAACTCCTACACATGCTAGTGGGTTTCAACTATTTACTGTGGCAATGACAGGTCATGCAAGGGAATAGGGTTCAACTACCGCAACAAGTAGCAGTTCACACGCTGTTGCCTTAATGCAGTAAAAGAGAGCAGGAGCGAGAAGATGGGTTTGTATCGGAATGATCAATGGTTGCTTGCCTGATAGAGTGGTTGTCGGGTACTGCTCTTTAGTTCGATACGCAGAAGTATCCTCGGGAGCAGGACCTACCACGGAGAACATCGACGATACAATCAATAAGCAAACAAATGCAACAATATGATGCATGCTCATGATATAGCAGGATGAATGTGTTTTGGGCTAATGCAACTACAAACAGAAGGGTTTGAGCCCATTTGAATCAAAGATTCAAATTTATACCCAAACTATTATTTATTAAAGTGCATTATCATGTTTTAAGGTGAACAGCAAGATTAACTTGCTCAAACATGCATGAAACTAGTGCCATTGGAAAGATTGGATTTTTCTGATAAATTTTCATAAATAAATCTTTTCCATCTGAGCTACTATTGAATTTATATGATTTTTGAAGTTTAAAGCATTTTCTGGAATTTCCTGAATTGTTTTAAATCAGATAATCCCAGAAAATCATTTACCGCGTCAGCATGACATCATGCTGACGTCAGCAGGTCAACAGACCTGGTCCAAGTCAAACCTGACTGGTGGGTCCCGCATGTCAGTGTCACAGGGGCTAATCCCGGTCAAAACTGGAGTTGACTGGGTTTGACCATGCGGTGGGGACCACTGTTAGTGGCTGTGGAGTTTAAACTAAACTTCTTTAGTCCCTAACTAAAAGGCCACGTCAGCCCGCCGGAGTTTGGCCGGCGGCGACCAAATCGCGCGGCGGTGACTCGCCGGAGTTGCTTGGAACGGTGCTACAGGCTGCGGTTTGCAATGGGGTTTGTTCCTACGGCGAGCTAGAGCTCTTGCGCATCTAATGGTGGTGGTGGCTAGAGCTAGGGTGGCCGGAGCTCGCCGGAGCAGAGCTCATGGCGTCGGCCGGAGCACGGGCATCATCGGGTTAGCCGTTGTGGGGCACAGGCGAGCAAGGGGAAGGGTTCAACGGCATCCTGGTGAGGTCAGGAGCACGATGAAGCTCTCGGGCGTGTCCAAGGCCCACTAGAACGACGGCGGCGACGAGGACGCCCGCGGTGAGCTCGGGTGCTTGCGGGACGGCGGCTACGAGACATAATTGAGCACGCGGAGAGGGGGGTTCGACGTGTGAGCTCACAGCGGTCGTAGAGGGCGTCGACACGGGCTAGGGGAAGGTCGGGCGGCGACGTACGGGCGATGGCGATCTCCGGTGCCGAAGGTTGACGACGACGGCGAGGACGGTGCTACGGGGCTTTTGGCGTCGTGTGCGTCGGTGGGGAGCTTCAGGGCGATGCGGCGGAGCCGATGGGTGCGGCGGGGAGGCGAGGGGGTGGCTTAGGGTGCGGTGGCAGCGAACGGCGGCGACGAGCCCGCTCGGTGGAGCTCGGTGGAGAGGCATAGGGGAGGGGGAGGACACGAGGGAGAGTGAGAGAGGGGCCAGGGGGTGCGTGGCGACGCATAGGAGCATCGAGGCGCCGGGGGACGCAGGCAGCCAGGAAGGAGGTGGCCGGACGCGTGCGTGCACGCCGCGGCCACACGCCCCGTCCTCCTGGCGAGAGGAGGGGGACGACTGGCATGTGCCAGCGGGCTGGGCCGCGCTGGGCCAGCCAGGTAAGTGGCCAAGGTGAGTGGGCTGCCCCCCTGTCTCTCCCTTTTTTTCTATTTTCTTTCGGTTTTAATTCTTTTGCAACTTTGTTGAATTAATAAAAATGCTAGAACATTTTTATAACTCATAAAACTAGTCATGCCCACTGTATATAATATGAACAATATGGAACATTTTAGTTTATGATTATTTGGGCACATAAAATATTTTATAGCATTTAAATGCCCAAATGCAATTACAATATGAATTAATCCAGAGACCTTTGGAGTCCTAGAAAATTGTACACCATTTTTGGCAGAGGTTTAAGACCAAGGCAAAGATGATGAACATTTTTTAAGGGCATTTTGGGTACATTGGAAAAGTTTTTATTAAACCCTTGTTGTTAGAAGAGGGGTGATGGGGTTTCTGTCATTCCCATTTCAAGTTTCTGTGGAAAGTAAACATGATGCACACTCTAGCTAGTCCTAATGCAAGCACTGACTAGGGATGTGACAACTCACCCCCACTCAAAAGAAATCACGTCCCGAGATTCGGGTTCCTCCGGAAAGAGGGTGGGGTACTCAAGTCGAAGATGATCCACCCTTTCCCAAGTAGCTTCACTCTCGGAATGATGTGACCATTGAACCTTGAGAAACTTGATATTACGATGTCGAGTGGTACGTTCTGTTTGATCAAGAATACGAACGGGGTATTCTCGATATGTGAGATTGTCCTGGAGATCAAGCGTTTCGTGGTCCACTCCGTGATAGGATCCGAGAAGCAACGCCTAAGTTGAGAAACGTGGAAGACATCATGAACTCTGGAAAGGTGCGGGGGTAGTTCCAATTGGTAGGCAACTTCTCCTTGTTTGGCAAGAATGCGAAAAGGACCTATGTAACGGGGAGCCAATTTGCCTTTGATACCGAAAGGATGGGTTCCCTTAAGAGGAGTAACCCGAAGGTAAGCCTTATCACCGACTTCAAAAGTCACAGCCTTATGATGGCTATCATATTGGCTCTTCTGGCGAGACTGGGCTGTTTTCAATTTCTCACGAATGATGCGAACTTGCTCTTCTGCTTCCTGGATCATATCCGGACCAAAGAATTGTCTTTCCCCGGTTTCTGACTAGTTAAGAGGCGTTCGACATCTTCGTCCATATAGAACTTCGAAGGGAGCTTTGCCCAAGCTGGCTTGATAACTATTGTTATAAGCGAATTCGGCGAATGGAAGACACTTCTCCCAATCCATACTGAAAGATATGACAGAGGCTCGAAGCATATCTTCCAGAATTTGATTGACTCGTTCCACTTGACCACTTGACTGAGGATGAAAGGCGGTGCTAAAAGAGAGATGAGTCCCCATAGCATTCTGGAAACTTTCCCAAAATCATGAAGTGAAAAGACTTCCACGGTCTGAGTTAATCTCCAACGGCACACCATGAAGTGATACTATCCGAGAGATATGCAAGTCTGCTAGCTGGCTAGCGGTTATACTCTCTCGAACAGGTAGGAAATGGCTACTTTGAATAGGCGGTCGATAACGACGAAGATATCATTATTCCCTTTCCTGGTCCTGGGAAACCCGGTAATGAAGTCCATACCGATCTTGTCCCATTTCCATTCAGGAATAGCCAAAGGTTGACGGGTGCCAGCAGGCCGTTGATGCTCTGCTTCGACTCGACGACAAACGTCGTAATTAGCAATGAATTGAGCGATTTCTCTCTTCATCCTAGTCCACCAGAACCTCTGGCGTAGGTCCTGATACATTTTGGTACTACCGGGATGAATCGTGAGAGGAGATTCATGAGCCTCCTTAAGGATCAACCGTCTCAGGTTTCGTACCTTAGGAATCACTAAACGGTTTCCAAAGAACACGACACCTTGATCATCAATTGAGAAACATCCCGCGACTCCTTTCTTGATGTTCCTCCTGATATGGGAGATTCCCGGATCAACCTTCTGTGCTTCGATGACCTGATCCGTAAGGGTAGGTTTCGCCACCAAAGTGGAGGAATCCTCGAGGAACAATGTGAAGGTTAAGCTTACGAAATTCCTCGTGGAGAAGTGGTTGCCCTTGTTGTAACACCAGGTTGTTACAATAAGACTTACGACTCAGTGCGTCAGCCATGACATTGGCCTTCCCAGGGGTGTAAGTGATTCCTAAGTCGTAATCTGTGAGCAACTCAACCCAACGTCTTTGCCTGAGATTCAAATCCGGTTGGGTGAAGATGTATTTCAGACTTTGGTGATCGCCATGTTTTGAGTGTGTGGACTACAGCTGCAAGCTCTAGATCATGTGTAGGATAGTTATCCTCATGTGGACACAATTGTCGAGATGCGTATGCGATCACTTGACGATCTTGCATAAGTATGCAACCTAGTCCTTGTCGCGAGGCGTCGCAATAGATAATAAAGTCCTTGGAAAAATCTGGTGGTACCAGCACGGGTGCAGATGTCAGGCGTCTTTTCAGTTCCTGAAAGCTGGACTCGCACTGTGGGGTCCACTCGAACTTTTTATCTTTCTTGAGGAGTTCCGTTAGAAGTTTAGCAACCTTGGAGAAATTCTCGACAAAGCGTCGGCAATAGCTCGCTAAGCCAAGGAAACTCCTAACTTGCTTGACCGATTCTAGGGGAGTCCAATCAAGGACGGATTGAACTCGCTCAGGATTGACGGTAATACCCTTACCAGAAATTACATGGCCTAGATAGGTCACTTCTAGCAACCAGAATTCACACTTGGAGAATTTGGCATAAAGGTGGTGCTCTCGAAGTTTCGTCAATACCATCCATAGATGTTCGGCATGATCTTCCTTGTTCTTGGAGTAAATGAGTATATCATCGAGGTATACCACAACGAATTTATCCAAGTACTCCATGAATATAGAATTCATTAGCCGGGAGAAGGTGGCTGGGGCATTGGTTAACCCGAAGGACATGATGGTGTACTCGTATTGGCCATAACGAGTAACAAAAGCTGTCTTGGGAATGTCCCCGTTCTTGATTTTGATTTGATGGTAACCCAACCTCAAATCCATTTTGGAAAAGACCGAGGATCCAGCGAGTTGATCATACAGGTCATTGATCCTGGGGAGCGGATACTTGTTCTTTATGGTGACCATATTGACAGGTCGATAATCTACAACCATACGTTCCGTTCCATCCTTCTTCTTGACGATGAGGACGGGACAAGCCCAAGGGGAAGAACTAGGACGGATGAAACCCTTTTTCAAGGACTCATCGAGTTGTTTCTTAAGCTCCCGGCTAGGGGTGCCATCTTATAGGGTCTCCTAGAGATTGGGACAGTTCCTGGAATAAGATCTATCACGAACTCGACATCTCTGTCAGGTGGAACACCTGGCAGTTCTTCTGGAAAGACATCCGGAAAGTCACGGACTACCGGGATATCTTCGAGTTCTGGTAGAGGGCTGGCATTAAGAGAGTAGAGCTGACGCTCAGCCATTCGGGTCAAAACATTGACTGTCTTGCCGGATGGGTGTGTAAGTTGAACGGTCCTAGTGTAGCAATCAATCTTGGTGTAATAAGCTGTCATCCAGCCCATACCCAAGATGATGTTTATGTTCGAGGACTTGAGAGCGATTAGTGATGCAAGGAAAACAAGTCTATCGACAAGAATTTCATTTCCATGGCTTACCCTAGAGGTTTGCCACTTTGAACAAGGAGTTTGAATAACCATGGAAGTGTGCATGTCACAAAAAGTCATGTTGTGCATTCGAGCATAGCTCTCAGATATGAACGAATGAGATGCTCTAGTATCGAAAAGAACAGATGCCGGATGCCAGTTAACAAGAAGCATACCAAGGACGACGTTAGGATCCTCATAAGCTTCCTCAGCAGAGACATAGTTGACATGACCACGTGCAGTGGGGATTGGCTTGACATAGTTCACCTTGCATGTTGGCTTACCACGGCCAACGGACTCTCCTGGCTGGTTCTGAGGACACTCACGCATGTAGTGCCCACTTCCATGGTTATTCAATGGATTCGCACACTACTTATTCTCCTTGAAATGATTAAAGAGGGATATATCGCGGACTTGCGAAAATCTTTATGAACCACCAGTAAGATTGGAATAAAAGAATGGATTGATATGATAGCACCGGAAAAGAACTATTGAGCGAATCACGTGAAGAATTGAAACCGAGTGAAGAAAGAACGAACCATCGGGAAGAATTAAAATCGAGTGAAGAACGAGAATGACCACCGTAAGGAATGAAATTGAACGATGCAAGAGGACAAGCCACCGTGAGAAAATGAATCGAGTGAATACGATGAATCGCCAGAAAGAATAAAGCACTTGGGGAAATTTAGAATGACGAGAACGAAGAGATTGTGAACGATTAAAGAATGCTTGAACAAGTACCGGAAGAATATGAGACGAACGAAGAGGCATCAATGAAGAATATTTAGAGGATGAAGTTGAAAAACTGAGAACGAAGAAATCTTCTGAATGATGGCCTTCGGAGGAACACAAAAAAAGAATTCGTGAATCCTCCGGATGAAGAAAGATCGGACCAATGATGAAAAGAATTAAAAGCGATCTTGAAGAAGGCATATGACTGATGGAATCCATACTTACGTCACACTTGAAAGAATTTCAGGATACTCCGGGAAATTAGAAGAGTCAGGTAAGATCCTGGGAAAAGACCTGTGGGTTATGAGCCCACCGAAGGGAGAACTCCATTGAACTGGAATGCAGAGGAGATGATGCACCGGAACGAATGAAAAACTCGAATGAGGTGACAACCTCGAATTAATCGGAAGACAGACGAATCTCTTGAGAATGTCTTTGGAACACCGGAACCATTAGATGGCGACAGGTAAACAAGCAAAGTGAAGCAATTGAGCCGAGGAAGAAGAATATGATGAACACCGAATACTAATAGAATTGATTCCACGGGAAAAGAAAAAGAGATGAAGAATATCAAACAAGAGGAGAATTCATCGGAGAAGAAAAGAGATGAAGGATGACGAACTAGACAAGAATTCACGAGTTGAAACAATTGATGAAGAAAGCAAAGACTTCACACGAGTAGGATGGATACTCGATTAAGGACACCGGCTCAAGAAGCAAAAGGGTGGGCGGGTGGGAAAAAGAAAGAACACAACGGACGGGGAAAACACCGTCGGTTAACAAGAACCGAGGGTTGAACTTGCAATGAAGAAGAGGGTTGAATCCACTTGACGAGAGATGCACTAGATGAAAGGACTAACAACGCAACGAACGAAAAACTAACCACGTGATCCTAAAAAAATTTGAAGGGGAAGAGGAGTAATTCAAAACACCTACGTCAAGATTCATCACCAGAGCGACGAAGGGGCAGGGGAGTAAAAATAATTCCTACTCTCCGATATAACTAGACTCCGAAAAAGTTTTTGCTAGACTCAACAACGGCCAAGCTACGATCAATCAAGGGGGCTCCTATGGTCGGTCGAGGCTCTGTTACCAACTTGTCAGGCCCAAGATGCGATTCTATCCCGATCACGTGACGCTTACGTGATTGGGGCACAACCGCATTTCGGGCGCTTAGCAAGATGGATATCATCACATCGTACCATTACATACATACATGGGGGATACAACAATACATACACGTCACATGAGTACAACAACATCAATACAAAGTATCTGACTACGAATACAAACATGAAAAGCACAAAGACATCCATCTGCTATCCCAGGCTGCCGACCCGGAACATAACCCAAGACTGAAGAAGAAGAACTCCAAACAACGAACAACGCTCTCACGTCAAGACATCGGAAACCTGTACCTGCAACTTTTGTTGTAGTATCTGTGAGCCACGAGGACTCAGCAATCCCATAACCATGGGTAACAAGACTATCAAAGCTTAATGGGAAGGAAGAGGTACAGTGGTGAGGTTGCAGCAGCGGCTAAGCAAAATATATGGTGGCTAACTTACGAGTACAAGAATAATATGAGCATCTACGCAAACGGTGGCAACTAGTAGTGATCGCTAAAGATCCTGAACTACTTACGAGTCAAACATAACCCCACCGTGTTCTCTTCTCAAAGTGAAAAGAGACAATCACGGTTACTCACACAGTTGTGTGTTTTACTTCGGATCCTCTGTCAAGTTTTCTACAACCGGACATTAACAAATTCCAATCTGCCACATAACCGCGGGCACGGCTTTCGAAAGATCATAACCCTGCAGGGGTGTCCCAACTTAGCCCATCACAAGCTCTCATGATCAGCTGAAGTGATAAATATAATATCATCACCCCTTATCTTAGGGAAATCCGATCAGGCTCGGCATCCCGATGCACAAGACATTTCGACAATGGTAAAACACGTCCAGCAAGACCTCCCGGCGTGCCGACACCTTGATAGTAGCCGCGCGTATCTCGTCTCAGGCCACGTCCGGATGGGACAAGCTACAGGTATGCCAGATACCTCGAGTTTCCCCGAGGCGGCCCCGTAGGTTGCCCATTTGGGACCAACACCATCAGCACTGGCCCCCTGCTATGTAGAAGAAACCTCGGGTAGCGCTAACTCCCTATGCAATTTAATTAATTAATTAAGTTGTTATTATGGGCAAATTAAAACCAATGTTGGGCCTTGCTGGAGGAGTTTTATTCAAAGACGAATTGTCAAGGGGTCCCCATATACCCAACCATGTAAGGAATGCAAAATCAAGGAACATAATGCCGGTTTATCGGCGCCTAAGGTGGCATGAGTGGAACAAAACACCGAGCAAAAGGCCAAGCCTTCCACCCATGCCTAGTATATAGGTGTGTTAATAATATATATAACTTATTGTGATATTCCAACAACAAGTTCCCTCCTGGAACGATCTTCATCTTCACCTACAACTAACAATGCTATAAGAGGGGCTGAGCAAGCGGGTAACATAGCCAAACAATGGTTTTTGCTAGGAAGGTGTCAAAGGTTAGAGGTTTCATGGCAACAAGGAGAGAGGCTGACAATAAGATGGGTAGCACGACATCTAACGATAGCATCGAGACAACTAAGCAAAGGCAATGATAGTAAAGGTATCCAAGGGTATGGTAATCTTGCCTGAGATCCCGCAAGGAAGAAGAACGGATCCGTGAAGAAGACAAAGAAGAAACCTTGAAGAAGAACCACGGGTAGACGAACGAATCCTCACGATCGCAACGGAACAAGCACTAATCAGAAGAAGCAAGCAACACGGTAAACACACAACACAAGAACATGACAATATGCTCAACTAGGTATGATGCAAAACAAGTCTACATATAAAGCACAACAAGGATATACAAGAAGCACAACATGGCAAGGTAGGAAGCACAGAAAAACAACACAAGTCTATATGATGCAATACATGGCAAGGTATGAAGCATGACAAGTCTATACAGGAAGCACAACAAGTCTATACATGAAGCATAACATGGCAAGGTAGGAAGCACAGAAAAACAACACAAGTCTATATGATGCAATACATGGCAAGGTATGAAGCATGACAATTCTATACAGGAAGCACAACAAGTCTATACAGGAAGCATAACATGGCAAGTTAGGAAGCACAGAAAAACAACACAAGTCTATATGATGCAATACATGGCAAGGTATGATGCATGACAGATGCACTTAGGATGCATTACATGACAACATAGGAAGCACACCAGAACAACACAAGAACAAGACAATAAGCTCAAGCAAGTAGGATGCAAGACAGATCCATATAGGATGCAAAACATGACAAGGTAGGAAGCACATTAAAACAACATAAGAACAACAAGTTTAAATGAGACAAAACCGGTAAGTCCTCATATGCATAGTTTGAAAATAGTCCAGATCTGCACAAACCTTAAGTTAAAGTTGTTAAACAGAAATTTAACATGCACCATCATGATCTACACAAAATTCTAGTCAAGTTTCATATAAAGTTTGTTTAATTCGGAGCTAGGGCCTAGAAGATATGAGCAAAACAAGTTAAGCATGGCAACGGTGCAAGATGCACCCAAATATCAAGCAAACATACCCCAAACATGTTAACAAGATGATATTATGATTCTACATGCAAAATCACACAAGTTTCATATAAAGCACACCCAAAACGGAGCAACGGGCTAAAAGATACACATGAAACAAGAAACAATGCAAAGCTGTAATTAACAGCCACATAGCAACTTTGGAGCAAGAAATATATACTCTACAACACTCAAACATGGCAACAAGAAGCATGGACATGAAGTAGACATATCCTACAGCAAATAACTCCATTGGAGCATCTCCATAGGAGGCATGGATCAATAGCAACAAGCTACAACATTTTGATCATGACAATAAAAACCTGACAGCGATATTTTATAGCAACTTGGGAGCAAGAATTAAATAAGCTACAGCAAGTCAAATGATCAAGTAAGGACATGAATGGATAGACAACAACATATACAACAAGGAATGATCAATGGCCACCCCAAAACTAACATGGATTTACCTAGGGGATCAAGCAAACATAGCATCAGGATATTACAGATTCCAGACTTAGTGAAATTTCACAGTGTTAAAACAGCAATAACAACATGGCATGTTTGCAAGCATGTTTAAGTCCCCTCAAGGCATATCATGGCAAATGGTTTGCACCACAGCAAAGAGCACATGATGAAGATTCTAAAACATCTAAACATGTGACAAGGGGACAAACACATCAATAGCAAAGAGCTCCTCAACTAGGCATCTCGAAACAAGTTTCAGAACATAACAGCCAATTGCACTTTTGCAACATAGATAAACATGGCAATATGAACTCAAACAAGCATGCTATAGCAACCAACATGTAGAGCATCTCATGATGAACATTTTGACATAACATTGCATCATTTGGATAAACATGCACCAAGTTATTATATCTCAAACATAGCAACAAAATAACAAGTAGCAACAGTTTATAACAAGTAGCACTCTTGCAACAGAGATTAGAGCATCTAGATGAACTCAAATGAGCATGGCACAATGGAACAAAGTGTAGAGCACATCACCACGATGATTTTGACATATCATACACTCATTTTGGACATGCACACAAAAATATATTAGCTCCACAAGAATGCATCAGACAATAGTTTTCAGGAGACTTAGCAGATTTTAAGACTCCGGGAAAAAACAAAACGAGCTGTCTGTCGAACTATGTGCATCTACGAGATTATTATTAAATTATAGATGTTGTATGAGACATATTTTACTTTGTTGATGTCAGACTATGTGCTGTGATACCCACGTAACCATTGTTGATGCAAGACTATGTTATTCAAGAAGTACTTTGTCTGTTTATTTCGATTTGTTCATCAAGCACTGTTCTTCTCTGTCACTGTTAAGTTTTGCTGTTCTGAATTGTCGCTGTCGCTTATTCAGCCATCATTTTTAGATTTTCCTTTGTCAAAAAAATTAAGAAATAACCTGACCAGTGCACCGGCCCGTCTAAAATTAGACAGACATGCCCGACGGCACGGTCCCACAGGGCAGCATCAGACGGCATTAACAAGCGAGTAACAAAGAATTCTGAATGCATCTGTGGTGCCGAATATTTAAGCCGGTCGTCGCGCCCTCCGTCGGGCGAGGTGGGACTAAAGAAATCTGCACCGGTTCCCGTCGCCACCTGGGGTAATTGGGCTGTCGTGTGCAAGGCATTATTGGGCCGGCCCACGCGGTCACGCGCGTCGCTCCCGACATGGCGGCGATGATTTTAGTCCCCATAGTTTCTGGGCCGTCTTGCTGCCCCGTTGGCCCGTGTGACGACATGCAAAGTATATTGGCCGGGTGGGTATTTATTTTAAACAAAATAAATAGACGACGGCAGAAGTATACATAAAGTATGAATATGAGTTATTCAACTTTATATATGAGGGTAGAGAGAAAAATAATAATAATCCAAATGTCATTCTCAACTTAAATATTCAAACAAGTAGTGCCTTCTTCATCACGAAATATCAGTGCCAATAAAAATGAAAACATCATTTGAGCCTACAAATTTTTCTATTACATAAATTTTGCCATACTTATTTCTTCTTCGCAAGCCAGGTAACTTTGTCTTTCACATCGTTGGGCGTATTTATCTTCGAAAAAATAAGCTGCGCAATCATTAGGTCCCTCGATTTATCAATTGACCCCTGTTACAAATTCATATTAGTTCAATGTGAATTGTACTACACAATGAATTCAAATAAATATGCACATTTCAAATAAAATCAGACCTGCGAAAAATTGCTTGTCCATTTTTCACCGTCCCAGTATTGAAAGCATCGAAGGACAAAAATTCCACATGAGTTGCTGGTTCATACATACAACCATTCATTAAGTTCGCATTTCAGGTAAGATATTAAGATAATGTGAAAGTATATACGCACCCATCTTCCTGCTGTGGCATGTTATACGTATTAGTAGGCCAGGCAGCACCGCTCGCATTCGCATCACGTATGTCTTCTCTAAGTCGATTTCTCTGTTCATATGAATGATATAATGCGAAGGAATTAAGTCAGTTCAATAAATGATAGTTTATGTATGGTCATGTATAATTTATACCGTACCAGCTCCTCAACTTTGTCTTTAACATCACTGTCAAGTTTGCGTCCCATCAAAGAATCAAGAATCTGAAACTCTTCCTTCGGGCCATGCATGATGACCGTAAGCCAGTGGGTATTTCCCTTATTAAGAGGGATATAAAGCTGCATCACAATGAATATACGATATAATCAACACATATTGCTTTATTATTCATATCGCGTATATGCATACATTAAGTCAGTCGAACTTACCTTATCTCTTTTAAAATACTCATCGGTGCATCTATTAATGGGTCCATTCTTATTCGCCACTACTTCGTTCTCATTTTTTCCTGCCTCGGTGTCTGGTATACATTCAAGTAACCAATTAACAAGCCAGGTCGGCATTATATGGCGATCTTCACCAACTACTCCCAACAGATACGACGAATAAGCATTGATAACCTGAAAACAACATAAACGATGTTTAACAGTTCCAATTTGCAGTGAACAGTAATATAAAACACAATAATAACTTACATCACCGGTTAGTGCTACCTCTTGAACTTGCGTTGTATTCCCTCGAAGAGGAAAGGGAGATGCAGCACAGTAGCGTAATTATTTCCCCCAGTTTTTGAGAACCAAGGTATCAATCTAGTAGGAGACCACGCGCGAGTCCCTCGCACCAGCACAAACAAATAAGAACTTCGTAGCCAACGCGATAAGAGGTTGTCAATCCCTTTACGGTCACTTACAAGAGTGAGATCTGGTAGAGATGATAGTTATATTTTTGGTATTTTTGGTTTATAAGAACGGAAAATAAAAGCAAGAAAATCAAAGTAGATGTAGATTGATATGTTGAGAATAGACCCGGGGGCCATAGTTTTCTCTAGTGGCTTCTCTCATGATAGCGATATTCTACGACGGGTAAACAAATTACTGTCGAACAATTGATAGAAAAGCGAATACTTATGAGACTATCTAGGCATGATCATTGTGTATAGGCATCATGTCCGAGACAAGTAGACCGACTCCTGCCTGCATCTACTACTATTACTCCACACATCGACCGCTATCCAGCATGCATCTAGTGTATTGAGTTCATAAGAACGGAGTAACGCCTTAAGCAAGATGACATGATGTAGAGGGATAAACTCAAGCAATATGATGTAAACCCCATCTTTTTATCCTCGATGGCAACAATACAATACGTGCCTTGCTGCCCCTACTGTCACTGGGAAAGGACACCGCAAGATTGAACCCAAAGCCAATCACTTCTCCCATTGCAAGAACTATAGATCTAGTAGGCCAAACCAAACCAATAATTTCAAGAGACTTGCAAGGATATTATGAGCACACATAAAAAGTTCAGAGAAGAACCAAATATCTTTCATACATAACCTTGATCATAAACTCACAATTCATCGGATCTCGACAAACACACCGCAAAAATAGATTACATCGAATAGATCTCCTCGAAGACCGAGGAGAACTTTGTATTGAGATCCGGAGAGAGAGAAGAAGCCATCTAGATACTAGCTATGGACCCGAAGGTCTGTGGTAAACTACTCACAACTCATGGTGAGGGCGATGATGATGATGATGAAGGCCTCCGTAATGGATCCCCCTCCCGGAACATGCTCCAAGATGGGATCTCCACGGGAACAGAAGCTACGGCGGTGGAATTAGGGTTTTCTCTCTGCATATGGATTTTCTGGGGTACGTAGATATATATATATATATAGGAAGAAGGAGGGCACCGGGGGCCACACGGGCCAGCCTCGAGGCAGGGGGCGCGCCCTGGGAAGGGGGGCACGGCCCCACCCTTGAGGGCAGCCTTCTGTCCCCTGACTTGGTCCTGAAGTTTCTCGTGCGTGATTATCTCCAAAAATATCTCTCGCAAAGGTTTTATTCCGTTTGGACTCCGTTTGATATTCCTTTTCTGCAAAACCCTGAAATAGGCAAAAAACGGCAATCTGGACTGGGCCTTTGGGTTAGTAGGTTAGTCCCAAAAATGATATAAAAGTGAATGATAAAGCCCATTAAACATCCAAGACTTCATAAATAATAGCATGGAACAAACAAAAATTATAGATACGTTGGAGACGTATCAGTTAGCCATTGATGGTTAAGAATCGTACAAGCCCTCTCTGACTAAGACCTTCGCGCATGCCATCATTGAATATGTCTTTCTTTCTATGTTTCTCTGAGTGCTCATAAGCACGGACAAACTTAATAGATGCTTTCACAACATCATATTCATCACTAGAATTTTGAAAGACTTCTTTATCGAATAGTTCTGCAACACATCATTTTAATATGTTACTAAATCAATGATATGTAGTAAGTTCAACGCAAAAACAATTAGAACATGCGAAAAACTTATAAAACTCACTTCCTTTTGCGAAACGCTTTGCACGCTTCATTATTTTAATAGCCACATAAGGAGACTTCACAAAGTTTGATACCTTGCGCTTTCCTTTCCCAACAACCTCCTCTTGTACCTCATCTTCCCCAAAAGAACCAACTGAACCATGTGATGCAATTTCATCTGTTCTTAAAGATGTAACGGATTTCTCATTTGATACCTCAGGAACTTGGATTGGATCATCTTTGTCACCCTTGAAACTATCACAATATTTAGATGTGCAATAATAAGGCGTCTTCTCTTCAGAATCATTAACATCATATTCATCATCCTCTTGCACATACTTTTTTGCTGGTGTTCACAAATCGTCCATATCATGATGATATATCATTCTTTGAGAGGGACTCCACCATAGTTTCTAGATTCACTATTATCACCATAATCATTCTCTTCTTCTTTTTAAATATCACCAGATTTGTAGAAGACACCGCTTTTGTTCAATTTCTCTATCACCCTCTATCATTACATATAATTCGTAGTTAGTTAGGTAACACATCGAAAAACATAGTAACAAACAGAAAATAAACTTGTACCTACGTGCATAACTCTGGCAAATGAAGCATATCCTTACGAATGTGCTTCAGCTCAGTCATCATCCGAGCCATAATAGGGTTCTGGCTAGCTGAAGCCTCCGAAGTACTCACACCTTTCCTCCTTCCAGTAATGTTAGACTTTTTCATACTTGATTTCTTGTTTTTTTTCCAGCTTGTTCCACTCTAATTTTGTTGAGTCGGTAATCTTCAGTAATGGTGTCATCGATCTACAACATTAAGAATCATACTTTAAAATTTAATTTATAATTAATTGCAGGAATTAAATGGAAAAAAATACATTACACTTATTACCATCCCAACACCACGACCATATTTAAAGTCGTACTTGTCTCTTTTCTCCGCTGCATCTTCTGTCCAGTTCCTCATCAAGGGGCTCAACAACGCTAACGGATCATACTGCAGACCGGTGCTTGGCTGCACCTTCTCCCAATATAGATACTGCAAAACCAAAAAAACAATCACTTAGCATGTGTTAGTGTATTATTACATAATATCAAATGTTCAATTTAATAAATAAAGCATAGCTACAGAAGTGCTAGGTTGCCACGTGGCCATTCCCTAACACGGTCCGGCTGCAAGACAATACCAATCTCCAACAAACAAAAACGCAAACTGAACGCGTTCCAGTTGAACTTTTTAATCGACTTGACATCTTACACTAGCGCATAATAATTCTTCCGAATGTACTCATCAGAAGCTGGTGCAATAATAGTCCCTAACAGGACGAGAAATGCCATCCGAACAAATTAATTGTCCGCGTTTTTATTTCTGACAATCTTATGAATGAGATCATCAATCATGATTTTACCAGTCTTTCTATTAACAAAACCAACTGATTTTTTTATTGTTTTCCCTTAGTCCATAGTAAAAAAACTAGAAACATCTACTCCTTCATTATTCCAACCAAAAATAGCGAACACATCATCAGGCCTCAGTGAAATCAACCCTTTCTTTCCGGTTGCCTCTTGGACCATGAACTTTTTACTATGACGATTATAACCTTGAATCATAAACTGGAGCGAAATGTCACCCATCTTCACCGATGGTATTCGTAACATGCCCTCCATCCCCGTTTCATAAAACATAAAACACTGACTTGGTGCAAACTTACTAACAAGACTAACCCACTTTGATACGGAACATGCAATCACACCATCGATGTCCATACTGCATATAAAAATATCAATGTCACGTTGCATGTAGTTGAGATGTTATATTATGAGTACAAATATTTAACTAAATACCTATCCGACGGCGACGCCTACGGCTGCTAGAAAGGAAGAGGGCTGTGAAGGCGGCCGGTGATGACGGGCGCTTTGACGACGGGCGATACCGGCAGTCGGGGAACGAACGGTGTGGGCGGCGCCGACGGTAGCTAGGTAGGATTAGGTCTGTGAAGGCGGCCGGTGACGACGGGGGATGCGGGGAGCCGGGGAACGGACGGTGTGGGCGGCGACGGCGGCCGACGCGGCTTTAGGGCAGATCTGATCGGTCGTGTCGTCCAAACTGTGGGAAAAAGTGCATGCACGACGTGATTGGGCCCCGACGCCGTGATTGTCGGGAATATTCCCGACAAATAGCGAGGACTCGTGGAGATATTTCTGGCGTCGGGCCCGCAGCTACCAGCTTCCAATCATTACCATCAGTCGTACTATATTCCCACACCGCTCGATGTCGACGACGTTGACTAATTAATATACTTTTGTAATTCAATTTTGATAAGTGTCCGTCTTCAATGTACTCTATTTATCCGCCAAAAGGGCTCATTTTTTTCCATGTGCTACAGTGACCAATCAGGGCACGCACGCCAAATTTTGTGCGTTTCGAGGCTGTATGGATTTTCTACGATTTTTTTGGCCGAAAACCCCTAAAATACTGCCCGGACGTGACGCAACGTGAGTTCTTGTCCGATTTCATTCATTTTTGGCGTGGGATGCCCGGGTGGGGCCCCACACGCACTGGCAAAAGTTGGGTGCATTTCGTGGAACCTCTCAGGTACTTGGTGTGGAAGGCGGTGGTTTTGGTAAGGCCGGAGGGGACCCTCGGTCGCACATCTCTCCTTCGCATCCGCCAAGAGGGCTCATTTTTTTCACGTGCTACAGTGACCAATCAGGGCACGCACGCCAAATTTTGTCGCGTTTCGAGGCTGTATGGATTTTCTATGATTTTTGGGCCGAAAACCCCTAAAATACGGCCCGGACGTGACATAGCATGCGTTCGTTGTCCGATTTCGTTCATTTTGGCGTGGGGTGCC